>CM035804.1:35053361-35700813 GCA_020466265.1 Siphamia tubifer
GAAAAGAAAGACAGAAAAGAAAGACAGAAAGAAAGAAAGAAAAAAGAAAGGAAGAAAAAAGAAAGAAAGAAAGAAAGAAAGAAAGAAAGAAAAAAGAAAGAAAGAAAGAAAGAAAGAAAGAAAGAAAGAAAGAAAGAAAGAAAGAAAGAAAGAAAGAAAGAAAAAAGAAAGAAAGAAAGAAAGAAAGAAAGAAAGAAAGAAAGAAAGAAAGAAAGAAAGAAAGAAAGAAAGAAAGAAAGAAAGAAAGAAAGAAAGAAAGAAAGAAAGAAAGAAAGAAAGAACAGAGGTGGTCAAAGTACTCACATTCTGTACTTCAGTAGAAGTACAGCTACTTGTGTGGAAAAATACTCTACTGATTCTACTCCTTTACTGAAGTAAAAGTAAAAAAGTACAACTTCTCAATTATAAACTACATTATTTTTGCTATTGATGAAATAATACTTATTTATAGGGTGCAATTAATCAAAAAACAGAGGGATGTTTTTTTTCCACAGATAAAACCTTGTGTTGGATGTTATGACCCTCATTCCTACACAAATGTCATTTATTTGATTATTCGAACAGGTAAAACAAAAATAAGTAAAACATACAAAGTATTTAGCATCTTAGATGTTCAAAAGACTGGAGGGTGAAGGTAACAAAACGTATCTAGTCCTAGTATTACTGAGTCAGAGCATGTATATACAACTAAAAACAAAAGAGAGCGTATTAGACAAAAGGGAAACCTGCTCCCTGCTACACATTCATATTTACATTAGTTTCTTGTATCCATGTAGAATGTGATTTATAAAAACCTGTTTAAACCTTTGTACTGATTAGCAGGTTTTCAGTTCTTCACTGCAGTTGTTCCACAGATTAACTCCTTTAACTGATACACAATGCATTTTTAAGTTACTACGTACATGCTTTTTTATATATATATATATATATATATATATATATATATATATATATATATATATATATATATAGGGTTAAACTGACATGTCTCCAGACGGGCCACGTTTGAACCTGGACCTCTCCCTGGGTCTGGCATGTGCCCCTGCCGGACACATTTTTTCCTTGGCGGTGCATCGCAACCGGCTCAGGGTGGACCAGTACAAAGGTGTATGAAGTTTGACAATGTCGCAATGTGTAATGGCTATTTTCTCCATTAAACAGACAGGAAAAAAAATCCATATTTACGTAAACATGGAGTAATCGATGGATGCATAGCACTTCTTGGCAGATCTCAGTAAAATATCGTCATAGCTCAGTAGAACACCAAAGCTACAGCAGTAAACATGTTTGTGTATTTCCAGTTACAGCTGTGGTTTTCGGTTACATAACAACTGGCGGTGTGAACTGATGACGTAGGTGAGTGTTGAAGGGGTGTCCCGATTCATAGGGGTTGATTTTCAAGCCCTACCCCTTATAGCTGTGTTTGGAAGGGTAGAGGTGAAATGGGATTCAGCCATACTGTCATGGGAAAAAAATATTAGACCACCCTTGTTTTCTTCAGTTTTTTTGTTCATTTTAATTCCTGGTATAAGTAAAGGTATATTGGTTTGGACAAATGTAATAACAACACAAATAGCTCATAGTAGTTTAATGTCACAGCTAATATCTATGCATTTAACATGTTGTCTTGATAATATCCAAAATCACTTAAGTTCTTATATCAATATCTACGTCATTGTACTGACAAAAACAGTGTTTTTATTCATTCCCTGTTTTCTTTTCTGTCTATTTTAGTCACATGACACACACAGGAAATAGTGTGATAATAATGATGGTTTAATAGTCTTTTCCCACAACTGTATTTGAACTCACAGTTTTTTTTTTCCATCCAACTATTTTTGTATTATATGAAAAACTGAAATTAACACTAAAACTGATTAAAAACATAAAACATATTGCAGGTTCAAAATCAAGCATACAGAAATATGTTTCCGAGACTATTCGGTGAACATACAAAGAAAGCTATTTGTACACAGCAAGTAATTCAGAGGTCACTCATTTGCTCAGGGACACTTGTGATCAATATCAGATTCCTACACAAAAGAACAAGGACAAAGACACAGTGTGCTGTTGTACTGAAGTCAACATTTACAGTTTCATTTATAAGCTGACGTGCAATGGAAGACAGATGATGACAACGACAAGAATGAATAAAAAAAAGGACACTCATTTCCACTGTGTGGCTGCTGCAGTAGATGTGTAATGAACGAACGCTGATCTGAACTGATGTAACAGTTGCATGAATTGTGACATGACTATGACACGTAAGGGGCTGAGGTCACATTGTACAGAATTACATCTGTATCTGATGGTCTGAGATGATTATTGGAGCTAACATTCAGGTAATTTTTTTTCCTGGCATCTGTAACCATCAGCTTTTTAACCACATGCAATTCTGTAGCTTCTGTGTTTATGTCAGAAAACATAACCCTCTATGGGACGACGTCGTTTATAAATGATGAAATGAAAATGAAAAACAGCTTTAAAAAAATAACACAAGTCTCTCACCAATCATATTCTACCATAAAATTCTCACCTAAAATTTACTTTAGACATTAATACACTTACAATCAAAGATCATTATTTTTTTTTAATGAATAGAGAGTTAAAGAACATACACCAAATAATTGTTATTTGTTAACACAGCACTATAGTCATCAGTCTAAAACCATTTATTCACTGTCCATCTAAAAAAAAAGTGCTGCTTTTACATAAATAATTATAAATATTTGTTTCATATTTCATCATTAGGTGCCTTATTATTATTATTATTATTATTATTATTATTATTATTATTATTATTATTAGTAGTAGTAGTAGTAGTAGTAGTAGTAGTAGTAGTAGTAGTAGTAGTAGTAGTAGTAGTAGTAGTAGAAGTAGTAGTAGTAGTAGTGGTAGTAGTAGTAGTAGTAGAAGTAGTTTTAGTAGTAGTAGTAGTAGTAGTAGTAGTAGTAGTAGTAGTAGTAGTAGTAGTAGTAGTAGTATTTACTACAATTTAACCAATTAAAAACCCAGCACTACTTCTGTGGCAGTTCCCTTTTTTTCCCTCTAAATGTACCCTTGTGATTTATCACCACTTACTGTAATGTTATACTGTGTTTTGCATTGTTTCAGTGAAAATCATATAATTTTTTAAAGATATTTAATTAATGGATCATACAGATGTTAATAGAAGCTCAGATTAAAAACATCAGAAAATATAAAATATCAGAAACAGAGAAAAATGAAGAAAAAAGCAACTTTTTCAATTAAATAGATCATTAACATCATTAACTGAACAAAAACCATCCACTGTCATTAGTATTAATAATTATATGCCCATTGTGATAAAACATACAGAAGGTTATATCATTTTCTTTAACATCAGAAACCTTTTTAACATGTCTTTTTAGAATTGAAATCTTTCACTTTTTTTCTTTGGAGTTTTTTTTTTTTCTAATTCACAGAGAAAATAAATGTTAAACATATTTGAAAACATTATTGAATTGTACTTTTTTCTTGATTTTAACAGTCAACTAAAAAAATCTTCATTTTCATAGTTATTATTACCAAGGTTTTTATTTGACTTCAAAAGTTTAGATCCAAATTAAATTATCTAAATGGACTTATAATTTAGGAACACGTAAAGATGTGGGAGGAAAAAACACTGAACTGAAAACAACAAATCCCATAAAATAAATAAATAAATACATTTCAGGTTTTATTATCTTCTACTGTCAACCCCGGCCTTTCCACTTAGTAGCTAATCCAACATTTGTATCATATGAGACTAGACCTATGGTTATTTCAATTATTGATCATTTATATTGATTATCTGTTGCGCTTGAGGGTGTCTTTAACTGTGTACATAAATAATAGATTATTTCTGCTCTACACTGAAAAAAGTACACATTGTAACATTGAAATGACTTTAAAAATGTTCTTAAATTTTGACTATTTATCTCATGATATAGACTTTTTATCTCATGATTTTCACTTTTTATCTCATGATTTTGACTTTTTATCTCATGATTTTGACTTTTTATCTCATGATTTTGACTTTTTATCTCATGATTTTCACTTTTTATCTCATGATTTTCACTTTTTATCTCTTAATTTTGACTTTTTATCTCTTAATTTTCACTTTTTATCTCATGATTTTCACTTTTTATCTCATGATTTCACTTTTTATCTCTTAATTTTGACTTTTTATCTCATGATTTCACTTTTTATCTCATGATTTTGACTTTTTATCTCATGATTTTGACTTTTTATCTCATGATTTTCACTTTTTATCTCATGATTTTCACTTTTTATCTCTTAATTTTGACTTTTTATCTCATGATTTTCACTTTTTATCTCATGATTTTCACTTTTTATCTCTTAATTTTGACTTTTTATCTCATGATTTTCACTTTTTATCTCATGATTTTCACTTTTTATCTCATGATTTTCACTTTTTATGGCCACACATAAAAAAATCTAGTTGAGTGAACCAAATAAAATTGCATAGGGTTAGGGTTACATTAATTTAATTTGATTGACTCAACTCGATGTTTTTATGTGTGACCTATTGAAGAAGACTTTTTAAGTTGATTCAATATTTTACTTTTTTCAGTGTATAACTGATCTGACAGCTTCTTTATCGCTGTCAATATAAACAGACAACTCATATAGCATATATTGGACATTTAATTGAAAATAATTTAGCTTTATTATTTCATTTAATTAGTCTGTCAACACACACTTGATCCAGGAGGTTTCTTGCTATAAATGAAAACCTTTGTGTGTGGACGTCTGCTCCGTGCTGCTTTGTCCCCCTGTTTACATATTCACAGCAGCTCACACAATAATAATTAAAGCTTTGCATGTCATCTGAATATCACAACAATGAGCGTGTCCTAGTTAGCCTGATGGATCAGGGAGGGGTGTGTGTGTGGGGGGAGAAGTCACCCTAATCCTCAATTGTTGTCTGTGCTGCTGAGTTTTGAACTCACTCTCACCCTTCAGTCTCCATAACCAGGAGTCATGATGATAAAAGCCCACAGTCTGTTTCTTTTTTTTCCCCCTCTCTCTCTCTCTCTCTCTCTCTCTCTCTCTCTCTCTCTCTCTCTCTCTCTGTGTCTCTGTCTCTCTCTCTTGCTCTCTCTCTCTCTCTCTGAGCCATTTTGGATTGGTAACCATGGTGATGTGGGTCATGCAATGATGGCAAAGAGAGGAGACGTGTGGCTGCCGGTGGAGTCGCAGCACTGCAGGCTGGAGCTGAACAGGGCCAGAAAGTCTCATTATATCTGGGTCACTGGGATGCTCCAGCTGCAAGCAGCAGACAAGACGCTATTATGCAAGAGGAAAGATGAGAGAAGTTGTGGTCACAGGGACGTGTAGTTACAGAGGATGTCTGTTTGGTGATGGGACGTACAGTATGTGAAATGGGGTGGAGGGGGGGTGGGGTGTGGGGGGGGTGTAAGCACACAATCACAGGCGTTGTTAGCATCTTAAAACACAGGGGGCTCAGCACAGGACAAAAAGCTGAAGGTTTTTTTTTTTTTTTTTTTTAATTGAGGTTTAACCCCTAAAGTGGAATTGTTATAACCTAAAAACAATACTTACAACCAGGTACAGATATGGATTTAACACTTTGATACATACTGGTCTCTACAGTGGACAGTTATTCTAAATGTCTTCTCTTGTATATTCATTTTTTTTTTCACTTTATTTTTTTTTTTGTTTAGTTTCTTACACATACACATTACACACAAAACAACAAATAACACACATGACATGGTGTTCAAGGAAGGCTCACAATCTTCAATTTGCATTATTTATTGCTTATAATAAAATAATAAAATAAAAATCACATCATCTTACATGTTGGTGTCTTTGCTTGTAAATATAATCCATTTGTCCCATTTTTTTTTTTTGTTCTTAAAAAATAAGTAATTTTTTTCCATCACATATATTTCCTGTATTAAATCAATCCATTCCTTTTCTGCAGGTGGGTCTGGGAGCAGCCATTTTCTGGTTATGGTCTTCCTGCCTGCTGTCAAAAGAATTTTTACCAGATACTTATCCTCCTTCAGGACAACTTCCTGTATATTTCCTAGATACAGGGTGGAGCAATTATTAATAATTTTATATCCAAGGACTTTATTTATCATGTTCGCTTGTTCCCAAAATGGCTCTATTCTGGGACAACACCAGAAGATGACCATATTGCCTCCAACATGTTTGCTGTTTTAATAATTGTTTAATTTGTATGTTTGAGAAGATAAAGAAACGCGGCAGATTCTTCCAATGAAATTTTCTCCACATAAGTGAATTTATGGATGTTTGTTGACTTACACTATATCCATGGGTTTTATTGTTTCAGTTCCATATCAGTCAGTTCATATCATTACTGTAACTTGTCTGTTCTTAATACCTGATCTGCATTAATATGTTTATTAGGCTTTAATTAACAAATAAAAACTGCATTAAAAATGTTTTGCTTTATAGTGTTCTTATATTGTGGTTTAAATACAAATTTCTTTGATTCAAAGCTTAAACACATGTTTTCAAATTGAGAGGATTTTTTTTTTTTGTTACTCCATAAAAATAGGTTCATTAAAAAAAATTCAATCACATTGTTTTTTCAGCCTAAAGATGAATAAAAACACTTGACTAAGGTTCTCATAATTCATGCATCGAAGGGTTAAACATAAGTATATAAAAAAGTAAATGTTAACTAAGAGGAGATAATTAATTTGACTATAACACATACAATAGGTTTTTTTTTATGGTGCATATTTGCGACAGGAGCCATTAAGGAGTAAAAATCTAGACTTAATTTTCCTGTTCATGGAACATGTTTTTTTTTTTTTTTATTATTTATAATCTTTATTTAACCTGGAAGTTCCACTGAGATCAGAAATATCTTTTGCATATGAGGACACATCAAAGGTAGAAGCCAAACAAAGTCCAAACAATGTAAAACATGTCCATGATACACAATGAAAACACATGAACATTTATTCAACCATAGCATCAGTAAAAAGTGACATTCTTTCTTCACTGTATCCTCTGTGATACTTTAAAAATCCCTGACAGGAATTGAATGCTTGTAGTTTAACAGTTTTTTGGAGATAGTGCCATAGTGCATGATGGGAAAATTATGTTTTTCCATAGTCTGTCATTTGGAGGAACATAGATGGAAACTACTGAAGCTAACAGAAAGACAATTACTGAGGTATTGTGGGACTTTACCCAGCAGAGCTTTATAGATGAACATAAACTACTGTTCTTATCTACAGATACAATTCAATTTTATTTATCCAAAAAAGTTAGCTTCAGGAGCACTACCTTGACTCACAATAAGTAATAATTAGAGGTGGTCTTTGGATGGGAAAACTAAGAGTAAGACAAAAAAAAGAGAAAATTCCAAGGCACTCTCTTATATGTGAACATTTCAAAAGCCTTTATTACATTGGCTTGGTTACAAGAACCTATAAAAGCCTATAAAAGACCCCAACACATTTCGGCATCCAAGCCTTTATCAGGGAGTCAAAACCAATTTTATTTATAGAGCCCCAAATCACAACAATGTCGTCTCACAGGGCTTTACAAAAAAACCCCACAATCAACCACAGAAATAGATAAAGTCCCAAGCATCCCCTGTCCTTAGACCCTCCTTCTTAACAAGAAAGAACTCCAAAACCCTGTGGGAAAAATAAGAAATGTTGAGGAGAACTACACTGAAGGAGAGATCCACTCCCATAGATGGACAGTCTATAGATGAACGTTCATTTGTAGATGGAGGGGGGTGGGGGGGTGGGTCCATCCATCATACAGGTGAGAGAGGAGGTCTGGGGTCACAGGTCAGCACAGGACACAAGTGAGTCATTACAGATCCTGTTGTCTATGGCTCCTTATGCAGATACTGCTGAGAGAGTTGGCGAAAGGGGACACTGGGTGACTAGCCATGAACAGACTGGGTATGGAAGATAGGTTTAAGTTATTACATATACAGGAGAGAGAGAGAGAGAGAGAGAGAGAGAGAGAGAGAGAGAGAGAGAGAGAGAGAGAGAGAGAGCACAGTACATGATGCAAAATATGTACAGGACTTTAGCTTAAAGGAGTAATATTTGACTTTTTTAAAGGAATTATGGATTTTAAAACATTTCCCTGTGGTTTTTATGAAGTGTAAATGCTATATTTTGGTCTGAATTCTTAATTAATTCAACTCCACATATTCATCTTCATCAATGCACATGAACACACCCCCTGCATCTTGTGCACTGTGCTGCTCTGTTCTGTACAAACATTTGTGTCCGTTAATAATACAACCAGCAACTGAACATTTTAGGTAATCGGCTCAAACTTTGGACATATTTTCAGTTTTTACTCCAACTCTTATTGCTGACCAACATTTGTCTGAGTCATACTCAGAGAAATATTCATCCGATGCATCTATATCCACTGTCATTGATCCAATTCCATGGGTTTCTCCTGGTGAATCAATGTTGTAAAAGATGACAGTGTTTCCATGGTAACTATAGAGCCTTTGAATGTCCAAATGGGTCATACCTGATGACTATGAAAAGATGAGAAATTGCATTTTACACTAATTATTTACATGTTTTGATCATATTACTGAATCAGAAATTATTAAACATTTTAGATCCGTCACTATATAATTGCAGTTGATAGTTTGGGTTTATGTGGGTTAGGTTCTGAACCCTGAATGTATCACCAGTTCATCACAGAGCTGACATCACTTTATCAAATAGGTTTTTTTATTTCACTCTGATAAAGAGGTTTGACTGATAAGACAAGTGAAAGGATTCTGTCAGTTTTACTAGTGATAAATCACATGGCAAAGCAAAGTTGACATTATTCTTCACAAATAGAGCTGTATGTGAAGATAAAAAAATTAAATTATACGGTATTTAATCTGTCACTAGTCATGAACGGTGTATTTGTGTTTGATATGTGATTTTAACCCCTGTTTCTCTCTAAATATTAAAACGTAATTTAAAAAAAAACTACAAATTACAGAAATAAATTACAAATATGAGGCTTGATAACAGCAAACAAACTAATGTGTAACTCCAAGAAAGATCAGATTCCTTTTCTTTTTTACACCTTATAATTAAAAAAAAAGGACTGTAAAATATGAAACATGACCTTATCAGAGAGTCATGGTCAGATGATTTATAAAGATGCATTGTCTATTTTCTTTATTTTAACGACTATTTTGTGAGCAAAGAAAATTCAGATCATGTTTCTTCATTTGGTCAGTAGTTGAAAAGCTTTAATAAGGCAAACTGTGAACATTATGGATGTAAAAAAAATAATTATCTGGTCCCACTGACACATCCTGGACAAATATAACTTCTTTTTTTTTATCTTAAATGAATTCACAGATGTATTAATAAATCAGCTGCAGAGTCACTGAGTAGTTTCATCCAAGGAGAGAACTAGGAAATCTGACAATAAGTGTAAATGTAGAACCACATTCAGAGGACAGTCACACCTGGAACACAATAACAAATGAAAAGAAAACCAAAACAAACTCAACTAAACTAATAACAGATGTGAAAACATTCACAGCGAAGGAAAAGAAATGTCTAAAAGCAAAACAAGCACGTACCCACTTCTGAAACGTGTAATATTTGGTGAAATTGGACTTCTTAAAATGTATTTTCTTTGGTAAATGTGAATAAAGGCTTGTATATTGTTTGGTTCTATGGTATTGTTGGTTGTGTTGTATATATAATTTCTCAAGGATAGTCCTACTTTTCATGCAGAACATCAAATATTATTTAGATCCACTATGTTTCATTACATAGTCCATAAGAAATAAATGAATACAGACTTAAAATGTTAAAAAAAAAAAAAAAAAAGATCAGTCTAATTGTTAAATACCGTCTAGAATTTCCAAATTGGCATATCAGAAGATGATTAAAAGCTTCTAAAATACTAAGTGCTTTGTCTAATCTTCTTTATATTATTGATTATTTGTGTTTTCTTCATCTGATCTTTGAAGGAGGGGTTTAATATTGATAAAACAGATGAACAGAGTAAATAAAAAATAAAATAATTCATGTTACTGATGCTTAAGGACACACTTAAACCACCTCATGTAGAGATCTATTCACAAAGCAGACGAATGTGACCATGTAAACTGGTTTATCTGCCAAAAACTACTTTGATCCCCTCGTAGAATTCAGCACAATCGGACAATATTAATGATTTATTTCCTCATCTAATAATCATCTAGTTTGATAATAAATATTTTAAAGCTGTGATGGATCCAGGGTGATGTTTGAATTGGGACAAACATCCACTTCCAGCACTCAAAAGTCGATATAAAAATAAGTTGCTGGCCATGTTGTTGTTTCTCGTCTATTGTCCACGACTCCCCACTCCACGACCCCCTCCTCACCGGGTCGGATCCGGGACTTGTGATTGGTGGAGGCGTCCTGTCTTTGTCGTCATAGCCCCAGCGCCCATTCATCAGCGGACTTGGGCGTTGTACTCCGCATCTCATTTGCGGCGGGGCCAATTTCTCCATTTACAAACTCCAGCTCGAGGGAAAAAATTGCAAGAATTCCCGTTTCTTTTTTTTGCATCTTTTCGCCACAATTTCTCACGCGTCTCTTTGCGGTTGCGTCAGTTGCGCGTGGACTCGTGTCGGGCTCGGTTTTGGAGAACGAGGTGTCGGTGTCTGACTTGGTGTTTTTGGTGAAGGGAAGCTTGCGGTCTTTGTTCATTCATTTGATCGGTCGGTTGGGGTTCCTTTGTTGGACCAAAAAGCATGGGAGCACAAATCTCCAAAACCGCTGGAAAAGAAGACGCTGCGGTGGAGAAGCCAGCAGAAGGCGCGGCTGTTGCAGCAAAGTCCAACGGACAGGTAAATATAATGTGGAGTAATAAAATCCACTGAATTGATGAAGCTTGGGGTTTTTTTTAGGGGGGCGATGTGGTGCGTTTAATGGCGTGCTCCATGTTCCATGTAGCGCATCCCCACGCACACCGGCATTCAGGGAAAGTGGCCACATGTATCTGTTCTACCCAATGCATGGCTACAAAATAAGTTTATATTTGCAGAATAACACGGTTATTCCTAATTAATTTACACTTTTTGAAAACAATATATATCAACACATGTTAATTAAATTGACCTCTTTTATAAAAACGTGATCATTTTAGCAAAACAATTCTATTAATCTGTTGCGTAAATGTCTAAAGCAGATTTAAAATATTGCACAGCTGTTGCTTTTTTTTCCCTGTATTTGGAACAATAGAAAATGGATGTGGCTGATTGTATACAGCAGGGTTTGTGGCCGCTCTCACTGAGGCATGGCCATCTTAAAAAAAATGATACCACGCCTTTGTTGTCAGATTCAAGAAAGGAGCCACGTTTTCTGCACAGATGTGTCTCAAAACTCACAAAATAACAAATATATGGGTATATTACAGGCAAATTAGTTTGAAGATGAAATGTATGCAATTGTTTCATTATTGTGGTCGTTAAATGAAAGGGGTGAAAAAAATCCCCCAAATTCCTCTGTTGCTTTAATCGATTGCACGCCGAGCTATGGCGCCCCCGGTGGTCCCCAGTGGTACTGCAGTCTAACAGACTAGCCTACTGCTGAAAGCCACTCATCTGTCGTCACCGTCCTAGTAACAGATGTTGCTGCAGTTTCAGGGCTTTTTCCTATTGGTTACAATACTACTCGGTGAATTTGGTTAAATATCGCAGAACGACAGGATTTACAGAGTAAGTAGAAATAGTCAACTCAAAATGTGGGAGAAATTCCAAATATTTGGTTAAATGTGTCAGAATAAGACACTGGGATTAGGAAATGTTTTTAATTAAAATGCAATTTGTATATTTAATTATAAAAATTAATAATTCGTTGCAAAGCAACTATAAAATATTAGGAAATTGCAAAGAAAGTGAGAAATGTTGCTACCCAAAAAGCAATTTAAGTAAAAAATGTTTATTTTGTTGTGAACATAAATGACACAATTTGTTTATGGATACCAGCTACAAGTAAAGTGAGGGGGGAAAAGAATATGTATATCTAGTGTGAAAACCATACATGCATTTATTAAAATACTTGTCTACGCACCCACATGTGAGTACAATGGATGGGTAATTTGTGAGGCTTCTTTCAGTGCTTTTTAATAGAATAAATTCTGATTACATGTGTTTATTTAAAAAAAAAAACTGTCCTCAGTCACTAGCAGTTTTCTTTCAAAACCATATGCTTGAATTCAATGGGTTTTTTTAGGCCCAGGATGAGGAATTGTTTATTAATGACATCAGTTGTATGTAATTTACAGGACAAATTGCACTCTTTTTCAAGGAACTTTAGCTTTTGACCATCCAGAATGGAAATAAGCTTATACTTAATATTCCAAAAAAATGAACACTAAACACATTAAATTACCATAGTAATTTTAAGTGTATTTTGGAAAATTATTTCAGATTAGAGTATTTTTAAGTGCATAAGAGTTGGCAAATGGTAAGACACTCGGAACTCAAGGTAGGACGTTTTATAAATGAATGCATGTTGGTGTTGTCAAAGTATACTAGAGAAAACATAAGTGAAATAACCAAGAATGTTAGCGGTGGGAAAAGTCCCTATGTTTCTGCAGTCAGTGTAGAGCCATCGAATTCTCTGGATTCAACTAAAATTTCTGTTTTGTTTTTTTTTCCCAGGAAAATGGACATGCCAAGACCAATGGAGATGCCTCTCCAGCTGCAGAGGAGCCCAAAGCTGAGGTCCAGGCCAACGGCAGCACACCCACCGATGAGGCCCCGAAAGAAGGAGCCGAGAAGGCGGAGGGTGCTGAAGCCAACGGGGAGAAGGAGGCAGCTACGAATGGAGAGGCTTCTGCCAAACCAGAGGACGGCCCGTCTACCAGCGAGGACGGCAAACAGAAGAAGAAGCGCTTCTCCTTCAAGAAGCCCTCCTTCAAGCTGAGCGGCTTCTCCTTCAAGAAAACAAAGAAGGAGTCTGAGGAAGGCGCGGCGGAGGAAGGAGCAGCAGCAGCCGATGGCGAGAAGGCGGCTTCAGAGGAGGTCGCTACTGAGGAGGCCAAGCCGACCGAGGAGGCGGCGGCTGAGGAGGGGGCCACCAAGGAGGCTGCGGCCGAAGAGCCAAAGGCAGAGAAGAAGGAGGAAGAGGTGAAGACGGAAGAAGTGGCAGTGGCACCTGCAGCAGCTGAGGAGGAGAAACCAGCCGACGCTTCACCTGCTGAACCGGAGACGGCAGCCAGTCCAGAGGCGGCGGCCGCTACCGCCGAGTAATCCTGCTGAACGAAGAGACGCCGGAATGAAGGAAAACGGATGGAGCCCGTCTTGAAGGAAGGAATGCGAGGACTTGTCTAAAACCAGGGATTTTTTTTGTTTATTTTTTGTTGGTGTTTGTTTACTATCTCTGCAACCATCTCATCCATACTGACTGCAGTGTCCTGGGCAGTGAGGCGTATACTGGAGTGTGTGCTGCTTCCTCACTGCTCATCGGTGCTTGCATTTGTGACGTGGGTGAGTGTGTGTGTGTGTGTGAGTGAAAGTACGAATGTGTGTGTGGATGTTTTTCTACATGAAACCATGACTGTGTTGACATGAATTTGACATATTTAATCAAAGTATTCGGTGCTGGGCAATTGGATGTAGCAGCAAAAAGCTGTGTCTGCAACATTTGGACACGTTGTGATATTTAAAGGGAACGTCTTAAATGTTGTCTTTGCAGTGCACAGCTGTTTACAACTTAAAGCTCAATATTCCTGTGGACACACAACCATTGAACAAACTAGATTTAGACAAAAACAAATAGGTGCTCATCACTTTCCATTAGACTCCACCATTTCAAACCTCTGTAGTAATGCACGTTGTATAGACTTTGATATTACTGGTTTTATGACTGAGATGTACCTAAATGACTGAAGTTTTTAACAGATTACCCATTGTAAATGAAGTTTTCTTGTTTTTCACCATTTGTAAGATTGAATAAAATTGGGAGATGTTTTAAGCAATTCTTGCATCAAGCTCTGTGATGACTTCAACACTCACAATATAGACAGGAAGACACACAACAGATATTCAATTAAATATTATTTTGTTAGGGGACCATGTACAATTTTAAACATAAATGTTGCCATTTGATGCATTGTACCAGATTGTAGCCAGGGGGCAGTAGACAAGGGGTAGTGTTTCACCTGCATCTTGGTAGATTTCATGTGAAGTCAGTACAGATGTAACATTCCTTTAATGACAGATCATTTAAATCAGGGGTGCTCAATCCTCGTCCTCGAGAGCTACTGTCCTGCTTGTTTTAGATGTATTCCCCTTCCAACACACCTGATTCAAATGATAAACCTCTCGTCAAGCTCTGTTGAAGCCTGATAACTGTCAGGTGTGTTGGAAGAGGGATGCAGGATAGTAGCTCTGGAGGACCAGGACTGACCACCTCTGATTAAACATTTAAAACACCTGCACTCTTCATAGTATTTATAATGTATTTTTATTAGTTCTTTCAATTAGATCAATATTGTATTTTTTTTCCCAATTGAATTTAATACAGAAGAAAGGATGTAAGTGACAGTTTTAGCATTTAGTCACAATTATTGCTCATTTAATTCCATTGTTTTTTAGATCAGTCTAACTCCACCATAAACATACACGTCCCAGTGTATAGTGCTACAGTTTGTCCACATAGATACCAGACGAGCACATTAATGTCCTAGTTAGGGCTATCAAATGATTAAGATTTTTAATAAGATAAGATAAGATTTCCTTTATTCGTCCCGCAGTGGGGAAATTCACATGTTACAGCAGCAGAAGAGGGCATCAGTAAAAAGAAACAATATACATTAAATATCAATAAACAATATAAACAAGTAATATAAACGGTAATATACAAAAACTATGAACACTATGAACAGTTGGGCGGTTAAGTGCAGAAACAGAAACTAGCAGCTGAATGTAAGAAGGAATGGGAAATGTAAGAAATGGTAGTGCTACAAAATATATTGCATATGGTTTTTGAAAAAATTGATATTGCACGTGAGCATTAACACACCAGATTTAAAGATTGATATATTGCACCTACACTTCACCTCAGTTAAATATAATAATCAGGGTTGTGGATTGATCATTACTAAATATAATTTTTTTTATCTATATAGTTTAATTTTGCATGAGCAAATGGAATTAAGTGAATAAAAAACATGCTAATTTAAAAAAAATTAAGTAGTAGTTCTAAACATTTAAGATTAAAATATCCAAAATATATGAAATATTGCATGTATAGTCAAGATCTTTAACCGTTTCAACAAAATAACTGTTCTGTTGAATTGTGTTAACATTTTTAATCAAAATCATAACGATTCACTAATCTGCATTAATTTTGACAGCCCTATTCCTAATATAACATTACCATCAGCATGAGTCTATATGGTACTTAATTCCCAATACAATATATTTGATACACATAATACATCTGAATTTACACAATAAGAAAGCATCTTGGAGACTTGAGTTTGCTACTTAAACTGTAGCTGCTTCTACCAGACTATTAACATACAATGCACTTTTTTTTCTTCAATTTTGTTAATTTTTTTCCCCCTGCAGGTAGATTTGACTAACCCATAATCTTGATGACTACCTGATTTATTTATCACACTCATTTCAAGACAACATAGTCAGGTCATGATCTTCAAATCCAATGAGAGTGAGGATTTGGCTACAGTGGGAAAAAAAAAAAACCTCCAACAGAAACAGGTTCAGAATGGGCGGCCATCTGCCTCGACTGGTGAGAGAGGAGAGCGACACTGGGCAGATCTGAGGCCAGTAAGAACCACGCATCAGGAATATAGAGCTGAGGATATTAGAAATATAGGGAGGGAGTAGATGTGAAGGTGTTTTCATGTAAAGATGACCATATGTCCATCCATTACAGAGCAGCAGGCACTAATCCTGGTCCTTGAGGCCTGATATCCTGCTTGTTTTAGATCAGGGGTGTCAAAGTCATTTTAGTTCAGCCCAGTATGATCTGAAAAGGGCTAGACCAGTAAAATAATAACAGTGAAAAGAGTAAAATTACATTCCGATAATATTTACATCTATAATGTTTCTCTCAAACTGTGAATAACATCAAAAGATTTGACACATATTTAGAAAAACAAGTGTAATTTGAACTATTTTCTGCCTCAGTCGATCAGTTTGACATTTGCACATGTGCAGAACAAGTGACATTTCAACTGCAAATGCACAAAACATTTAGTAACAGGCAGAATATTTGTAAAATTACACTTACTTCTCTACAGATATTTCAGGTGGGTTATATTTGTTCAGGTATTTATTTAGGTTTTTGTAAAAGGATGATTTGTTTCCATGTAATTTACCTCTTTTTTTTACATTAAAATTTGCAGTTTTCATTATTTATAGGTAATTATGATCATATTTTACTGGTCTGACTCAATTGAGATCTCATGTAAAACCTGAATTCAAATTGTTTTTTACACAATCCTTGTGGGCCAGATTGGACCCTCTGGATGGCTGGATTTGGTCCCCGGGCCTTATGTTTGACATCTGTGTTTTGGACGTATCCCTCTTTCAACACACCTGATTCAAATGATCATTGAGCTCTGCAGAAGCCTGATAACACTGTCAGGTGTCCTGGAAGAAGAAAGCATCTAAAACATGTAGGATAGTACCCCTCAAGGACCAGGTTTGGTGACCCCTGATATAGAGTGGAAGATGGAGGATTGAGTTCTCTAGGTGTTTTTTTTTTTTTTTAATAATCCAATGCAGCTTTCCTCATGGTCTGTTGGTTCTTGTTAATACTCCTGGGTGGGTGTGAAATTTCAAGCCGTTGTTTTGTAGCTGACATTTATCAGGGATTCTGTTCTTCTACCGCCCTCATGTGGAAAGAGCTGGTACTGAACTGTCTATGTTAGTCTGAGTCTACCCCAACATTACTTCATACATTTATATGAGGTCTAAAAATTGATTAAGCTTTCAGAGTTATAGGAAATGTAGTGAGTTTATTTCCAGGATTACATTTAAAGGAATACATTTACACTGAAATCCCAAACAATTATGTCTCAAACTATAACAAAACAAATTCTAGGGATTCTTCTGCTAAAGTACCCATTTGAGGTCCCTGTCGGCACACTCAAATGTGATTATAGCAGGCATATTTCTTTTTCTAACCATCCTAATTTGCAGGGAGACACAATGTGAGAAACATGTTCAGCCTTGCAGTATTTTTAGGAGAATTCAAGTGAGTTACTTGGGGAACAACCACAGCACAAATTATGTGATGAGACTTGAGGTACTTAGTGTTTCATTCAATCATAGAGTTTCTGGTTTCATTCCATAAATGATAGTGTTTGAAACAAACATTTTTATGGTGTCTCACAAAATAACTGCAGTGCAGACGTAACCGAGATGGCTTCACTCACCATTTTCATGTTCTTTGGACAAAAACCTAGAATCCCATAAAAACACCATGTCTTTTTAGGAGCTGAAGAGATTGGAGCAGACTTGTACAGGGTGTTTTTAGTCACCCACAGCTGTACCCATGCTCATTCCAAACCGTCTATTTCCTTTGCACCCAGATTTACCCTGTGTACTCCAGCTTGGGCCACCGCAGGAAGGGTGTGTTTTACACATAATATTTCTATTTCAGAATCCTTCCCGGTCTCTATGTCCATCTTGGTCAGACTGCTGAGGGATTTGCGACCCATTTCAGGCCCCAAAGAGCCCCACATGCTCCTCACAGACATGAAGTATAATGTTGACCCTGCCACAACATGCTTTTCATAGAAATTGGTGTCTTCTAAAAATTTATGAATGGATAGTTTCCAGTCAAAATCTAACAAACAAAATACAGTTCACTCAATAGTCTGATTCCCTGACAGACACAGAATGGATTTGGTAAAAAAATAGTTAAAATGCAAATGTTATACAAGTACAAAAAATAGGGCTGTCAAAATGAGCGCATTAATGTGGATTAATCCATCACCATGATTAATCTGATTTAAATTTTTAACCCAATTAAACAAAACAGTTGTTTTGTTGAAACTGTTGAATAAACATGATTGCAAATATATTCATATTTTGGATACTTTTGTGTGTTTTTGGTGTTTTTATGTATTTTAGAAGAGTTTTTAAATATATTTAGAATTTTTCATTGCATTTTGTGATTTTCTTTTTTGGGTGTGTGAATTTTGTTGGATTTCATCATGTTTTGTATTTTTTTGTGTGTGTGTTTTTTAATGTATTTTTGTGTATTTTGTGACCTCAGAGAGAACAGTCAACCAACATAAAAGGTTTTGAACATGATTAAAGCAACCCTTTGATTAATATGTCTAAAAATTTTAATAATTTGACAGACCTACAAAATATATCAAAGAAAGACAAAAGATTTCACATGAGATACATATTTTATGCAGGCAGTTTCATCACAAACACCATTTGTAATTATTTGTTGGACTTCAGTAACTTCAGAGTCACTGAGGAATGACGCTTGAAGCTGGCTCTAATACTGAGTAAATCCACAGAGACACAATGTTATGACAAACCCACTTTATAAAAGAAATGTCCTGGACTGTTTTGGTCACTATCATTTATTTCCATATTTATCACAACTGTATAATGATGAATGTTCATATACCTCACTATTCTCAAATAAACAAATATATTTGTTGGTAGTGACACCAGAGTACCATCAGTGTCATGTGGGTTTTAATGAACAACCGTCTTGGTTGATTGAGTCGCATGTATTAATAAAATTTAATACGTTCTAATAAAACCATCAGAGGATCTGTTATGGTATTTCTCAGTATATAATTAAAACACTTTGGCTGAATAATGTAAATTAGTCAATGGTGATATTAATCTGGTATTAGATCATGTGGTCCACTGGGTCATACTAATAAATGTGTTTATTTGTTACACTTATTAAATAAATGAAATTACTAAGTTGTACTTAATTATGACCGCATGCTCTGTGTTCTCATTAGTTCAGTGAATTTCCCCCTCAGACTACCCAGCCATCGGGCTGTGGCTCAGTTGGTAGAGCGGGTCGTCCGTTGACTGAAGGGTTGACGGTTCACATCCCAGCTCTGGCTGTCCTTGGGCAAGACACTGAACCCTAAATTAGGAGAACTACTGGGAGCATGGCAGCAGATGTGTACTGGTGTGCGTGAGAATGGGTAAATGTAAGGTTAATGTAAAATGCTTTGAGCACCATGAAGGTGGAAAAACACTATATAAGTAAGTGCAGTACAATTACCTCATATAGGGAGTACTGCCCCTTCCAGATGTGACCCATGAGTCTTTATTTAAGAAATAAACTGTATTGCAGTCAATGGTAGGAGATGTATCAATAAAATAATTCTGTTTGACTTATGCCATCATCTATATGTTCATCAGCTTAAAGAATTGTATGTGTCAAGAAAGTCATAGTTTACTGTAATACTGTTCCAGTTGTAAAGTAAAATTAGCATAACAGTATTTCTCAATGATCTCCATGAGTTCCCGGAGACGTTACTGCAGCATCACCATGACCAGACTTGAGGTAATTTTTACTTCTTTAAGTAGCTTTTCCACATTATTCTCAGAGAACGAGGTGAGACATGCTGAGGTAATGACAGTTCGATGTCATTTAAATATTGGTGACACGTACCACAAGCAACAAGAGATTCAGTCTATTACTATCTCTATTACAAACTGCAACTTTGCTTACTTGTAAAATTTGATTTCAAATAAACAAACACATATGTATGCGTTTGTGTGGATCATAGTACAGTTCCAAACAAACATTTCTTTTTTTGTCAGTATTGAACATGTTCATGTTTTTGTAAATGTTAAATCCTAAATACTGAAATAGAGGTAGAGTTCAGTTCATAGTATGTGTGCAGAACTTTATTAAACAACACGAGTTAAATTAACACATTGCACCACTTGCTCTTAAGAAAAGTCAGAAAAATAGTACTGCTGAAAAGATTACTTAAAATACAAGTGATGTTTTATTTTTTTCCTGTTGGATATTAGTTTATTAGTTTATTAGTTTATTAGTTTTCATCCTCATCACCAGCTACTCATCCTGGAATCATTAACAACAAAAATTCTAACAACAACAATTCTATATAACACGCTCAACAAACAGGAAGTACATACGTGGAACACAACAACACAAAAACCAAAATTCAACAGCACACACACAATGCAAAACATTCTGTGGTGTCATTAAGAGGGGTAAACATGACAAATTCATGTGGCCCAGTATTTAGGGGGAGCACATAGAGTAGTGGAGGGGGTTCAGTAGATACAGATTAGAAGTCGTGAACATTTACGAACAAACAAAACAAGAAGTCGTGAACATTTTGTGTAAGGTTCACTGTATAATAGAGACATAGAAGGAATCTGATGTTTAAAGTATATAAAAGTGAACTTTCATTATATGGCAGCTTAAGGTACATTAGTTGTGGATTGCACCCCCACATATAACGCCTCCACCCTGACATATCTACCAGATAGTGAATTTTATCAAGGCTCCACAATATTTGCCTTTCATAGGGTGGCCAGAAAACATTTATAATAACAATATGGACTCACTGTAGGAACCATTTGTAGTTCCTGGAACCTTTTTTCACCCTTTCCCACAGCATAGGAACTACATAGTTCCTAGAAGCTTTTTAGTTCCTCCTGGCAGACAGGATCTTTTTTAGTTCTCCAGGAACTATATGATGTAGGTGTTTGATGATTGGTAGAGCCCAGACCACGCCCATTTCCTTATCTTGCAGTACCACTATCTTTAAAACCATCTGTGTAGCGTTAGCTGTGTGTTGGAAAGAAAGACGGAGAAAGTAATAAATAAACTGACCGGCGACACAGTTTTGTTTTTGGGTTAATAGGGATGTTGGTTAAAGCTATGAAATTAACACATTTTGTAGTATCACCTGCTGCTGGATTCTTTGTCTCCTGTCTGTCTGTGTAAACACCTCCATTCTTGACATTAGATGCATTTCCACTATTAAAATTCCCGCGATGCAGAACATAAACGCTGTGTCCTCCTTATTCTCTGTTGTAGTTTATAGTAGCATTGTTTTCTACTTCCTTATGTGATTGTTGAATTTAGTGCTGAAAGAAAACATCCCTGTTGTGGACATTAGTATCACATTAACCCCTCCCATGGTTCCTCCTGCCCTGTCAGAATGCAAACCCAAAGGTTCCCTCGGAACTATTTAGTTCTTAGAACTAAGTTCCCAGAACTACTTTGTGGGAAAGCACCTAATGATAGTACCATCAACCTGAAGATAATTACTTAATTAATCCACAAAAACAGCTTCACAACAAACAAAACCAAACATGCAATAGCTCAGACAGTTATTCTTAGGTAATTTTACTCATTTTATTTAACCTTTATTTAACCAGGAGACAAGATCCCATTGAGATTAAAATGAAATATGACAATTCTTGGCCTTTTGGAAAAACAACTGGTCAAATTTGTGAAATTAAATATATAGCTCATCATTTGTCCAAGTACAGAAGGCTGTAGTTGTCCCCAAGATTGACATTATAGAAATATATTCTGGGTTGATTTCATGGGTATTTTTAAAACATATTAAAGGCATTAGTTTGATAATCCTATAAATCAGAAGGCATTTGTTAAACCTATCTTTCTTGTGTTTTGACGCAAAATGTGCTCCGTATTTTCCTTCATCTGTAGACGGATTATACACAAACTGATTGTAGCTGGTGACGCACTAGGTAACCCTTTTGAAAAACGAAAAAATATATCATTGTGAAATATTCCTTTGAGTGCAACAGATAATTTTGGAATGTGGCTTGCGGTGATACTTCGTCTGTCTTCGTGTCTGTCCCACCTCATACGTCCACCACAAGCTTGTCTTTGAATGGCAGTCTCTTCACATGGCAATCCCCAGTGGTTTCCTTCCACTAGCTTCCTCTCTGTCCTCCTCCCCGTGGGCCCCTCACCTAACCACCAGCTCCTGAACTGCCAGGGAAGATCAAACATCTCCGGCTCTGCATGAGGACCATCCTGTCCCTCATCCCACATGCTAACTATTTTCAGTACACCCACATTCAGACTTGCACGGTGGAGTAGCTTCTGTAAACTTTGGCTGAAGAGCAGAGATCCAGTAGCCAACATGTGGTTGAAGACTCATTCTTTTCACCCGACACATCCATTTCACCTTCCACACATGGACCACTGACAGAGAGTAATGACATTTACTGGACTTTATCTATATGCTAGTGCTGCTTAATGATTAAATTTTTTGATCAGATTAATCACAGGGCTGCTTTGGATTAATTTTGAATAATCGTAATTAAAAAGTCATTTTTAATCTATATAAATTGAGTCAAGAAGGAACGCAATATATCTGCACTTAACATGTTTGTCCAAGCTGGGTGAGGCATTAGCATAGTGCTAGCATTAGCCTAGTGTTAGCATTAGCCTAGTCTTAGCAGAACCTACAACTGATGTATGCTTCGTGCTAATGTGTGATCAAAAGATAACAGTCGAAGCACTGTTTTTAATTAAAATTTCCCACAAAAATAAACTCATAAACCTAAAAAAATCCAGCGAAAAAACACGCTAAAATCCACTTAAATTCCACCAAAAATAAACTAGCAGAAAAAAGCGATGAAAAATCCAACACAATTCAAAAATACAGAAAAAGCACCCAAAAAGTTTTTTTTTTTAATTAAATGTCTAAATCATAGGCAAAAATATGAATATAGATGTAATTATGATGTTTATTCAACTGTTTCAATAAAATAACTTGAAACGTCAATGCATGAATTTTGATAGAACAACTGTATACCTACCTACTATTTGACTGTTACAGAAAAATATATATAATACTTCAGTGTTTTTGAATTTATAGATTACATACCCTAAACATGCAATGTATATTTTAAATATTTTATTTACTTCTATTCCATTTATGTTATATACCTTTTTGAATTAATTACTTCCCTAAAAGAGTTTTTAAACTGAGTAACAAAGATAAAAACTTGGCAATGACAGTATTTTCACCATTAGTAACAGTAAATTAGTATTTTGCCTAGTAACTGTAATGGTTTACTTTCATATTTATGTTGTAATTTCAGTACACATAGTGTTGGCTGACGGGACTTTATGTTCATTTTACTTTCATTTTTTTGAGAATACATATGTTCAAGTTTCAATGTTTAATTTATTTTTTATTTTTTCACACTCGTGATCTTTTTCTTTTTAATGTTTTTCTTTTTCTCTTTGAAATTTTTTTTCAAGACTCTTGTTTTTAATTACTTCTTATTTAATAGGAATTTTCTCATTTATGTTTTATTTTTTGATACCTGAGATAATATTTTTGCTGAACTTGTAAGGGCCTTTCTGCACTCTACCAAACTACTATATGTTTCAGTTGATATCATTTTGCAAACACAACAGTTGCCCAAAAAACAAACTACTCTAAGCACAGACACATATATAGATGCTTCATTGGGGGCTGGGTTGTACATCATTGTTGTCATCATATAGGTCCAGTATGTTACCTGTGTTTTTTCTGGATCAAAAGTGTTATACTTCTTTACCAATTTCAGTTATTCAATTACTTAATGTTAATTCAAATAGTACTTTGTTTTAGGTAAGATATGTATGGGTAATTAAGGTGGTTTTTAAGTAACTTCAACAATTGAACAATCAGTAAATGGTTCAAACACATTTTAAAGAATCACTTCTGAGACAAAACATTTTGTTAAGACATCTTTTATTTTAGTCATTATGCTTTACATGACATAATGCATGTTCAGGGATATAACGATGTTGTGGTAAAATGTTTGTGTTTCGAATGACACTTTTCTGGTGACTTATTTTATTATAATAGTCAATTTGACCATTACTGTTTCACAATATTCAAGTCACGTACAAGGACAACAGTTTCAACATGTTGCACAGAAAGTATTTGTTTCCTTTTAATAAGATTACTGGTCACCTCCCCAACAAAACAAGGTTGTACAAAAACAAACAAAAAAACAGACAAACACTAAAATAAGAATCACCAGTTGAAGTCAGTATAAAAGAAACAGAGTGGAAAAAGAAAAAAAAGGACACAACACAGTTAAACACCTCAATTTCACATGCTGTCTCCATTACAAAAGCTCACTGGTAACTTTGTGGATTGCTTTCCCCATCCCTGATCACCTGTTTTCATAAATTAGTTTTCCTTCGTCTAAGCACCTATTTCTTGTTAATGTTCAAGTCAAGATGCTACCATTCCTCAAAGAAGAAAGTGAACTGCCTGCCTGTTTGGTTGAGGAAAAGTGAACAGGGAGTTTACCTTAGTTTGAGAAACAGATTGCAACTTTAGTTGGTTGACTTTTTGGGAACTACTGTATCAACGTATCACGTTGAGGCAATGAGGAACCCAGAGAAAGAGCAGTGGACATTCTCAGCGGCAAAGACGCCATTGGCCTCGTCATCGGGGATCTGGACGTAGACTGTGTCCTGCTCATCGAGCAAGAGGACAGAGCTGCCGGACATCTGGTCCAGGAAGCCCTTGTTGTACTCATCATAAGTGAACATAACAGGCTGGCCGTTCTTGTACAGAGCAACCAGGGCATGAGCTCCATTAACATGGATGCTGTAGGAGAAGAAATAAACTCCAGGAACCTGGCAGGTGAAAATGCCGGTCTCAGGGTCATAGTGACTCTCAGCATTGTACACAATCTGGTCAAACTTAATGGGGCTGCCGGCAGCTGGGTAGGGGGTTGCCAGAGAGGCAGTGAAAGCAGACATGGGGGACTTGACCATCATCTCACCCATTCCCATGCTCTTTTCAAAAACAACCTCTCCTGGGGGACCAGGGGGACCGGGAGGGCCAGCTGGGCCCTCAGCTCCATCAGCACCAGCATCACCGGGCAGACCAGGAGGTCCCTGAGGTCCAGGGACACCCTTAGCGGCCAAGCCGGCTGGGCCAGGAGCACCAGGGAGACCTGGGTGTCCCTTCATACCAGGGGTACCAGAAGGACCCTGAGGCCCAGAAGGTCCTCTCTCACCTGGAGCACCATCAGAACCAGAGGAACCAGGCTCACCTGCACGGCCAGGGTGTCCCTTGGGTCCAGCAGGTCCTGGAACACCTGGGGCACCTGGAGTACCTGGGGCACCTACGTGACCTTTGTCACCTGTAGCACCAGTGGCACCTCTTGGTCCAGGGGGACCAGCTGCACCTGGATAACCTTGCTTACCGGGGAAACCCTGCACTCCCTGATCTCCCTTATTTCCTTTAGGTCCCTGAGATCCAGTTGCACCTGTGTCACCTTTGGGGCCAACAGCACCAGCCTCCCCTGGGAAACCTCTTGCACCCTGAGGTCCAGCAGGACCAGTGGGTCCAGTTGCACCAGTAGCACCAGTAGCACCAGTATATCCTTGGTCACCCTTGGGACCTGTAGCACCTGGGGCACCTGTGACTCCCCTCTCTCCCTTCTCTCCATTAGCACCTGGCTTTCCATAACCGGGAACACCGGGGGCACCAGTGGCTCCAGTAGGTCCCTGGTGGCCCTTAGGACCAACTGCGCCGGGCAGGCCTGGGGCACCATTTTCACCTGGTTTACCTGGAAGACCTACACCGGGGGCACCAGTGTGTCCCTTGAGTCCTTGTGGACCCATGGGACCAGTAGCACCATCCCTACCTGGGCTACCTGACTTTCCTGGCTCACCGGCCATGCCTGGCTTTCCTGGCTTTCCAACACCAGCGTCACCTGGAGCTCCCATTGGGCCCTGGGGTCCCTGAGGTCCTGTCGCACCCTGAGGTCCTTGAACTCCCACCCCTCTATCACCCTTAGCACCTGGAAGTCCTGGTACACCTGGATGTCCTTTGAGACCGGGCTCTCCCCTTGGTCCCATTGCTCCAGGGAGACCTGAAGATCCGGGTTTGCCAGTAGCAGACAGACCAGCGGGTCCAGGGCTTCCGGTGGCTCCAGGTGCTCCTCTTGGTCCCTGGGCTCCAGGGGCTCCAGTGTCTCCCTTCTCACCAGGCAGTCCATGGGCACCAGGTTTGCCAGGTCCACCTGGGGCTCCAGGTTTGCCAGCAATGGAACGTCCAGGAGGTCCTTGGGGTCCAGGGGGTCCCTCGGGTCCAGGAAGGCCTTCAGCACTCTCACCTGGGGGGCCAGGAGGGCCAGCAGGTCCCTCAGGGCCAGGCTCACCAGGGGCACCAGGTTCACCTGCAACTGTGCAAAGTCAAAAAGAATGGATGAGCGTCAGACCTCAGAGCAAACACACAAACAACAACATTCAGCCTCTAACACCAACATATGAAATGGAAACAATGTAGAAAAGAAAAGTTAATTTTGGTCCAAATGTTACTGTTATAATTTACATTTGTAGTTGTTGAGTAAAATATCCCAAATGTCTTGTCTAGTTTATTCACTTTTAGTGAAACAGTAAAGTTACATCCTGTGTGTTGTCATAATTCTACTGGTACATGTTGTATTAAGAATTCACACAAAAAGCATGAATGCATCATGGTTGGATGAGTGTGGTTTAAGGGGAGCGTATCTGTTTCAGGTCTAAATGAGTGTTCCACAATATTCTGATCCATTACTAATAATTCTCTAAAATATTTTACTTTCCTTATTTATTGTCATGAATAAATCCTTTTGTGCACTGATTCACTGATATATTTTAAAATCTACTTCCTGAACTCATGAAATATCAAAATAAAAGGCTTTGTTTGATAACTTCTGTTTGTACATTTACTTGATTAAAAACATATTAAAATAGTATTATAATAGTATTATTGAGAAATTCACTTTTTATGATAATCAATTAAGTATTTTTTAAAGCATCATTATGTACATTTAACAGGATGTTTAACATACAGTCCAGGTAAAAGATGAGAAGGTCTGTGACTTGTTTGTGAAATAGCAGGTTAAAATTAAAGGCAGTCCATTTTTATTTGCTGCCTTAATGTGGTCACATGTTAAAAACTCACTCCTCACTAACTGTAGCCTTGTTTGGCTGAAACTAAACAGATGTTTCTACTTCTGTGTTAAGCAGGCACACCCAAACGAACCGCACTGTTGGGTGACTGGACTGTAATTGTCAGCGTCAATCTAAAAATAATTCGCCAGCAGCTACTTGCTCAGATAAAAATAGGAATATATAGATTTAAACTAAACTAACCTAAACAGAAAATTTTCATACTTGCATATGTTATTATTTTAAATGTACATGATCATATTTTTACTTTTTATTTTTACTTTTTTTGTACTAAAACATTTTTTTTTTTACAATAAAGCTTGCTCAAAGTACACTAAAACTATGCAAAAAGAAAGAAGAAAAATGGCCTAAATGTAATGTCAATTTTGTCTTACAGTCTCTTTTATGACTATTGAAAAGAAAGAGGTAGATATGAAGACATCTCTGACATGAAGATTGAAGTCCAGCAACATGCATGAAAAAGTGTTGAAAATATTAGATATAACCAAAGAGTTTTAGGAATAAAAACCTTACAAATGAAAAACAATCCAAGAACTGTATAGTAACTACTAAGATTTGCTCAATATACAAAATACACTGTAATATAAAACAGTCAATAAAGTGTCATTTTTGTTGTGTAAGAAAAGCCTTCTTTCCATTCTATTAAAAATGTTGATTTATTCATCTGAATTGAAGCACAAATGAAAGTTGCAAAACTTTCCATAAACCCCACAAAATGAGAAAATAAAAAATGTGCAGTGAGTGGCTCAAATCCCTGCTGTAAAGACGCTCTGTGATTGGAGAAGCCGGCACTTGGCTGAAACCAATCAGAGCTTAACAAGTTCTAGCGTAAAGGTGGAGTCTAGTTTTGGAAAGCAGGTGTCCTATAAGCCACATTACACATGCCATGGCTTCAAAGATAATACAAATCTGTCATGAAATCTAAGCAAAAAAGGAATAGAGAGATCATTTTTAACTGCTGGAATATTTATGGAACATCTGACTTTACAAGCAACTGGAGTAAATTATGAAACTTTCTACTTTTAAAACAAAACAGCTGAAGGATGTATTTTCTTACCGGTGGTGGCTTTGATATTCATGGGGACCACCTTTCTCACAATGTAATTTCCCTTGCCATGAGCTGCTACAATGGTTCCTGTGATGAACAGGATCAGAAATATTCTGCTGTCCATTTTGTAGATTCAAACCTGCAGGAGAAACAAAAGGACAATCAGGCATAGTGCAGCTACAACTGTTCCAATTCTGTTTTCTAGTTTCTTCCACACAGCTTAAATTTTTTTCTCTTGAGCTAACTCTACAATCTGTTTATGTTAACAGAAATAAAGACAAGTCAGAGTAACAACTTTTAAGTTTTGAACCAGTCAGAGCATCCTGTATCCTTCAGGAGTTTCTAAGCATCACCCATGAACAGCCTGTATTCCTAACATTTCCCTCCCCAAAGCTACTGTAGAAGCAGCTGACGGCCTCCACTCCAGTAAAGGGAAAGCACACATACCAGCATCCAAAGTGGGGAAAACAATCTCTTCAGCACCAGTGAGCTCCTGGTGCTGCTGTATATCCTTAGGGTAGGAGCACAAGTGAAGATATGCTGCCTTCCAGTACAATGACCTGTGTATTTATACCATATCTACCCCTCGCATCATTAAAAAAAAAAGCCCCCACCACACAAGTACCTCCCTCCTCAGAGCAGGGCTGTAATTAGCAGACAGATCTGCCCAAAGCAGGCATGTCACATCAGGGTGCCTCCATGTCTTGCATATCCAGACACATGATTATCACTCATTTTAGTCTTTTTTCTTGACTGTATGTTTGAGCAAAAATAAATAATAAATAAACACAAACATAAAATATTCAAGCCATGGTGGGAACATAATCATATGATACTCATTTACTGTTTTCTTCATAGGTTTTGGACATTCTCATAACATATTATATTATATTATATTATATTATATTATATTATATTATATTATATTATATTATATTATATTATATTATGTTATGTTATGTTATGTTATGTTATGTTATGTTATATTATATTATATTATATTATATTATGTTATGTTATGTTATGTTATGTTATGTTATGTTATGTTATATTATATTATATTATATTATATTATGTTATGTTATGTTATGTTATGTTATGTTATGTTATGTTATGTTATGTTATATTATATTATATTATATTATATTATATTATATTATATTATATTATATTATATTATATTATATTATATTATATTATATTATATTATATTATATTATATTATATTATATTATATTATATTATATTATATTATATTATATTATGTGTTTATTGCACACCCTTGTACAAATATCTAAAAATACTCAAAACACATCTAGAAAAAAACAACACCAGACCTGCAGCAGCACCTGTGCTGCAGTACAAAGCTGGTATTGAGGATGTACAGTGGTAGACTCATCTCCAAATTTACATCGAGCTCAGCCGGCTGGCGGCAAACCTGCCTTTTACCTTTCCTGACCGTCTGGGCACCTCCACATGTGCCATCGTAAGGTAAACATGTGAAATGGTGGGGAAAGGTTGTCCAGAGTGTCAGGAATGGAAGGTGAAGCGGGTTATGCATGTATTAAACACTGTTTGAACAGAAATAGAGTCAGGTGGTAATTATTTCTGGTGCTGTTAGTGTGTTTTTACAGCATCTTATCTATTTAAATAATGTTTAGACTGATGGGACAAATATATTTAGTTTAGAGTTTAGAGTAGTACTTTTTATTTTGGGAGCGTTGGCTAGTTTTAAATGCTTGGTTGGTTTAAAAAAAAGGTTATTATTAGTGCGTTTCCATCAAACTTAGATGAGATTTAAATATTTACACATGTTTTTGTTAAAGCTATCTATTTGATGTTTGGGTGTTTCTTCTCAAACTACAAACCATCCATTTCATAGACTTCTTTAATAGCTTTCATTGATATCTTTAGACTTATATTTAAGCTGTTACTTGTGTAATTAGTCACACACTTTCTTATTCATTTATTTAACAACTCACTTACTTAGTTATTCACTCATTTATACACATATTTACTTACTCATTTAATTACTTAGAGTCACTCGCACCCTGACTTGCTTGTTTAACATTTAAGGAATTAATATGTTTATTTCATTTCCTGGATGTTTATTTGGTCTGCTTGTCATTGTGGGAAAAAAAAGCACAAAGTGGCCTTGATTTGTGTCACTATTTAAGGACGAGCAGTTTATAGCTTTAAGTTGTGTATTTTTGTACGCGTTTCACTTTCTAAACAGCTAATAAAGTTTATTTAAAGAACACTGGAAAAGACATTTGTTGTTTCTGTTCTGCCTTGTGAATGCAGAGCAGTGTGATGGTGTTCAGGTGCAGTTTTGATATGTGGACACCAGAGGGCAGGTTTTACTGCCGTACAGAGCCTCAGTTTGGTGCTGCTGCTGAGGAGGGGCCATGTTCCTGTGGTCATTTGTTATTTTTGGTGTCCTCTTTGCACATACATCATCAGAGGTTTCAGCTTTATTCCTGCAATTACAGCCACTTTCTGTCATTATGTTGTATTTCCCTAATCAGCTCTATGCTGCAGTATTATCCTCCCTCACTCACCACCTTGCCATGCTTACTTTGAGCTCCCCCAACTGTAATTTCTCAATTTCAGCTCAGCCACATAGGAAATGCATACACCCAAATAATCACATGTTCTCAAACACACAAGGAGCCATAAATGATGTGTAGGGTACTCTATATTCCATCCCAGATCTTCCTGAACATGTACCCATTTATGGTATATGTTCTTTCCTGTGTTTCCATAATGTAGACACGCACAGCTGACAAGGTGTGTATATATATATATATATATATATTTGTAAATGGTGATGAGTAGCACAATTGAAGGAGAGCTGCTATTTGAGACGCCTATACAACACATAACGGTGACAGACGTCTTTCAGTGGGGCTATAATTAAAAGATGCTACAACATGAAACTTCTTTTAACCCTTTTTTTTTGTAAATTAGATCAAATTATCTGCAATTTTCAAAAGTGCTACCTTCCCTGGCTTGCAGTGCTTAATCACGGTTGGCAAGCATTGTTTATGCTCTTCCTGTCAAATAAAAGATAATCTAATTCGTGATCTTTATTTCTGAATGTTTGAAATTCTGTTCATACTCAAGACTGGGGTAATTACTGAGAGTAAAGGTGCAGACGTATGACTAGAGGCTGTCTGAGGATGGAGAAATGTCACATGACACATGTGCTTCAAGCACAAGGATCAGCAAAATGTAACCTTAAGTTCAGCTTCAACATAATGTACTCTGGAAATATCTACTGTAATAGTAACCAGGCAGTCAGAGACAGCAGACCTCTGCCAAGGCTTAATTTTTCATTCACACGTGACGTGATGGAGCCATAGGTGTTGACCCATCTGATGTCTGTAGGTGAGACAATGTGAATGCAAACATTTTATCTTCTTTTCTGAATCCTGGGATATTACCACTGATGTTTTTTAGTTGTTGACCTTTAGTGTGACCATGACCTTTGACCTTTATTGCTCAAATTCTAATGGCTTCTTCCTTGACCCATTATCTATTATTCCTGAAAGTTTCATTAAAATTCCTTCATAACTTTTTGCATAATCCTGCTGACAAACAGACAAACAGACAAACAAACAGACTTGAATTTAATACGTCCTTGGTGGAGGTAAAAAAAATCTATATATGATGTTAAATGAAAAAGTCTCAAGTATTCACAACTATATCAGTGAAAGCAGTCATAAATACATAGATATGTGTATGTATATAAGCCTGTCTATTTTTATTATATACCGTATCTCTGTATATGTACACATTACGAATATGTATATAGGTATCTACTCTAACACATACACATACACACATACACACACACATTTCTGCACAACAATTGGCTACTTCCTTTTGGTAGCAGCACCCATCTGCTCATTAAATAACATTTTGCATTCAGTACTTTTAGTTGGAGCACTGTGGTACACTGAGCTTACAGGCAGTGACTGGGAGAATGATTTTAAAGACACAGGGTGGATGGGCAATAGGGTCAGGAGGTGTGGCATTCAAGAAAAGGTTCAGAGTAGAAGTACTGGAGCTGAGGTGGTTCAGGCATCTGGTCAGGACGCCTTCCTGCTCAAGTGTTTCAGTTCATGTCCAACTGGGTGGAGACCACAGGGCAGACCGAGGACACGCTAGGGCAGGGGTGTCAAGCTCACTTTAGTTCAGGGGTTTGATCTCAAGTGGGCCAGACCAGTAAAACAATGACATAATAGCCTAAAAATAATGACAATTCCAATATATATATAGTATATAGTATATTTACTAAATATCCAAACCAAGAAAACAGTAGAATGACCTGAAAAAATGTATATATAAACTAAAATGAGGAACATACATGTCATTTTATCATTTGTACAAACACACAAAGCATCTAGTAACAGGTAGAATATTGTTGAAATTGCACTTCATTTAATTTAGACATTTCAAGTTGTTTATATTTGTTCAGGTTAATCACATGTTTGACTCATGGATAGATGGATACTTTTTCCACCCTAGAGCAGATCGTATGAAGCCAAAATCCTAAATTCAGACTAGTTTTTCTCTTGTGTCTTGTATTATCAACTAAATTAACTAAAACATCTAAGCAAGAAATAATTAATCTGACATTTTCAGCTCAAGAAAAGAAACTAATTAAAAGGATAATGACATGTCTTGAAAGGAAGGATGATTTATACAGAGGATAGGCTGAACTAGGCACCCTGCACCACGACTTCTGATCATTTTTTATTTCACTATTATTTTTGAAATATCTTTAAACCTCTGGAAATGTCTCTTGAAATAGTAAAAATCTATATATGATGTTGACGTAAAAAGTCTCAAGCATTCATAACTATCTGAGTGAAAGCAGTTCATTTTTATCCTCTGTTTCACTGTATTATTTTAAAAATGCTGTTTGTTGCACAGGTAATTCCATTAAAAAATAAGAAAATAAATAAAAATCCATTCTTAAATGTATCTGGAAAAACTGCTGGATTATGCACATTTTATACAAGATAATTATTAAATGAAAAAAACAGGTACTAATCTGACATTTTCAGCTGAAGAAAAGAAACAAATGAATGATGTTGTCTTGAAATTAAGGATGGTTTATACACAGGATAAGCTAAACTAGTTGTACCACTTCCAATATTTTTTTTATTACACTCTATTATTTCTAAAATGTGTTTTTGTTTGTGTTCCAACTGTTTATGGTCTCAACAAGAGGCTCAGCTCTTCCAGCTTAAGTAAGATTTCGATGAAATGACAGAGCAACAAAGGGTGGAGTTAGGATTTTATATGTTTATAGGTTCAGATAATTTCAGCTCATTTGTGTTTGTTAAACAGGGATAAACCACGACAAAAAGCTTCTGCATAGTTCGATGTTCTGACAACAATGATTCATGCTTTCATCCATAGAAAAATAAAAAACAATCTCCATCTGCATGAGAATCTGTGAAGAGACAGGAATGTTCATGCTGAACTTTGGAACCAGAAGCAACTTTTTGCATGAGGAAGACTTGAATTAACTTTGTCATTTTCATGTTGTTTATAACCTTGCAGCATATTTTCCAATTTTGCAAACACGCCACTCGAAGAAGGTTTAGAGTCCCTGTGTTTATAATGGCAGAATTGGAGGTTGTGAAAGCGCATGGCAAGACTTTTCTCTGCTCAGCTCATTACAGGACCGCAATAGCTTGATGTGGTTGGGAGGCTTCATTGTAATAACCATTAGAAATTAGGTTAACAGCCGTCAAACTGAAGGCAATGACGTCGCCCTTCACTGTAAAACCTGCACATGCTTTCAGTTTCATGTCATTTCATACATTTACACATACACAGTTTCATGTCCGTCGGTACATATGTGACATAAAATGTTTTATGAATTTAGAAAATAATAAATACGGCACACCCAGAGTCAGTAAGAGCAAATGAAAACTGCACATATTGTCATTTATAATTACACAGGTTTAAGAGCATTCATAAACAAAACTGATGAGGTGAGACAATGTGAATGCAAAAAAGCGTGAGATTCTATCTTGTCTAAATCCTGAGATATTACTACTTATGTCTTTTAGCTGTTGACCTTTAGTGTGACCTTGACCTTTGACCTTCATTGCTCAAAATCTAATCTCATTCCCTATCATTCTTGAAAGCTTAATCAAAGTTCATACTGAACTTTTTGCGTAATCCTGCTGACAGTCAGACAAACAAACAAACAAACAGTCAAACAAATAAATGGACTTGAATTCACTACCTCCTTGGGGAAGATAAAAACAAATGCACGGAAACAGCACCACCAGAATAAAGTTATATGACACAAGAAAACACGCTATGGAACTACTTCCATCTGAACACAAATGATAAAGATCCCAATAGGGCAGTACACAACTTAATAATGGTCATAAGCATTAAAAGATAACAATAATAATAATAATAATAATAATAATAATAATAATAATAATAATAATAATAATAATAATAATAATAATAATAATAATGAAATGTAAATATCAGCCAAGTGAATTGTGATTCCTCACCAGTAGAATATCTTTTTGTGTGTGTGTTTTGGTTTCCATGACTTTGGGATAAAATCACAGCTGGTTATTCCCTTCAATTGTAGAACAACGTGGAGTAGAAAGTACATATAATTGTGCCAGGGTTAGGTTTTTCTCAGAAGAAGTGCAAGGTCATTGTGCTTCATTCCATAGTTTCTATGTTTAACATGTGGCTGAAACACAACGTAAACTACAGCAGTTCAAACATGGCTCAAATGTCACCCTGAACCTTAAATAACCTGCTGGATGTTGGGGAAAAAAACCCCATCAACAAACTGTTTTTTTTGTTTGTTTTTTTTTACTGTGACATATGAGACTGAGTAGCCTGGCTTTCGCAGACCCTCGTGTGTTTCCGCTCAGCTTTGTGAGTTCACACAAGGGTCTGGTAAACCACGGCAGATGTTCTGTTGTCTCCGGCCAAATCGTGGACGGATCAATCAGGGTCAAAGCAGTTAGCAGTTATGACATAGACTCTCGATACAGTAGCTTTGAAAAACATGGCAGCTAGCGTGGAGGAGACTAAACCTGGCTTCGATTCTGCAATTTATTAGTGGCAAGGATGTTATGGTTGTTCTCCCAATCAAGTATGATAAAAGCTTCTACTTCTACACTGTAGATTTTGCAGTGTTAATTTGGAGACAATGGGACCAAATACACTCTAGAATAAGTTAAATAAACTCTCTAAGTGTTCATTTAACACTGCAAAATTTACTGTGTATCATCTACGTTACATGCTGCATTCGATGGCAATTTGTTGAAGTAGTACGTCATTCAAAATGACAAGCACTTGGTTTCTCCAATCAGGGTGAATGATTTTCATTGACAACCCCACATAAACAAAGAAAAGCTAATGGTGCTTTCCCAGATGTAAGATGCGAGCAGCCATGCGACGCATCCATACATCTGGCGTGAGTCAGGTTAGAGCAGAGGTGTCAAACATGCAGTGGTGTCAAACATGCAGACCGGGGGCTAAATCCGGTTCCACCTAAGGGTCCAATCTGGCCTTTGGATGAATATATGAAATGCAAAAATTACACTAAGATATATATCATTTTACTTCATGGTCCACATTCAAACCAATTCAGTCTCATAATATAATAACTTTTAAATATTCACAAGTAAAACAAAGTATAATTTCACTAAAAATCTCAATAATTACAACAATAACAATAATAGTCAGTACACTTTTCACAATATTCCACCCATTACTAAATATTTTATGTATCTGTAGATCCACTATGAGCTGTAAAATAGAATATATATGTGTAAATGATAAACTAAAGCCTAATATTGTTTGTTTTCATGATGTCATTTTACTTTTTTGCTCTAAAACAGAGAGAGGAGTTTGAAGTTGACGTTATATTATTATGGATTTTTGTTTTTTTTTGTTTTTTTTACTGGTTGGGCCCACTTCAGATCAAATTTAGCTGAATGTGGCCCCTGATCTAAAATGAGTTTAACACCCCTGGGTTAGAGACTGAGAGCAAATGAAGTGCACTCACCTACAATAACAGAGGAGTTTGTGTGTCAAACAATATCTCTGTGTGAGCCTTTAATCATCTTATAATAAAACACAATAAGCAGTCCCAAAGGCCTTCGCAACCGCCTCCCCATGTGACCTCCAATACCAGCTGATGGTGAGATGACACTATACTTCGGGCTGGGTGCAATGTTCTGGCAGAAATGTACACTTTAGAAAAAATATGTACACTGTAGAATTTGCAGTGGTAATTTGGAGACAATGGGACCAAATACACTCTAGAAGAAGTTAAATAAACTCTCTAAGTGTTGAATTAACACTGCAAAATTTACTGTGTAGGAGTCGCTATCGAGTGACTTATTTGTAATGTGTGTTGAATGATTGTAGAACTGTGAGACTGACAACTGAGTCAAATTTGAGCCAAATTGGTGTTTGTATGTGTGAACTACAGCCATTTTAGTAAAAACTAAATCGTAGGGGGTGCTACAGAGCAAAATTACTATTGATAATTTCTATTGATAAACTTGTACGTCTGAGTCAAATTTCAGGCAAATCCATGTTTGTATGTCAGAACTAATGGCATTTTACTAAAGCTTCATTTCTAGGGGGCGCAAAATCTAAATTTAAAAAATACAAAAATCGCAATTTCTCTTGCAAAATGGATGTAGACCCGTGAGATAGATGTTTGAGTGAAATTTCAGCCAAATCAGTGTTTGTATGTTATTTTAGCAGTTATTTTAGTGGTAATTTTTGCCAAAAACTTCACAATCTATCACAATTCCCCAAAACATTTCATAACTTTTGATGATCTGGTAACACTTTATCATACCTACACACATTCCACTATGTATTAACCATTTGATACCCATATACAAATGGTTTGTTCATGATGCATTAACCATTTGTTACCTATTTGTTAATGTTTATTATATAAAGCATTTGTTCACACGGCTACAAATTATTTGTTCACAGAAAAGAAGAACAAACGCTTTGTTTATGATAAATTGTATATGAATAAACCATTAACAAACTGGTAACAAATGGTTAATACATAATGAACAAACATTAACAAATAGGTAATAAATGGTTAATACATAGTGAATTGTGTGTAGGTATTATAAAGTGTTACCAAATACAATGAGAGCAAAAACCATGACTCAGCATTTTTTTAAAATTTCAATCAAAGATAATGTTGATTTATGGGGATGGACATAATAATATTTTTTGTTGGTCTCCTCATGATGAATAGGTGTACCAATTTTCCTAGCACTACAACAAACTTCACTTGGACGTGGCCGCCTTTGGCTCAGTGTATTTTGACTTTTCACGGGGTCATTAGAGCCACATTTCTTTACTGACATTTAAGAAACTTATATGTACTTGCAATTTTTCACACTTCTGAATTGTGTGGAAAATTTGCTGAGTTTTCATGCACGTTCAGGGGGGTCAATGTTGAGCTTAAAGGGCAGATGAAAGAAAAATCAAAATAAGCATGGGAAGCAATGACTGAGCAAGTTTTTCTTGGTTTGACTCTTGTGCAGAGGATATCCGCCTCCACTCTGAGCTCCTGCTTGTTGTTTAGGCCTTCGTCCGTATCTAAGAACACACCATAGATTTCTCCAGAGTGCACTGTCGGACACTGTTCCTGGCAATGTTAGTGATGTTTGTGCATGTACTCTACGATGATAACAGTGTTTGAAGAAAGGTTTTTGCATTTTGTCTGTTTTTGTTCGCTCCGTTGGCCAAGAATTGATGTTTCTGGTTTCTTCACCATGCTGACCGAGGCTCAACCCACACCCAAGAGGAGAACATAATTGGCGGTTGATGTAAGGGGTTCGACCCAACCAGAGCACGTGAGTTAAGAAACAGCTAAAGATACACCATCACGGCTGGGATACAAATTTAATGTTTCAATAAACTCCCCGGACCACTAAGAGCTACTTCAGACTTTATGAATGGCAGACTTGACGGGGGCCCTTTTGAGTGATTGGTGGGGAAATTACAGGGTCCTAAAGACAAACACGGACCCAAATGGAGCCGGAAGTGTAAAAGTAGCTGAAGAACGGTGGTAGCCTTATGGAGATGAGGGCTGGTATCTGGGAGGTCACCAGTGTGGCAGGAAAACAGGGGGGATGGATGGGAAAGCAGCAGCAGGGTGTCCTCAAAAGATGGGTCTGTCCTTGGAAAGAGTAGCACATTTACTTTCTGATCTTTTCACCGCACTGTCAGATAAAGTTTCTGTCACATATGTCTTAAAAAACTGTGGAATCCAGTGCAGCTCCACCTCAGCAATAACATTTGTTTTTGTTTCTATAGTTTTACCCATAAAGACCCAGTGCTACTTTTACAGAAATTCTCAAATTAACATACAAGTCTACAAGTAAAATGCTTCTGGAATAAAACTAATGAAATATTCCCACATGTGTGTTACTGAAAAAAGAAATCTGTATCTGCTTCAGAGATTAAATGTACTAAATTGTACTTTATTATTTTTTTAATAAGATTAATAAGAAAACAAATGACAACAAAACTGGTTATCTCATGTTTTAACCCTTTGATACATACTGGTCACTACAGTGGACAGTTATTCTACAGTTGTTCTCTTGTATATTCATGGGTTTTGTTCTTTTAGTTCCATATCAGTCAGTTCATAACATTACTTTAACTTGTCTGTTCTTAATACATGATCTGCACTAACATGTTTACCTGTAAATCAATTGTTTGTTGTTATTAAACTGAAATTAATAGTCTTCTTAAACAAAACCTGCATTGAAAATGTTTTGTTCCATAGTGTTCTGATATTGTGTCTTTGCTTCAAAGCGTATGTTTTCTAGCTACATAATAAATAGGTTAATTAAAAAGATTTCAATCATATTGCTTTTTTCATGCCTAAAGAGGAATAAAAACACTTAGAAAAAAAAATCTTGACTAAGGTTCTCATAATTCATGCATCAAAGCGATAATATAATGATGGTGTGTTATTCCACATATATGGTAGTTTATGTACATGTATACAATGGATTTGTAAATATTCCACTAGGAAGAACCTGTAAAGTGAATGGATCATAATGTGCAGACAGTGTTTTGAAGTAGATCTGAGACCAATATTCCTTTGGACTAAAACCTGTTCTCTTGTTAATTCTAAGAATTTCACCTTTTGACCCAAGATTTATCTTGGAAACCTGGACAAGCCAACCATCATTTAAGATTTGAGCAGATATTTTCTAAAAAAAAAAATAAAATAAAAAAAAAAAAATTGTAGAACAGTGTTATCATTTTAGATCAGTAGATGGTTTTGGTTGTAGGTGGAGGTTTGGGTCTTTATGGGTTAATTTGCTATAAGTTTATTCCTGGAAACGTCTGACTCATGTGCTAGTCTTTGTTTAGAAAAGGAAATCAGAGTTTTGGAGTTGCAGCAGGCAGAAACTAATTTAACACCAAGTATTCACCCAGACATTTTATGAGGTGTTGCAAAGACGGCACATGTGTAGACAATGTACTGCAAAGGTAAAAAGTTCACTGCAACATATAGAGCCATTTTCTTTTGCATTCCTGTTTTTACTTCAGCTCACACTGTAGATTTTGCAGTGTTAATTTGGAGACAATGGGACCAAATACACTCTAGAAGAAGTTAAATAAACTCTCTAAGTGTTGATTTAACACTGCAAAATTTACTGTGCACTTGTTAAACCTTTCCACTATTTCTTTAACCTTTATCCATATCTCGTCAAAATAAAAATGAAAAAAAAAATCCCCTTTAAACAGAAGACAGACGACTCTCAGAGAGTATCTGCCTATTGTGGGATAATTTAAAGATATCAAAGTTAAATAAAACTGCCTTAATGGGATTTTCTACACTTAAGTGTAGGTGGTGGAGTCCTGTATTTAAGTATAATGACTAATCCTCTACATCAAGCCTGAAAGAAAATTTCAGGTTTCACTGTCTGTATCAGGCAGCGTCAGCTATTTCACAACAAATGCCAGAAAAACCTGAACCCAAAGACAGGAGGATGACTACACCCAACTCTGTTAATACAGAGTAAATGCATCGCAGCGAGAGGAGATTTATATTTGACTTGTCAGTTCATAATTACATTTGACTTAAGCACACACTGTTGTTGGAAAAATGGCACTTTCTGTGGCTCCAAAACAGAGCGACAACTAAGAAACAATGTTTATACAACACGCTGTCACCTCACATGCTGGAGCAGATAGTTAGCGCTGCACCATAATGACTTGCGGAGACATAAGACAAGTGTTGTTTTTTTACACTATATTTGGTCGCAGCCATGTCTGTCTCAAAATAAATGTTGCAGCTAAGCTTTTGCCCACACAATTCACATATCTGTGCTGGTGTTGCTCGTATATAGAGACGTGGTCACAGTCGTTTAATGTACAGTATGTCCATAACAATGTCGGGGTCCGAGCTCGATCCGGTGTGGTTTGGAAGTTTGTTGGCTGGATGGATGGTGGAAGCTGTGTGGGCTGATAGACAGAAACTCTACTGTGTCTAAATGTGAGTCTTTCCACATGATATAAAATACATAAACAATACATCAAACCTGCTCTGCATTAACAGCAGCTGAGCTAAAGTCGTAAAAAAAAAAGTTCTTTTCCTGAGGATCCATGCCCCAATGATGTTGTAACCTTTATGTTTTAAGCACAGATTTTTTTTTTTATTCTTAATTCATCTAAAGGTTGATTTTAACTCTCAGCTTCATTTGGATAACTTTTATAAATCAGTTTTGATCTGCACTTTCTTTTAAACTTTTAAAGTTTTTGTTTATCTGTTTTGTCTATTCAGTCTATGGTTAGTTTTTCTTCTTATTTATGACTATACTTTGTAATGCTCCCTGCTGTAATGTTTTTAATGTTTTATGTAAAACATTTTTTAATGGTCTTGTATGTATGAAATATGCTACTGTATATATAAATAAACCTGTCTTGTTTCACCTAACTTTTTAACAGTCATCTTTTTCATCTATGTTCAACATATTTCACTAACTACCTCTCTGGTTTATATGAGGCTAAAACAAAACATAAATAGATAAAAAAAAAAATAGATCAAATCACCCCTTAATTCTGGTAAATGACAAGATAAGTCCTGAAAATGTTCAACATGTGAAACAAGGGTTTGATAATCATGGTCTACGTGTAAAATGCTTCTGGAATAAAACATTTTACATGTGTTACTGATAAAGAAAATTCAAGTCTTAAATGCTGGTTGGCTCAAGTTTCCAAGATAAGTCTGGGGTCAAAATGTGAAATTCTTAGAATTAACAACAGAATAGCTTCCACCATAGATGTGTAATGACAGCAAAAAAAAACATGAGCTAACCAGCACTTTTGTCATTTTTCTGATTCATCTCATTAAAATATGTATTATTTAGCACATTTAATGTCCAAAGCAGATATTTTAAAAAAAAAGTAGAGCAGTAATATGCTAGAGGGGAAAATCCAGCTGGGATTTTTAATTTTTTTTGCAATAGTTGAATATGTACAATTTTGAAGAAATGTTTGATTTGTTTGATGTTTGTTTGATTTTCAGTCATTATTTTAGTCATCTATTAGTTTTTTTCTGTGTTTAAATTGTGGAACTGGATTGGTAGTAATTTTTCTGGATAGAGGGATAAGCTTTATAAAAGAAGTTCTATGGTTGGATGGCATAGGGAATATATGAGTTTAATTACATTTCATAACAGTAGATAACACTCCAGTCAAGACAAAACAAAGTGGTACAGCTATACATATGAGTCTTTTCTTGTACAAAACTGCATCAGCTGATACAGGCCACACCCATACGTATAGTTTTCACCTTAACAAATGTGGAAACCATCAGCGGTACTTCACAGTGCCTTTAAATGCTGTTTTCTTATATTGTGTTAGAAACCAATTAACTACATAAAGAACTAATCTTCTAAGAATTAAACTATGACAAAAATGGCTAATATGCAGTTGGTTTGTCAGTTCAAATCAGCTGTAACCAAGAATGTCCCAGACTCTAGTTTGCATTTCGTGTTTTGCCAGACAACCTGTACCAAAATACTCCACTGGCTCAGTATTGGAAGACATCACGAAAGAAAAAAATCCCAGCATTTATTCAGACTAGCGTCTCTCTGCAGATGTTTTGGAGTTTGTTATTGGTCACACACAGACACAAGAACATCCCAGAATAAACCGGGTCGAGGACACACAAAGTGAAGGTTCATTCCATATGGTTACATGCTGGTAGCTGGCTGCTCATTGTGTTTGCATAAGGGGTTTCAGAGGGCAGACTCTTCATATTTGCAGGATATTTTGAAGATCCATGCCAAAGGTGGATCCTGCGAAAACACTCGTGCCGTGAGTTTACCCAGCATCTCACGTGGCTTGTGATTGTAGCAACAGAAAGCTGTCTGACACAGCATGGGTCCAGGGTATTTCTTGACTTCAGTGTATCTTTTTAACACCCACCATGGAGTTAACCATAGAGCATTAAACTTGTCTAACCACAGGTCATCTGAGACTGTCTCCGACTTTCAGACAAAACAAATCTGAAGTCAAAGTGCAAAAAGGCTAAATTTAACCGCGTTATGCTAAAGTGGACATTTAGTCAGAAATGTAACAGGAAGTCTGAACTTTTGCGTCTGCAGTTCTGCAGGATGCTGTGAAATTACAAGCGATTCAAAGTCCTTTCACAATGGGAAGTCATGCTTAAGTACACCTTTAAAGGAGCTATTAGACCTGCACTTATATGAAATGAGCTGTTAAAACCCCCTTTTTCAGGTAGTTATTCCACTGTTCAGGACAATGTACAAGAAAAATGCACACTTGTAATTCACCTTTTTCATTTACATATACTTGTTAATAAAGGGCTTTTGTGTGAGTCATCTGTATTAAAGTTATCAAGGTGTAATTTTAGAACTGAGGCTCTGACAAACTTTTTGGGTGAGCCGTAGAAGTAGGCTCAGTTCTGCATGGACAAAACTGTTTCATTTGTATTACTATTTTTAGTACAAGAAAAATCTGCCATTTTTTAAATATGGTATTGTGTAGAAATGTTATGCTTACTTTGACATTATTTTTTTTTTTGGCTTGTGACCCCATTTTAATATTCCAATTGACTGATGATCCTGGGTATTAAAAAAAACAACCTTTTTTTGCTAAAATTAATTTGTTTTGCTATACTATGTTGCAAAGTGACCCCCAATTACACCGAATTGACATATGTGTAGATTTTTAAAAATTATTATTATTTATTTGAGGGCGGCACGGTGGTGCAGTGGTTAGCACTCGTGCCTCACAGCAAGAAGGACCCTGGTTCAAATCCCACACCAGACCTTTCTGTGTGGAGTTTGCATGTCCTCCCCGTGTCCGCGTGGGTTTTCGCCGGGCACTCCGGTTTCCTCCCACCATCCAAAGACATGCACTGATAGGTTAATTGGTTAATCTAAAATTGGCCATAGGTGTGAATGTGAGAGTGATTGTCTGTCTATGTATGTCAGCCCTGCGATGAACTGGCGTCTCATACAAGGTGTACCTCGCCTTCGCCCATTGTAGCTGGATTAGGCCCCCAGTGACCCCCGTGACCCTAGTGAGGATAAAGCAGGTTCAGATAATGAATGATTATTCATTTGTTCATTAATTTATATGTATCCTATGTCTGTCCACATGACAAATAAACCCGAATGAACTGTAGATGGTGAAAGGTGCAACAGATAAGAGGTGAACCATGAGAATATGTTGGAATAAAAATGTTTTTGAATAATTCATGAATGCCACACATTATGATTTTAGTATTTGTATCTGTAACAATGCACAGTGATTTAGACAATCAACATCAAATCACTTGGGATTACACACTTCATGAACATAATATGATGTGAATACACCTGCAGGGGTGCTTTAATAAAAAAAAAAAAATCATGGCAAATATGTGATCTTAATATTAAATATGGTGTTAATTGTTTAAATAGTGTTACTAAATTACATTTTAAGATGTTACCTGAAAGAAATAGCTTGGATACTTTATCAATTGCAAAAAAAGATGATCAAATACATTCACTCACTTTATGTATTAATTTCATAAACGTCAGATGTTGCTGAATAACTCACATATTATACATCACATATTTAAATATTTTATACTTATGTTTTCCTTGTACAAAATGGCATGTGCTAACATACATTTTGCCTGTATTTGTATTTGACAAATCTGTTTGGAAAAGTTTTCCAGACTAGTTTTAGGATGTTTGAGCTGTCAGTTTCATTGGCATGGTTCTGGATTTAATGGTTTGTTTGTTTTTTCAAATGCTTGCAATTGTAGTTCATTTTTAAAAGTTAAATTTTTTCCTATTAAATGCTCAATACACATGACTTTATAAGATGATCGACATGTGATGAAAAAAATAATAAACTCTTGTAGGTGGTCCACAAGGCTGACGTAACAAAGTAGAACAAAGACTTTGTTATTTTGATGAGGCAACAGTTTCTGTTTTACTGGGAGGGCTAGAACCAGACCCTAGTGGTCTTAAACACAGAAAGAGAGTGAGTCATTGTGCTCTATAATTTCAGCACACTGCAGCTGTCTTAAGTGACCACGACTGTAGACCTGTTAACCAGTCTGATCCACATGTAAAACTTTCCTTTCCTCCTAACATAATAATTATAATGTCACTTCCCAGAGCTCTCTCCCTCAATTGCAGCATGTATAGGTTTAACTACAATCACAGCCTGCAGGAGGTTCTTTCTAGGACAGGCCTGATGACTATTTTGGGTTTCTGACCCTCTTTCCCGACAAAGAGCCTCTGTTAATCTTTTCTATAATTCCTATACCAAATCTCCTTTTTTCCTGGATAGTGCAGCTACTGTAAATACCATTTTTCCAAGGTTAAATGCTTTTCTTTAAAGTACTTCTGAAACCTGTAAATACATGTATGTCTTCCTCGCTGGTTACAGTCGAAGCTGGACAGTTGAGTCTACATGGTATAAGGTGAATGGCTAATTCTGCTGAATGAGACTTTGAAGAGTTTCCAGTTGGTATTTTTCTCAGCTATTTGGAGGCCTGTATTTCAAACAAAATCTCCAAATGTGGAAGTCTGAGGTCCTGTGGTAAAGGAAGAGAGAGTTACAGTACTAATACTGGTGCACTTTTTTCCTGCTGGTGTTTACATTGGTCTAGTCACATTTTGGTCAAATTGCAACAGCTCATGGTTGAATAAAACTGTGGCTGTAGCCGCTGTTGGATTCTCATCCCATGCCAGACAGACAGGTGTCTGGAAACTTCTTGGCTGCAGTCGTATTAAAATGGCAGCAGCTCTCTCAAGTGGCTGTCTTATAAAGGGACAGAACATTTGATCAGATGTGTTTGGAAAGTGGCTTCAACAACAGAGCTGTTCTGTGTGGATGTCATCCACTGAGCCAAACCAACCATTAGCATGAGCCTGAAACCATTTTGGTCATTGGATTGAATGGAGATTTTTTTTAATTATTATTATACCTTTTTTTTTACTGAACCCCGTTTGTTTATTTTTCTAATAATAATGTTTTTTTACTAGTTAAAATGAATACATTGCTTTATTCCTCTAAAACAGCACAGTCATTAAAGTCTGAAAGTTCTCCAGTGTTATTTATTTAAGATATACTGCATTTTTCGGTGTTTTTTTTTTCCATATTACAGATATAATTACTGTACTTTTCACTCTTCTGCATTTGTCTAATAGCTAACTGTTATAAACAGATTTGCACCACAATGTCCTGAACCCTGTCGATAAGTAGCTGTTGGACCTTCTTCTTTTTCTCTTGATCCATATCTTTTCCATCTATTGAAAATGTTGAGCCAACAAACACACATACGAATCCCTATGATCTCAAAACTGGAAATATTCTCCACCTCAGAGGTTGTTTTACACAGCCTACCTTTAAACCCTGTTAAAATAACTGTGGATCATCTGGTTTTAACATTAGACCTTGAGGTTTGTTGTGGGCTCAGTAATAGTCAGTGATTTCAGATGAATCCTGAGATTATGTGAATTTGGGAATAGTGAATTTAATGGGAAAATAAGAAGTAGAATAAATGATTTTTTGACACGCTTTGGAGAACTATAGATATAAGATTTAGCCTGTTGGTCAGTTTCAGTTTCAGTTTCAGATATGACTTACTTAGAACTAATAATTAGATGAAAAAAATGTAATTGTTCTTGCTTTTTGAAGACCTTCTCCCATTGGGGCCTAGTGCAGGTGGTCCCATTTCCCCCGTTACAACACCCCTGGTAGTACAGGAACCTTTTGAAACACAACACATATTTAAACAGTAAACCAGTAGTTTTGTCATTGTGTAGTGAGCTCACATCTCAGACAACTGCTGGAGGCCCCAGGTCTTTAGGGGGCCCCTGAGGATAGACAATGTTTCAGAAAAGGCGTCGAAAGGAAATCTCCCTAACAGGACTTATGTGGATATATGGAGTTATGTGAGATTTACAGGATCAAATTACTGCAATCCAACATAACATTATTTTTTATAATGTGAAAATATGAGAAAAAAAACCTTTCACATGCATGTTTCAAATAAAGCCCTTAATGTCCTCCCCTCTATTTCTGTTTTATTTGTGTAATAGATATATAGAAAAAAAATATTCGATTACGACAACACACTGACCCATCCTAACAGACAACAAACAATAGACAGACCCTCCAGGATTTTGCAATTTGCAACTTCAATGCAAATTCAGCCAATCCCTGTGATTTCAGCGCAATGTTGCAATTTTAACCAATCACTGCCACTTTCCAGAAAAATGTGACCAATCATTTGCGTCGTCATGAGCTGCTCTTTCCACTTTTTCCTATTTACCTTACAGTACAAAGCAACATGTGCGCAGCCAGCAGTTCACATTTGACGACTAAAATGATGCACTAGTACCAACAGGTGCATTTTTTTAGTCATATTTGAAAGGTTGTCTTAATATCTCAGTGTCTTTCATTTTTGTCAGGTGAAACTGTGTCTACTACACAGTACACAGTACTAGTAATACTGTTTTTTTTGTTTATTCTTTTATGTTTTATAACTTCAGGTAATGTTGTGAGGTCATATGAACTTTAACATTTGAACCAACAGGTGCATGTGGGAAAATATATATATATATATATATTGTGTTGCATTTTTGTAATCCTCGTAATCGTTTATTTGTCATCTTGGTAAGAGGTTGTTTTGAGGACCATATCACAGTGACTTTGAATTAATTTTCCAGTAACTAAGTATTAGAAATATTATTTAGTTTTGATTACAAAAAGGGAAAATTACAACTTTCACTTCCAAAAGCCTAAAAAGCACTACAACTTTCATTGCAATTTTTTGGAAAAGCTCATGCAACGTCAAACATTTTAGGACGAAACAATCTAAAAAAAGGCCCGCCAAATCCTGGAAGGATTGAATAGAGATACAAGGGAGGGAGTAGCAAAATGTGTGTGTGTGTGTGCGTGTGTGTAAGTAAAATAATGGGATGTCCAGCATACAATCATGTATTGCTTATCCATATTAAAACTGGCAGAAGGAGCTCCTGCTGCGTTCAGTCCTGGACCGGGGGGTGGGGGGGTCAGTCTGTGTCTGAAGGTGCTCCCTCTGAACACATCAACATGGTGAAGTTGGTGCCATGTGTTACTTAAAATAGAGTTCAGCTTAACGTGCATTCTCCTAACTTTCCATGCCCCACAGTGAGTAATTCTGTTATTATGGTGGTGGTATCCAGAATTATAAAATGTATGACTGTGTCTCACTATGACTTTTTTGTGGTGAGGGATGCTCAACACTAATTAGATAAGAACTACATTCAGATTGTCAGTGTATATACCACTAAATATCACTTCTAACTGCAGACTGGACATTGAGAAATGAGCAAAAGATAGTGGAGGACCTCTAAAAGCAAATACACAGAGGTAAGGGACTGTCTTTATCTCAACCACACATTCAAGATTTCCCTCCAGTTGACCTAAAGTTCAGGTCAAAGAGGGATTTTACACAGATACAGAACTTTTACAGTCAGGTATTACCTTCCATTTCTAATGACAGAGGATTGTCCTCTACTGTTGCTCTGTTCTTAAGCCAGTTTAAATTGGAAGAGCTTGTTGCTTTCCCGAGAAGCCTAAAATAAGAGATTTAAAACCTGTTTGTAATGTTTAGACTTTTATTTCAAAGCCCTTTACTTTCACTTTATACACAGTGTGAAGCCCCTTTGTTGATTGCAGAGTTTGATCCCATCTATACCTCACATAGAAGTGGTTTGCTTCATTGAAATTAAGCTAATTATATTCCACGCCTGTACACATGCAGCCACTGTAAGCTATACTTTTACTCACCATTATCTTTCTAGGGTTTCGTGACTGTACAACACCCTCTTCAAATTAAAGGTCGGAAAAGTGCCAAAACCTAGTATTATAAGCAGGGTATTTTTTTTTCCTTTTTTCTTTTTTTTTTTTTGGGGGGGGGGGGGGGGTTCTAAAAAGCGCCCAGTCTCTCCAGTCTCTTAGTCTGTCCCAGTTTGACATTGGCTGCCAACTGAGAGCTTAGCATAATCTTCAGCTTGTGGAAATCGCTCAGTGTGTGACAGGAGCAGAAGAGCTGAGGTGATCTTTAAGCTCTCTGTTCTCTGATGAAACACAGCAATAAACTGTAAATGTCAGTAATCACCTGAGGATAAAGAACAAGAATGTGCAGTCACACAGGTACAGAGACATACATATTTTTTCAAAGCAGACGTTAGCTGGAGGATTTTATTCAAACAAGTGTGTGTGTGTGTGTGTGTGTGTGTGTGTGTGTGTGTGTCTTTTTTTCTTGAAATTATACATGAACACCAAAATAACAATAGCCCTGATCGTAAGATGAATCATTCTGAATGATTGGATTAATACAAATATCTACTCACGTACCATTTTAGCACTGTAATGTGTCAAATCATTGTTAAAGGTTCACTTTGCATACACTTTAAACATCTAACAGGCTACTAGTGATGTAGTTTAAGTGGCAGGAGCTGAAATAGCCAAATCAACAGACTGAATATAAATGACCTAATGTGATTGAATTATGGAAAACATTTCAGATTTCAAGTTTCATGTTCATGATATGAATACTGAAATGCAATAAACACTATATACCAGGGGTGCTCAATCCTGCATGTTTTAGATATATCCACCTTCCAACACATCTGATTCAAATGATAAACATCTCATCACGCTCTGACGAAGACTGATAATGACTGTTAGGTGTCTTGGAAGGAGGATACAAAACATGCAGGGTAGTAGCTCTCGAGGACCAGATTTGGACACCCCTGCTATATACACTCTATATAAGTTGAATATATATAGGTACAAATATTAAACAGACATAAAAAATACTATATCATACTAACCATCAAACTCTCATAAGTACTTAGTCCAAGATACCACAGTCGAATGTGCATTGTGCAAGTGTACAAATGTTGTATGTATGTGTTATAATATACATATTTATACATATGGAGACTCACATCTTGAGGAAAACTTTCCTACCATAAAAAATAATAATAATATAAAATTAAATTCTCTCCCATAATAATAATCCTGCACTATAAAATGTATATTATACCACATTGTGAATTTAATGAAATTTTTTTTTTGTGATCAATTTTTTGGTTTATTTTCTCAATCATTTTTTTTTACATATTGGAGGGAAAGCATTTTCACAATCACAAGTGGCTCATAGAGCCTAACTGGTTGCAACATCATTGAGAATATAACAGAAACATTGGTATCAACATACTTATTCTGATACTCGCTTCCCCCCTGCTCTCTATATCCCCCCATTCGCCCCCATCCCACCATCCCATCCCCCGATGTTCCCCCACCCACAAATGAATAGCTCAAGCTATTGAGCAAAATAAGACAAAACAAACCACACACACAAAACAGACAAACAAACAAATCCAACAACACACACACACACACACTCACAGACATACCACCCCTTGTCTCCCAGGCACCTCCCATCTTTTGTCACCACAAAGGTGAAAATTCATACGTTTCACAACTTAACAATTTAATGAAATTTTTATCTCAATTTCACATGAACAGAGATCACAAAAGCCATTACAACAAAATCTTCCAATTACATTTCTGATTGTAGGGCCTACGAGACTGAAGTTAACTGATCTTTATTTACTGTCTTTATTGAACACATTGGTTAAACCAGGTTTGTCTGCAATTTATTGTTGTGACGACTGTGGTCAAATTTACCTGAATTAATCAGTGTGTCCAATAACACTGGTCTACAAGTCGAATGCTTCCAGAATAAAAGTAATAAAATTGTACCACGTGTGTGTTACTGATAAAGAGAACTCAACTCTTAAATGCCTTACGGATGAAGTTTTCAAGATAAGTCTAGGGTCAAAATGTTAGAATTCTTAGAATTAACAAGAGAATAGGTTTTAGTCCAAAGGAATATTAGTCTCAGATCTACTTCAAAACACTGTCTGCACATTATGATCTATTCAATTTACAGGTTCTTTGTAGTGGAATATTTACAGATCCATTGTATACATGTACATAAACTATAACACATCATCATATATATATTAAAAACATGATCTAACCTTTATACCTTGTAAAATAAATAAATAATTGCATTTTTGCACCATGCATAAAGGATTGAAGAGAACAGTGGAATCACATCCAAGTTGCATCTGACAGAATCTGATCAATAGTTAGTTATTACAACTGTTAATCATGCATTTAAACTTCTTATCTGTCTGGGATTAGACAAAAACATGTCTCAGGGGGTAAATCTTCTACAGCAGTGGTTCTCAAATCAGGTCATTGAGGACCCCTATCTTGCATATTTGAGATATTTCCCTCTTCTATCACACCTGGAAGCCATTATATCATTATCAGGCTTCTGTAAAGCTGTTGATGAGCTGATCATTAATTGAACCAGGTGTGCTGGAAAATGGAAATATCGAAATCATGGACTAGATTTGAGAACCACTGTTCTACAGTCCAAGAAAGTAGGAGTAAAAGAGGCTTTGCATCCCCTTAGACCATTTGAATTACAACATGCTGAAAGGTAATTATGGATTTTTCTTCTTTTTTTTTTTGCTTCATGACACTAAAAACACTACAAACACAGCAGCTTTATGAATTATAGTGACATTTGAGCCATGGTTAGACTGATGTGGTTTAGGGAGTATTTTAATCACACATTTGTGCTGCAAATAAGACCAACTAACCAAGTCTAGATTAGAACAAGACAGCAAACATTTTACCTGATTTACCATATCTCTTATCATTGCAAAAACAAATTTTTTGTGAGCTTGACCTTTGACCTACATTCACCAAAATTTAAATTTAATTTAATCTAATCTGGACCACCTTACAACTTTCCTGAAAATTTCATGGAAATTGGTCTATTCTTACAAACAAACTAACTCAAACACAATATCCCTCTCTTGTTCGGGGGGCGGGGAGGGGGGAGGGGGCTACACCAGATACTCAGCACTGTGGCCTGTTTCACTATTGTTGAAATAAAAAATTAATTTTGTAGCAACAATTTGTCAAACAAATAAAGATGGATAATAATCTCCATAAGAGATAAGCTCCATAATCCATCATTTTGTTTTGTTATTCGTAACTTTCTTCTTTGTGAACTTTCCGGAGCCTAACTATGTCATCCTAAAGATTACGCTGATTGGTTGTAGTATCATCCTATTGTATACAGAGGATTTGAAAGACCTATACATGTAATGAATGGGGATAGCGTGGCTAGGCTAGTTCTTTATGGGTCTGGGACGGTGTACCTGTGAACTCTTTGTGACACTTTTTTTTTGCAGAAGTAAAAGACTGGAGTTTCCATATTTGAAATTAGAAATGTGAGTAATGTAGAAATGTATTTAACAATGCAAAGGTAATTCCATACAGTAATAGGATGTACTTTAATGATTGTTATTTATTTCATTTATTGATATTTATAATTAATAAGTACCCATAATTTCATTGTATTGATGTATAATGACAAAGGCTTTTCCAAAATGATTATTATTATTGTTATTATTATTCCAGTCCCCTCTCATTGTGGATATGACTTTTTCTTTTCTTTTTTTTTTTTTACACTAATATGACACTTTTACATCATCTCATTCTTCTCTCTCTTTCATGTAGCTTCCTCCATTTCTTTACTGATGTCTGGAATTGTCAATTGAAATTCACACAGTTCTATTATCATATCAGTCTTCCTCTTTCTTGGGCAGTTTACCAATAGGTTTTTAATGTCACTGCTGAGTCCCTTCATCTTCTTTGTGTAATTCCGAGACATTTAAAAAGTCTCAAGATGACTTTCCTCAAGGTCAATGTGAAGAACTACAGCATAGCTATAAACAGAACCAAGAAGAGTCACTTTCAAATGAAACATGCATTTTAGTCGTAAAGTTCGTCTATTATGAGCCAAACCCCAACATAAATGGTCTATAGACTTTTGATGTAAGGTTACATGAAAAGAGTAGATGTTCCATGGTTATAGAGATTGTCCTTGAAAGATTTACTAAATATTCCAAGCTGTTTTTGCCCCAGGATTGGAAAGTAGTGAGCCAATGTACTTTCCCCAGTTTTATGGTCTTGAAGAACATGCTTACTCTGGTTTAGTGAGACAATTCACAGTGGCTGTTACCATGGTTTTGTTGTTTCATTAAGCAACATGTTAAGCAAACACAGTGTTATATTATAGAGCTTTGCAGTTGGTTTAGCTGTTTAGACAATGGAAAGCTGCAGAGTTTTATTTAGGATACTGATTCACAGTGCTGTCACCATGGTCAGGAGTACTCTTTGATTTAGTGCGGTACCGGGACCAACAGGGTTTGTCCAGCTGTTGAAAGTTAACTCAACACAATTCATCATACAGTACATGGATTATGTGTTATAGCAGATAGAGCAAGTTCAGAGCTACAGATGACAACAACAAAAACATTTCATTTTATTTTATTTTTAATCTCAAGCATCCTGTACCTTCCATGAATTGTTCTTTCCTTTTTTTAGTTACAAAGTTGTACTAAAGACTCCTGAAATACCCTCAAGTATGGGTATGTGTTGGTGCATGAAACCACAAAGTGCAGAAATGTCTTGCAGCCTCACATCAGCTGAGAATCGTTCTATTCTTCTGCACACCATGGTAGTTAAGTGTTCGTAAAGGGTTTAATGAAGGCCTTGAAATGCGCTTCGTATGATTCGTCCAAAGACGTTCGATCTGTAGAAATAGAATTGTAATTTTATGCTAAAATACGATATACCTCTAATTTGAAATGATTGGAGCTTTGATTGGTGTATATATAACATTATGATAGCCCGTTGGATTTTTTTTTTCTGCACTAAAGTATAGATTACTTCCATTTTTTTCTGTTTTTTAGTAGTAGCTACTGTAAAAACTAAACTAAAAAGTTGAATATGACTTTTTGGGGTTGCCCCCTGGGGCCGTTTATTGTGTGGGATACAGTAAGTGCAGATAGCGAGGGCGTCTTTAAGTGCAGTGGTTGTTATCAGGGGGTGTTGGGACATTTTTAACTCCCTGGCTTATCTAATGTGGTGAAGGGTGTGTTCATCTGCGGTGAGGATTGGCGCTAAATGTCTAATTATGCGTGATCCTATTCTCAACTTTCCCAGGGTACAGTAACAGTAACTTAATGTGGCATATGCTCTGTAATCATTCATGTCAAACACCACATGAGGCACAGTCACACAGATACAGCTTCTAAGCTATCAGGGACCCCGTGGTGCTAAACACATATGCCCTCTGTTGTCAGAGCTTTAATTATGTTTGCTGTACAAGACACAAGCTGCGCAACCATTAATGCTATGCTGCAGCACTATTTGAATGTTTGTGACCCCTTCTGAGTTTTCCATTTTTCTGCATAAATCTATGTACTGTGTAAAACCTGTTATCTTAAGATGATATGGAGAAGGGACATGAGACCCAAAGTAATTATTTGAGATGCATTTCTGATCGAGACAGGCATTAATGCCAGTCGATACATGACTTTGAAAGGTACTGATCGTTGCTTATGAAACAAAAAGCCTCTTGTCACAGATAATTCAATTCAATTTAAATTCTTAATTGCATCAAACGCAAATACATTGTCCATATCAGGGCCTCCAATAAATCAATAAATACATCACAAAATAAAAAGATTATAATATACATATATATATATATATATATATATATATATATATATATATATAAATAATCTCACAGAGCTCTTAGTTGGATTTACTAGAGATTCAGTAATACCATTTTGAGAACAATCCAGTCTGCACATGACTTTACATATTACATTTTTCAGGACTGCGTCACATCCAGGCACATTGAGGTAACCAAACAGGTAGCTGGCACTGGACACCTACGTACCTGCATCAGTAATCTCATAGTGTCATTACAGTATATGTGACTGTAAGCTTCTGGTAGCTGCTTTTCTTATACTTACACCATAAATGGGCAGTATAAATGGGTGTACAGAAAGCTTTGAGCAGAGAGCTTTTTATATTAAGAGAGCATATAGTAAACTTCTGAAGTAACATATTGGCCTGGGCATATGATTTACACTAAATATCCCGATCATCAGAAATTATATGTCCAAGATACTTAACTTTTTACACACAATGAGTGAGTCATCACACAGGTAAAAAGCAGGGAATGTCATCGTCTTATCCTCTTTACTCCTCACTTGCATTGAATTTAATGTCATAAAATATTATTTTGTGTGCACACCTTAAGCAACTGTTGTAAGACAGCACTGCATGGGCTCACAATGGCCAGATCATCTGCATACATGAGATAATTAATCAAAGAACTGCCAATTAAACAGCCTGTGGAGCACAAACTCAACTGGACTGATACAGTAGGTCATTCATATATACATTAAACAGAGCAGAAGAAAGAAGCCCACCTTGGCAGACACCAGTAGATACATGGGATGGGGAGGATATGCCACACCCCCATTTGGCACGGCTACTTTCTCTCAATAACGATCAATGCGCGTTGTCACTGCTAACAGCTGTGCACCTTAGCAAACTACTTTTATCAGTTGTTTGGCAGTGTTTGCAGCAGCTATGTGCAGGCACACAGCTGTTAGCAGCATAGCAATAACATTGCGATCAACTCGCAATGATGACTATTAAGAGAAAGTAGCACAAAGCAATTAGGAGGTGTAGGTTTTTGTTTCGTGATGGTTTTGTTATGCAAATAAATCACTCATTCAAACACATTGTTTTGAGAAAACATACGTTTAATTTTCGTGACCCCAGGGAACCTGCCGGAACTACTTTAGCTTTGAGCAAAACTGGACCAGAACTGGAGTCACAGGACAGTGTCGGGGTTAAGTCACTGTGGGTCCACCAGAGTACAGATGGTGACTCTATACAAATTAATGTGAAAAATAGTGAACTATCCCTTTAAGTTGCTTATATTTAAAAACTGAAAAAACTGGGGGAAAAAAGAGACTTTTTCAACAAAATATATGATTAACTGAACAGAAAACAAGTGTCCATCCCCTGTCAATGATTGAGCTCCATGATTAAAAAATGTCAGAATGGACCTGCATTAGGGTATACTCACTAAAAAAGTGTTATTTATGGGTCACCTTCTGATTTTCTTCCTTCTTTTATGGCAGATGGCATTCAGTGTTCATTATTTTAACCCATGTCCAAGTGTGAGAGGTTATTCTCTTATTTAAAAAGCCCAAAACAGAACAACAAAATGCAAGTATGTTTTATATTTTAGAAACCTCTGTCGGTAATGGTGAGGATTGTTGCACATTTCAATTTCTCCACTAGATGCTGTAGATACACACACAGTTTTTAAATTCCCTTTAAGTCAATGTGCAAGATTAATTAACAGTTACCACACATAAAAGAGGGTCACACTAGAAACTGGAGGTACAGGTTAACATAGTTTTATCAATGTATTTTTCAGCTAATACTATGAGTCTTGTTGTGTTGCTTCATACTGTTATCAAATATAGAAATCTGATCATGTTCTGTCATATTTAAGCAACAAGAAAAAAAACCCACTGTATTCATCACCTGCAGTTTGCTAAAAAAAAAAAAAAAAAAAAAAAAAAAAAAGAGTCATTTTTCAGTGTCGGCAACAGGATTGGAAGTTTTAATTTGGTGTAATTCTGAGGTCTATTTGTGTGAAAGGGTGTGGAACAATGAAGCCATGAGGCTGCCAGAGGCTCAGCCGTGGACCAGACTGCATTTTTTTGTCCAGGTTTTTGACTCGTCAGCAGGTCTCCTTGGTTCCCTTCCCAGAAACCTAAATGCTCCTGAGATGAAAGGTTCGAGACCTGGAAATGAGACACACACCTTCAGATTCTGAGAGCAGGCGGACATCCACAACTAGACCCCTTGGGCCCTGTGCTTAACTCTCCACCTGAAATTCAGTCATTAGAAAAAGAGCAGCATAAACACTCAGGCTGCCAAAAAGCCCCACTTTCCATTAATCAACTCTCATTCTTGCACCAAAATTGAGTCATTAGTTTTCTCCAGTACAGATCATTACGCTCGTACTACTTAATAAGTTGTTTAGGAACATATCTATTTATGGCTGATGAAAGAAGTGAAGTTTCTCTTACGTCTGACTATGTTTTATACTTTAATATGATTTTGAATCCGTTGATTAACAAATAAGAGCAGGCACTTATACTCATCTAATATTAGTCATGTTAATATGATGCAAATGTATGTTTTCAAGGATGATAATTAGCGGAAAATTAATACAAATCATATCTCCCACAAAATGACCACTTGAAGAAATTACCCTGAAAACTGAGAGAGTCAAACGGTTGAATATTATTAGCCCTGAAGCCTTGGTTTGACTCTTTGCACCATACCGTATGATGTACTGTATGTATATAACCCATGACTCTTTGCAGCAGGGCAGGGTGGGTGTCTGTGGTTGCTGCCTCTGCCCTGAGTGTCTCCAGTGGGCCACCCTACACATTTCTCCCAGTGGCATTTGACCAAACCCCAAGGTAGAAGGCGCTGAAAATGAGAACGTTGCCTCAGGAGTTTAAAAAAAGAGATGTTTTGATCATCCTATTCTGCTATTTATTCCCATCATTTTCTGCTATATCTATAGAATTAGTTTTGCCTGGGAAAGTGGAAATTAAAGTTCAATCATTTAGGTTTTCTGCTACCTTACCATTATTGCTACCAAAAGGGCTGCAAATTGAGATTCTCCTTGTCTCTCAGCAACCACTAAGGGACTGAAAAATGCGTCATAAGGGACATGATACAGTAATTTGTGGCTTTGACTATAAATATGATGCATGATACATAGAAAAGCATTGTGTATTCATTTTTCCCATTGGCTTTATTTAGTCAGGTACCTGCTTAACATGTGTGTGTGTGTGTGTGTGTTTGTGTTTGTATTCCTATTTTATGGGGACAGTGATACGTTTACACAGATACAACATGGGGACCTCTGACACTATGGGGACCAAAATATAGGTCCCAATGAGGCTTAATTATAAATAAAGGTCCGCACTAGTAAAATATATATGATGTGGTCTTATAAATACATGAATTTGTTTTTTCAAGAAGTCCCCATAAAGCATGAGGGAAACAGGTGCAGAGCGAAACCTGTATTTTTCAAAGGTTTGAAGAGGTGTTTATTTATTGATTATGATTTTAAATTTATTTATTTTTATGTATTTCAAAAAATGTTTTTCATTTTTAACTTTTTTTTTTCTAGTATTTTAGCATTAGTATCCTTATTTCTATTGAATTTAGTGTTCTAATTTCTTATTTTATTTCATTTTATTAATAGATGATTTTCTAACTTTTCTAACATTTTCTGACATTAAAAGATGTTTACACACACACTACCCAATATCTACTTAATTACAAACTTGGTCCTCATGAAACATGTAACTGAGTATATGTGTGTGTGTGTGTGTGTGTGTGTGGAAATGGTCCAGAAGGATCATTTGCTTTAAGGTCTGTTTAAAAATAGTTACAAAACAGTAGGACCATATTTAACTTAAACTTGATATTAAATCCATCCTCAGCATATACAGTACATGTTTGAATTCCCAAAGCAGCTACTTTCTTCATTCAGAACATTATGTAAACATGTAAACAGTCACATTCTGTCCTCCAGACCGTAAACTTTTTTTTCTTAAATTTAAAAAAGCTTAAGAAGAAAATGTCCTTGCTTTCCCCTCTTTATGCTGACGATGTGACCACATGGCTATTTATAATGGAAGAGCGATGTCTGAATGTGAGCTAGGCTTTATTGTAGATGTTTCAGGGCTGCAGCTATGAAACATTTTTATTTTCTGACAGTATTTTTTATTGTTTCATTCCAATAGCCATTTCCTTGTGGGTGCCAGTGAACACAAATTTCACCAAATCAATGTCTACAAATACAACAATACATAAAATATATTCTGTACTATATAATACACAACTGCAGTAAATCGTGCAAGGTTGATTTGAATGAGACTTCTTCCTGTGTGAGATGAACGTAGACGATGCCATAATAAATTCCTTCACTAGAACAACATCGTCTCATTGTTCATAATTCTTCCATGTGTATCTTCATATTGTATTCCTTGGGTCACTTTAAACTTTAAATAACACTTGTCTTACCTCAGTATTAGCTATTGTATTCTGCAGTTTCATGAGATGTTCATAAAATATTATATTACTGTGATTAGTCATTATTACGAGTCTAAACTGATGTAACTTTTCATTAAAGCTGTCATTCCATGGTTATTTCATTAGTATTACTGTGCTCTCCATTGTTATTGAATACATTGTGTGTGTTGGTTCTATTAAAAAAAAACAAAAAAACATACAGATTTCTTTGTTTCCAGCTGTTTTTGCACGGTACAAAAATGACTTGAGGTCGAACAACAGCCACAGAACAAAAACTCACACCTCCTAATTGCTTGGAATTACTTTCTCTCAATAGCGATCAATGCGCGTTGTCACTGCTAACAGCTGCACGCCTTAGCAAACTACTTTCATCAGTTGTTCGGCAGTGTTTGTGGCAGCTACGTGACCAGAACTCAACACACAGGCCACTGTCGGGGGTAAGTTACTATGGGTGCACCAGAGTAAAGACGCCGATTCTATACAAATTAAACGTGAAAAATTGTTAACTATCCCTTTAACAAGGAACTTAATAAACTCTTTAATGTCACCGTATACATTTGCAGTGTTAATTTGGAGACAATGGGACCAAATACACTCTAGAAGAAGTTAAATAAACTCTCTAAGTGTTGATTTAACACTGCAAAATTTACTGTGTAGTTAAGCAAGACTAATGTCTAATCTATTTTCTAATAATGACCCTGATCCAATATGTATAGAACCAGAATGAACCACAGGTCTCAATTGGAGGCAACAGGTTCACGTTTTGATCAGATCCTCTCATAATGTGTCTGATCCAAGTGGATAAAGACGATTTATTCTGCATATTAGGAATGTTTACTTAAAAAAACAGTGTTTAAATGTGAACATGTAATATTCATGCTTTTCCATTGAGTTTTTCCTGATCATTTGTTGATGTTAGCCAATCATCTTGTTTTGTTATAAAGGTGCACAAAAGAAGTACTGGGGAATTTTCTAATCTGCCATCACAGTTTGCTTAAATTTAACTCATTGAAAAAGGAATCATACAAAGGCTGTTATCAGGTACGTATGAAACTAAGAACGCTAAAGAAGGGTTGTTTTTATACTTTTATTTTTTTTTACACATAATCCTTTCACAAAGAAATCTTGGAGTTAATCTGTGGAATGGCCTGGGGAAATGCATTCAATCGGACTAAAAGAAAATGTACAAATTAACTAAAAATATGAAGCTCAGGATTGACTGATAAAGAAAACTCAAGTCTTAAATGGTGGTTGGCTCAAGTTTCCAAGGGGTCTGGGGTCAAAATGTGAAATTCTCAGATCTACTTCCAAACACTGTCTGTACATTATGATCCATTCACTTTACTGGTTCTTTCTAGTGGAATATTTACTAATCCATTGTATATATGTACTTGTACATAAACCACCATATATGTGGAATAACACACCATCATATATATTAAAAACATGAACTAACAGCACTTATGTCATTTGTTTTCAGATTGAACTTATTCAAGTATGTAAGATTTAGCACATTTAATATCTGAAGCAAATACTTTCTAAAAAATTGTGGAGCAGTGTTACCCAGTCCCCTGTTAAATATGTATGTAACCGTCTAATTTAAAGTCTCTGTGTGATTTATTTTTCTAATAAATGTTGATTATGGCTAAAAAGTCCTGAAAAGAAATATCTGAACAGTTAGGCCCAATCCCAATTCACCCCTCTTACCACCCATTGAACTGTGCACTTAGCATTACCCTCGAAATGGAGTTGCAAGGGTTAACGGCATTAAACAGTAGTAAATTAAATTAACCTGAACATGAACTAACAGCACTTTTGTCATTTGTTTTCTGACTCATCTTGTTAAAGTATGTAAGATTTAGCACATTTAATGTCTGAAGCAGATGCTTTCTAAAAAAAAAAAAAATTGTAGCGCTGTGTAACTCACAAAAATATGCAAGGACTAGTAAAAAACAAAAACACAAAACAACCAAAAAAAACCCCACATAGTTTGTGTTTTGTCAGATCCATCTAGGTTGAAAAAGTAACATGCATATTCTGATAATATAAAGAGTATAAAGTATTGATATTTGTGCTAGAATGTAGGGACGAAAAGTAAAAAGTTGCCAAAATAATACATATTAAAATACAGATACCTAAAAAAATTCACTTCGAAAAGTACTTCTAGTTGGTTACGTCCCACGTGTGCTCTGGGCTGTTGGTCAATATGAAAGAAGAGTGGAAAAATGGTGTGGGTGCAGTATTGCCTCAAGTGTACAAAATAACATTAGTATTCCCTGAGGATGTCCGTGAGAGGGAAGGAACATGGACATAATCCAGGTTTGGTCCACCCCAGCGGTCACTGGTCATCAGACACGGCCCAAGGCTCCACCAGTCACAGAGCAGCAGGGACGCCCAAACTGAGAGAGGGCCCTTCACATCTCAGAATACTTGACATAAAAGGTTTTGATTTGATGCAACGTGTTTTTATTTTCCATCCTCTGATACCTTTCTGTGTACAATGACTGAGCAGCAGGTTGAAATTAAATCCTTAGGTTATCAAAATTACAAGGAGTTGATATGGAAGAGAGGCCATGGCAATTTTCCTGCAACCACATGAAAGAGCACATCCAGGGATATGGTTTTCTCAGGGTCTGAGCCACTTTATTTATATGACTCACATGCTAATTTTAGACGCTTAAAGTGAGAAATTTTACTCTAAAGCTTAAATCAAGTGTTCCTTGTAGCCCTTAATTCCAGTACCTGTTTTAAAGGGCTTCATAAGAGCCCCACTGGACATACCATAAGCACTGCTTTGACTTGCCTTCAAGTCAACAATTAAAAACTCCCACAGAGTCCTCATTAGGTCACAGAGAACAAATCCTGGAGTTAAAAAGTCAGTAGCAACCTTGGCAATAGATCACAAAATGTAATCCTACCAACACGGTCATAATTCACCATTCACCTACATGGTAATTAGTCACTCACTCCAAGCCAAAAACTTTGCCGTTTTATCCAAATAAAGAACGACTAAGTTACTGCTCCAACTCCTTAAGGCGTCTCCTTCACTCTTTTCCAAAAAAATGCAGCAGTACAGCAAAATTCATGGAGTTCTGGTTAGCCTTAATGACTAAATTAGAACAGCAATAGACAAATACAGCTTGAATGTGTCATCCCAGTTAATGATATGTGTTTAAGTTTATTTACAAGATTTCCATACTGGATGGTTTGCTTGAGTGTGTGTGTGTCTATGTTATTATTTGGAAGGCGTTGTAATGTTCCCTAATGATATGGGCTGTGATGCTGGTAAAAACTACCACTGATTTCATATTCCTTGGACAGACATGTTATTTGGTCACTTGTAAAATTAGTTTATAACAACAGTGACCCTAACCCCCTCTGCTTCCTCAACCTGTTTATGTTTCATCTTCCAACATGTAATTATAAGGATATTTTGGCGTATAAATGTACATTAATGCCGGAGCTGAATAAAAAGTCTCTCACGTGCAGGCTCTCCTCTGCACTTATTGACATTCTATTTTCAGCTCCATGCACACAAATATACACAGTCAGAGGAAACCATGATGGCCGGGATGTATATATACACGAATCAAAATCTCTTTGGTCATCCGGGTGACCACAGGTGGTTTCCATGCAAACTGCCACTGTCTGATCATTTAATATATGCCCCTGAGTGTCCTCCACATTTCACTTTATAGCTATTGCTGCCTCTTTAGGAAATGGCTCAGACATGCCGCCCTGGAAAACTGCACTGCTTGCTTTTTTGCATTTTGAAACCAGTTATTTGCACAATGTATTTTCTTTTTTCTACTTGGGGGAACTTGTCTGGTCTAACGTCCATGAATTGAATCATTGTAGTGAATAGATGACACAGTGTAATCTGGAAAAATGATCAGGTAGGAAACAGACACTAAGAAATGAATGTGATTATCTAGGGCGCCGAGTAGCCATAGACTGTATATAAAAAGTGGACAGAGTCTCTGTGATGTCACTCATTGGTTTGTGGACTGCAGCTCTGAAACCTCCAGTTTGGCCTTTTTTTTTTTTTTTTTTTTTTTAGAGTCTGTGTTTGGAGAAGACAGAGAAGCTGAGGAAGAGTGAGGGGTCACACTTGCCAAGCAACAGCTAACATTAAATAAACAAAAGTGTTTTATTCAATAAATACACGTTCTGCATGTACGAGTTAGAAAATAAGCATAGAGCTGTCATGGGGAAGGATATTAGCTATAGAGGCTAAAACTGGCTTTTGCACCAGGGTGTTGACATGTTTATTTGACTAATTCGCTTTTGGAGTCGACCTCAAGTGGCCATTCATTCAAGGATCTGCAGTTTTTGGCATTTTGCATTGGCTTCATCGTTCAGCCTTGGAGGTTGTTGCTTGGAAAATGTACAAACCCACATTTGCATATCAGCAGTGATATGGAGTAGCTAATTGCACATATGTAATTAAACTGCAAATGCAATTGTGATCAACTGAGGGGGAACATTTGAATTATAGTCACTAATCAGAATGTTGGTGATCGGTGCTTCCAAATATGTTTTACTAAATAGGTAAAGAATATAATTTTCTTACTGCAGCCTGATTTTAGGATTTGTGCGTTCTAATTGCAACCGTATAGTTTTAATTAAAATTATATTAGCTAAAGTTTAATATGAATGAAGTGTACATCTGGTTTAAATTAAGATTTTTTTCAGACTTTAATTTCCATCTTAAAACATTTATTAGAAAAGCAATTAAAAATGCACCCAATTTTTTGGAGTTTCATTACTTTGATGGAATAATTAAAATACTTCTCAACAAACTAATAATTTGTGATCCATTACATTTCCACAGTCGTCTTCCATCCACTGCAGACGTTATGAAGCAGAGGAGGCAGTGCAGGTTGTGTGAATCAGTTCACCTTGGAGGTTACAGACAAACTGCGGCTCTGCCAGATCCTTCTGACAAACCTTACACACTTGCCCTTTGTGAACTTTGAAAGCTGTTTTTGAGGCCTGCATCTGTGGATGAGAATAAAAAGGACAACATGTTTCACAATACGTACAATATTCACTCCAGAAAAAATGTGAAATATGTCACTAAACTCACCCAAATGACCTTGTGCCTGAACAGTTCTGCTTCAGCCAAAGCCTTCTGGAGTCGCCTCATGCGTGTCTGGTGGAAAGTCTCCCTGAGGGATCCAACCAGGAACTGGGAGACTAGTTGGACAGACCAGGACTCAGGCAGGACCTGGACCACTTTCTCTGTGGTGAAGACCTGTGGGTTGTTATTGAGCAGATCCACAGCAGCACTAGTCAGACCCTCAGAGCTCAGGTAGACCTTCAGGAGGGTGGACAGCAGACTCTGCCTGTACTCTGGGTCCTGACCTTGGGAAAACCTGTCACAGTAGGCCTCTGCAGCCTGGGGGTCTCGCCCATAGTGGGCCAGCAGCTGCAGGGCTTGAACGTGTTCACCAGTCTTACCCAGCAGAATGGCTTTTTCCATGTGCAGAGATGTGGATTTGACTCTGTCTGTAATAAGATCAAATGTGTGGCTCATTAAGTGATGATTTAGGATCTTTGAATGCATTTACACACCCAATGTTGGGAAACTAATTTGAAAGCATAGCTTTGCAAAGGATCACATACTTTATGTCTGAACAAGCTGAAGTACAGCAAATTTACCCTTGGGAGAAATCTAGTTTTGTTAACTAGACTTAATTTAAAAGGTAGATCAAACCAAATTAATTAACAAATATAATGAATCTATGATGATAAACACAACAGAACTACATACCAGCAGACATGTCAGCAGTTGAGTTTAGAGCAAACATTAGCATAAGTTCATTTGATTATATGACCTTTGTGTTGGAGTGTGTAATAGAGCAGCGTTATAGAACTTTCTGGAATTAATGACCTTGGTGTATGTAACTCTAAATGAGTCAGCCAATATTAACTGACTGGTTTTCCAGCTCAAAGAACTGCAACACTTCATTCACTTCAGCGTTTGATTTCACACTGATCTGAACATATTGAATCTTTAAAATGTTAGAAACTCCATTGAAGTTGTCTTTGTTGGTTTGTCACATACTGTCAGATTGCAATATGTTATATGATACGCAAGTTGCAGGTTTTCAAATAGGTGATCAGTTATGAATAAAAATAAAAACAGCAAAGAAAATATTTGACTTGTAGTGACATGTAGTGTTCTTAGTTTTGTCATGTCTCATTTTACAATCTTAAAAGAGCCAACAAACCAACTCAGCTGGTCTTCACAGTCAAAGGAAAATTATAGCATAGATTGTTTGCAAAAATAAACACCAGTTCTTTTCTTTTACGGTCCTAAATTTGCATTTTAAATACCAGCAGGCTGCTGCAGATTACACTGGCCTGTCTTCATCCAAGTCTGTTCAGAGTTTCTCCAAGGACATGACAGAACAACATAACAGATTTTATGCTAAGAGCTGTGAGATAAAGAAATCACTATTTATTTTCCATACAGTTATACTCTACTGAAAACACCATTTCAACATTGTCTTCTATTTCTACAATTAGACCCCTTGACATCTTATGAATCTTGATATTACACACCAAATATGATAGAGATGTCATAAAAGGCTGAGTCCCATAGCAGCTGCTGCAGTTTCCCCCTGGTTGCCGTCAGATTTGACTTTGCCTCTTCTTCCTCATGCAGTGTGTGTGTAACATATGCCAAGGCCAGATGGCTGTGATGTCTCTCTTCCTGGGGGCAGATTACACAAAACATGTTCTAGTTCATTTCATAAAGGTGTTAAGCTCTCAGATCAACCATACCCACCTTACTGTGTAAATTGTGAATTAAAAACTCAAGATATAACATCATCGCCTGTGGATATGTTTCCAGTAGAACAAGAACATCTCGTGTGGAAAACTGGTCGTCTGGTGGCCGCTTTGTAAAAATTTGCACACCTGTCTTTTTGGAAAAAGTAATTATGATGATTAGTCATTCAGTGTTAGTGTCGACAAGAAAAATGCATTTTAATTTAAGGTAATCTACTTCATACAGGGACATTGACAATGCATAGTTGCACTGTGCAACTCTGCCCTCTGCAGTTGGGTCAAAAGAATGAAAAATCCAACAACTACCTCCTGGTTCCTGATCAGAACCCAGTCTGCAAATGCCCACACAACATCTTTGTTTATGAGCTGACTAAGAGTCGACACTATGTGCTCATACACATCAGAGCAAGTTGGGTCTGTGAGGAGGCCATCTGCGATCTGCACCCACGTCTGGAAGAACATAACAGGCTGAAACACACCGCCTTGTCTTCTACTTATTACATTATTAACATGTGAGGATGTGAAGATACCTGTAATGCCTCTGTGTTCTCTCCATGGCTTTGATAAAGTACAGCTAATGCAAAAAATCTGAATATAAAAGAGGATGACATGACAAATAGTGCATTAATCATTACATATTCATTAACTACTTGCTCATTAACATCCATATTAGCAGCATTTTGTTTCTTTATCAATTTATTATTTAGTGTTGTTTCAGTGTAATTAATTTTTTTTCTGGTTGGTTCAATAATTAATTCCACAAGCAGACACAAATTAAAATGAATTAAAAAAAACAAGTAAAACTGTCATTCCATCACTTTGTATGATAACCTTTTTTCCCCCATCAGAATTAACTATGCAAATATTTGTATGAATACATTTTTTGGAAGGGAAAAACACATTTTATGCTGAATTTGTATTTGTGCACCATAAATTACCACCACTTTTTTTTGCCAACATGATGTTTTATAGATATATTACTGCAGATACACCCATGATATTAATACACAACGATATTTTTTATATTTAATCTTTCTCAAGTCAAAAAATAGTAAGTCACCACAAAAGTAGTATATCATGGATCTTCTTTTCGAGATGCTTAAGACATGTAGTTGCTCTGGAAAACTCCTGAAAATGTTGTGCATCTATTATAAATACACAAATTACGAAAAAATAACGATTCATTGAACCTAGTATCCTTTTCTTCAGGACAGTAATATTACCATCACACCCCATTTTCAATGCTTTGATATCTTGAAAACTAATGAACTCAAGTAGCTGGAATTTTTTTTTTATAGTTATTAATGGGTCTAATTACATTTTCAAAACATATGATGCAGATTACAGTTGTTTAAAGTGAGCAGGTCTGATTTCCCGTGGGCTATCTAATAACTAGGCTCACTACACTCTAATATGTATGTTAATAAGTCATAATAATAACAATAATATTACATTTAATTTGTAATGCACTTTACATTTAAACAATCTCAAAGTGCTACAAAGAAATAGACAATAAAACAATATATGTAATAATGTGGTTAATACGTGATGCACCTTAATATATAGTATAACAATTTTATTTTAGTTTTTACCTTTGGTGTTGTTGCAGAACAGGAACACACTGATTCAGGCAGCATTCATTAGGAGATGTCACAAGTTGTAGCAGATTTCCAGGGTCGTCCTGTTCTGCATATAGCCACAGGAGGGCGCAGTCCACCTCCTTTCTGCACTTCAAGTCTTGTTCAGTGTCCCTGACTGCTCTGAGGAAATCTCCCAGGAAAGCTTGGTAATGGTAAAATGTGTTTCTGTCCTCCTGCCACAGCACCTCAAGATCTCTGTGCTTGTTCACTTGATCCAGGTGGGATTGAAAGTCTGCACTGAGACAAGACTTGACGTCGGGGTAGAGGCTGATAATTTCTCTGGGGTCCAGCTCACCTTTGCTGTTCGAGTAGGCAACAAGTATTGATTTGTGTTAGAACTCTGAGTAATTCAGCAGGGAAGAACACTCAAACTCACATTCTATTCTTATTACTATTTAGGTCAGAGGTGTCAAACATGCAGCCTGGGAGCCAAATCCAGCCCGATAAAGCATCCAGTCTGGCCCATGGGATCAATTTGTGAAATGCAAAAATTATACTGAAGATATTAATCACTTTAGTTCAGGTTTCAAATACACACCATTTTAATCTGAAGTGGGCCAGATCATTAAAAAAGAATAGAATAACAAATACTCAACTCCATATTTTTGTCTTTGTAAAAGTAAAGATTTTCATGTCATTTTGCTGAATCTGAACAAATATGAAAATTTTTGAAATGTCTGAAGGTTACGTTTTCCAATATTTAGCCTGTTATTAAATGTTTCGTCCATTTATGTTTTGTTTGTCCGTGATTTTTGTGCTTGCTTATTTGTGCTCATGCTATTCATGTTGTTTTAAAGGGTAGATGTCAACTTTCACATCACATAATTTAACTTTTTTTCACTCTAAAAACAGAGGAAAGTTAGGATGTGACACATTTTTTCCTCTTTTTTTTTTTTTTTTTTTTTTACATATATTAATGTTTCACTGGTGCGGCCCACTTCAGATCAAATGTAATTTAATGTGGCCCCTGAACTAAAAATGACTTTGACCCCCCCTGATTTAGGCAGTTTTACATGGCATTTTTCATATAAGAGAAGTGTGCTCTCACATGAATAGATCCTTGGCCTCTGAAAATCCCTCCTGGTAAAAATGAACAAATCCAGCCAGGCAAGTGATGGCCTTCTGCAGCTCCTGCCAGTAACAAAAATATCCTCTTAAAACCAGACACACGTTGCATGACACTATTTAATCCACTTTTGAACTTAGAGCACTGAGGCAGTGAACTGTAGGACTATTTTCAAAGTGCACAAAACAAGTATTTTACATAAAAAAAAAACTAAAGAATGACTCATTAGCATGTTAATTGTGATAACGCCAAATCTCAGACACCATCTGCTCTGCTGAGTTGCATTCATCCAACTGGAATACACCTACAATAGCAGTGCAGTGTAATATACTCGGGTCTGTGCTTCCATATTCTGGCTCACTCTGTTCTATAGTGATGAAATATTAAATTCAAACACTATGATGCAATGCCAGCTGGGTTTACAATGCATGTATATTATCTCCACATCAGTGGTACACATGCATTTCTAAAGAGGTGGAATTATAGTTGTACCGTTTATTCACATGAATAAGTTACACAAAGAAAACAGAAATGTGTGGGTTTCATTTACTTAGAAACTGATTTTTCTAATCACTGGGAAGAGGATTTTGTATTGTAATAGTGATAAAGATCAACAGTGCTAAGGGTGTTGCGAAGCTCAAATTAATGCACTGCTAATTATCTGATATATTAGAGAAGTCCCAGTGGGATGTGATATGATTCAGCCTATTGCGATGCAAGAAAAGACTTGGTTCATTCATTCATTTTCCAAACTGTTTAATCAGTCAGAAAATCAAATGGGATGGATGGATGATTTTTTTCTTTTCTGTTATTTTATGTAATAAAATTTCATTTGTCATCATGTAGATTTTATTTTGTCATATTCTGATCTTTTATTGTTTAACCCAGGAGTGTCAAACTCATTGTAGTTCATGGTCCACATTAAACCAAATTTGATCTGAAAAGGGCCAGAACTTTAAAATAACAACATATATAAATAATGTCAACTCCAAATTTTACTCCACATTTTAGAAAGAAAAAAAAAGTTCAATTATGTGATGAAAATCTTCACATCTACCAACTAAACTGTCCTTTAAAACAATGAACAACATGAATACACCGACACTTCTTCAGAAAACTAAATACAATTTTAACAAGATCATGTCTCAGTTTCTCATTTACACACATCAATTACAACAAACAAATTATTTATTAAAGGCTCTACAAATATACAAAGCATTTAAAAACAGGCAGAACATTGTTAAACTTACACTTCAGACATTTCAAAATGTTCATATTTGTTCAGGTTATTCGCGTTTTGGTGCAATAACAGTTTGTTTTATTGTAAATACAGTAAAATAACATGAAAATCTTTAAATTAACAAAGAACAAAATGTAGAGTTGCAAGTATTTATAGGTTATTATGATAGTATTTTACTGATCTGACCCATTTTGATCTGTATGTGGATCCTGAAATAAATGTATCCGTATATTCACGATAATTTTTGTATTTCAAATTTATCCCAGGGGTCAGAGTGGACCCTTTTATGTAGGGGACGGATTTAGCCCCCGGGCCGTATGTTTGACACCCCTGGTTTAACCCGTAAAAACCCAAATAACTATTAGCAAAAAAATTTTAGAAAATATATATATATATATATATATATATATATATTGATCTAAAATGTTTAATAACTTCTGATCCAATAAACCTATTAATCCATAGTTCAATAGCTTTGTAGTAACCATGGAAACAACGTCATCTCCTACAACATTGATTTACATGTAAAAGCCATTAAGTTGAATCAATGACAGAGGATGGATTTACCAGATGTATGTTCAGGTAGTGATAGAATTGTTGGAGAAAAAGTAAAATTTTCTTCATTTTGTTCTGTTTTTAATATGACAATTAACTTTAACCTGAGTTTTTATGAATATCTATATGACCAGCGAATTCAATATAAGAAAAAAAGCTAAACAGAGGACAAAATTATTTAAAAAAATTATTTAAAAAAAAAAAATAAAAAGTGCTGCAAAAGTCACACTGGGTCTTTATGGGTTAAATGTTTTATTGTTCTGAATATTCTATTTATGTAAAGTACATTGAATTGTGTAGGAAATGCACAATATAAATAGATTTACATTGCCTATTCTGACAACCAATAGACAGCGCTGAGGTACCGTACAAACAATCATTCACCCTGACATGTAGATGGAACACTTAACCTTTTAAGATGCATGTGTTTGGATGGTGAGAGGAAGCTGGCGCACCCCCACTGCTCACAGCTTCATTCATTACAATAAAATAATATGATGCTAAGCAATTCTATATAGTATGTTTGATAGCTTTGGCTCTCCTTAAAGATGCAGGTCTTGATAGATTGACATTCACGTTACCTGAGAGGAAATGACTGTAATGATGCTTCAATATATTTTTTTGTTGTTGTTTGAGACACGGCATGGCCCCTGACAGTTTTTGACTGTCAGTTCATCCTCATTAATTAATTTGGCATTAATTAATGTTGCTTTATTATTTTTGGCTTGTAATGGGCACAAATATGAATGTGTGGAAAAAAATAAGGTATTGTGAATTTGTATGACACGTTGATTGACATGAAAAAAAAAGAAACTGAGAAAAAGCTCAATGCCACCACCTCATTATTTCTCCTATTTAAGAAGGAAACATTACCTGATTACTGGTCACCATTGTGAGACATGGAACAAAATGACTATCATACAATGCACTGCCAGGACACATATTGTGAGGGAAAGTACTTAAAATGAAAAATAAATCCAAAATGTCTCCCAGGGTTTGTTTGTTTTTAAGGATTAAACGAGCCCTGGATGGGAATTTACAGCAGCCTTTTTCTGTTCAACGTCCACTTACAATTTCACAACAAACACAAAGCAGTGTAGAAAGAAAATGGTGTCAAAATACTAAAGAAGCAGAAGTAGAGGGTGTGTGGTAATTATGTGAAACTGAATCAGATTGTACTGATGCAAAGACATTAGAAACAATATATCTAAATTTTGTCCTCATAACTTTAATCTACTGCACATTTTTCTATTTGGGGCACTTGCATCTTAGGGTTTTATACCCTTACCATTCCCATTTATATCACAGACCTACATTTTGCACCCCGCTGTATTTCTATAAATTTAATTTCACCTTGTGAGAGTCGAGTGGACGATGGCTTTGAACTCCCTCCAGCAGCAATAAGGCCTCATCAGCCCTGTCGTAGCCCACCAGGGTTTGGATTTGCTCTTCTATCGGCACCATGCACAGGCTGAAAATGTCTCTCTCTGTGAACACTAACACGCCATCTGAGGAGAGATTTGTTCTTGGTTTCTGGAGACACTCAGCATGTAGGAACAGTAGGTGCAATGAAAATGATTGACTGAGTCAGTGCAAACATCACATTGAGACAAATGATTGGGTACATCTTTTAAAACAGTGTATCTTGGCACAATTTCTGTGTACAATCTGTCTGAATTGGGTGATGAATTGAAGTTGTTTGGTTTACCTGACATGGAGAGCAGACCCTTAGCTCCACTGAGAGTCACAGTATGTTTGCGTTGCTGATCTAACATACTGTAGACAGACAGCACTTGGGGCTGTAGGGTTAGGATGTAAGGGAAACACACTCCGGCTGCCAGCACCTCCTGAGGCCATTGCAGGGGAGGGCGCTGGCATATCCCGGTCTTCATCACAAACAAGCCTGAGGGATCACGAGGGAGAAATGATATCATGGCAAAGAAATATCCACAGGCTGCACAGATATTGTGTATATGGGGAAGCAATATGACATGGAGCTGCTTTTGGACAGGATGAACATATGTTTGTGCTCACCAAGATGGAGAACAGCGTGAGACTAGGGACAGTTGTAATTTTTTTATTTATTTATTTATTTTTAAACACACCTTCCTTCTCAACTCACAGACCATTTGAAATTACACTCCTCAGATATAGTTATCCATACCAGACTGCAATATTAAAGGAGACATTCATACCTGCCAACATTTCAGTAGCAGAATCTGGAGATTTTTGTTGCAGTGGTGGGTGTTGTGTTTTCAGGACAAAAGTGAATAAATGTTTTAATGATAAATGGTCAGTTTCCAGTACATGATTAAATACTCTAAGACTGTATTTATCCAGTAATAATGTTTTTTTCAAATGGGCAACATGTATTGATAAATTCACATTAACTTTATTATTTTTAATATTAAATTGACATTTAACATTATTAATTCCTTCTCACTTTAATGACACAAACACACACACACACACACACACAGTGACAGATATATACCCTGGTTGGATTTAACTTAACTGTGAACCTTCATATATGGTTTTGTGCTTTCTGACATTAAAATTGAAATGCCATTGTTGGCCTATATGTGTGTTACTGCCCAGAGGAAAAGTTTCAACCGGTGCACAGATCAACAACACATCTATAAGTTGTCAGATAGTCAAATTACATGTATCGGTTCCATACATGATCTGTATCGACTGGAGAACATCAACCAACTAATACGTCTTCAGATTTTGTCAGAATAAATTACCTGGAGAAATTACAAAAGGGTAGGGGGTCTGAAATATAGGAGTGTTTGCAGATATGGACACATATCATGCCCAATTTCCACCAGTGAACACAGTTCCCTGGTGTCTCTGAACCTTCACATGCTTCTGTCAAAATGTCACATCGATTAAAAGATACAGCAGCCTCTTCAACCTAGAGGAACAGGCCTCTTTTTCTTTTAAATGCTCAGTTTTAGTGCCTCATGTTTTCAGCCACAGTTGACTCCGCCCCTCTCTTCTGCATACTACCGAGGGGAAGAGAAAGTTAGAAGAGGACACAAATGGAACCTGAAAAAAATTTTAGTTTGCCAAAAGGCATTTATAAATGTCCCTAGCAGTTGATGCTTTTGATTGCCAATGGGTTAAATGCAATAGTGAGATGCTTTTCATTTATGTATAGACATGGATTGTTAATTTTACCGAATAAACTTGATGGAAAATAAGTTTCATTTTACAGTTATCTCTCTGGAAAGATTTCCATCCAAAAACAGCTTTCAGTCCCAGCTTTGTGTTAAAAATTCCACTCCTTTTCAACATGTTCGGAGTAAATCCTACTGGGCAATGTGGAGAACAGGTGTCATCACTCTTCCTTGTTTCCAAATTCTAGAAAATGAGTGAGTTACAATTGTCACCATTCTCCACCAACATGAGTGTTTTGACAGATCTTACCCAAAGATTCGGGACCATTCAGTAGGAATTCCCCTCGTCCCACTGATGTAACGACAACGTGCTGCCGACTGTGACGGAAGAGGTCATCGCTGTTCCCAGTGTTCAGGTCACAGAGGAGGTACCGGTCACTCGTAGCTACACACAGGCTTCTACCATCCACTGCTAAGGCCACAGGGTCCTGGACCAATGAGATTTCTTTGACCACCTCCCACTTATCCACTCCAACAACGTGGATCTTAACCACCTTCCTACGGCTTGAATAAGTCACCATCTCCACTGCCTCCGACTGATTTACCAGGTCACACAGTTCGAATAATGACACATTTTGGATTTTCTTCAGGGTGGGAATAGGCTCCAGGGAGAACATGTTTAGGGCAGTAATGCTCCGGTCCCACAAAACCAGAAGGTGGTTGAATATGGGGATGGCCCTCAGCTGGACCACTGGATGATTGGAGCCTAGCTTTCTCAGCCTTCCTTCCCTGGTGTCTGCAGGACTCTGGGGTTCATTGGTGAAGCTGGGCAGGAGCAGGTGCTGAACTGTGGAGTCTTTGGTTCCAATATACAAGTTCTTGCCACAGCATTCTAGGCACCGGATGATGGATTTGTCCTTGTCTTTGGGGGCTGCTTTCTTTTCATAGATGTGCTTTTGTGTGAATGCTTCAAAAGCCATCGTAGAAACCTGAAGATTTTTTAAAGGAAGAAAACAGAGCTTGAGTCATGTATTATACAACAACCACTGGAAAGAGTGCAGGAAGATCTGCATGTGAAAAGTAAAATATATTCAGGTAATAGAAAATAAACCGATGGCTGCTTTACATTCATCTGCACTACCTGGTTTGTAAATATAAAACATGAATAACTAAAGTATTTTGTTTTGCAAACTTCAGAAGTTGTATGCTTTAAACAGTACAAAAGTCACCACCATATACTTTATTTTTATATAAGTCATGGTTATGAATATTAAAGAAAACATACATGGGGAAAAACTAGAAAAGCACTCTGAGTGCTAACCTCCATGCTCCTAAAATAAATTGCTGGATGTTGAAAACCTATACACTAGTGATGTTTGACACCACCAATTTCCTTTCTGCTCCAATACAGAGTAAAATTCAGGCTGGTATCGATGAATGAAATGACTAAATTGTAACTGAAACTAAATTAAAATTTTCTACCAAAGTTAACAGTGCAGCTGAGTGGGTATTTTATATCCACTCAGCATATATACATGCTGCATATACACTAAAGTGTCAGTGTAAACTCCAAAGCATTCATTGACTCTACACAAGCTACAATAGGCTCTTGTCTTAACTTAAACCAGATGTTTCTTTTGGGGAAGATACAAAACTGGACTCTTACCTCTGTGCTGCTCAGTCTTCATTGATTTCTCTACTAGTGTAAACTAGTTTCACCATGTGACTGTATCCTGACAGGAAATCCATGTCAGCACTTTTACACTGCTGCTCCTGCCATGTAAGGACACTTGCACAACTCATCCAACCGTTTGAACATGTCAAACCATTTGACCAAAACAATAGTGTGTGGAGGAAGAAGCTGCACACACTATGGTCACTTGTATTCTTAGATCAGGAAATGGCCAGAATAGTGTTTTTCTTTGGTGATTCAGACAAGAGAAGAGCTGTAGAGCAAACCATAAATACTCCACACTTTGTTTACAATGTGAATGACTAGGGCACATTGAGGTCAAGAAAGCCATAATTTTGTACTCATCAACACAATATAGAGCAATAAGAAAGGAGGATATAGAAGAATAAAGTCTGTTCAGAGTGTGACCTTTGGTGACAGGCTTAATCCATTTTAAAAACACCACATTTCCAAGGCACTTTTAACCTGAGGTGAAGCAAGGTTCAAAAGAAATATATGGACACAGCGACAATAAGGATGCATAGTCAGATGTTCCCTCCAAGATCACAATTTATTTAAATCTTTATGCCAGAGATATCAATAATATCTACTAAAAATCACTCATTACTCAAAATGACAAAACAAAAAGGACGAGGGTGCTACAGGTCAGCCAAGCCACCAGGGGGCATTCACCCCACTTTGTGCTACACCTGTGCACAAAACCAAATGAACTATATAAAAAAAAACTAAGGGAACAAAAAGAGAAAAACTGAAAAGCATGCAAAATGAATCCATCAAAATGAAAGGAGTGTAGAGCTTGGTGAAAGCCCCGGACCACCAGTCCTTCCACCGCCAGGCCATCCCACCAGACCTGCAGCACAGAACAAAGGGAAACCGGAAGTTATTAAAAACCTGCCAACACTAAAATATGAAAATTAAACTGAACAAAAACAAAAGTGAAACTAAACTACGCCAAACAAAACAGAGCTAGAACAAAACTATATGAAAAAACAAAATGAAACAATGAAAAAAATAAAGCAAACAAATTTAAATACACCGACAAAACAGCACTGGCAGTACACCTTGCAGTAGAATCAGAAATAAGGGATAATTTATTGTCCGTGTGACTATCAGAAAATTTTCCGACGGGGCCGAAGACTCGACACCGAAGGGCGTCCCCATAGGGGAATATTTTTCTTAACACTCAGACGGGCAATAACTTATCCCGTTTATTCTATGGATTATTACAATTTACTACTGCTACTACTCTAACAGATTGGATAAAATAGCCGTTACAACATGCGAATATTTACTTTCAAAATGACCGAACCACCTGCGGAGGGATATGGTAGGGTGAATCTGAAGTGACAAAACTGGTTGTCACTGTCAACGGGCGTTAACGGCTCAGCGCGCGGTTATCGAAAAACAAAAATCCGCCGGCAGAAGGCTGGCAATGTGCTTTCAAAGTGAATGGGAGCTGTCGCAACGTTCTAGAGGGCCGTAGAATAAACTAGTTAAAATGTACCACCAGTGAAAACAAATATTTAAAAGGTACTGAAAACCTTAGCTCACCGAGCCACGCGCCATATAGCTTATTGCTCGCGGTCGCCAGTGCTGCAATATGACCTAAAAGCAAAGCTAAAAATTAAAAATCTATAACATCCATGACAACAAAACGTGTACATACCATAAAAATCACAACGAGACAAAAGGAAGCAGAAGGGAAACAGCCCATGTCTGGTACACTTTATATAGTGAATACTACGATTGCTAGATGCGGAAGTGGGTGGAGTTAATTTCTACGGTGGCTGAAGGGGGACAATTAACCACTTGTTACACACACTCATCCTTTACAAAATTTAAAATACCTTTTATTCATGAGCTGATCATGATTTAAAAAAAAACACGAATACATGTCAGCATTCCTGACGAAGGCTTTATAGCGTGGTAGTATATTTTTTATTCACGATCAGCCCATTAAATAAAGGCACTTTAAAATTTGTACAGGATGAGTGCCTTGGAAATGTGATGTTTTTGAAAAGAAAGGAGAATATTTTGAAGTGCCCACAGTCATTTATATTTTTGGCTTTTCTGTGGACCAAAGTAGTGCCTCTCTTCAAGGATAATGGACAAGTAGAAGACGCTACACTGCATATGGTTGTTTATGTCAGGAATGAGGGTGTGATGAGGTCAAGAGGTAGAAACAGAAATACACCAGATGTTTATTTTACATTGTCCAAAGGGTGACTGAGAGGGGATAATGTTCTCGTAAAAGTTATACATTTAAAACCCATTATCAGAGCTATATTTGTTGCTGAACTTTTGCGTCAGCTGTTCCTGCTAGAAAATAATTTACTACAAGTTGACATATGTAGACTCCTCCTCTGGATGGCATCATAGGAGTAAAAAAAAACATATTAGGATGAACAGCAGGTCCATACCACACTGTAAAAACATCCCAAAACACCCCCAAAAATGCGGTTTTACTTTTGTACTTTATTATTATTATTATTATTATTATTATTATTATTATTATTATTATTATTTATTGTATTTTATTTTATTTTAGTTTATTATTTTATTTTATTTATATTTGTTTTTTCTTTACTTAAAGGAATTGAATCAGTGCTTCTACTTTTCCCAGATTATTTTTCACACATGTAGCTATACTTCTACTTAAAAACAGTACTTTTGACATCTTTGGTCTTTAATGCGTCAGGTCTGGCAGGAGCCAAGTACATTCTGTTTTATGTACTCCATTACTGTACCTAAATATATTTTTTTAAGGTAGCTGTACTTGAGTATTTATTTTTCTGGCAACCTTTTACTTTTTCTCCTTATATTTTTGCACGTATATCTGTACTTTATACTCCTTACGTTGTCAGAATAGGCTCATTTACCTTTTCAAACTAAACAGATGTGACAGTATGTAAAATACATCACTTCAGAGGGAAAATAAGTGTGGAAGAGACGGAGCACAGGCTGTGACCGGGGTCAGTAGAATCCTGCTGTAGGTCCACTTTTTCCACTTGTACCCACAAAGCTGAGTAACATGTCCCAACCTGGTACCCAACTCACTTTCAAGAGCTTTATTTTTGACTAAAACCACACGTCATCCATAAGCTGACATCTGTGTCTAGATGTAACCAGAGGTGACGTTCACTTCTAAATAAAACAAACCTGCTGTGGCTCAACCACACTGAAATTAGATGATCGTCACCATTAAATGTTTTAAAAAATATTTTCATCCAGGATTATTCACTTCCTTACCCACTATCTGCCCACATTTTATGTCATTTAACCCATGCCTGTAAAACTTTTTAGAAATTTTTTTTTCCATCCATGTATGTTTCTGTGGGTTACCTGTTTTGTTTTGTTTTTTTTACCTTTATTAGAACTGACAAGTGATACATTTTTCCTTAAGCCTCCTGTTGTCCTGATATTCTGTATACTGAAAAGAGTGAAACATTGAATCAACTTAAAAATTCTTCTTCAATAGGTCACACATAAAAACATCTAGTTGAGTGAATCAAATTAAATTAAAAATAACCCTAACCCTATGCAATTTAATTTGGTTCACTCAACTAGATTTTTTTTTGTGTAAAAAGTCAAAATCATGAGATAAAAAGTCAAAATCATGAGATAAAAAGTCAAAATCATGAGATAAAAAGTTAAAATCATGAGATAAAAAGTCAAAATCATGAGATAAAAAGTCAAAATCATGAGATAAAAAGTCAAAATCATGAGATAAAAACTCAAAATTGAAGAAGAATGTTTAAGTTGATTCAATGTTTGACTTTTTTCAGTGTATACACCCTGTGTCCTCCAGGTCAAAATGACCCGTCTTCACTAAAACTCCAAAATAAGCAGCTTATTGGAATTTAAAACCCAAAATCTCTCTTGCTTGAAGAAACAACTTGTCATTGACAACAAATTGTGTGATTTCCTGAGTTTTTCCACTTCACCTGCAGAAAGACAGTGTTTATTGAAGACATTCGTTGCTGTTTAGGGGTACTGGGGGTGCTTTTGCAGGAGTAGCTGTACTTCTACTTAAGGACAGAATGTGAGTACTTTTAGCACCTGTGGGTAAACATCTTTGCAGAACCCCAGCCCTGTGCCTGTATTTTCTTATTTTACCCAGTTTGAAGTGTTAAGTACTGGGTGTGGACCTTTGACATGTGTGTGACTCTGGTTTCGTCAGAGTCTATCTCCTCTCTCTGCTCTACTATATGTAATTAATTCCTGGAATTTGTTACATAGCCAGATACACTTACAGTAAACTAACAGGGGTCCGAGCATACTGGTGTTTTTTTGTTTTTTTGCTGTAGTTTAAAACTGTAGTGAAATGATCAGAAAACAAATAATGCCAGACACAACAAACCCAGCCCTCACACATACCAGAGCTTACTTTGGCATCAATGTAGCTGCTGTCAGCACATCAATTGCCTCTCTATACTGCCAAGTTTTGAAGTGAATTGAAACAAAATTGATGTATCTATAGACATTTGAAATTGTGCCCATAATAAGTAAATGGAAGGAGGAAAAAAAGGAAAAAAAAATCTGAACATAGACCTATTTCTTCTAAAATGGAATCATATCTATTCTAGGTCATTGGTAATCTATAAACACAATTTGGTATGAATTTAACTAATAATTTTGCCACAAAGAAACAAACTGAACCAAAAACAATACCCCTTTAGGAAATAAACTGTTATTGTTGCGTTTTACATCTTTTCTCATTGATGCTTCTCCCTTTCTACATGTTCTTCATTGTTCATAAGATGAGTGAAGTTTAGAAGAATATATTTTTTAAATAACAACCAGGAAGTGTTAATCATATATATATACTTTGGAAATAATATATGATGTTTTTTGATTAATTTTACATTCGCAGGACAGTGTGTTGCATTTTACTGCAGTAAATGAAGCTTTTTTTTTTGTTTAATCAACCTATTATTGTGCTGTTCCATTATGTCTGATTTTTTTTAAATTGCCTCTAACGGACAAATAAAGTGTTTTTGAATCTTGACTGTAGAACCATGTATGTCACTAATCCTCGAGGGCCAGTGTCCTGCATAGATTGAACTTAACCTAGTGTGCTTTTTTTTTTTTACTGTATGTATTTGTTCTATGGTAGTGGTCTTATTTTTTATACTCAAAGGTCTTAAAAAGCCTTATATTTGCTTGTCAAACATGTGCAGAGACCCTGATTTAACAGTTTTAACCACAGTAATATGTCATTACCCAGTTCCCTACTTTTGTTCAGTCAGATGTTACCCCAGGGGAGCTTTAGGGGATTCCTATACCATTCACACTGTTTTTGGCATTTGTTGATAAAAACACACAGACACACAGTGGGATTGATTGATTGATCCCTTTTGTTGATAAGAAGACATTACAGCTGTGAGGACTGGATGAGCACAGGGACATTGGCCCTATTTTTAAATGTCTTTATTTAGCTTAAGAATGTGGACAATGGACAGGAAAGAGACGAAAAACTTCAATCTGAAATATAACTAAAGTGGAAAATTCTCAAGTAAATGAAGCAAAGGTACCTCATATTCTGCCCAGTACTGTAGTAAAAGTACTTAGGTCAACATCTGAAATAATAGGCTACCAGTTTTTTTCATCTTATCGTTTGAAATATCTTTAATCCAACAATCCTCAGTTTTTCACAATAGAACTTAAAACATGCAGCAGTTATTTGTTTTGTCTGAATACATTTTTATCCAAACACTGTTCATTATGTTTTATATACAGTTAAAATACTTATTATAATGAAGGTCAGGGAGAAGGATTTATTCACAACATTATTTTCCACCTGTCAGAAATAAAAGCATGTGGAGGGGGAAAAAAACATGAATTTTTCATTATGATAAAAGCCTCAAGAAACAAAGAAGCATTCATTTGTGCTGGCACATATGGTGCCCTAACATTAAAGATACATTATGTTTATCTGTGTGGAAATATTGCAGTTGGTGTGCATAAATTGTGTGTGTGTGTGTGTGTGTGTGTGTGTGTGTGTGTGTGTGTGTGTGTGTGTGTGTGTGCGTGCAGTGTAAGTCAAACTAAAAACACCCAAATAAGCAGAGTTTGTTTATCAGGCATGCAATAAAGGAATCCACATGGATCTATATCAGGCTGAGCTCTTGGTATTTGGATGAAGCCGTGACCCTTTGATGAGGTCACTTCTCTCTCCCGCAGTCGGTGCACAAGATGTTGTCGCGTTGAGTGAGGAATCCACGTCCAACCAGTGACACCGAGCACTGCATGCAGGTGAAACACTCACTGTGCCACTGACGCTCCTCAAATGAGATGTACTTAGCTCCTGCCAGACCTGAAGCATCAAAGACCAGAGGTGATAAAAGTACTCCCATTCTTTAAGTAAGTAAGTACAGCTACTTGTTTGGTAAATAACTAAGTAAATGTACTTCATTACTGTACTTAAGTAGATTTTTTTTTAGGCATCTGTACTTTACTTCAGTATTAATTTTTCTGGCAACTTTTTACTTTTACTCCCTTTATTTTTGCATAAATATCTGTACTTTATACTCCTTACATTTATATAAAAAATACTCTGGTAAAAGTAGAAGTACTGATTCAACTCCTTTACTGAAGTAAAAGTGGGAAAAAATTTAATTATAATAAAGTACAACATTAAAACTGCATTTTTGCCATGAATGAAATAACTCTGATTTAACCAAGAAAAATTATGGGCCAGAAATTTAGGGGAAAAAATGGGGTGGGGGCATGAATGATATGAAAAGTTATCATTATGAGGGAAAAAAAATTAATAAGTATGGGGTAAAAAAATTTTCAGATATGAGATAAAAAGTCAAAATGATGATGAAAAAGGCTTAAATATGACAGTAGAAATGCAGAATTCTGTGGAAAAAATTTTTGGAATTATGACATAAAATGGCACAGTTAAGATAAAAAGTCATAAACATTAAATAAAAAATGCATAATTATGAGAGAGTCAACTTTCTGAGATAAAAAGTCACAATCATTAGATAATATAGACAGTCACAATTTCTTTTCATTGATTTTCCCTCTGAAGCAGTTAGTGTTTTATTGAGTTTGAAAAAGTAATGAGTCTATTCCTAGAATGTAAGTGTATATAGTACAGATATTTATGAACAAATGTAGGGAATAAAAGTAAAACGTTGCCTGAAAAACAAATACGTACAGATACCTAAAAATATATACTTAAGTACAGTCTATTGGAGTAATTCTGACCCACATCATAATCCAGTAAATGTAAGAGATGTACACTTTGTTTATTTAACTCGACAGAAGAAATCAAAGCATGTGAATATGAGCCAGAAAACTCCAGGAGAGGAGTTGAAATGAATGAAAACATTAGTCAGTGACTCACTGGTAATGGCTTTGGTGCAGCCCACACACTTCTTTGCATACAGGTTGCTGAAACATTCAAGGCAGTATGGGTAATTTTCCCTGGAGGTGAAGCGTTGTCCTGACAGCTGCTTTCTGCAGCCGATGCACAGGAAACACTCACGATGCCAGGGCTTTTCCTGATACGTCACTCCACCTGTTGTAATGGACTAAAGATAAGACACAAAAGTGATAAGTAACATAGTTCAACACACAAATAAAGGACTTTTTTTTTTTTTTTTACATCAACCTGTCCTGGGACTGCAGGTGGAAATGAGCATTTATATTTATATTTATATTTATATATAAAACCTCTATAACCTGGCACATATATTTCCTCTTTTGTGTAGGCCCCTGATAAATAAACGAATAAAAAATGTAAAAAAATTACAGTGTACTTTAAAATCAATTTGAGGGGAATTATCAGTCATTTTTAGGTTGCATCATGCTGCAGTACACACATAAGTAGCAGAACAAAAATTCAGAGATAAAACACACTGTTACAAGTAGAGATGCAATGTCTTCAAGTACAAATATTCAGGCTCTTCAGGTAAAAAGTATTTGAACTTGTGAACCTGTTTGTACCAGCTGTTCGCCTGCAAAGCTACTGAACCTCACATCATCTATGTCAGGATTAGTTAGTGCTTTCTTTCTGAGATTATCATTAAATATTCCACATCTGTCGTCCATGGTCATGTATCTCTCTGTTGTATGTCTTATCTTGTCTATATATCTACCTACGACTCTACACACAAGTGATCATCTTTTCTATGCCTTATTGTTACACACATGTCATTTGACACTGGGTTTAACTGAAACTATAGATAATTGGGTTCAAATATTGCATTAAAATATTGCATTAAAATATTGCATTAAAATATTGCATTAAAATATTGCATTAAAATATTGCGTAAATTGTGTAAAAGCACATATAATTTTAAAATCTAGTTTTAAGTATATCAACAACAAAATCTTTAATTTATTGCTTTCACCTCGGCTAATATAAATATACATAGATAAAATGAAAACATGAAGATCTTTGGTGCATACAGAATCTGCAGCATTTTAAATAATGCGTATGTGAACATCAGCATTGATCTTTTTGTCTTGCATATGTGTGCTTATAAGTGAACCTCATCATGAATTTTTTATATCTTTTTTTATGCATACACAGTATAATGTACCATGTATTTATTTACAGTTATGTTTATTAACCCTTGGGTATCGCTCCCACAGAGGCTTAAACAAAAAACAAAAAAAACATACAGTTTGTTTTTAATTTATTTCATCAACTTCAGCTGTAAATAAAAAGACCAAATATTCAATTATTGCCACATTTTTTATTTTAATTTAAACATGTTTGTAATATAAGCCAACCTTTTTATTTTTGAATGCAAATAACACAACATTGTATATATATATATATATATATATATATATATATATATATATATATATATATATATATATATATATATATATATATATATATATATATATATATATATATATATATATATATATATATATATATATATATATATATATATATATATATATATATATATATATATATATATAGGGGCAAAGTGTGTAAAAAGCACACCTAGATACTGGAGCATTAATGTGTATTAGCTGTATTGTTCCTCATTAAATAAATAAATAAATAATAATCATAATAATAATAATAATAATAATAATAATAATAATAATAATAATAAACAAGAAAATAACAACATGAGGTGCAACTAGAATAAAACAATCTCAAATAAATAAAAGTAAAGTAAAGGATGAAAGGAGAGGAAAGACTCTTCAAATTAAAACCGATTTTTAAACTTAAACAAAGTGAATATTTGTTATTTTCATGGCACTTGAGCTTAGAATGATTCAAAAGTCTGCACATTATTAATATGTTAGACTGAGTTTACTTTGCACAGAAGCAGGTGGTAGCATTGACCTTCTAACTACTGTGCTTTTTCACTTTTAACTGAAGTTGACGTAATACTTCTACTTTAACCAGTATTTTACACAAGTGTCTATCCTTCAACTGTACTGAAGGCATAAACTCTCCACATTTACAATAATGTAGGCCAGCGTAAGAGAAAGTATGCATAATCACTCCTCGCTCTGCGTACCCTTTTATAATTCAGCCACAGTGTGAATAACATTCAATAACCAGAGTCAGGGGGATTTACTGCAGCAGTCAATACGCATAAAACATTCAGCTGTAATCCTACCTTCTTACAAGCACAGCACTGGTAGGCAAACTGCTTCTCAAAGCAGGGCACACAGAAGTAGCCGGTGTCTTTGGGGATGAAGGACTTGGTTCCTATTGGCTGCTGACAGCGGTGGCACAGGAAGCAGGTCTCATGCCAGCTGTTCCCCTTGTATTCCATTTTGCGGGAACCTGGCACAGGGGACGAGAACAGCTTAGTCAGCATATGGTAGCACTGTGACAGAAACACACTGCAGCCCCAAATAGTGCAAGCTGTAATATCGTCAGGGAGGGGACGATGTAATCTTAATAATGTAGTGAAGAATTTGAGGAAACACTGCTGTCTAGTGTTTTATGTCAAGTGTTTGATAGAAGCATTTCAGTCTACTTTAATAACAGTGAGCAGCCTGTAGCTGTCACTGGGCCAGTCCACAGATGACTGTGAAGAGGCTGGGATGAAGATCAGCACCTCCAAGTCTGAGGCCATGGTCCCCAGCTGGACGAGGATGGAGTGCCCACTCTGGATTGGGGATCAAGTGTTAATTCACTCACTGGCTTCAAGGTGACTTGGAGTGTCGCCAGTCAATCAATGAACCCTAAAGGTGGGATCTTCTGTTTGTTTTTTGTTTTTTTACTATATTGCTTAAAATCCCCTTCACACTCCAATTACAACTAATTAACTATATACTCTAACACAAGAATATAAATAAAGTCATACCTCAATTTACAAAAGACCCACATAATGAACTAGAAAAGCACTCTGAGAGCGCAGACCTCCACCAAGGTAGACCCCCCCCACCCCAATCACCCCCAAAATGAAATCAGTTCTTCCTGTTCATATCCTGAAAATTTCATCAAAATCCGTCCATAAGTTTTGAAGTTATCTTGAACCCAGACAAACAGACAAACGCCGGCAAAAACATAACCTTCTTGGCGGAGGTAATAATCCAAGTTACGAAAAACCTTTACGTAAATTCAATTTACAAAATAAAATCAAAACCCAGAGATGTAAATACATATTATGTATGTATCATCCCATTGGCTATCAGGGAGCTACCCATGATACTTTTGGTGACCTTTGACCTTCATTCATCACAGAGTTATAACAGGTGTAAAGGACAGAACCACCAGTCTCTCTGAGGGCGCCCACCGAAACCCCAACACAGCACACATTCGTTATTCATCATGAGCCCAAAGAAAATGATTCCCGGTTTGAATAAAAAGAAGAAGCAGGCTGAGTTATCAATAGAAGTGAAACAGGAGATGATAAAAAAAAAAAAAAAAAGGAGGAGGCAGCCATCATTCCATCAACACAAACAAAAGACATGCCGGCGAAACCCCATGGACCCTCCACATTCATAGAAAAAAAACATCCTGGAAAAATGTCCACAAGCCGTGCCATCGCCCACCCCCAAATGACGTATATACCCTACGCACCCCAGGAAGATCACGAAAAGTCATTAAAGGCAGTCATCCCTGTATCTACACCCAACCAAACATCCATCAACAAACATTGTTGAAGGTGAAAGTGACAATTAAAACAACCACAATGGTAATAAAAATGACCCGTATGTCTGGTTCATTTTAATGGTTTAATGTTTAATGTTCAGTCAGTGAAGACACATTTACCCACCGAAACCAATAAATTACATCTAAAATCGAAATTTTCTTTCACTTTTAACACATATTTCATACAAAATGTGGATACTTATATCATTTTCAAAGGGTTTGAGGGGTAGTAACGGGGGTCCTTGGAATGAATCAGACCTTTTACATTTAAAATGCGACTCTATTTATGAAAAATTCACATTACAAAACCACTTATGGTACGGATTAATTTCGTAAATTGAGGTAAAACTATATATAGTCACCTGTGGAATGGACAGAACTGAAAAAACTTTTGAGATCCCACTCAAAATGATTGAACGGCGATATGTCAATCAAGCTAAACTGTCATTTGTCCCTCCCCTCTGCACGTAACCCTCATACATGAACTAGATGGAGGAGAGATTCTTGTGTTAGAGCATTAATTAACTGGTTGATTGGTTGAATTGACAAGATTTTAAGCAACCTAGTGAAAAATGCAGCAGGAAAACATCTCAGACCCCACTTTTAAATACTGATGTAAAAGCTTTGACTATTTTTTTCGTCTTTATTGGTTCTCTTGCTCGACCTGATGATAATTAAATCTTCAAGTACTCATACATTTCTATTCAATAATGTGGAAGGAGGATATTACATTTCTTCAAGGCAAAAAATAACAGGTTTTTCCAGGCAGTACTACACACACAGAGTCCTTGTGATTTTATCTCTATGGGGTTTATGGGAATATCAGATGCCTTCAAAACACTTTGATACAACAGTGCTGATGGGTTATACACAGAATGTGAGCTGAGCATCACGTCCCAGGATACATTCCTGCTCAGGCAAATAGAGAATGTAGATAAATGCATCTCAGACCACCTCTAAAAGCATTCTGAGTGGTCAGATAGGAATGCATCCTGCCATGTGTCCTGACAGTGTTCAGACCTGGCATTAACATGTATGAGGCAAAGTGTGGACTGGGTCTATGTTTGAATGTCCAAATATGGACACTTCTGGTCCCAAAACAAGATAAGGACCGAGATGTCAAAGTCAAAGTACATAGGTAATATAACAGCAAAGGTGAAGAAAGTAGAAGTGTTTTGTTACTGTACTTAAAGGTGGGGTGGGAGATCTTTTTTTGGAATGTTTTTTACATATTGTGTGAAAACCTCTTCACGATCCCATATCATGCACTGAAATAGAATGTTTGTAACTTTCAATACCATGATTTTGACTGTTATCTCATGGTTGTGACTTTAATTCCATAATTATATATTTTTTTATCTCATAATTTTGACTTTTGATCTCAATTGTACCATTTTCTCTCATAATTTCATCTTTTTTTAATGAATTTCTTATCTCATTTTTATGACTTTATTTCGTAATTTAAGCTTTTATCTCACAATTTTGATGTTTTATCTCATAATTATGCTTTTTTTCATCTCACAGTGATGACTTTTTATTTTAATTGTGACCTTTCCCCCCCCCCATTTCTACATCATTTCCTGTCCATACCCACAAAACTGAGTACTGTGACTACACACATTATCTGCACAATAAGTTTTAGAGGCTTTATTTTTTTTTTTGATACTTATGGAATTTTTATGGTTTTATGATTTTTATGGTTATTTCATTCATGGGGAAAAAAATACTTTGTTATAATGAGGAAATTGTACTTTTTTGCTTTTACTTCAGTAAAGGATATGAATCAGTACTTCTACTTTGACCAGAGTATTTTTTTTCTTCACACAAGTAGCTTTACTTCTACTAAAGTACAGAATGTGAGTATTTTTGACACATCTGCATAACAGTGGCTTGGTCCACTGTTTATAGACAGTCTATAAAAGTTAATAATTTCCTTTGGGATCAATAAAGCATGCTAATTCTGATTCTGATGTTCCAGATCAAATCAAAGTTCATCAAACTTTCAACATTACACGACCACTTGAAGTAAAATTTTAACCCTTGTAAATACTGAGCCCTTCAAGTGTTCAGATACAGTTAATACTTTGGAATTTCTGAAAAAGTAGTAGTACTGTAGATTGAATATTCTTTACATGTACTGTCATTACTGTTTGTAGAACTAGGTTAGAAATGTAATACAAATTAATACTGTCTGTCTAAAACAGGTGCCTTTATGAATACTGGGGAAATGATGGTGCTACACATTTACAAGTGAAGGTTTTAATTAGTTTTCTAACAGATATTTTAAGTCGAGTGAATAATTTCTTAGTGTAACTTGAAATGAAGCTTCAGCGTGAATTTTTTTTTTTAGCATTATCAGGGGAAAAATCCACAATCACCTTTCAGTGCATTGTTATTTTGTCTTATATCTTTATATTTAGGGTTTTAATTTAGCCTGAGAGGGAAGGGCTGCACATAGAAAATCTATATGATCTATTTCTGACAATTTTCCCGGTTTTCTGCCTCCTGAAGCAGTAAAAAGTCCAATACAGTGTGTGCTTTGTGCTCAGAACCAGTCTTTTTTAAAACTTTTCGAAGCTAGTTGTTCACATTGTTGGCTCTGTTGTCTGGTAATGGACATTGACAGAATAAAACTAGGGAGAAATCTGTTGTTAGCAACATATGGGCGACTGGAGTGGTTTATCTTTAACCCTGGAACATTAATATCGAGTGCTTTTCACTCACACTATTTTTCTTTATTATTATTATTATTGTGTTGCTGCCTTTTTAAAAGGTCCCCCATGGCACCTTTTTTTAATTTATTTATTTATTTTTATTTTATGGCATTTTATACTGAGAAATTAAAGACAAGTACTACAATTTGACAAACAGAATTGTATTTTTACATAAACTGATGAAAACTATTTTATCCAGGATACTATATTGGGTAAAATATACCCGTTAATGATGTTAGTAATTTTAATTTTAGTGTTGTAGGGTTAAGGATGGAATGTTAATATTCTATAGGTTTGACTGTAATGTTTTGATAACTGTATTTTTGTCAGTAATTGGAGCTAATTAGAATGAATTCATTTAATTCACGACACATTTACATGTAAAAAGCTACTGCTCAGCCCAGACTGTCATCAGGGTAAATGTGTAAAAGAATAATGAGCTGCATCCATCATCATAACGATCATGATCCCAGCGTGTACCTGGCATGACGGTTTTCTTGCAGGTGGTGCACTTGGAGGAGTAATCATGGGCGTAGCACTCGGTACAGAGCAACAAATCATCTTTGGCTGCAAATGCCTTTTCCACCAGAGAGCGGCTACACTTGGCACACTTAAAGCACTGCTCATGCCAGTGGCGATCCTTGTAGGACAAGTCCTGCCAACATTAATGATAAGTTTAAATCACTTGTTGATGTCCTGCAAAATAGAAGATCGATTAAAAGCTGAAGCCTGTGGGGACAGAATAAAGAAGTGTACTGTGACAATATGAAACAATGTTCAGAGCATAACTGAACAGCTTTGTTTATTATCCATTTCAGACATTTGTCACATCACAAACATAAGTCTCAGGACAACTGGGTCTTCCATACCTTTGAGTTGCAGCCAATTGGTAAAGAGCAGCCCTCACAGCAGTTTGCAAACAGGTTCTCATAGCACTTAGTGCAGTACTGCGTGTCCTCTTTCATTATGTACTTCTTCCCCAACAGGGAGTCTTTGCAGTAATGGCAGTCGAAACGCTCGCTGGTGGACATTGTTGTTTGCTTTTCTTAGCTGCAGGTCAAAGGAAGCAGTAAGAAGAAAATTGGATAATAAAGAAAAATACATGCAGGAGAGATAGGAAATTCTCTGTAACAGTCCGGGCAATGTGTCCTTCCTGTCCTCAGATGAGTAAGGAGGCCAAGCAATTCACCCCCTGTTTCAAAAGAATCTGGAGAAAAAAAGCAGAAGATCTGTACCTCGGCTGATACAGGGTGAGGATGAGGATGAGCTGGGGGCTGCACAGAGCACTTCAAGCACAGGGATGAAAAGGGGTGAGGCAGGATTAAGGGGTATCCACTGGGGGGGCTCTTCTATAAATACTAGCCCTCTTATTAGCAGTAATCTCTGGGGAGAATCAACATGCTCCACTGCATCATTCTGCACCTTTTAAGGGAGCTGATGGTGCACACAACACAAAGCCTCATATCTTGCTGGAATATCTTTATTTCAAACATGTGGAAAATAAAATCAACACAAATCCAGTAACAAAACATCAATAACAAATGATTGATAAGTAAACAAAACAACAAAAATACACACACATATATACATACTCATATACATATAATACATTTAAATAAATTAAACAAGTAAAAACTTTTACTTTATTCCCTATTATCTCTATATAGAAATTATTATTTTATATAACTATCAATGTAGTAATAATAATAAATATAACTATATAACAATGAATCAAATGCTCACTCTCATATGCACCAATACAACAATACTCATTTATAATCAGCATTATAATTAGCATCAGCACTCACATTAGCAAATAAATAAATAAATTAAATTAAACAAAAAATACTCATATAATATAAATGCACAATATTTTCTATTTCCGTATGGTAATAATAGTAATAATAATGTATTCATATAACACTATTTAAAGCAGATATTATCACAACATAGATGCCAAAGCCCCCCTCTGAAAACACTTTCCTCTGTCTCTCTCTCTCTCTCTCTCTCTCTCTCTCTCTCTCTCTCTCTCTCTGTATATATATATATATATATATATATATATATATATTTTTTTTTTTTTTTTTTTTTTTTTTTTTTTTTTTAAATAATTAGTTTTTATTTGTTTTTAAACAGTTTGATGTTTGGAATCACTGTGTTTATATCCAAAAAATACTGAAAAAACAATGATGCAATATTTTAAACTATCTGTTAGTTTATCAGTGATTTTGTGATGGATAATAAAGATATAAAAAGTGTTATGATCACGAGCAATAAATGATAGATTCTACACTCTAACCAAATCAAAAGAACAAACTGATGCCATTATTGTTTCTGCAAACCATGGACACATGTAATATCAATCAGTACTATAGTGATTTAATGGCTTGTGGTGTTTTTCTATTTCAGGTAAAAAATTATATTCAATATAATTTTTGATTAACAGACAAATTCTACAAACATTTCATTAAAAAAATGGTCTCAATTTAAAACCAAGGCTATATGATTTTCCTAAACCTAATGAAGGCACTTACCTAAACCCGAAATATATATATTATTATCTCCACCAAGGGCGTTTTTGTTTGTCTGTCTGTTAGTTAGGAAGATAACTCAAAAAGTTAGAGAGGGATCTTGATGAAATGTACGGGGTAGATTGGTAATGGGGAAAGATCCGGAAGAGATCCTGGATTCTGGATCACTTTGAAATTTTACATTGATGTAAATGGAGGATACATTTCAAAGTGATCCAGAATCCAGGATCACCACCAAAATGTAATCATTTGTTCCTTGTGACACTCCCAACACATCCTTAATATGTCATCATCATTTTCAGTTATCTTGCCCCTCCCCCCCGATCACCACCAAAATCTAATCATTTCCAGATGTCCCCATTACCAACCTACCCTGTATATTTTTGCAACATCCTTCCATAAATTTTTTAGTTATCTTGCTAACTAACAAACAAACAAACAAACAAACTCGGGCAAAAACATAAACTCTCTTCATTCGGAGGGGGGATGTCTGCCTTGGAGGAGGTTTACTTTTCTAGTTATAATTAATATTATTTAAAACAAAAAGACACTAAATACCAGAAGTTATTATAAATGATTGTGACCCTGTATGTCCTACATGAGGACTAAAGACCTACATTACTTGGGATGTAAAGGCCTTTTCTGGAGGCAAACCCTGGATTTTGGAAATCTACCATCCACATTACAGGCCACAAAAGGAACAAATTCTTCAATGTCAAATTACATAGAGATTACACTTATCTGTGATTTGCAGTATACACACACTGGCAACGTTCTTCATCAGGCTGCATATAAATACACTTCAGATTTGATGCTATTTTTCCTTTTTTTCGTGTACACGTGGCAAACTGATTATACATGGGTCTACTCATGTATATCCAGTTTGGCCACTGATGCCATAGTAGAAATAGTTGGCCTTTCTGGATGTGATGACGTCTCTGGACACACTTGTGGCCTTTGTCAGTGCCTGCTACACACAAGCAGATGCAGATGGCCTCTAAGAGGTGAGCGCCAACAGCTTTGTGGTTGCCAGGTACTGAACTATATTGCCAGAGCCTCTCAGTGGCTATTGAGAGCATCTTGGCAGCACTTCAGAAGGGGGAAGCTGCAGGCCTGTGGATGTTCAGTCCATCCATAGCAAAAAATAAAGGCAGGGGAGCAGAAATGACAGTTTGATGGTGACCATCTTGATGACAGTGATAACTCTTGAAACTTCATTAAAAACCCATTTCTATGATGTAGCAGGGCTGAAATCCTTACAGTACCACAGTGTTCCTGGACTGTTTGTGCATTTGTCGGCCTCAATTACTGCACAAAGTTGCCTGAGCAATAGTAGCTGTTAAAAATTTGTGTATCAAACAGAACAGACTTATAATTAGCAAACTCATTTTCCACCTGGTTAGAAATCACAGTTCCACATCTTCTCTGACTGACAGCTTACTAATTGCATTTGATTCTTGGAACGTGTGCTCATATCATTTTTCCAAAGGATAAAGGGGCTGGACATCTTCATAAAAATAGCCTGGGAAGACCATCAGCCCAGCCTCCAGGCCTAATCCCTCATACACACACACACACACATACGAAGGTCAGTGAACAGGGATGAGGCTGAAAGGAATCTTTTTGATTAACTCCTTCCACATGTTTCTCATTAGTATATGTATATATTTTGTATTATTACACTGCTCTACAATGTTTTAAGAAAGTATCTGCTTCAAACATTACATGTGCTAAATCTTACATCCTTTAATAAGATGAATCAGAAAAAAAAAGTGCTGGTTAGTTAATGTTTTTAATATATATGATGGTGTGTTATTCCACATATATGCTGTTTTATGTACATGTATACAATGGATTTGTAAATATTCCACTAGAAAAAAATAGATCTGGTAGATCTGAGACCAATATTCCTTTGGGCTAAAACCTATACTCTTGATAATTTTAAGAAATTTACATTTTGAACCAAGACTTATCTTGGAAACTTGAGCCAACCAGCATTTAAGACTTGAGTTTTCTTTATCAGTAACACATGGTAAAATTTCCTTAGTTGTATTCTGGAAGCATTTGAATTGTAGACCAGTGTATTATTATTATTATTATAATTATTATTATTATTATTATTATTATTATTATTATTATTATTATTATTATTATTATTATTATTATTATTATTATTATTATTATTATTATTATTATTATTATTATTATTATTATTATTATTATTATTATTATTATTATATACAGAATATCTTCTGCATTTCCAAATCTTGTATTTAAGAAAAAAAATACTTTTGGATCAGCCTGTGATGTGGGAGCATGAGCCTGTGAAGTGTGTAGGTGGTACAGTACCTACCACTGAGGAATAATGTAAGACGATGTTATTTTTTGCCTACCAGATCTTATGTAAAGCCTTCAGCAGAAAATAACCATATCATGTCAAAACCTCAGGTGTGGGAAAGGTTATATAAACATTTTACTACAATTAAACTATTCACACATCAGAAGGAAAATAGCTTGATGTTTATTGTGTCTTGGGCTTTAACTGTGTTGTAATGGGTTGAACAACCAAACCAACAGCCAGACAAAACTTTGTAGGAGAAGTTATCTTAGATATACCACATTTCCAGAGCATGAGTATCAGGTGTGTAAGATTAAAACAGCCTCATGGAAGCACATCCTAAACCAACAGGATTTCTAATTTACTGTGACAGTGTGATGCTGTTTTGTTATTTACAGTTACTATATTTTAACCAACTCCTCCAGGAGAATAAATTTAGCACCTTCAAATGTGATCAGTGTTTGTGATCCAAGGCCAAGGGGGTTAGGGTGCATATGCCAAAGTTTTCTCAACTCCATGTCACATGTAAAAAGCAGAACATTGACAGACATCAACTTTATAGTAGTTGCTAAATTTCCAAAACTAGTGACATAAACAGTAAATGTAGAGTCATATTTGCATCAGACACTGAAATAAAAAGTGTCAACAGATGTAACCTAACTTCTATGAATGTGTTTAGAGGATTATCTCACTATATTATACAATGAAATGTATTAATGTGGCAGCAATAGCCATACAAATATACCCTGATGGTTGTGTGTGTGTGTGTGTGTGTGTGTGTGTGTTGGGGGGGGCATTGATATGTTTACACAGTCATGCCATGGGGACCAAAATTCAGGTCCCCACAAGGATTAAATACAGTATAATATTAGCCCAAAATGTATATGTACATGTATTTTTCAAAGGTGTGAAGATGTGATTACTCATCTCATCTCATCTTCTGAACCCACTTTATCCTCACTAGTTTTGCTAGGGGCCTATCCAAGCTACAATGGGAAAAGGGAGGGTTACACCTTATGAGTCACCAGTTCATCAAAGGGCTGAACATATACAGACAAACAATCACACTTAAGGACAATTTAGATTAACCAATGAGTACATGTGTTTGGATGGTGGGAGATAGACAGACGGACGGACGGACGGACAGATAGATAGATAGATAGATAGATAGATAGATAGATAGATAGATAGATAGATAGATAGATAGATAGATAGATAGATAGATAGATAGATAGATAGATAGATAGATAGATAGATAGATAGATAGATAGATAGATAGATAGATAGATAGATAGATAGATTTAAATTTTTTTATTTGTTTTTTGATATTGTAACATTTTTCTTTTTTATTCATTAAAAAAAAGAACAAGAAGAAGATGTGTTTATGCTCACTACCCAGTGGCTACAAGTGATAATTATAAACTTAGTCCTCATGAGACATGGAAGAATGGAAACACAGACATGTGTGTGTGTGTGTGTGTGTGTGTGTGTGTGTGTGTGTGTGTGTGTGTGTGTGTATGGGGGGTTATATATACAGTACACTGCATAAATTAAACAAAAAAATTGTCAGTTGTTCCAGTTGTTGACACATTTTTCTTTTCTTAAATCAAGCAACACATAAATAAATAAATAAATAAATAAATAAATAAATAAATAAATAAATAAATAAATAAATAAATAAATAAATCTTAAGCAAAAAAAAAACCCAAAACAAAATATGTATTATAGGTGAATCTTTATCAAAACCTCTAACATTTCTTACCTGCACTAATCAGAAGGGCTCAACCATCATGATGAGAAATACAGAACCATTTGAGTTTCCATTAAATGTTGTTAAAAGGAAACGGGACACTGTTTTAGAAGGTGCGAACTGAGGGGCAGTGGTCAGAGGGGGAGTTTATTGTCATTTGATATGACTGATGGGCTTAGAGTTTGGCATAATAACTTGATAGCAACGCATCAAAATTTGACCCCAGGTAATCCAATGTGGCCCAAAATTCTTCTGTTCGACAATGAGATGTATATATCAACAATGAGTCATACCAGCAGGACGTCCGTTTTTATGTTACAAATAAATTCTGACACCATGTAGTGCAGACAAAAAGGACTGCTTTATGTAACATCCCAAATCAGAGGTCTAGATACCTTCAGTCCCCCTGGCCCCCCACAGCCTGCCTCAAAGGTACGAGGGTCTGATGATCCCTGCCCCAAGCTTTAATCCTTTTGGAAACCAAGAAATCCTTAAGGTCCACTTTAACTGTATTGCTTAAGTAGGTGGGTCTGTAGGATTACACAATGTGATCTGCTGCTCTGGATTAAATTACCACTGTGTTGTATTCTTGTTCCATGCTGGTGTACAGATCACAAAGCCACGCAGACCTTAAATAAACCCAGAACCAACTGTTGGCCAAATATAGTCCTTGTCTCTCAAAAGCGTTTAATCTTTGTTGCATTGGTGGGTGTTGCACAGTATGTCTGTCATCATGTGATATGACACAAGGGTGGAAGTGACCCATATTCACCATCAAACAAAGAAAAAAACTCTCTTTACTTTGTGTGTCCATAGTAGAAAAGTCATAAAAATACACATTGCATGTCAATAGTCTACATTGTTTATTGGTTATTCGGATGAGATTATAGTTTTTTTTTGTGTGTGTGTGTGTTAATATTGTCATTTTTAATCTGCTTTCCAGTATGTTTGATAGAATCCAATGACAGTTACTGTGATTTCTACCATATCTGATAGATACCATGTGCTGGGCTTTGTCCCTTTGATTATTAACTTTCTATACCAAACAGTGCAAGGCCTGCAGAGTTAAAAAGCTTGCTGATCTTGCATATTCCTTTGCCTGCTTAATCCTCTGAAGTCAACCAGTGAGCAGCTGCCAACAGATTTCGTATGCGGCCTGTCTAGCCCCAATAAATAGGCCTTTGTCTGACCTGGACTCAGATGTCCTCTTATCTTAATGTATTCAGTCTTTACAATAAGGTGTCAGTGGCTGTTTTCTCTTCTACCGTTAATCAAATGATCTCAGAGAAGAAGAGAAGCATTTACTTTGGTCGTTCCTTTGAGGTGGCGACTTGCTGTAGACTGAGAAAGATCAACACGACACAGTTCCATCTCTCTGAAGCACAAAAGCCTCGCCGCACCACAGTTGACAGCTGGTTGGCATGGTGATGACAGCATAAGTGGGATCCATTAGGTTGAGATGAGGGGCAGGTCTAGTAGTTAATGAGAGGACTCGCACAAACACGTCCTTTTTGGGCAGACCTCAGCGCTCATCCGCAACATAGAGAGTTTGCTTTCAATGCAGCGTTTTTGACTGAACAGGATACCCACACAGGGGGCTGATGGGGGGCCGAGAGATACAATCTAATAAGTCTTCAGTCTCCCAAAACCTTACACCCCTTCTGGGAGCCCCACTGATTCTGCCCCCTCCACAGTTCTCACCAATGTGAGTCACAGTATGAGTGGGTGACAAGACCTGTTACCGAGCCAGACATATGATCTCTACTGCTAACGAGGGGAGAAAGTTTTCTACCTCCAGGAATGCACAAGACGTATCACCTTTTCTTCCCTTGCACCACCTCAACACACACAGTTTATATTGACAAAGCTGTTGATTAGCTTTAAACGATGGCAGCAAGTCAGAATACGTCTGCTCCGGAGCGCATACTTCAAAAATATCAACTCATATAAGGAATTTGTACAAAGAGTGTCAATTAATTATTCAGTTTTCACAGCATGAAGACTTCAAAGACAGAATGTGGAAAAACTAACATAACTGCTTCCGGAGAAAAAAAAATAAACAAAATACTACAGCTTCGGAGTTTCCAATAGAAGTCTTCTTTTTTTCAACAGTGACAGGAACACAGTGGCACAGATATAGATTATTGATAATGCTGTCAAATGATTCCAGTTTTTAACCCTACAAACCAAATGTATTATATTTTATACATCAGTTTTGAAGCCCTCTACATGATCAGTGGGATATTTTTTCCTTGAAAAACCCAATGTGTACAATTAGATACATGCGATGCACAAATAATCCACCAGGGGGAGGAGTTCAATCACCAGATGTCTGTTTAACAGACCCTCCAGGATTTTGCGATGTTGCGATTTGCAACTTAACATAAATTCAGCCAATCACCGTGAATTCAGCACAATGTTATAATTTTAACCAATCACCATGACTGCCTCTACTACACAATACACAGTACTAGTAATAATGGGGTTTTTTGACTGGCTGAGACATTTATATTATGTTTTACAACTGAGGTCATATGCACTTTAACCTTTGAACCAACAGGTGCATTTGGAAAAAAAATATATTTTATTGTATTTTTGTAATCCTTGTAATTGTTTATTTGCCATCTCGGTAAAAGGTAGTTTTGAGGACCATATCACAATGACTTTAAATTAATTTACCAGTAACTAAATATTTGAAATATTCCTAAAAGGGAAAATTGCAACTATTTATTGCAACTTTCACTTCCTCCTTCGACAAAAGCCTAAAAAGCACCGCAATTTTCATCACAATTTTTCAGAGAAGCTCGTGCAACATCAGACATTTTAGAGCAAAACAATCTCTAAAAGGCCCACCGAATCCTGGAGGGACTGATATAACGGTAACAGTATTTTAGTATATAGTATATTATAGTATTATAGACTGTCATTAATGAGGAAGAAGGCAGAACTTTATCAATTTGTGAGACATATTCATGTTATGTTGCTGTTTGTTCAAAAATAATTATATTTGAGCACTGAGACCCAATGTATCAAATATGATACAACATACATGCATGACTGTTCAGAATGACCAATAAAGGCTCTGGGTTTGAGCTATACAGGGTGAATCACACATTAATCACAGGGCTGTTTTGGATTAATTTTGATTAATCATGATTAAATGTTCATTTGTAATCTATATTAACTGTGTTTCATTTTCAATGCTAAACAGACTCAAGAAAGAGAGGAATATATCTGCACTTAACGTGTTTGTCCAAACGAGGTGATGCCTTTTCCTTGTACTAGCAGAATCCCTGACTAACATATGCATTGTGTTAATGTGGTATATTAAGATGGAAGTGCTTCTGTGAAAAGAAAATGCCATCTTGCAGAGCATGTCTAATACTTTATGTTGGTCAACTGTTCTGTCTTAGATGGGGGGGGGGGTTTACACTCAAATTTCTCAGAAAACACACAAAAATATCCTAAGAAAGACAAAAATTATGGAGAATTTAAAGAAAAAACACGCTAAAAGCCACTAAAATTCTGTCAAAAATAAACAAATACAAAAAAAAGCAATGAGAAGTTCAAAACTTATTCAAAGACCTCTAAAATACAAACAAAATAACAAAAATGTTATAAAATATCCAAAACATGTGCAAAAATATAAAATAATTCAATAGATATGAATTTCTTTTGACAGCCAAATGCACAGTGTTAAATGAAAAGTGTGCTTAAATTTTGATATATTTGTATTTGGGTATATCCTTTACTGGCTGCAATGGGGCATATTTTTTTATCCATAAAGACTTGAACATCGACTGGTGACCAAAAAACTGTAAATTGTTTAATACCTGTCGATCCACTAATGTAATCAATACATCAAAATAATTACTGTTAAATGTATTTTTATGGTCCGGTTTTTATTGTTAATGAAACCTTCATTTTCAACAAAAAATTAAAATAAAACATTGAAATCAGATTAATCACTGAGTTTTGAATTAATTTTGGTTATTCATGATCAAAACACAATGTTGGGGAGGGGGGCTTATACTCAAATGTCCCACAGAATACACCACAATACACTAAGAAACACCAAAATGCAGATAAAAAAAAAAGCAAAACATTCTAAAATTCACAAAAAATAAACTAACAAAAGAAATCAATAACAATAACTGTAGTAAAGAAGAAGGAGGGTCTAAGGACAGGGGATGCTTGGAACTTTTCATATATCTCTGTAGTTGATTGTGTTTTTGTAAAGCCCTGTGAGACGATTTGGGGCTTTATAAATAAAATTGAATTTAATTGAATAGTAAAAATGTTTTCTAAAATACAGAAAAAAGTAATAAAATATCCTCAAAATATGCAAAACACACACACACACACACATATATATATATACACATATGTGTGTGTGTGTGTGTGCAATTAACATGTTTATTCAACAGTTTCAACAAAATCATTTGAAACAAACCAACTGTAAACAACAACAAGATTAATCATGATGATGGGTTAATCCACGTTAATGTGTTTATTTTGACAGCCCTTATTAAAACCCATGAATACAAACTCCTTTTGCAAAGGTTAAAAAAAAAAGGCAGTTTTTTTTTTCTGAGCTCATGAAAATGTCATCTATTTGGTTTTTGACATATAATCATCTTCTGACACAACCGTATATAAAACAGGACAAATGCCTACCTTAGCCTATAAGTATGAAATGATTGCATAATGAGTATGAACTGTGTATCTGCAGAGGACAGTGACCTTCTCTGTGTCGCACTCTTGAGTCCAAAAGAATGAAGGGACAGTCCCTTCCATGACTTTAGAACACGCCACCTCAACTTTCACATTAATAACCAAATGACAGCAGTAGATCATTTACACCGATGATCCTGGCAAACATACACTTATGACACACCTGCAGTGGTGAACGGAGGCAGTTGACAAAGACGTGTCATCTCAGTGTGGTGAAGGAGACGAACGTTAATGCCAGTGTGAGAGCGAGGATCTGCTGTAACTAACAACAGCCGGAGGACTGAGGCGTATCCACCACAACACACTCCCCTCGCTTACATCAATCACTTATCAAGGCTTTTGGGATAGCTATTTTTACCTCCTCCTGCATTACATGGCACTGTAAAACACTGTGGGCAACAACTGTGGAAATTATATTGGATACGGATGCAAGAAGACTATATTTGGTTCTAACCTGACAAAGCCAGTCAAACATTTACATGTAGACCAGGGGTGTCAAACTCATTTTAATTTAGTTTAGTTTAGGGGCCACATTCAGCTAAATTTGAATCGGGCCGAACCAGTGAAATGATAACATAATAATATACAGTGGTACCTTAACTTACGAAAGATCCAGCTAATGAATGATCCAAGTAACGAAAAAACTTTACATCAATTTACCAAAGAAAATTCTATTTACGAAACAAAACCAAAACACCCAAGACGTAAATACAGTACTGTACCTAATGTATGTAGCATCCCATTGGCTATGAAGGAGCTACCCATGATGCTTTTAGTGACCTTTGACCCTCATTCATCACAGAATTCTAACATTTACTGTTGTTTGGTGAGTTTTTCCCAGTGTTCTCATTGAAACTTTATTACAGTACATATTTGTTATTCATCATGAGCCCAAAGAACGTGCGAACGAAAAGAAGAAGTGGGTTGCGTTATCAATAGAAGTGAAACAGGAGATGATAAAAAAAAAAAAAAAAAGAGGAGGAGGCAGCCATTATTCCATCAGCACCAATTAAAGACATGCCGGACAAATTTCTTCAACTTTCCCAATTCATGGAAAAAAAACATCCTGAAAAAATGTTCACGAGTTGTGCTATTGCCCAATATAATGATGTATGCCTTGTGCATTTTAGGAAGATTATGAAAAATCTTCAAAGGCAATTGTCTTTGGATCGATATTTCACCAAAGATCCGTCAACAAACATTGTTGAAGGTGAAAGTGACAATTAAAACAACCACTATGGTATGGAAATGATTTACATGTCTGGTTCATTTTAATGGTTTAGTGTTAAATGTTCAGTCAGTGAAGACACCTTTACCCACTGAGACCAATAAATAAAATTTAAAATTGAAATTTTCTATTACTTTTAACACATATTTCATACAAAATGTGTATACTTTTATAACTCTTAAAGGGTTTGAGGGGCAGTATTGGGGGCCTTGGAACGAATTGGGCCTTTTACATGTAAAATGCGACTCTATTTACTATATGCTATTTCTCTATATTTTGTGAAAAAAGTCAAATTAAATGGTGAAAATCTTTATGTTGACAAACTATCTGTTAAAACAATGTGCATAACGTGAAACAAATGAAAGAATAAGAATAACTTGCAGCTCATAGTGGATCAAATACAAATGCACAAAATATTTAATATACAGCAGATTATTCTTAAAATTGCACTGACTTCTCTTGAAACACTTCAGGTTCTTCATATTTGTTCAGGATTATTCAAATATTTTGTGAAGTTACACTTTGTTTTAGTGTAAATATGTGAAAATATTAACATTTACTTAAAGAGAAAAAAATTGGAGTTATATTTATGAATTAATATAATATTTTACGGGTCTGGCCCACTTCAAATTGAATTGGTCTGAATGTGGAACCTTAACTAAAGTCATTATTAATATCTTAATATTTAATTTTGCATTTCACAAATTCATCCCAAGGGCTGGACTGGACCCTTTGGCGGGCTAGATCTGGCCCCCAAGCCTTATGTTTGACGCATGTCATGTAGACTGTAAAAGGGAAAACGTTATCAGATTTAAAGTTACCAAATAATTAAAAAGATCAGTGTGAAAATGTAGGACAAAATTAAGTGATTAAAGACTGTTTATGTAAGATTTGAAAGTGGTTGTTTGCTTAATTCACTTTTTAATCTATTTGTTTACTATTGTTTACTATTTTATCCTCACACTGTGAAAAATGACTGTAGAATTGACAGCAAAATGAATGAAGATACAATACAAAGTCATTTATTTGAGGAGATTTTTGTGGTAAGGTTTAAATCAAATGTAGCTCTAGTTTTTACATGAAGACTATGTGAACAAAATCAGATTTGTATGTAGAAATTATGTATTTCTATTGTTTAAATTACAAAACCACAAAGCTAAAATAACATTAATCTTTTCGTTGTCACACATCATAGATCTGGCATCTGCTACATCAAATACCACTGGGATTCTTTTATTTTTATATCAGTCGATTTTTGCATGGTGGTGTGAACAAAGATACAATTAATTTATAAAATGATTAATGATGATGATGATGATGATGATCCTGACATATTGTTATTAGTATTTTTTAACAAAAGCAGAGGAAAAAACACCAATTTAGAAAAATATTCATGCTAATGGGAACATGCCAATAGATGTATATCTGCTGTGATTGTTATGTTGCTAGGCAACTGGTGAGTTGTTCTTTCCTACTGCTTTGACTGTGTCTGACTTAATAAAACCATGAAGAGTGAGAAACCTTATGTTTGTATTTATTTCGAAGATAAGGACTGAACTTTTTAATACATTACACATATGTGGCAGTGTTTTTATTAGATATTAGATGGGATTAAATTTAATGTACAATATATATTATGAAAAAGTAGGTAATGATTGGCTGCAGGTTAAAATCTATGCAAAAGTAACACTGAAAACCTTGGTTGATTGACTTAAAATTAATTAGAAACAATTTAGATAATGGTTTTAATTAACGTTCATTTCAAACTGCAATGCTTGAGGGTCATTGGGAAAATTCTGTGATTACCTTTCATCATACGACGCAGGCTTTGGGTAATCACAAGTGTTTTCAGGTGGGCAGGGGGTGAAATATATGACTGACATCTGTAATTACAGATTGCTGTTATTGGCTCCACTCAGTGACTCAACATGGAAGCTTGGAGAAGTTCCTCCTCAAGTGTATTCGAGCCATGATTTCACCTCCTCCAGTATGAAATAATTTAGATGTCAAAATTAAGGTAGCCAAAATGAATGAATGAATAATAATGGATTAGATTCATATTGTGCTTTTCTCTAAATGCATACTCAAAGTGCGTACAGTGGAGCTATTATTCATTCACTCTCACATTCTCCCCCTTGTGGTGATAAACTACATATGTAGCCACAGTTGCTCTGGAGCAGACTGACAGAAGCGTGGCAGCCATTTTGTGTCTACGGCCCCTCCCACCACCACCAAACATTCATACACAAGTGTGTGTCCAGTGCACTGGAGGCAAGGAGGGTGAAGTGTTTTGCCCAAGGACACAACAGCATGTGTGATTTGAAAAGCCAACCCTTCAGTTATTGGATGACCCGCCCTACCTCCTAGAGCCATGGCAGATTAATCTGTCAACATGATTAATATTTAAATGTTTAATATTTTGTTGTTGTGGTTCAAGTTGTTTTGCTGAAACTGTTAAAGGTGTTGAATAAGCATGTTTATTGCATATATATATACACACATATATATATATATATATATATATATATATATATATATATATATATATATATATATATATATATATATATATATATATATATATATATATATATATATATATATATATATATATGCATATATATTCATACTTTTGCATATATTTGGGATATTTTCCCACATGTTTTGGTGTTTTTTTCTTTATTTTTGAAGAGTTTTTGAACGTGTTTTGAATTTTTCTTTTTGTGTGTGCGAATTTTAGTGGATTTTAGCATGTTTTGTACATTTTTTCTCCACATTTTTGTGCTTCTTAGTGCATTTTATGGGAAATGTGAGAACAACTAACCTCCTCCCACACACACACACACACACAGAACAGTCAAGCAACATCGGGATTTGATTAATCGAAAATTAATCTGAAGCAACCCTGTGATTAATCTGATTAAATAATGTAATTATTTACAAAATGTCATTATTCTGGCTTCATGAAGTCATTAATTAAAAAAAAAAAAATCTAACATACTTCAGTCATTTTTGCTCATTTGTCCATATCTTTATTTTCTTTGACACTATCAGACATCTACAATTAAAACACAACATTTGGCAAAATACAATGATTTGGCAAAAAACTTGTACTGATTGACTCACTGATTGCTTCAGTGAACTGGCAGAAAATGAGCATTTCTGAGGAAATCTTCAGCTTCAGCCACACACAAAGATTTCAGCCTACTCTGTACATTGTTTTTTTGTTTGTTTTTTTTGTTTGTTTTTTTTAAGGACGCCAGCAATGTCAGTGCCAGGTCAGACAGTATCCAGAGACATCCTAATTCACTTTCTGATGCTGTGACACATTCACAGACTCAAAGGGGACAGAGGAGAAACAGCTCCTCCATGTTTGTTTTTGTGCAAAAAGAGAAGAAAGAGGATGAGAGATACACACAACACTGACAGAAACAAAGAATATTGTTCCTTAAAGTCACCAACCACATTTGACAAGAAACCTTTGTACTCATACATCAGATTGGACTGTACAATTTGAAACCATGAATGGCAGTTTCATAGTTAATCTGTGGGACAGCTGAGGTTTCAGATGACACTTATTGAACTCATAATAGCTTCAGAAGACAGCCATCAGCACAGTGAGTCACACAACTCCAAATGAATAAAAGTGTTATATCTCTGCTGCATTTTTGGCATGATTTTTACAATTAGGTCGTGCCAACAGAACAGGATTATTCACCAAAAAACAAAACAAAACAAAATAACCTTTTTTGTGTTACAGTAAATAGCCTCTCTTGGTGGACATATTCACCTCATCACAATAAAACCATTGCTTTTTTTATGCTGGTAATCCTTTAATGTGTCTTTCTCTCTCTCTCTCTCTCTCTCTCTCTCTCTCTCTCTCTCTCCTTCCATTCTTGATTAACATGATGTTTCATTTGTGTTAAGAAGTTAAAAGAAGATTTTTAAAAGTGTAAACAAAAAATATCAATTCAAAATACCAAATGAAAAAAAATGAATGAAAAAAAAAAATGCAGAGATCATGTCAAATATTTTTTGTCACATCTTTCTCAGTTTTGATTGTTGCCTTTTTCCTTTATGATGACTTCAGCCTTTTCCTTTGCGCTCCTTGACTTTTTAAATTTAGTTTCGACACAAATGTGGCTGGTGGGGGCGGGACTTCCTTTGGTGGATAACTATTGGTTTATTTGTGTTTGACGGACAGCTAAGTAAGCGTATAAAGCGGTTTAAATGTTTTTATGTCTCTTATTTTAATTGTCTTTTAATGCATTTTAATTTTCTTATATGTTTTATGTAAATCACCTTGAATTGTCCTGTACATGAAATGTGATATACAAATACATTTGCCTTTCCTTTGGCAGTATTTGCGTCAGTGTCACATCGGTGATGATGTTTTAGACCCAATCAGAAGCAGAGTAGCTGCTGTGGCCAGAACTGCTTAATACACTTAAACATAAATAAAACATAAATGTCAAACATAAATAAACCAATAGTAATCCACCAAAGGAAATCCCGCCCCCACAAGTCATATTTGTGTCAAACCTGCGATAAAAAAAATCAGGGACGCAAACGAAAAGACTGAAGTCGTAAGAAATGAAAAAGGCAACAACCAAACCTGACAAAGATGAGAAGGTAAATATTTTACATGTTCTGTCCATTTTTGTTCATTGCAGTCTGATATTTTTCATTTGACTTTTTTTTTTCCTTTGGTAATTTGAATTGATATTTTTCACTTGCACTTTTAAAAATCTTCTTTGAATTTATTGACACAAATTAAACACCACAGATTAACATCCTTTTGACACACCAGCATGACTTACATCTGCACAGTGGAGAACATTCACCGCCTCACAACACTTGCATGATATAAAGAGATTTGAACATTAAAAATATATACAACACATTGTTTTCTTTTCTGAGATAAATGAGAACAGTGCTTGAGTTCCCCTACTGTGGTGCACATACAGGAATGATTTGTGTCAGTGAGCTACTTTGATCCAGGTAATGACTGTGTTCACTACAAGGTTTACTGTGCATGTGTGTATGTGTGTGTGTGTGTGTATGTATATATATATATTTATATATATATACAACTATGGCATTTGCAACCATATTCTATAAGAAAAATAATTGAATTCATCATATTTTACATCAGTGGTCCCTTTGACAGTGAAGAAATATCAAAATGATAATAACCTGAAACACGTTAGAGAACTTTGACCAAGAAGCTATTGGCTTGTCTTGCATAAAATGTTGACATGGTTTTGCACAGTACAGTCTATAAAAACTTAACCGTCATGTCATTAGCTGCTGAATGCTGCTGAGATGTACTGTTCAGTATCTGCATGACGTTGAAAATTGATGTGATACTGTATCTGCAGATGAGCTGTTGTGTTGTAGAGTGATTTTGAGTGCTGAAGGTTTGCTGCCAAGCCACACTGTAAACAGGATGTAAACAGAAATACAGAAAAATTGCTTCTACATGCAACTCCCCAAATGACACTGCAGAATGATCCAGACACAAATCTAATAATCTGTTCCTGAAATTGTGAAACGTCATTACTTTTCCATTTTATCTAAATATAATCTACCAAATGAATGCAATCTGCTGTTCCACAACTGAAAAGCAAACATCAGTGTGTACATTTGTTTAATAAGAGGTCACCATTATCTATTAGAACATTTGTCTTAATATTATGACATCATTAATACGGTATCATCAACAACAGTGTGACATTGAGTCCATAAATGTCTTTGTTGTAACATTTCTGTGTTTTTTTTGTTTTAAATAAAGCAATGTTTTTATTTGAGGGCATCACAGTGGTGCAGTGGTTAGCACTCATGCCTCACAGCAAGAAGGACTCTGGTTCAATTCCCACACCAGACCTTTCTGTGTGGAGTTTGCATGTTATCCCTGTGTCTGTGTGGGTTTTCTCTGGGTACTCCAGTTTCCTACCACCATCCAAACACATGCACTGATAGGTTAATTAGTTAATCTAAATTGCCCATAGGTGTGAATGTAAGAGTGATTGTTTGTCTCTATATGTTCAGCCCTGAGATGAACTGGAGAATCATACAGGGTGTTAAAAGTCTATCTTTTGTTTTGCCACAATAATGTAATGAATTGGAATGAAAATAACCTCAAGTCATGGACTTTTCTCTACAATTTTTAAGTGAAATTTAAAAAATCATTAGATCAATTAATTACAGATCATAATTAATTAATCTTGACATTTTTTTTTTAATCCCTTGACAGCACTAGACATAAACATTACATTAAGGCTGGTTAATTTCCAGTAAGTTAATTTCCCTGTTCACAGTCACAGCTAGTCAACTACTGAAAATTAGCTTTGTCTAACCTTTTGAGCTTCTGATTGACAGTTTTATTGTATTTGTGGCTGAGAATTTACACTAACAAGGCAGTACTTTTACTTAATTATAATACCTACCCTGTTGTATAACACAGCAATGTTGGCTTATATTAGCATTAATTTGTGACTGTATGCCTATTATTATGTTTTTCTGCCAGTCTGCTATTAATGCTGCTATTATGTTCATACATTATTTTAGATGCATGTGTTAATATTTATCATGTCTCTTAAATAACTTGGTAGTATTTAGCTCAAGTGTTGTTTGATGTGGTCTGTGTCTTCAGTGAATTAGCATTAGCTTAGTTAAGTATTTTCTTCCTCTTTGCTCTTCCCCCAGCTTCACTTTGGCACAAAATATGGACACTTCTCTCTCCAAAAATAAGAAAAAATATGCCAAGCCTTTTTAGAAACACAAAGGACAGCACAGGCACCCTAAACGCATTCTCTTCTTGCACTAGTGTCCCCTTCTGGCCTATTCTATTCTATTCTATTCTATTGCATTCTATTTTATACTATCAAGTCATCCACAATTATGGTGCTCATTACCGTTTTGTTTAATTATTTATTTATTTAATCTATATTCTCTTGTGCTGTTTTGGTTTTCTTCTCTTTTTTCGATGTATTTATTTATTTTTATTGATAGACAGTTAGTAGTTGGGAATAACACACCACCTTACAATCTTTAACTGCAATAGCACCGCCTGTTAATTTCTTTCCCTGTTCATCCTGTCCAGTCTTTGTTTCCCCCACATATCACTGAGGTGTAGCACTGCCCTCCCTGGCTTATAATAGAGAGTTCTAATAAAGGATGTTTGCTCAGCTTTCAGGGAGGACCGATGATGGTCACACACATGCACTAAATATTAAAATATTTGGCTGCAGGTCTAAAAAATGCATTGATCTCAAACAATGTTGACACCCTCTCTGTGGTGTTAAACAGTGAGAACAAATACAGACAAAAAAACAAAAAAACAAAAAACATAGGACAACACAGGCCTTTAAAAAAAAAATTCTTTTAAATAGTTCTGAATTGCACCTTGGAGATAAGATCGAAAGGATGTAAAAATGTTTATGACCATAAAGACATGGTTCCAGAAATAGTCGCAAAATATTAACTTGTCATTATTTTATCAATATTAACTTAATTATCTCACATATGATTCTGAGTTTCATTAGACTAGTGGTTCACAAATGTGTTTTAGCTACAGACCCACTATAAACATTTCACAGCAAAATGTCATAAATGATTCTTTCACATTGATTCTCATTTTGTTTTGTTACATGCATTTACATCATTTTTCTACTTGCATATTTTTTTTGCCTCATCACAAAATCATGTTCATCTTAGTATGTTTTTATGTTACTTTCAAATTAGTAGTATTTTTTAATCTGAGCTCAACATTTATAAACTTTTTTTATTATCTTATCACATGATCTTCATGAATTTGTCTGATAGTTGGCAACCTAATAAAACAAACATATCGTTCAGTAGACATCTATAGTTTCTTATTTAAGTACAATTCAAATATGTTCTTTTTCTTCTTCTGTGGTCATGGAACAGCAGTTTGCTCTAATTCAGTAGAATGACCTACATATATGCAGATTTCACCTGCTCTTATTTCACTCTAATTTACACTCACTTCATCCATTTCATAACATTAGGTTGAACAGATGAAAATATCCGTGTGAATATTTGAGGTTACCTTATGTAATGAGAGCACAGTACTCACATAAATCAGCATAATAAAATATTCAATTGTATGCTAATTTGTGCTCTTTTCTATCACTGTATTCAGATAAATTTTACAAACATCAGTGGATGAAATCACCAGGCAGCACAGCGATGTGTGGAGGAGTCTGCAGTACAATGGTTCTGTGCTGTACTGTATCATCATCCACAGAATCCCACTGCACTGTGACACACCACATGTGACAATGAACAATTCACAGTATGATTAAAATAGTAACCTCCCTCTCACAAAGCAGTGTCACATCTGCTGTCAGACACTACCAGGGTAATGATCACCATATGCTATGTACAACTACACATTTCAATGACTGGCTGTCCTACTGTACATATGTCAAGATAGGTAACAGTTGGAGTAGCAGTGCAAATGCAAACGTACAAAAATATGGAAAAATGATAGCTACATAATTCAAAAAATACACAATATATGTACATGACACAATTGAACTACTTTCACATTTGAGTTCAGTAAACACTGCATAGGTGACTGCATCACTAGCACAAATGAGATTGTTTTTTATCATATAATGCCTCACTTGAATAAATATTACATAAATATTTTCACTGACTCAACATTAATGTCAGTGTCCTTCTGCTCAACACTTTTTTAAGGTTCACCATGTGCCACATCTTAAAATTAATGTGATTATATGAATGCCATCTGTTAAACAGCAACATCCATATGACTTAGCATTCAGACAGAAAACAAAATAAAAATAAAACCATACACACAACGTAAAAAATTAGCAGCAAATATGGTCATATTAAGCAAAATATGGATTTACATAATAGTAAAAAAAAAAAAAAAAAAAATGTAGTGCATTTTAAATTGAAGCAAAATAAATGTTTAAAAAAGAACCTAAAAGGCAAAGTAAGGCTTAGCTAAATTGGCTTGCAAATTAAAAGAAGGAATGGATGTCTCACTGTGCCACTCAACCAACAAAAAAAATACATCATTCAGGGGCGCTCAACAGAACAATAATGAACCTTCATGTTACAAGAAGGACAAAAATCTTAAAGCACTGCCTTCAACAACAAAATAAGCACTGCATAGCCCTTCAAAGTACTATCCACCCCAGTACCACTTGTCAAGGTTATTGAACGCCTTGTACTCTTTGTGCCTACGCAGGTAATCACAGGCCAAGCATGTGTGCTCTGCCCAGAAATAGGCCTTCTTTACTTTAAAGTGCCGTCGCCACTCAAAGTACCTGAGGTACATTTCCTCATTCTTGTCCAGAAGGAGCAGGTAATCAGCCAGCTCCTTGGGCGAGGTGAAGTCGTCCACGTGGATGAAGGCGTCTCCCTGGATAAAGTTCTCGTAGTTCTGCCGGGGTGGGCCCAGAACCACTGGCACGGTCCCCACTGACAGGGGGTTGTACAGTTTTTCAGTAATGTAGTCCTTGTGGATGGAGTTCTCAAACGCCAGGTAGAACTTACAACTGGCGATGGTGGGGAAATAATCTTGGTCTGCGATGTATTCCCCAAAGGCTTGTCCATACGCGTGAACTTCAATGTGCTTGTACAGCTCATTGTAGTATTTCACCCGCACGTGGTCCTGGTTCCAGTTGCTCACAATCCAGCAGATCAGCTTGTTTTTGCTGGGCGGAACAAAGTCCTCCTCACCCTCTGCTGCTACAATGGACCCATAAGGCACTTCGATGTCAGCATCCTGACGGTAATTGAGAGTCAGATTGAACAGGTTCTCGATCCCCGGAAGCTGGGACGAGTGCGACGGTGACTCCAGGTTCATCCATATCCACTTCTGGAAGGATGGTCGCTGAAGTGGGGGCAGGTTGGACAGGTCTGTGCAGATGTCTCTGTGATGGATGACGACCCCATCTGACTTGTTGTAAAGATTCCTGTCTGCAGTGATGAAGCAGCCGTCGATATTGAAGAGCGAGCTGCACACGCTCAGGTCGTAGGTTTGTCCGAAGGGCCAGAGCCAGATCAGAACAGTGGTCACGTTCTTGTCACTCCTGGTGGAAAAAAGATTCTTGACCCGGTCTGTGGATACTGTTGACTCTACAGGCCCTGATAACCAACTGGTGGATGGTTTAAAATACATCAAAAACAGAGTCACAAAGCATCCCAGAATGAACGTGCCAATCAGAAGGGGTCGTAGGATTCTGTGAAAAGGTGCAGATGGCATACTCTGTCCTGAAAAGAAGACGTCAGATCAGCTTAACAAGGTACGACACTAAGACTCTAACACATTAACATCCAGTTATATTTAAAAACAGGTGAGAAAAAATGAACTCCTACATAAAGTCTTAACATCCTGGCTCTGGGTTACACATTAGATTAAAGTCTAGTGAAACATTTCTCTGGTTGACCTTTAACTCATTACTACACATGGAAATTAGAGGATGTTCCCTTTAACCTCAGTTCAGTTTTATTTCTCATCAAAATGGTCAACAAATTTTTTTTGCATTCGAAAAGGAGTGAGAAGAAATAAAACTTATAAACTCCCACCCCCTTTTTAAAAAAGAATACTCAAATTCTGCTTCCTATGCTTTAACACACATTTTTTCTATTTACTATTAACACAAAGTATCTATAAACCATTTATACACACATTTTTTGTAATTCACCTCATAAAATCTGATTTTTATAATCAACTGTAAGTACATTTATATTCAATTTAAGTTTTTAGTATTTAATAGATATGATAATATCTCTAAATCAGGTCAGGTATGATAATATCACCTAATCCTAATAGTCTGTATTAATTTATTGCAATAATATTGTATGTATTCTATAATTTCCACTTGTTCAGATAATGTTATGTAATTAAGCTTAAAAAAATAATTTCAGCCTGTTATGAACCTAAACTTTTCAAAAAACATTTACTTTTGGTTAGAGTTCTATAAAAGAGGTAGATGTTAAAAGGCTAAACAAAATTTCCTGTCTTTTTATTCCATGTAACCTTTTTTTTTAACCTTTTTTTTTTAACTTTCATTTATCTAGGGACCATATTCATTATTACTTTGTGGCAATAGAAAATGTTCCAAAATACTAGTTAATAATAAACCATTAATTTCATGACCTTACAGCCACAATATTCATGGAAGTTTTCTTCCCAGGCGACAAAAGAGATTATTTATGGAAGAGCATATTTAAATACATCATGTAACATGATTTAATACGGTTTACAGTTGGTAATTTACTTTTGCCGATTGCAAAATTACTTAATACAGAAAAAAAAAACCACATCTTAATCCGTTTTTGCACCTGGCATGGCTGTGATAGCTGCAGATGGAGGCGGCGCTGCTGAGAACGTAGAGCGCATGGTAAAAGGGAGAGATTTTTCTCCACTTGCGTTAATCTAGTTGGAATGCCAGAGGAAGGCGTTTTCAGAGCCGATCGATTGCAAGAAAAAGTCTACATTTTCAGCTATGTGGGGCTGAGGTCATTAATGGGAAAGGTGTAGAGGAAGGTAAAGTCTGTAAATGGCCAGAAGCTTCTACAGGAAAACGAACAGTGGATTAATAAAGTCATATTCACTGTTAATACTCAAAAATGTAAATTAAATCTTAATGTTTCACAGTTCAAGACTCTGGACTGCACAATGTTTTACCTGCTTTATTAATATACATACAGTAGATATGTCTGAATAAAAGCCTATATGAAATACATGTAAAGTTAGACCACAGGATGATTAGCACTATGGGCACCTATAACTGTGAGTCCTGTTGGTCATTATGGAAATGAAAGGGCTGGATTTACATTTTACATATTCACAGTGTTAATGTATCAGCCACAGAACTGGTCTTTTTAATGTTTAACAAATCTGACCACAAGCAAAATTCTGAGAAACCAAGAATGCAGGTGTATCACTATGACGGGTAATGATTATTAGAAGTATTGCTGAAATGCTGGGGGTATTTCTACAGTAGAAACCAGTGATTTGAGGTTATTCATATTGGAATTTAACTTCCAAAATGTATATGTTAAGCATATATGTCATCATTTTTCATGTTTCTATCCACTGGCACACCAATGTTACCCCAAATTTCAGAAAACTAGTGGTAAAATATATAGAAATAAACCTGAATCTCCTCCAGTTCTGACCTCTGAACCATTAATAAATATTTAACTCTTCTCCCTCGTATAGAGTTGGTTGTGGAGTTCGTCACACACAGTGGAATTTCTATATGTTTCCACCTTTTATCTTTTATGTTTGATTCACGGAATGCTGACGCACATGATTCCCTACATTTCTTTCCATTGCACTTTACATTTTATTAATGATTTTTTTTTTTTTTGCACATCTCAACTGTTTTGTGATATTGTGATGGTTTAGTTTGTGTATTTTCACTCTTTTTCCACCAGATAAAAATGAAAATCTGTATAAAAAAAACAGCTGCATAGAAATACTGTACTCCTGAATCATCTATCGTCATGCAATGCCGTCACCTCAAGTTGAAGAAATAACAAATTTCATGTAGTAAACCTTCTCAAAATTCTTCTGTATAGTAATAATGGTTTGATTTTCACTCTATGTAGGTGGCCAGCAAAATCAATTATTCTTCAGTCATTGCAAAAATCATATAATAAATAAAAAAGGACTCGATAGTGTGTGATTATTTTATGTTGTTTGCTAACTAAACATAATTTTCCCAATGGAATGGACATAAAGAGGGATAGCAGCTTCCCATACAGCTGTTTTTATGACCATTTTCATGTGCTGATTTTCTAAAAACAGTTCAAATGCGCAGTCAATTTGGATGGAAACCTGCCTAATGTTTATGTCCATTGAAACACTACATGACCACACTCTTTGTTTTTCTTGCCACATTCCCCGTCTACACACGCAGCAGCATTTTGACAGTAAAATACGATGCCACCTCAGATGCATCATGGTACAAACCTGGTGGATTTGACTGAATGCTGAAATCCAGAGAGTAGACACTGTGGGAATCTGAGGGAGCAGTTTCTACATCGGCTCGACGGTGCGATCAATCTCCTTTTTGATACAGTGCTCATAGAAAAACAAAACTGCAGGTCACAGCTTTTATGTGAGCTGCTGCCTTCTCGCTCTGACGTGGAATAACAATTATCCTTAATGATTTAATGAAGCGTGTTTGATCTTGAATGGGTGGGTCTTCTTAATAGTGCCTCCTTTGCGCGAGCGGAAAAAACAGAATGAGAGAAAATCAATTAGGAATGAGAAGGAGAAAGAAACACACACAGAAAAACACACAGTGTGACTGAATGAAGGCCTCAACTAGGACAATCTACTATATACACAGAGGAAACACTCAGATTATACTGAAAGTAGAATGAAAAATACTCCATTTTTTCATAGGTTTTTAAGCATGTATTTGTTAATGGATGGTGGCGTGGTGTGTATTGTATTATGAGAGAATGCTGCCATCTTAAGGCTGATAAGAGTAGAAAAGCCCCCCAAATCTGGACCCACCTGCATGTTGCATAAAGAGGCCATACAACCCCATTGAGAAACCAAGTGTAGATTCATTCTATGTAATACCTACTCTTATACTGCATTCCTTATACATATATCTATATATCTATATATATCTATATATCTTATATATCTATATATATCTATATATCTATATATCTATATATATATATATATATATATATATATATATATATATATATATATATATATATATATATATATAACATGTGTCCAGTGTGGAATGAAGTGGCCTCATGTCTCCCTTTTCTGTGACTTATGTTCAGAGATTTGAGTCCATATCCCAGAGGCAGTGAGGTCAGATAAGTGTAACTCGTTTTAAAGGCTTACAGTATCAATATCATTTCATGTAAGTAAATCCTCTTATACAGCTGAAACACACTCTTTGTCAGCTGCAGTCATAAGCGCTTTGCTTTACAGAGGAGCTGCAAATGCATACTGTCATGCAGGCCTGGGCGATAAGGCGGAACATGTCATCATGATACAAACACTCCTATCAGTCAGTTGATAATTACGTTCAATGATGAATCATTACGTCTCTTAAAGTTGAAGATGGTTATGAGTGGGTTTTTTAAAAAATAATCAGTGAGTATAAAACCATTTCACAGATGTACGGTTACAAAGATGAGATGTCAGTTTAACCACCAAAATATGCACAAGTGAAATGAAAGTAAAACAATAAAAAGACTTTATTGCATGGGTTTTCAACTGTGGGTCTGCGGCCCCCTGGTGGTCCGTGGCTTGCTAGCAGGTTTAACTGCTAAAAATACTTTTTTAAAAATGTAATTAAATATTTATTTCTAAATGTTTCAGTTCATTTTGAGGTCTGAATGAATAATAAATCTAAAGCAAATATCTAAAAAAAAAAAAGACAAAAAAAAGGGGTATACTAAACTTTACCGTTGTTGCACCAATCACGTCGATCAACTGTACTTCACCTAGAAGTGTTAGCAATGTCACATTAACACTCGTTCTTCACGCGCTAATGAACTAGCATTGAACAAGACAACATTACAGTTCAGTTTAAGTTACCAAATCATCTTGTGAGGTTGAATTTGAAGTGGTGCGGTAGTGAGATAGCTATACTAGTGAAGTTATCTAGTCAGCATGGATCAATATTTGGTGAGGAAATGGAACAGACCTCGAATGCTGCCAGCTGTTCGGGCAATGAAATGGTAAAACAAAGGGGAAAAATGAAAAAGGAAATACAATGAAGATTACATCAAATAGGGATTTATAGTAGCCAGGAGCTGTGGACATGTGTACAATAATGATAAATGAAGCCTCTGCAAACAAATTAAAGACTATTCCGTTGTCAGATAGTACAGTTGGACGAAGAACTGAGGAAAGCTAATAGAGAAACTTAGAACAGTGCGAGGATTTTTGACTCAAATAGACGAGATGATTGACATTACCAGTGATGGCATTTGTGCGATACGAGGATAATGGTGCTATGTGCGAAGAATTTCGTTTCTGCAAACCACTTCCAGGGCGAACGACAGGTGCAAAGATATTTAAAGCCCCTTGACGATTTTTTCAAAGAGCACAATACGCGCACACACGGACACATGGTGGGCCGCAGACTATTGCTTAGTGTGAATGCTGGTCCCTGGGACAAAACCAGTTGAAAACCCCTGCTGTATTGCATTGTGAGAGTTTGACTGACATGACAAACAATCCAAACCCTGGGGACAAAAGGAAAAAATACAGTATAGTGCACCAGTGATAATTACTACAATGTAAATTATGAATGCTGCACTTATCATGGTTCTTTATCCTAACTGACTACACTATGTAAAAGACAATGCAGGTCAATCTGTAGGAGGGCTTGAAAAAGGAAAAGGAAATAAACACCAGATTTAGCTTTGGTTGGAAACAAACACTGCTTCACAAAGTTCATGATTGTTGTTCCATATGCATCCCTAATCCACCTCCTTCGAAGGTGTTTACTTTTTCTTTCTTCCTGCATTGATTCTGACAACTACAAAAGGTACGTAAAGCATGGGTGGTTTATTTGACCTCAACATATACATGAATGAAATTAATTAAAACAAAACACTTTGCTTTAGCTGCTAATGTAGACTAAAGAACATTATATTATACATTACTATAATCATTATTAACATGCAATTTTCTGACATGATTTGAACCAGACTGACCTATAAAACTTAAAATTACTTGATTTTTCAATTAAAATTATTTGTATTTTGGCAGTGATATCATTAATTAGACAAATTGAGAGGGAAGCACATATGAAGAATATCAGTCATTGTAGACCATTTTATGTCCTGTTTACAACCTGATGTTAAAGCTATGAGAATTTTGTCCTTTTCTTTCTTGCTCTAATGATAGCCTTTCTCTAACCTCTTTTCTTCACCCTAACCACATTGTTTGTGCTTATACATATCCAAAACTTGGTGCTGACACTTTCACAGTCTAAATGCAACATTCACATAGTAGGTTTAACACTATCAGTGGTAATTTATCTGTAAAATATTGGGCATTTTTGAAGTACAAATAGATTGTTTGTTTTATAATCCATGTTTTATAGCCCAGCCATGCCTTTTCGATGTAAAAGTAATTTCAGAAATGCAGGGGTCTTAATGAGGCACTAAAAGAATCTGAGCTTAATCAAATATGCAGTGTGTGGTAAATTTATAGCGTTTCCATGGTGATGGAGATGAGGTCCTATTATTACAGTTTTTGTTTTTTTTTTTTCCTCTTGTTCTTTTCCATTTCTAAACTCTGTCTTTGGGCTGAGTGAGACATGTATACAACTCCAGCATTGGTTTAGATTTATAAAAACAGAGCTGGGGCTTTTGTCAAATGCAATGTGATGTATTTGGGACATGGAAAGAGCACCGCATGGGTGAGTAGTCTGCAGAGGGGCTACGCTTCAAATTATTGGAGAGAAGAGACTGGGAAAAAAGGCAGCCACAGATTTCTTCTTCTTTCTTTTTTTTTAGTAGCATCAGTCACAAAAATGCATCACATCCCTATAGTGTGGTTTTAGTAACAGGTACTAAAGAAGTCCAGAAACGTATTTGAAGCTCTGGGCTATATCTTTAAACAAGGCCATTCATTGCACTGATAGTAAAAGGACACTCTCCATCCCAGGTGAGAACTAATTTCCAGCCACCGAGCACTGAAGGTCATTTTTGATGCTTTAAAATGGTTGTCCTTTGAAGGGATGCTGCATTGAAGTTAATGACAAGTGAGAATCAATTACATATGGGATGTGTTTCCGAACACAACAACCAACAGACGCATAGAATATAAATAAAAGCATGGAGGATGATGGAGAAACATGTAGATTTGAGCTGCAAACACAAGCAGGAGTGCAAATCTAAGATACAAATCACATCCGATGCGTGCAGAATGTTGCGTTTACGGACAAGAAAATGGTGATGTATTCACAGTGTCATTTGTAATTAGCTGGTGAAGGATTTCCGTCAAAACCAGGTACTACTGGGATGCAGGGAGAGGGGGGGGGGGAATAGACGTGCATTTCACTCACCATCTCGACAGGCGTGAGTCAAAATAGACCTTCCTTCTCATTTCCCCCTGAGGTCCGTATCCTTTTTCAAAGACACCTTGCAACATACGGGAGACGAGGATGCGTTTGGAACAGAAACAGAATGCGCCCATCCGCTGTTATTTGCAGGAATAGAGTCGGATGAGTCCGCATCCATCGTCTTGATCCCGAAAAATGATACCTCTACTGTAGCAATGTGAGCTGCTGAATGTCTGTCCCCTTCACTGCTACTGCTGCTGCTACTGCTGCTGCTGCTGCTGCTGCACACCGACGCAAAGAATGATAGCTGCAAAATAAAAAATAAAATAAAATAAAAAAATAAAATAAATAAATTTGGCAACTACCCCTTCTTTAGCTCACACGCTGAATTCGTGGCTCGGTGTGTGTGTGAGGACGCCATGTATGCTCAGGGATGTGATGCGATGTGGAATAATTCCCTGCTGGCTGCCCATGCGCTACCTTGCTCTGTTTACCGTCACTGCAGCTGCGGGCTGTGGCGGAGATCCACTGTGCGCGCGGGCGTGTGCGTACGTGCGTGAGCGTGCGTGCGTGCGTGCGTGCGTGGGTCTGTATGATGCTCACATTCGACCCAACAGTCAGTGTATGTTACATTAATCAGCCGTTTAAGCCTTTCATTTGTACAAACAGGTGAATCACTGCCGCACACAGGAAACACCACCGACCCAAAGGTTTCCCTCGTGCGTGTGCGTGTGTGTGTGTTTGTATATATATCTTTATGGGGACATTGATATGTTTACACAGTCACACCATGGGGATCTCTGACACTATGGGGACCAAAATGTAGGTCCCCACAAGGGTTAAATATAAATAAAGGTCTCCACTAGTAAAATGGAAATGTTGTGGCCCTATAAATACATTAATTCTGTATTCGGAAGTCCCTATAGAGCATGAGGGAAACAGGTGCAAAGAGAAACAGCGTTTGAAGATGTGTTTATTTAAAAAAAACCAAAAAAGTTTTATTTTTATGAATTTTTTTCTAATTATTTGTATTTATTTATTTATTATTATTTTAAATATTATTATTTTGGTTTTATTTGTTCAATTAGTTATTTGTTCAATTTAGTTTTAATTTAATTGAATTTATCTTTTTATATTATTTTTATGCATTTCTTTATTTTATTTTTGAGATTATTGTTGTTGTATTTATTCGTTAATTTTTTTTACTTTTTTTATTTAATTACATAAAAAATAATTTAAATGTAACATATATATATATATATATATATATATATATATATATATATATATATATATATATATATATATATACATATATATATATACACATGCCCTGCTCCATGAATGTCTTGTTCCAGTAGCCAATTTAACATCAGGGTGTCCTGGTTCCTCAACCCCTAACGCGGACCTTGTTGTCCCGGGCGCCGTCCGAGCCGGTATGACTCTATTTATTGTATCGCTCATCGTGAGGTATAGGCATGTATAGTGTAAAGTGCCTTGCCTAAGGGCACACCTGGGATTCGGCAACCTTCCGCACCAAAGTCAGTGGTGTAGACCACTAAGCTATCCAGTCGCCATTATCCCAAGCTGGGAGAATGGCTCCAGCAGACACCAGGAACAACATCAGAGATCTCTGTACAAAAGCTAGGAACAGCTAAGATCCTGCGCAGAACCATCAGGCTCCCAGGCCTCTGGTAGAGGACCCAAGTCTGAAGGAGACACCGCCCACGTGGGGTGAGAGGAACATTTTTTTTTAAATATATGTGTGTGTGTGTGTATGTGTGTGTGTGTGTGTATATGTGTGTGTGTATGTGTGTGTGTGTGTGTGTGTGTGTGTGTGTGTGTGTGTGTGTGTGTGAGTGTGTGTGCACTGATCATCAGATTATACTGCAAATTAAGTAACATAAACCTGCAAATGTAAACTTCAGATTTTAGAATCTGTAAAGTTTGGGCTCAGTTGAAACATTAAAACTGTTAATATTAAATTATCCATCTTCTTATTACATATATATTTGGGGGAAGATAACATCATGACACTATTGGTTATATTCTCACTTCCAAATCGCAAGCTCTGTTTTTAATATGGGACGAGTCCATGTTTAAAGGGACATTTGACAACCCTACACACAGAGTACTGTAGGCGATCTGTCAATCCAACGTACACATACAACTCTACTGTCTATGAACATTAGCTTATATGCTAATTAGCTATTTTAGCAAAACACTGGTGGCAAAGTTAGTGTATGACAACTTTACAACTAAGAGTATTGACAGTTTCATAGCTAAAGCTTTCATTTCATAGCTGCTGAACTTACCATCAGATTGGGGAGATAATAGTCCGCTGGGTGATTTGTAGCCTCTTTGGCTCTGTAAAGCCAATGTATCCCAAAAAGAACTCTCAAAACGGGTTATCATTAGTTGGTCTTTTTGTCCACAAAGTGATGGGAATACACAAAAATATTGCGGGGTGGATACTTTAAATTTAATGCCTGTGTTTCAGAGGCATGCAAAAAAAAAAGAAAACAACAGAGGGCATGAACATTGCCTCTTTGTGGCAGGTTTGTGGTTAAAACACTTTCTATCTAACCACTCGTTCAGGTGTTTCCTTGAGGTTTTACAACCAATGACAGCACACGTAGGTCCCTCACCACTTTTCCTCTTGTAGATATCCATAATTTTCCCCACTGTATATCGGAGTTAACTAGTAAAGTCAACCGGAGGCTACCAGAAGGAAGTGAAGAGCATATTCAGGAAGTAAAGCGGAAACGGGTCAAAAACTTATCTATAGGAGTGAGATGCTTTCTCTTAAAAAATCTTTGTCTTTGCTGTGTGCCATTGTTCATGGAGAGTGAGCGCTCTTCTCTAGAGTGGAGCTTTGCCTTATTTTTCCGTTCGGTGTCAACTCATATTTTACATTTAATGTGCTTTGCCATCTTTAGCCTTGGACAATTTTTGTCTTTATAAGTGGACAGGTTCATGTTTTATAAATATGTATGACTGGATGTTAGTTATGTAAAGTTTGTGTTGTGTGAGAGAATGAGCTACATTGATGCTATTTAAGCTAGCAGTGTAAATGCATTATATGTGTAGCGAATGTGTTAGTAACTGAAATTGTATATGTTCTGTATGCTGCAGTTACAAACTAAAACCAAATCAAAAGAAGAAAAATAAAATAAAAAAGAGAACATCCATTACAAGAAAAGTACGCCTTGTTTGGACTCCTTTTTAAAAAAGTTTGTCTAGCTTGACCGTTGCGTGTCGTGACTACAGCACATGTGTTATTCCACATATATGGTGGTTTATGTACATGCATACAAAGGATTTGTAAATACCCCACTAGAAATAACCTGTAAAGTGAATGGATCTGTACAGACAGTGTTTTGAAGCAGATCTGAGACCAATATTCCTTTAGATTAAATCGTATTCTCTTGTAGGTACTGACCACAGTTCCAGGTTTAAGTGAATAACAACATCTTTAAGGGGAATGACTGGTGTTTTCTGAGACATCGCCTCTGTTTACGATAAGAGCTTTAAACAACTGTCGTAAAGTCATAACTGAACCTAACGTGCACATGTATGCTGACAGGATGAAAATCAGATCTTTTAACTAGATTTGTAGATGGTGCAAAATAACCCTTTTGGAGCACATACTACTTTACACTCCTGGAAACGTTTCAATGGGCATAATGTATGTTTGTAACCAGATTTGAAGATGATCCAAAATGAGCCTTTCAGAGTACACAATGACACTTTTGGACAGTCAGAGCCCAGACACAAGCCTCCAACTTTTCTGTCATTTGACAACCTGCTCTACCACCTGAGTCACAGCTGCCCAACAAAAAGGCTTAAAACACTTCTAAACACACCTGGAAGCATGTAGATGGGCATAAATCATGATTTAAAGCACTTTTTTTTTAAATCCAGATTTGAAGATGGTCTAAAATAACCCTTTTGGAGCCCTTACCTTACCATTTGAAAACCAGGGTGTGCTGATGAATTTTGGGGAAAAAGGCTTAAAACACCTTGAAACACCCCTGGAAACATTTCAATGGGCATAAATAATGATTTAAACACTTTTAACCACATTTGAAGATAGTCCAAAATCACCATTTTGGAGTCTCACCATTTGAACACCAGGGCGTGCTCATGAATTTTGGAAAAAAGGCTCAACACACCTTAAATGGTTCTGGAAACATTTCAATGTGCATAAATAATGATTTAAAACACTTTTTAACCAGATTTGAAGATGATCCAAAATGACCATTTTGAAAAGAGAAATTTCACTCTCTTCACTTTGAAATGTGTTCTCCATTTACCACAATGTAAAATTTCAAAGTGATCTAGAATCGAGGATCTCTTTTGAATCTTCACCAAAATCTAATTGATTGGTCATTGTGTCATTACCAAGCTCTCCTGAATGTTTCATTGATATCCATACATAACTTGTTGAGTTATGTTGTACACAAATAGAAACGACCTCCTTAACAGACCTCCTTTCATTCAGAGCGGGCGGTCTGCCTTGGCGGAGGTTTATGCTCTCAGAGTGTTTTTCCTGTTCTGGAAGCATTTTACTTGTAGAAAAGTGTAATTATAAAAAGACAGACAGGCCTGATAGGCCATAAATGTATTATAATCTTCATATTAATGATGTCTCAGTTCAATCTAAAGACCACAGCAGTTATACCACCACCATATAACAGGCATTTGTTCTCAGTAATATGAATATTATTGATGAAGATGGATGCAAAATCTATTCAGAAGTTACTGAGGTTAAATTCCTAAGCTCCTTTTCTAAGATAATTGCTGTCTTGATTACTGATAGAAGGAGTCAAGTAACAAACAAAACAAACACTGGACCTCAGTACAATAGTCATGTGCATACAAAACCATGTATAAATACCAGTGCTGTCAAATGATTATAGCTTTTAATAATCAGTTTAATCACAGGGGTTCATTTCAATCAATCATGATCAAAGCCCTTTTTTTTACTCAAATGTTTCCCCAAAATACAATAAGAAACAAAAAATAGGGAGAGAAAAATATTTTAGAAAATATGCTAAAATTCACCCAAAAAATAAAATAACACAAAAAGTGATGAAAAAAAATCGAAAACATGTAAAGAAAACTCTTCTAAAACAGAAAAACACCACCCAAAAATCTGATAAAATATAAATATAGCTTATATCAAATTAACATGTATATTCAACTGTTTCAACAAAATAACTTGAAACAAAACATTTAATTGCATTAAAATATTCATATTTATTTAAGATTAATTTCAATGTTTAAATACTTTTATTCTGACTGTTGTTAATGTGCAAGTGCTTTGTTTTCCATAGTTTCTTTTTTTCAGTTGGCTTTCACTTTACTGTATGTAAAGTGTCTTTGAGTGCCATGAAAAACACAATACAAATAAAATGTATTATTATTATTAACATTTTTAATCAGATTAATCATGCTGATGAATTAGTTTGTGTTAATGCATTCATTTTGACCACTCTAATAAATACTAAATATTGCCCATTTCAAGATATTATGAATAATGTAATAGTGGTACAGCCAATTTCTCACTTTAATAAACCATTACAGCACGTGTCACACACAGGCGGAAACCAGATCAGTACTATATTTTTTGGACTATAAGCCACTACTTTTATCATATATTTTAAACTATGAGGCTAATAAAAAGGTGCAGTTTTTCAGTGGATTTTTCTTTTACCACTAAGGGCAATATAACCGGAATTAGAATCAAAACTACTGAGAAAAATCAATGCTAAGAAGAATGGGCTACTTTTTCTTTAGCACGGATGACAAATTACCAACTGTTAATTATTTTCAAATCCTCACCCCTTCATCATGGAACCCACATGAAGAACTTTGTATGATGACAGTTTTAAGTTGAAGGCTATTCTGTTCTACAAATTAAAAAGACAATAACTGCACAGACACCAAACTGAGAAAAAAAGTTCTCTTGTTGTTCAGCCCCTGTAGTTGTAGGTATATTATTGGACATGTGGCAGTATTTTTACTACATATTAACTAGTTCTACAAAAAACACAGTGTTACTTATATATGGATTAATTCTGGTACTGCTAGTGACTGGGAATTTAGACTTTTTATGTCATAATTGTCATGTTCTGTTCCTTGTGTTTTTGTGTTTTCCTGCCCTGTCTCTGTTCTGTGTCTGTCTTCACCTTTCACCTGGCTATAATCACTGATGCACCTCACCTGGTGAGAGCAGATGTTGCTCATCAGGTGAGGTGTATATAACCCGCTCTCAGACCTGACTCTGTGCCAGATTATCATGACCAGTCCTCTGATTATCCAGCATTCTGTTTCTTCTGTGTTTCCGTGTACCAGTCCTGTTTCCGTCCGACCTCCGTTTTCTGCCTTTTACTCCTGTCTGTTTCTGAACCCGATCCGGATCCTGTTAAGCCTCTCGCCGCCTGCCCTGACCCTGGAACGTGTACCGACTCTGAATTCTGCTGCCTGCCCTGACCCCGGAACGAACCCTGACTACGAGCCTCGTCATCTGCCCCAACGGTGGACCAGAATCGATCCGATTCCAGTTCCGCTCCCGGATCCAAGGAAGACCTTCGAGCCCGGCTTGGATAAGTACAGCCTAGCCTCTAGAGACTCGAACGAGGGCCTGTCTTCATCACTCTGTGCCAGTATTCTAACCTGTGTTAAAATAAAGCATTGTTTGGACTTTTACATACGTCTCCTGTTCTGCGCTTGGGTTTTTCGTGGTCCGTTACAGTATAATCTGGCCAAAATGAACCCAGCGGAACTTGAGGCGTTGTTAGCTACAGTCCGGGGACAGAGTGAGGTTTCAACCCAACACAGTGAAGCTCTCAATGTTTTGGCCACAGGAATGAAGGAGCTTGGATTAGCCATCTCGGAAGTCCGAGCTCAGCTACATTCCATGGATGTGCGGTCCCCTCTACAGACGTCACCATCAGGGGCTCCTCCGGTAGGGAGCGCGGCAGCTCCGACCCCCGTCATCACCATTCCCCCTCCGGAGACATCTACAACGGCCAGTGGTGCATCCCGGGAACCTCACATGCCCACGCCAGTCAGGTACCAGGGTGATTTAGGATTATGTGGACAATTCCTTCATCAATGTGCACTAGTGTTTAGTCAGCAGCCTCTCAGTTACGTCACAAGTGAATCTAAGTCAGCCTTCGTGATGAGTTTGCTTTCTGGACAGGCGGCAGCCTGGGCATTGGCAGTCTCCACCCAACGTCCAGAGCTACGGACAGACTATGACCTGTTGACCAATGAAATGTTATTAGTTTTTGATCACCCCGTTAGAGGCAGACAGGCAGAGACCCGGCTACTGTCTTTGAGACAGGGAGACGTTCCGGTCGCGCAGTATGCAATCACCTTCCGGATTGCGGCCGCTGACTGTGGCTGGGAGGATAAGGCGCTACGAGCTCTATTCCGTAGAAGTCTGAACGGAGAACTCAAGGACGAGTTGGCGCTACGTGACGACCCCGCTTCTCTGGAAAAGTTAATCCACCTGACGATTCTGCTGGACAATCGGCTGAGGGAGCGCAGGAGGGAGCGAGAGGAAGTTAGCTGCCCTTCCAGGACGTCATCGGTGCCACCCCGCAGATTACAACCTACTGAAAGGGAATCCAGGTCAATGTTCCGTCCCAAACTCACGCAGCAGGAACGGGATCATCGACGGAAGGAGAACCTATGTCTGTACTGTGGGGGCTCAGGACACTATCTACGGGAGTGTCCATTAAAAGACCGGGCTCAGTACTAAAAGGGGACATTCTACTGAGCCGATCTGTTTTCTCTGTCCCCATCTCCCGTCCTCTGTTTCAGGTTTTGCTCCGTCCCAAGGGGGAGGTCATCTCGCAGTCCGTGTTTATCGACTCCGGGGCGGATAGTAATCTTATGGACTCTGGTCTGGTCAAGAATCTAGGGGTTGCCGTCAGTCCTCTACAAGAACCCATAGTGGCACACGCCCTGGATGGTCATCTTTTGGCCAAAATCACACATCAGACTGAACCGGTATCAATGATCACCTCCGGTAATCATGTTGAAACTGTTCAATTCCATGTTTTAGACTCACCTGAGATTCCGGTCATCCTTGGTTACCCATGGCTCCGTCGGCATAACCCGCACCTGGATTGGCAGAATGGGACCGTTCTGAGTTGGGGTAAGAACTGTGAATCCCTCTGTCTCCAACAGAAGGAGTCGACGACAAGTCCATCCCCCTCACCCACCTCTGCAGACCTGATCCATGTTCCTGCCGTGTATCTGGACTACAAGGAGGTGTTCAGTAAGGCGAAGGCTACGTCTCTACCACCCCATCGGGAGTATGACTGCTGCATTGACCTCTTACCAGGTACCACACCTCCCAAGGGGAGACTATACTCGCTTTCCGCTCCTGAGCGGGAAGCGATGGACAATTACATTAGAGACGCCCTTGCCGCCGGCCTCATCCGGCCCTCCTCTTCTCCGGCGGGAGCAGGATTTTTTTTTGTTGACAAGAAGGACAAGACTTTGCGACCCTGCATTGATTACAGAGGTCTCAATGATATCACTGTCAAAAACCGTTATCCACTGCCACTCATCTCCTCTGCATTTGAACTCCTACAGGGGGCCACTATTTTCACCAAACTGGATCTAAGAAATGCATACCATTTGGTACGCATCCGGGAAGGAGATGAATGGAAGACCGCATTCAACACCCCTACTGGACACTATGAATATCTTGTCATGCCCTTTGGTTTAACCAATGCTCCTGCAGTGTTTCAGAATCTCATTAACGAGGTTCTAAGGGACATGTTAAACAAATTTGTGTTTGTGTATCTCGATGATATATTAATCTTTTCTCGTTCTGAACAGGACCATGTTCACCATGTTCAGCAGGTCCTCCAGAGACTCCTTCAGAACTCGTTGTTCGTCAAGGCTGAGAAGTGTGAGTTCCATGTCCCTACAGTCTCGTTCTTAGGCTACATTGTGGGTCAGAACCAGCTCAAGATGGATCCGTCCAAGGTAGCAGCTGTTACAGACTGGCCGATTCCGGACAACCGTAAGCAGCTCCAACGTTTCCTGGGGTTTGCCAATTTCTATCGCAGATTTATACGTGGTTATAGCACTATCGCTGCTCCCCTTAGCGCTCTAACCTCGTCCAAAGTTCTCTTCCGATGGAACCAGGAGGCAAACCTGGCCTTTCGAAAGTTGAAAGAACTTTTTAGCTCGGCTCCCATCCTCCAGTTTCCTGACCCAGAAAGACAGTTCGTGGTCGAGGTGGATGCTTCTAATATTGGAGTAGGAGCAGTTCTTTCTCAGAGAAGTAACCTTGATAACAAAATGCACCCATGTGCCTTCTTTTCCAGGCGATTGTCACCCGCGGAGAGGAACTATGATATTGGAAATCGAGAGTTACTGGCAGTTAAACTAGCCCTAGAGGAATGGAGACACTGGCTGGAGGGAGCCAAGGAGCCTTTCATGGTTTGGACCGATCATAAGAACCTGGAGTATCTTAAAACCGCCAAAAGACTCAACTCTAGGCAAGCCCGATGGTCTTTATTCTTTAATCGCTTCAGTTTTTGTCTTTCCTACCGTCCAGGGTCTCGCAATGTGAAACCTGACGCTCTATCACGACAGTTTCTCTCTCCCTCAGAGGAAGAGGGGCTGGAGGAATCCATTCTTCCTAAGACCACCCGAATCTCCGTGATCCAATGGGATGTGGAGGAACGGATCAAGGCAGCCCTAGAAGAGGAACCTGGACCCAGCATCTGTCCGGATACTCACCTGTTTGTTCCTCTTCGTTTCAGGAGTGATCTCCTTCAGTGGCTCCACGGTTCCAACCTGACCTGTCATCCTGGCATAAATAGAACCCTGGAAGTGGTAAAGAGGAGGTTTTGGTGGCCCTCTTTGAAGGAGGACGTAACCAGATATGTTAACGCCTGTTCTGTCTGTTCCCAAAATAAGTTCTCCAGAAATAGGCCTGCGGGACAGCTCCGGCCCCTGCCCATACCCCACCGTCCATGGTCCCACATCGCTTTAGATTTCGTCACGGGTTTACCCCCATCTGAAGGTAACACGGTTATCCTCACTATTGTGGACAGATTTAGCAAGATGGCCCATTTTGTCCCTATGCCCAAGTTACCCTCTGCTAAAGAAACTGCTCAGTCTGTTCTGCAAAATGTATTTAGGATCCATGGGATACCTTCTGAGGTCACGTCCGACAGAGGCCCACAATTTACTTCCTCTTTCTGGAGGGAGTTTTGTCACCTCCTTGGGGCGTCGGTCAATCTCTCCTCTGGATTTCATCCTCAGACCAACGGCCAATCTGAAAGAGCCAATCAGGAGCTGGAATCCCTGCTTCGGTGCGTCACGTCAAAGGACCCTGGACAGTGGTCCAAGCATCTCCTGTGGGTAGAATACGCACACAACTCTCTGATCAACTCGTCGACTGGCCGGACGCCATTCGAGGTGGGTAATGGTTACCTACCTCCCCTGTTCCCTGATTCGGAGATTATCTCATGCTCTCCCTCTGTAGAAACCTTCCTCAAGAAGTGTAGGAGAGTGTGGAGAGACGCTAGGGCCTCCCTGCTGCAATCTATTAAGAGACAAGCAGTGCAGGCCAACAAGAAGAGGTCTCTTGGGCCCACATATAAGGTGGGACAGAAGGTCTGGTTGTCTACCAAAGATCTTCCTTTAAGAACTGAATCGAAGAAGCTCTCTCCTAAGTTCATCGGTCCATTTTCTATTGAGAGGATAATCAATCCCGTAGCGGTAAGACTAGCTCTTCCGTCGTCCTTGAAGATTCATCCTTCTTTTCATGTTTCCAGAATTAAGCCTGTCTCCGTGAGTCCACTAATGGTTCCCTCTCAGTCTCCTCCTCTCCCCAGGATGATTGACGGTGCTCCAGCCTACACGGTCAGAAGACTACTGAAGGCCAGACGTTGGGGGAGAGGCCTTCAGTATCTGGTGGATTGGGAGGGGTACGGTCCGGAAGAAAGGACTTGGGTGCCGGCTCGACAGATTTTGGACAAAAAACTCATTAGTCAGTTTCATGCCTCCCATCCTAATCAACCCTCTAACTCCAGACGCCCGAGGTTGCCCCCCGTTGACATCCCGGACCCCTCATCTAGTGACGAAGAGTCGGAGATTCCCATGGATGAAGAGGAGGAGGGGATGTCTGAGCATCCAGGAACTCGTTCGCCAGATGATGGGGCGGAAGCAGAAGAGATGACCTGGGAGGAGTACGAGGAGGAGGGTGTGGTGATGGAGTCGGATGTCTCTGAAGAATTCTAGCCCTCCTCCGGATCCCCCACCGCCCTCCCATGTTGGGTTTTGTGTATTTTGTGTGTTTTTGTTTGTGGAACGTCGGGGGACGTTCCTTGGGGGGGGGGTTCTGTCATGTTCTGTTCCTTGTGTTTTTGTGTTTTCCTGCCCTGTCTCTGTTCTGTGTCTGTCTTCACCTTTCACCTGGCTATAATCACTGATGCACCTCACCTGGTGAGAGCAGATGTTGCTCATCAGGTGAGGTGTATATAACCCGCTCTCAGACCTGACTCTGTGCCAGATTATCATGACCAGTCCTCTGATTATCCAGCATTCTGTTTCTTCTGTGTTTCCGTGTACCAGTCCTGTTTCCGTCCGACCTCCGTTTTCTGCCTTTTACTCCTGTCTGTTTCTGAACCCGATCCGGATCCTGTTAAGCCTCTCGCCGCCTGCCCTGACCCTGGAACGTGTACCGACTCTGAATTCTGCTGCCTGCCCTGACCCCGGAACGAACCCTGACTACGAGCCTCGTCATCTGCCCCAACGGTGGACCAGAATCGATCCGATTCCAGTTCCGCTCCCGGATCCAAGGAAGACCTTCGAGCCCGGCTTGGATAAGTACAGCCTAGCCTCTAGAGACTCGAACGAGGGCCTGTCTTCATCACTCTGTGCCAGTATTCTAACCTGTGTTAAAATAAAGCATTGTTTGGACTTTTACATACGTCTCCTGTTCTGCGCTTGGGTTTTTCGTGGTCCGTTACAATAATTTTGACTTTTTATCTCAATTTTGACTTTTTATATCATAACTTTGGCTTTTTATCTCATAATTTTGGCTTTTTATCTCATGATTTTGACTTTTTATCTCACAATTTTGACTTTTTATCTCACAATTTTGGCTTTTGATCTCATCATTTTAGCTTTTTATCTCATGATTTTGACTATTTCATCTGATAATTTTGGCGTTTTATCACATGATTTTGTCTTTTTATGTCACAATTTTGACTTTTTATCTGATAATTTGGACTTTTTATCTCACAATTTTGGCTTTTGATCTCATAATTTTGGCTTTTTATCCCATGATTTTGACTTTTTATCTGATAAATTTGACTTTTTATCTCATGATTTTGACTTTTTATGTCACAATTTTGACTTTTTATCTCATAATTTTGACTTTTTATATCACAATTTTGGCTTTTGATCTCATAATTTTGGCTTTTTATCCCATGATTTTGACTTTTTATCTGATAAATTTGACTTTTTATCTCAAGATATTTTACTTCCCTTAATGTGCCTTATATATGAAAAAACATAAAAAACATTAAGTTAATTTATAGTGCGGAAAATACAGTAATTCCATAATCTGTTTCAGTCTAATACAGTGATTCACAAACTATTGGGGCAGGGTCCTAAATGGACATTGGTAAGAACACAGTAATTGTCTTTACTGTCTTTTTACTTTGTTTTATAAGTACTTTTTGTAGTTACTGTACAAACACCCACCAATTTTCTTTAAAACGACAGAAATTTGAGATGAGATATTTTATCACATGACAAAGAATGATTTGAATGTTGCAAAAAACACAATAACTAATTTTCGCCAAAAAATGCAGTTACTCCCTTTATTGATCTCGTTATCCAGAAAGGAAACTGCACTTCTGCACACAAGCTTAGCATCAATGAATGTATGGTGAGACATTGGAGGTCGCAGTGGGAAGAGCTCATGCATAAAACAGGTGGCCTGAATTTACTGGAAAATACTGATGATTTTTTTTCTTCTTGGTTCTGTTACATTTTAATCAGTAAAGTTGCTGCTGTATTAAAAGGCACTGTTAGGAAAAAATCTGCTCAGGTACAAACATGTAACTACATCTACAGTTAAAAATAATCCTGTACATGCAGTAAATATCTGATTTTTCAATATAGATATCTGCGTCTTATAATACGGTGCAGGTTATATATGTATTTTTTAAATTATATTTTTTAAAATACAGTGGATGCAGTTTATAGTCCAGGAAATACGGTAACAAAAATGCTTCTCCTTTAAATGTACATGTTGATCTCCTCTGCTCTCCACTGTGTACCTGTTTTAATAACTGAACTGCTGTTTTCTGATTCTTCTGCTGTTATGACTCATCTAAAGACTTGTGGTCGACATGCTTTGCAAACATAAAGACGTATGCTATAATTTTCCCCTCGTCTCGGAACACAAAGTCACAAGATTATTTTCTACACTAGTGTCTCTCCTTTTCCACTTTATTTATTTCCACTGAGGTTCAATATAGTCATAGATTACAGGAAAGCAAAACATGCCAAGCTGGAGTACACAGAACAGTGATAAAAAACATGCTGATTATGTTTGGGGTCCTGAAATATGTGAGGCTGTGTGAACAAGAAATGATAAAACATCAGTTAAATTAACAACAGTTTTAACCAAATGTGAGAAATAACATACATCACTGTCGCTAAATTAAGCCAGGGACGTCTGTTCACTTAGCCTGTGGCTTTCCAAATTATTTAAAAATTTCAAGTACATTCTGTAACTGCTTAAATAATTTTATACAGTGACGAAACATAAACACTGGTTGGAGCAATTCCATGTTAATAAAGTAACAAAATTACTTCCAAAAATATTATCTGGGCTGATATTTTACAGTGGTAAATATACTTAACCATTTTGTCATATAATTTGCAAATAAAATAAATTGACTTTAACAGATTTTAAATTGTTAGAATAAATTGAAGCCACTACAGCAGATATTTATGGTGAAATAAAAAAAAAAAAAAACAGCAAAAGAGCAGCCGGCTTAAATCTGATTTAAGAACTTAAGGAAGTTTTAACCAATATTCAGATTTTTTTTTTGTATGAATAAAGTCTTATGATGGTTAAATTCTTGATTTCAAGAACAAATGCTGTGTGTATTTCAGACACGTTACATCCATAACAACACTGATTTTTCCCTCTAAAACGCTGCATGAAATACAATTTAAAACAAATCCTTTTTTTTCTGCTCAACTTGGAGCTCTTTATCAAATGTATATAGGCATTTTGATATTAGATTTACTAGTTCACAGAGTTCCATGAAAATGGTAACAGTACAACAGTCGCCTAAGAAAGGTTGTTTCCCTGTCACAGCCATAACGCATGTCATTTTTGCAATTTTCGTGTGCTCTAAATGTATTATTTTTTCCATCACTTCTCCAATATGGGATACCCTTAAAATATGCAACACCTATTTAGATAAAGAGAGATAATAAAAAGGAACTGGGCCATTTGTTGTCATTTTTAGTTCAAATGTCATGTCCATAATTCTAGAATTGATCCTAGCAACTTAAGTCCCAGAAGTTTATTTTACAGTCTTGTGCAAACAACTTGTTAAACCCACAAACGTAATAACCTGCAAATGTAATAACAATTTTCAGCTTTTAATGTAATAATCCCAAATTTTTTTTTATAACTTTCCCACAAATGTAATTGCAGTCACCTACCACAAATTTAACACCTAATTTCCAAGAAATGTAATAATTATTACATGTGTAGGAAATTAGATGGTAAGTTATTATAATTTTGGAGGGTGAATATTTTTACCATCTCACAAATGTAATAAATTCTCACAAACATAATAATTGTGGGAAATTAGGCGTTACATTTATGAGATTATTACTTTAAAAGCTACAAATTTTTTTAATTATGTTTGCGGGTTTTTACATAGTTATTATGGGATTAATACAATCTATCCTGTGCACATAATACAATTATAATGTTTGCACAACATAAGCGCTTGTGTACACATGATAAAGTATCACCTTTTGGGAGCTGAGGGGCCTCGTACATTTACTCTGGCTCTACATCACATTATTCCTGCCGTCTTCGCCGCTCGCTGCCAAATATCGCAGCCCATTTGCGAGTTATCTCCAGGTAGATTGAGGGTTTATTGGGCAAGTAGTCTAGATAAACAGTCTGGCTTGTTTTAGGAACAGCCATTTCAATCTGTGTCCCCTCGTGCCATTCGTTAAAAGACGTTACCGAGATAAAATCAGGTCGAGCTTCTAATGCTGCACTTAGTGAAGTCTCATAGTATTTCCCATTAATGCGGTTTCGAGTGTTTTGGAAATTCCAGGGACGAATACTTGTGTCAATATACCCCGGGCCCACACTTGGAATGAATATCAGGTTATTATCTTCGCAGAAAGCTTTAATAGAATTCCAGTTTTTCTGAGTAGATCCATAGGAAAAACCATTAGTGGCAAAATAGGTGTAGAAACCATCGAACCCCGCAGTCAGAATATCCCTCTTATGTTTCTCTTCCACCAGCAGAGCGATGAAGATGGCATCGTACGGGGTATCCCTGATGCTGTTGCTCTCTGTGTGTTTCAGTAGTTTAGCCCATTGGTCCGAGTTCATCAGATATGAGTCATACACGTAAAAGAGTGGAAGAAGCTTGCCAGTGTTCGTCCTGTATTTGAAGAAAGCAGGGTGCTCTCCATATCTGAGGAGATGAGCAAACACACAATAAATAAGATTCGATAGATGGGCATGTAATTAAACCTGAAGGAGAGCATTAAGTAAAGCGCACCACTTACTTTTCAATAACGTATTTGACATTTGTGAACATATTGACTTCATCTCTTCCTTTGTACGGCTCAATGTGAAACGCTACCTGTAAACAAATAATGATCATCAGGAGACATTTCAACATCGATTGATCATTTACAATGAATCCCGATTAGAGGAGAGGCTTTATACCAACCTTAATGTGATATTTATGAGCCACTTCCAACAGTAAAGGCACAATGTTATCGACCGGTTCGCCATTGTCGTCCTTTGTATTGGGAGGATACCAGGAAACAACGAGGACGCCTGAAAAACCAGCCGAGCACAAAACTGATGCAAGAAAAGTCAAAGTGATTCAAATCATAAACCTCTCAACAATCTCTGCAGAAGCCTGATAATGACCATCAGGTGTGTTTAAAGAGGGATATATCTAAAACACACAGGACAGTAGCTCTGGAGGACTAGGATTGGACACCCCTGGTCTGAAATGTCCAGATTAAATTTAACCAATTATACTGTATTAACTTAAAGGTGGGGTGGGAGATCTTTTTGTTGAATATTTTTTTACCATATTGCTTGAAAAACTCTTCACAATCCCATATCACACACTGAAATGGAATGTTTGCAAAAAAAAAGCCTAAAAGTTTTAGTCCAGTCTAGAGGAAAACTACGGCCAATCATTGTACTGATCATCTTTACAATGATTGACCTGCTGATACGTCCATCAAATATAAGCACCCCCTCCTCCCTCCCCCTTCTGTGCATTCATATAAAAAGCTATGGGAGTAAAGACGACAACCGGCAACAAAACCAAAGTAAAAACTGTGTTTAAAAAAGCTACGGCCATGAGGAAGCTGAGCAGAGAACAGAACAGGACAAGGGTGGTAATCGCTACGACTTTCCAACGCTGTCGTCAACTGAAAAAAGAAAAGGGGCTCAAAACTGATGCTAAGGTGGCTATGTTTCTGCTGGATAGGTAAGAGGATACCATTATGATTATATAATATTAACATATTAATGGCTTATGAGTATCATATTCACCCCATCAGTGAGAAAATGTCAGATATTGACCAAACATAATGTTCCAGCAGGTTTTGCTAAGTTACCAACACTAAGTCTAAACTGCTGGTGTAACAACATAAACTATTGTCCTTATCCATTAGTTTTCTGATGGTGTTTATTTCATGCTTCTAAACCTTTTGTTAGCTTCATGTGACACAAACCGATAAATGTTGCTTATTGTTTTGTTATTTTGAATGATAATTGACGTTGAGTTCTTGTGAATGCTCATGAACCTCTGTGATCGCTCCAGACAGCATGAGCGTTGATGTATTTTTGAAGGCGTGGTTTTGAGAGGTGGGCTTACAAACAGGCAGGGGTGTGTATACTTTAAAAATGTAGCTTGCAGGAACTGTTTTCCAAGATCTCCTACCCTACCTTTAAGTCTAGAGTTAATTGTCTGAGGATATTTGACTCCATTTACTGTCCAACACATATTTCTGTAAATCATAACTCCATGAACTCCTTATTGAGTCAGAGGATATTATGTATTAATTGTAAAAGTGTGTGTTTTTAACTTGTCTCATTTCCATTTTTGTAAAGCATTGTGAATTGCCGTGTATTTGCCTTGCCAATTTATCCTAAAAATGAATCAAATTAGTAGTAGGAATTGCATTGCTGTTCTGTACTGATACCAAATAATGTCTCTTCATCTGAACCACGGGGGTCACTGGGGGTCACTGGGGGTCACTGGGGGCCTAATCCAGCTACAATGGGCGAAGGCGGGGTACACCCTGTATGAGACGCCAGTTCATCTCAGGGCTGAACATATATAGACAAACAATCACTTTAACCTATCAGTGCATGTCTGTGGATGGGAAAACCCATGCGGACATGGGGTGAAAATGCAAACTCCACACAGAAAGGTCTGGTGTGGGAGGCACGAGTGCTAACCACTGCACCACCGTTGCCGCCCCACCAAATAATGTGTTTGTTAAAATAAACATGTGGTCTGAACAACTTCCCGAAACTAGATTATGCATTTATGAATAGTGTTTCATCTCATCAAAAAGAATCCACAAACCAAACCACAGTGAGAAATACTGGTACTTTAACCTCCTCAGTTACTCAGATAAAGATGAAGTATCATCGATGATTGTCTGGCAATATATCAAGTGAGACTCAGAAGCTTTTAACCGCGGTCCATCTGCGTGTTGAGTGATGCTTTCAACAGACTGTAATGAGGTTGAAACCGCCAAACCCAAATCACTTGACATCTAATGTATGTTAGTTGGTTTTAGTGTCTGAGCGTAAACAGTCTTCTGCTCCTCTTCACTAATATTCACAATGCATCCTGGAGCAAGCTTAGATGTTTTCATGATTTTGTTTTTGTATATAAACTGTATAATCTACTTACCTCATTTTTAATTTTAGTTTTGCCTGAAATCATTAATTTTATTGAGATTATTTTTGTTAAATGACAATACAAATGTGTTCATATGATTAGGAAACAGTTATACAATATAGAAGTCACACCACTGACTGAAAGTTGAATCATTTTCATATATTTTGAGTTAATACAAAAAACAAACAAACAAAAAAAGAGTTGATGCCTTCTTAAAATCATAGTTTTTGTAAGAAATTTCATGGGTGGTGGGAAGTACAGAAGAAGTCATGATGGGACAATACAAAGTGTAATTTGTATTGTGTATAATGTGATGTCATAAAATACCCAGACCTCACATTTTATGTAAATGTATATTTTCTATAGTAATAGTGGTTTATATTTATATTTTTAGGCTCTTTTTTGCTTTAACTCTTGTAGAATTCTGTGCAGAAGACAAAGTAAGATTTTCATTGTACAGTGAAGCCAGTTTCTTTACTGTGCAGATGAAAATAAATGCTTTGGATCTTTGAATGAATCTTTGGATCTCTTTGAATGTCTGTGTCCAGGTTCATTAATCTCACCCAACATTGGTTGCGAGAGATTATTGTAATCACTGTGTCTGTCTGTCTGTCTGTCTGCAGAGATATATCATGCTATAACTCAATGAATACTTGAGATATCACCATGGTATTACATGGGCATATACATATAGCTAATGAGCATCAGGTGAAATGATCAATTTGAGTGAAGATCAAAGGTCAAGATCGTATTTAGCAGAAAGGTCAAAATCACATTATTGGCTCCAATTCAAGGATAGGTTGTCATAGAAACTTTAGATTAGGCATTCTCTGAATACTTTTTCTTAGTTGTTATCAAAGTTCAACTGAACTGGTTTTCTTCTTGAAAATGCTTCGTATCTCATCCATGTGGCTTCACCAGTTTTACAGTATATCCTCTCTGTGGTAACGTAGTACCCCTCACTGCACTGAACAGCTCTGTCCCTAGGCAGTTTGTCCTCAGGGTATGCCAGTGCCTGTCTCAGGGTGTTGCTGGATTTGAAGTATACTGGGATGTTGTGTTAGATAAAAATCTTTCAAAGTTTCTCTCAGAGTCCAGCCTTGTAAGGACTATTCCTCTTTCTGATTTTTCCTGTCTGTTGCCTCTGGGTTCTTGGTGTCTCAGTGTGGACATCAATGCATACATGGTGACTTAAGTGAAAATTGTAACTCTTCTTACACTCCGTGCACTTTTATCTCACACAGCAACTTAGTGGACCAGAAAATTCAGACCCCATAGGAAGATGCTCATGACATCTGCTGGACTGCTGCATTCACATCAACAGCAAATGACATTTAACCACAGATATTTACAGGAAATCAACCCACATGGATCATTATCTTTTTCTTGAAACTGGGGGTCATTAGAAACCTCAATCACAGAACAAAGGAAATTCCATCAGTAGCCGACAAGAAGAAGAAGAAGGAAGAACAACAAGTCAGGGAGACACTGAGGACCTGTGGCTACCCCAACTGGTAACCTGATGTTATGCTGTGCTGAGCCGACGGGTGTGATGAAGGTGCAGAGAGTGTAAGAAGTATTCCTTATTGAATTGAACAGTGTGCAATGGTGTCCACACTAACCAAACCACAGATCCAGGAACCCAGAGACAAGAGAGAGGGGAAGCTGGAAAAAGGTTGGAATCTGACAAGCTTCAAAGCATTTTCAACCAACTACATACCCTGGTATATGTCAATCCCAACATCCTGAGACAGGCTCTGGTACATCCTGAGGATAAAAAGCCCAGGGAGAGACAGCGCAACCTTGTATCTGCTGTTAACTGCAGTGAGGAGTGCAGTACAATGGTGAACTAACTAAGCAACCCTTTCATAAATGTGTGGCTCAACACAAAAGAGCCTCCACCTCAGGCCAGATACTTTGTAGTGTCGCATCATGAGTTCATTTGTAATTGCTGCTCCCATTAAATTGCTTGTAAAAACTAGAAAAGCACTTGGAGAGTGCAGACCTTCGCCAAGGCAGATCACCCCCCCCCCTCACGTAAATGACCTAAATGACTGATACGTTTCACTTTCTCATCTCCAAGTGGCGGTCTGTCCTGACCTACTGAATGAAACACAAGTGACAACCCCCTCAATTTAGTAATTTGTTCCCTCTGCCAGTGTTAATATTTTATCCAAATCAGTCCATAACTTTTTGAGTTATCTTAGTAACAGCTAAACAAACAGACAAATCCTTGTGAAAACATAACTAGAGTGATGTGAAGAGAAGGCTACTATCAATACTAAATATGCAAAAATTCATGCATACAGTGATTTACATTCTATACTGTATATCTTTTTTTTAATAATATGAACACATTTTTATTGTCATTTATCAAAATAATATCATTAAAATAAATGACTCCAAGCAAAACTGTAATTAAAACCTACCACAATTATGTAAGTGGTACATACAGTATGCAGTTCTGTGCAGTGATACATTTTCAGTGACATCATAATTATGACAGTCAGGTTAATATGGGATCTGAGTAGATATATATAAAAAAAGACAGTATTTGTTTTAGTGGTTTATACATTTGTCCACATCAGAAATGTGGACTGTAATGCAGAAGGCTGGGATACATTTTAGCAAAAAATAATTTAAGAAATGGATTAATGGAATTAGATAAAATTAAACCCACAAAACTTCTAAAGTTGGAGCACATATAATGTATTGTACTCATTTTATGTAATGCAATGTAAATACACTGTAAGAGTACCTGAACCCACACTCAGGACAATGGACTACCCACTTTACTTAAAAAGACTTAACACTATAGTCATTACGGTCACCTGTATATTCTGCATATGTGAAGCTGGACTAACTTTTAAGTGTGTGTGTACTTTTTACTTGACTGTTTGTACTCAGATATTTTTTTTTTTATTATTGTTGACTGAAAATAAAGTGTAAACCAAATTTCACTACACTGTTCAATTGTATTTTGCAATGATGCTAAAGCTTATTCTCATATAAGGACACTTAGAGGCTATAGTAGCAACCTTTTTAAAGAGGTGTATTTATCCTTACACCACAATGAATTCAAGTATGTCATATCAAATAATGACTTGGATTTATATAGTGCGTTTTTGGCCACTCAAAGTGCTTCACATTAGTGACCCATTATTCATTCACTCTCACATGCACGCTCTGGTGGTGGTAAACTACATATGTAGCCACAGCTGCCCTGGGGCTGTCACTTTCTTTCTTACCGATAGCTGCTGTGCGCAACTGCTGCATATGAGCCTCTATAACTGCTGGATCCTTGGAACTGTAAGGCCCTAAAGCTGGGTAGAAGTTGGAGCCGATGTCATCAGGTGGGCTATGTCTCCCCTGTGGATACCCCTGAGCCACCTTATAGTCCCAGTGTGGTAACTGTGGGTGGTCCCAGTGGATGTACTTGCCATCAAACTTTGGGTTTCCATACCATGGGTAGTAGAAAGTATGGAGATAATAGTTGGGAGGGGGGTATTTCCTCAGTGTAGCTTCCAGTTCTGCTCGATTTTCAGGCTGAGGTGAGTTGCTCACTTTAGTCTGCTTAGGTTTACCATCAGCCTTGTTGTCTTTCTGGATCGGATCGTCATTTTTTCTATCAGCAAACAGCTCCCCACCCAAAGGACTGGTTAAGGAAGAGTCCTCTGGAGTGAGGAACTTCAACACCACTGTTATGACGAGCACAAACAACACCAATGCAAACAATGTAATGCAAGACTTTCGCTTGAACCTTGCCATTGTTCACTCAGTGCAAGAGAATTTCCACAGTTCATTGTTGAGACAGTGGAAGACTGTTTTGTAGATGGGATGTCATCGCACATACACCAGTTAAGTCATTTCCATCCAACCTGGTGGAATAAATAAACAATATGAAGGGTATTTAGGTCACAATGAGGATGAAAATAATTAGGAGAATATATCATTTAAAAAATAAAATATCAAATTTGAGGACAAACACTATCAGGACAATAAGTGTTCAGAATGTTCAGAAAAAGTACTAATACAGTATTCAAAGAAAGAAAGTCAGAATATTACAACAAATATCAGAATAGTTGCAGAATAACAGGATAACAGTGTAAAATTAAAGTTGTAATATTTAATACAAAACTATAGCTCACATGTTTCTAAGAAAATGTCAACACTAATATTCAGAATGACACAATATTACATTTAAAAAAGGTGACTAAGAGCAAAAATCCCTGTGAACATTATGACTTTTGTAACATTTATTATTTTTCCTCGAGAATATTATTAGATATTCTTCCATAAATACATTTTTGCAGATATACATGTACTTAGGAAATAAATAGACCTTTCTCCCTCAATAGTAGCTTAATACTACGTCAAACAAGGGACAAACAAAAAAGCAGAGCTACTATGATGTGTTCAATGACATGCGGAAATGTTTACACCATCGGTCATTTGCAGCAAGGAATCCCATGTTTTATGACGTATACTGCATTGTAATCTTCCAAATTTCACAAATGACAAGCTAATAATATTAGCAACTCGAAGTCTAGCTTCATACCTCCATTGATGAACTTTGGACGAGTAAACAGCAGCTAAATAGGACAAGGATGACTCAACATTAGTTTTATCATCTACCGGTTTATCACTCCATTTTACTCCTTAGGACGTATGTAAATTTAACACCAACATTTAATAGTGTTCTTTTTGGAGCTCTCTTCATGAGTTGTTTTCGTAGCATGTGATGCAGAGGACGGGACAACCTGCATTTCTGGGTCTGCAGCTCCGGTCTCCAGCTCCGTCTCCATCTGTGGACATGCGCAGATCGATAAACAGGACGTGAGTGGAAGCTCCAGGACAGTGGCGTATCCACATCATATAGGAAGCTGATAATACGTATTACGTTCTGCGCGTGCACGTGTACGTACAGTCAACGGCCTGTCAAACAGGAAGTACAACTGTCACTGTGGACACCGCCCCCATTCGTCTGGGAAGATTAGTTAAAAAAAAAAAAAAAAAAAAAAAAAAAAAAAAAAAAAATGCTCCTCAAAAATACACTTAACATGAACAAGGAGGGATACCCCCCCCTCCAAAAAAAAAATAAAATAAAAAATCTAATACATAACGAAATGTTTGACATTTTCAAATATAAACATCCCTGCTGTTGTTTCTTGCAGTGTTTCAACAAATAAGGTGAGTGAGGGACACAGATGTACAAATAGCATAGTAATAATAATAATAACAGAGTGATAATTATACTTTATGATAAATGAATGAATAGATATGAAAAAACATTTCTATTTCAATTCAAACTTCTGAAAGAGCGAGTTAGCTAACCTATAGCTACTAACTGGCCAGATAACGGGTAATGCTGGATACATTTTTTTTAGACAATTTTCTATTTATTTATTTATTAGTAGTATTATCTTTGCTGTTTTTACTGTTGTAATTATTTCTGCAATGGTGGTGTTTTTAGGCATGTATCCTTATTTTTATTTCTTAAATTTCATCTCTGCATTTATTTTTGCATTCATTTCTATTGGAGATTTTTTTATTTTTTATTTAATTAATTCATTCCATTATTTATTTCTCCAAGCGTGTTTATTTCACACCCTCCTCACTTCTTGGAAAGATCTTCATTGGCTATGGAAATACAACACCTACGAAGGCCTCCTTTGCGCAGGAGGAAGTTAATGAGTTCTCACTCCAGCTACCTGTGCCCTGAATGTGGTAACGAGGAGGAATTATTTGACGCTGGAGATCATTTTGAAGATGTAAAACATGTTTTTGTTGGCATAACACACACACACAAACACGATATTCTACTATTAAATGAATGATAAGTTTTTTACTTTTCTCCCTTCATCAGACAGAACCTCTGAAGAGTCATCTCATCCGCTATGCCCTCCTCTTTCTCAAAGTGGGGCTGTGGCTGGGCTTTGCCTGGGTCTTGTCCTACTTACACCTGGGTGTTCCATGTTTCCTGCTACCAGTCATCCTCTGGTTGTACAGTATTCTGATGCATGAAGAGTCTGTAAAGTCTGAAGAGTCATCTGAAAAGCTGCCAAAAGATCTTTCACAATATTCAAAAGGCATCCTTAAGTGGAAGACTAAATAAAAGCTTTCTTTGACTCATGGGATGTTTCTTTGTGCTCAAGGCCATCAAGGCAATCTATTGAATTCAACTGATGATGTTTAGGTCTAAAATTTAAAATTTAGAGAACTGCTTTTTCTGGAGATAATTTTTACTTAGTGAGATTAACAATCCAATCGGTTTGCATGTTGTAATGTATTCCCTGTGAATAAGTTCCTCTAGTTATTTCGTTCATGGATGTTCATTTCATCATCATCATTTCAATAATAATCTGCTAGACAACATTTACATACCCAGACTTGAAAAAGAGCAGGATGAAAAAAAAACCTTATACTTCCTGACTGTTTCTAAATAGCAATAGCCTTAATGGTTAACTTTACACAACTAGCTATGAAGTATATCAATCACCTCTTCTCAGTTGTGTTTTACTTAATCAGTATTAAAAAATAAACATAGTTTTAATGAATACAAAAGATTGGTTCGTGTCTATAACAATGATAATATTTAAATATTACATCGATTTACACAAATCTTTATATATCATTTTCTATTTTTGACATTATTTGATTTGATTACATTATGTGATTACTGTGTTCGGGCAGGGCAGGGCAGTTAATGAAACCACAATGTCTGCCTGAGGAGGCCAAAACTGGTACTCCAAAGGGTCTACATCAGCCCCTGAGATGAATTTCTGAAATGTAATAATTACACTGAAGTTAACAGTCAAGGATGTCAAACTCGGGGCCACAGGCCAACTTGATCTGAATTGGGTCAGACCAGTAAAAATGATCATAATCTATAAATAATAACTCCAAATGTTTGTCTTTGTTTTGGTGTCAAGTAAAATTAATGGACACATTTAAAAACTATCCTTTCCCCAAAAAAAAACATAAGATAAAGGATATGAAATGTATTAACAAAAGTAAATTGAATTGTAATTACATTGTGCTGGTTACAAAGTGTTTTGTGTCTTTGTAGATTCACTGTGACCTGTAGGCTGTACATTTTTCACTCTAAAACATAGAGAAAGTTTTTAAGTTTACATTATTTAGAGATTATTATGGTACTATTATTTAACTTGTTTGGCCTACTTGAGATCACATTGGGCTGTGTATGAACCTTGAACGACAATGACTTTGACAGCCCTGGTTTATGGTGATCTGACTGTGGAGAAAGCAAGGTCGTTGCAAGAATCACCAAGTTAAATTTTACACGTTTTTTTTTAGACTTTTTTAGATCATTACAAGAAAAATTTTAGTCTAACATCAAGACGCTCTCAAATAAAAAGAGGATCACATTTAATTCTCAAAACCATGTCACTTTGCACTTTTTTATACTTTGTAATGAGCACGATACCTGTCGCCGACTACCTCTTCCACCCAGTTGGAGAATTCATTACTTTCGAGTCAGTTCTTGTCGAACAACATTTACCGATTTCATTAACACATGTCCTCACTATCCCGTCTGACCGCATGTGTAAGATGGAATGAAAATAGGAAAGGTACGGAACGCGGTAGTGGACACACTGAGCTGTCATTGGGCATGATATCAGAAAATTAATGAATGGTATTCAATGGGAAATAAAATGCTAAAATCGTATCTGGTGTGTTTGTACCTCATAATAAATTATATTTATTTATGTGCGTTTCAACTGCTTCTGTTAACCATTCATTCATGATTAATTTGCGAGTAAAACCGTTTAATAATTTGGACTACACGCCTGGCGCGTATGTGACGTCACTAGTCTCCACACAACAGCTGACGTCACATACGCGACACATTGTAGTCTCTTACTAAGCCCACATAAAACCTAACGTCATCCCATCAAAAACGGGTGGTCTGCCTATGCCACATCAAATACTTATTATTAACCGCTATCATATGTGAATTTCAGAGCACTTGTCAAACGGAATCAGAATTTAGCTTGAGTCGCTCCTTTCACTTCGCGCGCTAAAGACCCATGGACCGGAAGTAGAAGGACGTGACTTAGCTTCCCCATGGACGGAGCGGACGTAAAAAAAAAAAAAAAAAAAAAGTAAGACTTGAGCAAATAAAATTTTAGACCTGGGATGACAATATGGGTGTTTTACCAGACATTTTAAGGCCTAAACATAGATTTCTGAATTTTAGACTTTTTTAAGACCGCGCGGGAACCTCGAGAAAAGGAGAAACATGAACACAATCTCTTTATCTGGTAATATTTGGGATTAAGGGATAAGAAAAACGTCCCTAAAATGTCATGTGTTTCTTTCTCTTTCTCAAAATTCCCATTTATTTTAATCTGTATATGTTCTCTACTAACCAGACAAGGAGACTCAAACTGCAATAATAAGCTCATTTCCTTTTCAATAACCCTTTCCACTCTTTTCCTGTGTTTACCTTGGATTTGGACTTTAACAGTAATGTAATATAAGAATGTAGCAACATGTAAACCTATAAACAAACTGTATAAATTGAATATCTAATAATAATAGAAAAAAACAACACTGTTGAGTTTCCAATGTTTACTGTTTCCATCCATTTTATTGAATTTATAGACTTTCAAACAAACTTGTACAAATTGCAAAACAGCTTTTGGTAACACCTCATTGTTTTGTTATAATTATTAGGAAATAAATTATGTAAATTAAAAAGTAAACAATCGTAAACAGAGAACATAGAAATACAACTAAGAGCAAAAAAAGAGAGAGAGAGAGAGAGACAGAAAAAAAGAGGCAACTGTTTACCATCACACATCCACTGCATTTATATTTACAGTGGACTGATGCTCATCCAACCTGAATAATGGCTGGTTTGTAGAATAGACGACTGAAGTACCTTTAATGAGAAACGACACAAATGTTTGACAGGAAATGTCATGAAAAACCCATCTGGAGTTTTAAGATTTGCATGGGATTTAAGTAGTACTGTATTTATACACCAGGTGGCGCCACTGTCACATGCCTGAACCTGCCACTTCCTCCTGCCAGCACTTTTTTTAATACTCTGTACCTGGGAAAAAAATCTATGGAAGTACTAAAACTTAAATAATGTGAGCATACTATGAATGTTCCTTCACACACACATGTATATTTGGTCTTTATCTGTCTGCTAAGTGGCATGAATACAGAAGCACAGTTTAATTAGCTCGTCTATGCCTTTAGTTCAACACAGCCCTGTCCAGACCTTCATTGATGGGTCCTAAGTGACCTGAAGTGGACAGCTTTGATGTTAAGTTTAAATACACCTAAAAAGATGCACTGAGATCCGATCACTGAGATCACATTCAGAAGTGGACTGGGTTGTTTATATCCATGTTGTTTTAGCAGCGCAAACACAAAACAATCAACACAAAAGTGTACGCCATTCAAGACAAAATATTGACAAATGGAATGGTCAAAGTCATATTGACACTTTAGGGGTTACTGCAGTAAGTGGCAGGCAGGAAAATATCCCACCTTAAAAGCTGTGTACTAGTGTTGAGCTGTACAGTGAATTAAATCAGCAACAACATGTTATAAATGCAGCTTGAAAAACTTGACAACTTGTGCTGTTTTAGGCTATGGATGGGATGGTTTACTTAATCACTCAAGATGTGTTTTATGTGAGGTGTGAACAGACATATTTACAGCTGTCCACTTGTCATCGCATGATCAAAAACGCATGTGAAAGCGAGTGACTGTAAGCAAGACTCAAACTAGATCAATGCCCCTTCATACACTTTCCACACAGCATTTCAAAATGTCTGTAACGGTGTTTATATGAGGGAAAATTATCTCGTTTACAACCAATAATAAACTGAGGAGAGACTTGGGGGAAAATGTCAATACTGGCTCTGTGTAAGGAGCAGCATGTTTTAGTGTGGGTGTGGAGTCGAGGCATAACAGAGTGGAGGAATCGATGTGCGGAGGGCGTTGTGTTTGGATACAGCGCGTCCACGGGCAAAAGCATCTGATCGAGTCTGTAAGTGTCATTCATGCCGGTCTGTTCACATTCTTTTATGGGGAATGTCCACTTCCTCTGTGGTTAATGACATAAAACTGTCTGTGCACAACACCCGTGAGTACACTGCACATCCTATAAAGTCCTGTTAAAACATAATATAAGAAATGTTATTTTTGTTCATGGGTTTTTAGCATTGCACAGGAATCTCAGTCCTATTGAAATAAACTGAGAGGGTTCTCTATTTTCTTAAGAGATCAAGGCAAAATCAATGTTAAATATCTATATTCTTTAACTGAAAAAAAAAAAAAAAATCTTCTGACTCAGTCGCTTTGCCTCTCGATACAGAGAAGGGCATTTCCGTACACAACACAGAAAACCTCAAATGGCATTGGAAGTATACCACCAAAAGATTATTTGTTAATAATATCAAAAATACCAACAAACAGGCAAAAAAATTAAAACAGGTCGGTCACAGCAAATTTATGTACACATACACATTAAGAAAAGAGCTGTCAGTGGAGCTGGGGAGGGGTGAGTGGAGGAAGGGGGAAAGATTTGGGCAATTAGATAAGCCCTGTATCTTAACCATACAGGGGAGTTACAGGGGTTGCCGTGGCAGCAGACTGAGGACAGAGAATGGGGTGGGTGATGAGGGGGAGGGCCACAGCTGTACGTTCACCTCTTCTTTGGGGCCTGGGTGGTGCGGGGCGGGGTCACGGGTCGTCCAGAGTTCACGCCGCCGTACTGGTACTTGGCCTTCTTCTCTGAGGGCTTTAGGATCTTCAAGTGAGGAGAGACGAAGAGTCAGAAACAAAACAATAAACATTTATGACCAAAGATTCACCATTGAACATGAAAAACAGTACAAGGTAGTTTGGGAATATGTGTTTTTAGGCTGAAGCCAAAGTTGAATACTATTATAAATGGAATGGTAAATGGACTGCACTTATATAGCGCTTTTCCACCTTCATGGTGCTCAAAGCGCTTTACATTAGCCTCTCATTCACCCATTCACATACACACTCATACACCAGTAGGTTTCTAAGGTCTAAGGTCAGTCCTACTGGGGGCCTAAGTCAGGGTTCAGTGTCTTGCCCAAGGACACTTCAACATGTGGACAGCCAGAGCTGGGACACGAACCGCCAACCTCTCAGTCATTGGGCGACCCACTCTACCAACTGAGCCACAGCCGCCCATTATGACACTAACCAGAGACCTTAGATCAGGCGGGGTCAAATTCATTTTAGTCCAGGGGCCAAATGGAGCTTAATTTAATCTCAAAACGAGCTGGACCAGTTAAATACAAGAATACTAATTACACTGGTCTACAAGTAAGATACTTCCAGAATAAAACTAATGAAATTGTGTCAGATGTGTGTTATTGATAAAGAAAACTCAACTCTTAAATGCTGGTTGCCTCAAGTTTCCAAGATAAGTCTGGGGTCAAAATGTGAAATTCTTATAATTAACCAGAGAATAGGTTTTAGTCCAAAGGAATATTGGCCTCAGATCTACCAGATCTAGTTCAAAACACTGTCTGCACAGATCCATTCACTTTACAGGTTCTATCTAGTGGAATATTTACAAAACCAATGTATACGTGTACATAAACTACCATATATGTGGAATAACACACCATCATATATATTAAAAACATGAGCTAACCAGCACTCTTGTCATTTATTTTCTTATTAAAGTATGTAAGATTTAGCACATTTAATGTCTGTAGCAGATACTTTCTAAAAACTTGTAGTCAAGGCTTCTATCCCCAAATAAAGTTTCAATAATATTTTTTAGGTCTGATCGCCGCCACTGGATATCCTTTGTGTTAATATGAACTTGGGTTTTGGTCTGAGGACCATATGTTTGACACCCCAGGCTTGTATACTATCCAGTGAGGAAACATTGTCATTTGGTACTGAAATGATTTGACTACCTCCGCCAATGAGGTTATGTTTTTGCCAAAGTTTGTCTGTTAGTTAGTTAGCAAGATAACTCAAAATGTTATGGATGAATTTCAATGAAATTTACAGGGTAGGTTGGTAATGGGGAGATGTAGAAATGAAATGCCTTCTCAGAGGCCTTTTCTAGTTTTTTAACTGCTTTGAGTAGAAAAACACCAGGCATGAAAAATGGACAATTTGTATAAAATTGCTCTGAGCGTATCAAAATCAAAAAGAGAAAAAAAAAAAAAAACAAACTCAAATGGGTTGAAATGAATGACTTTAGTAGTGAGGAATGTGTATCAAAGCCAAGGAATCTGCATCAGCGGTGACTGAGCGGTACTCTGACTGTGTACTCTTCATCTCTACCTGGAAGGAGCACATGAGGGATTCGTCAACACTCATCATGCCGCCTGCGTTATCAAACTCCCCGCAGTAGTTTGGAGCAGAGAAAAGTGTGACCAGTTGGCGTTTGGCAAAGAACTCATATCCATCCTCCACAACCTGTTAGAAGACACAACATTATTCCACTGCCCACTGCAATCGATAGAGAGAAAGAAATCTTCAGCTAGTTCCACAGGCCAATTCTCAAGGTTGAACGTACAAAACCACCTACACATGAATCAATATGTAACACCTGATGCATACTCATAATACTGGATCTATGCCATTTCAACATTAACATTACTCACTCTAACTCTATCATTATTCTCCGACAATCATTATAATAATTTTTGGTTATTACAGCTGATTTTAATATGACACACTGCAGCCAACTGTTTGCTTATGTGTCTAACAGGTATTAATTGAGCAAACGCTGACTTATAATAGTAAACATTAGCTGAAGATGGTGTCAAATAACACCTCCATAGGAAAAGCGTGTTAAAGTGAGGTCTGGAGGTGTAAAGTCTGCTCTGAGAAATGTATGCAGCTTACTCATCAATTGCGCTAAAGACGAAAAAAAAAGTGTTGACATTTCAATGCGACTGTTTATTGGAGTGTAGAACGGTTTCTGTCATTACCTGGTGGGCTCTGCAGATCAGGTCCAGGTCGTGGCGATTAAGAAACTTGCTGACCACATCTGCCCCGAAGGTGAAGGAGACTCCGCGGTCGTTCTCTCCCCAGCCCTGTACGTCCTTATCTGGATCTGACCACAACAGGTCACACAGCAGGCCTAAGACACACAGGGACAGGTGATGAAAGAGGACGATGGCAGCAAACAAGGACTGGAATGTGGGTAAGATTCAGCAGGCAGCACAAAGGAAATCCACTGCTTCAAGGAGATCCCAAACTCAGACGTTTCACCCTTGATGGAAATATAAGAGTTAACGTGGATAGAATCAACTCAAACTTTAATCCTATGTATGTAGTTTTGTCACTACATTCTGCTATAGTATGGTAAAACAGCTGAGCAGATTTGTCAGCCATAGAGGTGGAGATCTGTGACATATTCAGAGTTTTCCATATATTTTGTTTGGAATATTTCATCTGTAACTGGATCATTTTTGGAAATATGGCATTTTCATTCACAGGTAAAATGTACACAATGCTGGAAAATAGCTAGCATTGCATAAGATTACATACGAAATAATGGTTAGCCAATTGAGTACAATTTTAGAGAAAGCAATGATACAGAAACAATGCACCCATCAAAGCCCACTGATGCGGTTTTATAAAGAAAAACAAGTCATTTCCCTACTGCTTTAGTTGCATTCTGTGAAGTATATACATATCTGCACAACCTAAACACTGAAAAGATTTATATAAAACTATGCAAACCACATCTTCTCTAGAATGAGTGAAATTCTGGCTGTTATCATCCCCAATGATTTCTCCCTGAAACCAGCGAAGACATTGTCTGTATAAATCAGGAGGTTCAGCGTGAGCTGAACACAAACAAACGTCTTTGTGGAGACTTAGAAAGAAGAAAAACTCTTCACTGATGACCTCAATTCCTCTCCTTTTCACTCATGTAGCTCTTATACATATCACACCTGCAGTGTTTTTCTTACAGATAAGCTTTGTTTTGTCACATTTTCTAAAGCCCAGACATGGACATTAATCTGAGAGAATCACATCTGTGGTGGCTCCTCAAGATCAATGGTGACATACACAAACACATTATCAATCATATATATATATATATATATATATATATATATATATATATATATATATATATATATATATATATATATATATATATATATAAAAGATATTAAACGAAGAACAAGAACACTTCAGAACAGCTATCAGCAATATAATAGCTATTGAAGCTTGGAATTGTCTCAGTGTTATTGATGAGGGCACCTTAAAGCACTGGTAAAGCACATTCTAATTATGTGTGTCCAAGTAACAAGAAGAAAATGTTCCAAACTGTCTAACTTGCCAGGATGCTCTTGGAAAAGAGATTTTTTTTTTGTCTATTAATCTTTCCTGGTTTAATAAATGTTAAATAAACCAAAGAAATGTCTGAATGGAACCGACTCTACATTCACCATCACTCCAGTGACAAATTCAAAGGAACTAACTGGGTTTAGTATAAACAGTGAATCAAGTGGTGTTAACACAACCACTGTACCTGTATCTGGCACATCTGTGGGCCTCATAATCCTGCGGATCTGCTCCATTGACTGCAAATCAGGTGATAATCCTAGAAAGAAAAGCATTTTGGGTCAGTAATGGCTCATTTAAGGATAGTGATTTTTTTTTTTAAACCAACCACTATGATACTGGTCTAAAAGTAAAATGCTTCCACAATAAAAAAAAAAAGTAGAATTTTACCACGTGAGTCATTTAAAAAGAAAAAGTCAAAAATGCTTTTAATCAAAAAGAATATTTGTCTCAGACCTACCAGATCTACTTCAAGACACTCTGCACATTACAACAATTTTCTTTACAAGTTCTATCTAGTGGAAGATTTATAAAACCATCGTATAAATGCACATAAACCTATATGCGTAATAATACTTTATCATATACCTTGAGAACATCAGCAAACCAGCACATTTGTCATTCGTTTTTCAATTAATCTTATTAAAATACGGGATGATTAGCACATTTAATCACTGAAGCAAGATAATTTCTAAAAAAAAATAAAAAAATTACAGACCAGTGTAATTAAAATTAAATGAGGAGCTTTATAAGTGTGACTGTCACTTTGGAGCATGAAAAGTGAAAATGAAGTGAGATCGTCTGAAAGTCTTGGTATAGTTCATGCACTTAGGATATAAATAAGTCCCAGACTGAATATAGGTCAAAGGGAGGAAATGAGCGCAATAGCAGCTCTCTCACCGCCATGGCAGCAAAAGATCTTCTCGTCTATAATAGCAGCGATGGGGAGGCAGTTAAAGCAGTCAGTGAAGGTCTTCCACAACTTAATGTTGAACCTGCGCTTACCTGTAGAGAAGAACGACCGCACAATTAGACATGATGGAAGCTCGGTTACATACAGAGTGATTAAAGTGATAACATGTCATAATGCCTTTAACAGAAAGTACATCTCAGCATTGATTGTCTAAGTCTCCCATCTCTATGGACTCCGTTGATGTCCAGTTGGGTTATTACGCTATTACTTAATTAGATAATGTTTATTAGCGAGATAGGCTATTTTATTTATTTATTAGCTGTTAGACTATGTTGTGCAGTCTGTTTCATATCTCGCGTGGGCTTTTAGACTGCTGACTCTGTTTAAACTGATGACATAATATTGACACCAACAAAACTTGCACAACAGCTGACTGTGCTGAAAGTTGGAGAGTAAAGAAAGTGTCCAGTTATGTATTTGGTGTGTGTAAGAAGTGAGTACATTTAGATATAGTCATAAAATAAAGGGAATCAGAAGACAACTGTCTTCAACTGATGAGGTTGGAACCTCATTGTCTATTGCAACCTCTGTTTATGAAGAAAAACTTGCTCTACTTACAACCTGAAAAATTTCCAGCGCCAACATTTGTTTTAGTTCCAGTTCATTTGAAGTGTATTGGGTAAGTTTCCTACCAGTGATGCACGGGCTGACCCGAAGTTTTTTAATGATATTCGGGTTGCGGTCGGTCGGGTTGTTTTGTCGTTTGAGATAAACATTAAAATAACCTGATAAATACGCTTTATTAACTGAATTTCCATGAAGGTAACATACAATGTCAGAAGTATCCTACGGTATGGAGGCAGCAAGAGAGAAAGAGAGTTGGGAGAGTGGAAGCTCCAGAAACATACAAACAAAAAAAAGGAAGATTTGGGACACATTTGCTGAGATTTTTAAAGATGATGAGCGGCTCCCAGTGTCAATGTATAAACCAATTTGAATAACCTAAAAGAACAAAATTCATAGTACATAATGTGTAGTTAGGGTGTTCCACTAGTTTGTGGAGAACTTTTGACTTGAGTCTTCTTCCCGGACTCTCTGGAAGAAGAGATACTTAGTCTCAATGGGACAATCCTGGCTAAATAAAGGATAAATAAATACAAATTTAACTTAAAAAACAATGTGTTTTCCTCATTTTTTTTATTTTGTCATATCAATATTTCTAAAGCATCTCAAAGAAATGCATTGAAGACCAAATAACATCATTAACAAAGGCAACAAAAGTTCAGTAAACAATAGACAACCCACCATTTATAAAGGTAATTTCTACAAAAATAAAAACTAAAAACTAAAGATACAGAGTTAAATAATGCTCATATGTATTACAATGGTTGAGAAACCAGTGTTAGTGATTTGAACTCTTGAGATTTTATGACACAGGGGGCGTTAATAATGTACTTACACTCATCATAGAATCCATAAATGCGGTTGATGGAAGCACACTCATGGTTCCCCCTGAGCAGGAAAAAATTCTCTGGGTATTTAATCTTGTAGGCCAACAGAAGGCAGATGGTTTCCAGCGACTGTTTCCCTCTGTCCACATAGTCGCCCAAGAAAAGGTAGTTTGCCTCTGGAGGGAAGCCACCATACTCAAACAGCCTCAGCAGGTCTGTATACTGCCCATGAATGTCACCTGAAGAGGAGATGTGACGGGTCAGGGTGTTAATTTGATGAAGAGCAGCAACAAGGACAGGCTAAGAAGCATAACCTGATCACAGACAAGATGAATTACTGACAGATAAAAATGATAAGAAGAGAACTGTACACTAGTTTGGGCTGACAATAGGTAGGGTTCCATTTAGCTGCACTTAAAAAGAACTCAGCGGAGACAGCAAACAGTTATCATGCTTGGGAGAGGCTTAAAAAGTTGTCTTTAACTATGGAAACAGATTCAGATCAGTTTATTTTAGTCTCTCTCCATTGAATTTTTTCATCTTTTCTACAAGTTTCATTACTGCCATTGAGATGGAGCTACTTTATCTAAAGGAATTTTGATGATCACTAAATAAATTGTCCCATCTGTCAATTACACTTATTACAAAGACCTTTTCGAGGATTTTTAAGAACGGGGAACAAAGACAAATTGGTTTGTAATTGATGAAATGGGAGACTGCAGGTTTGTACATATGTATGAGGAATTCAACCAGTTTTCATTTTGGTAGGAAACACTTGTGTTTGTAAGGGCTAATTGTAGATATATGTCTGTGGTTTCACTATATGTTCTAGAATATTTTCAAATATTCAATGAGTAGACTCTTTATTCTCAGTCCCTTTTCCTGTACCCTCGTAACAATGGATTTGGGGATTTTATAGATTTGATCTAAATCTAGACTGCATATTTATCTCTGTACAATTGTCAGTGGTTACAAAATAGTCATGAAATGTATTTATAATCTCTTTAATTTAATCTACAATAGTGTCATATTCAGTGGATGAATAATGCACAGGGATGTGTGGACTGATGATGAGAATAAATTGGTAAATTAAAGGCTTAAAGCTGGCTTTGATAATTGTTAATGTTCCAGTCTTAACTCCGCTCTTTTCAGTGAAATGAACAAAATAAAAATCCAATTAAATAATAAATATATTTTTGTCAGAGAAACTGAAAAGATGTTTACAAAAGCAACTGCAGTCTAGTTTTTCTATTCCCAAACTAAACTTCATCCTCACATGTACTTGAACACACACACACACGCGCACACACACACACACACACACACACACACACACAAATGTGGTGTGAGTCTCAATAGCATCAAGCATGTAGGTTAAATGGAATATATGACTGAGGCTATGCTTTACTGGGACAACAGCATTACACCCAGTTATACACAGATACCCGCATAATGAGCTGGTAAAACCAGCACCAGATCAATGCCGAGTCTCAAGGGAAAAGAACTAGACGACGACTGACAATTCAGGTTAATCATGAAAATAAGGGACAAAAACTAGCTTTAATTTGAACAACTCTCCCAGGACGACAGGTTGACCCCGTCAGCAGGCAGTGATGAGCTGGAGGAGCTCTTACCCAAGCCTCTGCAGGGGAGCCTCACTTTATCACCCGGCCAAGACCTGCTTCCTTTTATATCTTCTTGCACCAACTTATGAGCTGCTCTAATTTGGGCTAAGTACTCCACACACAAATGACTGCAGAGAGCCTCACCAGGCATGGGCAGGACAATAATAACAGGCTTTATCAAGGCCAGAACAGAAAGGGACATGATACGCCAAACTCTTTATGGCAAGGCTTCATTACAGGATGGCACCAAATACAAATTAAAATGAAATAATAGGCCTGGTTAAACTGCACAGCTGTTTGGCTCGGAGATTAAAATGACCAACAACAAAAATGAAGACGTATGAGAGGCTGGTATGATTGTCCTTTTATATTTTTTTTTGGTGCCAGTCAGTGATCTCGGCACCAAAACCCAAACCACCAATAGCACCAAAGCTGCAGGCTCATTCTTATTCATTCTTAAAATACTTGATTTCATTCTATGAAATTGTTATTTTCCTTTTCTAAACTAAAATAATTCTTTAAGTTTACACTATTACAGTATGTCTCGTTATATTGAACCCTAACCTCTGCGTTGTGTCGTGTACGCTCATCGCCACTATGTTAATATTGAATGGATGTGACCTGAAAACCTATAGATACAAGATCAAAACACTCTTTATTCTGTTCTAAGGAGTCAGAGAGAAGATCACAGGAAACAATTAAGAGATTATGTAAAAACAAAAACAGATGTTAAATACAGAGGGCAACACACAAAACACCAATTCTTGAAGTTCCCTAAATCAAAACACAAATAGTAATATACAGTTAGTGTAAATTAGGGAACAACATTTGGATGCACTAGTACAGCAGGAGACATGGCAACACAAACTGTAATTTCTGCAGAGAAGTTATTCAGAGGTGAGTGAACTCTGTAAATGCAGGGCCAGCTTCAGTTCAACACTGCCTCTGTAGTAAAACCTGAATAAACTGGATTAGGAAAGAACACTCTTTCATTTAGCTTTCAATTCGTGACATTGAATATGCTTTATTTTTACTCGCTCCCACACCCACTAACTGAGCTTCTATGGGGCAGAACCCTGCATCGCCTCTCATGAGGAACAGTAACATGATAGTGAATTATTTACTCGTCCTTTTGCTGCACTGTCAAAACAGTCAGAGTAGCAGTGCACATGCATGGTTTATAAAGAAGTGCAAGAAGCAGAAAAGAAAACTGTTTAGCCTGAGGTCAGTTTTCTAATGAGATTAACTGGGCTTTGGAGAAAAGATGATTAAAAAAAAATATTCAGTTGTGTTCAGCAATTATTAGTAGAGTGTAAACAGGCCACCACACCATCAAGGTAAGTAAAAATTAAACTACAAGGCAGTCAGAGACAGCAGACCTCCGCCAAGGCTTGATGTGTCATCATACGACATCAAAACATGATGTGATGGAGCCATAGGTGTTGACCCGTCTGAAGGTGAGACAATGTGAATGCAAAAAACCCGCACAGATTCTATCATGTCAGAATCTTGATATATTACCATTTATGTGTTTTTGCTGTTGACCTTTAGTGTGACCTTGACCTTTGACCTTGATTGCTGAAAATCTAATGGGTTCTTCCTTGACCCATTATCCATCATTCCTGAAAGTTTCATCAAAATTCACAAAGGACTTTTGCCATAATCCTGCTAACAGACAGACAAACAAACAGGTCCGAATTTAATACCTCCTTGGTGGAGGTAATAAAGTGAAGCAATATTGCACTGTGTAACAGTCCTAACACAGAATGGATACCAAGGCTCTGGTATTTTAAAAACAGAAATGATATGAAGTTTGTAGTGAGTGATCAGGATAATAAAACATTTTATAAAGGAGGCATAGCCAAAGTACAATTCTTACTGGGTCCCTGAAGCCTCTGTACTTATTTCATAGCAATACTTTTGTACTTTTCTGTATTCAGTACTGTGACTAACATCCAAAGTATGTGGCTCACAACATGACTCACAGTATGGCCAGCAAATTAACTTGTAGTACAAATGACTGAAAATATTCTAGGGGAAAAAAGTAGCTATTCAGGGTAAGATGGGATGAACCAACCACATTGTACAGACTTTAAGTGTGATATGGTTTCTTAAATACTGCTGTCTTGTTTGTTTTTCAAAGGGAAATATGTTCCTAAACCTATCACTGTGGTGGGTTTGAGAATATATAATTACAACAATTGCCACCGAGTGCAAAAATGCAAGCCTACTTATACAACACAAGCCATGTGTGCATTTTTGTGGTGTTCCTTTGGTAAATTTAACACGCCAACAAATCAGTTACTCTTGGCTGACTCCCATCAGTGAGATAATATTACGCAGAAATAGAACCGAAAAGCCTCAAAACATTGGAATTTGCAAAGATTAATTCATATATTTCTAATAAAACATCATTATTATGACAGTTTGATTTTATGGTTTGTGTCACAGCACAAGAAAAATCATTGTAAGTACCGCTGCCATTAAAAATCTTGTTTAAACAGAGTCAAATCATGCCATGTCTGTGGACTTCTAGTAGCTTAAAGGTTAATACACGAGGGAGTGAGTACAGAATTTGATCCATGTGGCCTTAGTAAATAATTAAGCAGATTCAGTGTTTGGTCTTTATAGTCAGTACATGTGCTCCGAAAGCTGATCATTAGAGCCAGGGGTTAAAGACAACTAATCAGTCTAGGGTTTGAAGTTCAGCAAACAAACAAAGAAAATAGAACAGAGAGATGGCCCGTGTAATGACAAGACACCACCCCACATTCATCTATATTTTAGAGCACTGAAACAGAGGTAGATCTGTGCAGAACACACAATTCAGAGACAGTAATTCGTATTACTCCATTGACACATGTCTATAGTAATCTTTCTTGAAAATTAGTAGAACAAGAAACAACAATGGTCTATAGTGCTTCCACTTTTAAGACAGAAAAAATTTGTTTTCATCCACTTTTATTCACAAAGAAATATGACATAAAATATAGTTCCAACCAATCAATTATCAAGTGCCAACAGGATGTTTAAATAATGATCAGAATGGGCAGAAGTTGTGGACATAATAGAATTTCATATTAATTAGCAAAAATAAATACAAATTTGAAAAAAATCTGCCTGTTCAGTTCCAGATTTTTTGATTCATTCAACTGTTTATTATTTTTATCATATGCTCTGTCACCAGTTGCAGTTGTAGTCAATTTGTTATATCATCACAGTAGACTGCTGTGCTCTACTCCTGCATGTTTCAGTCCTGCCCAAGAGTCAAAAACACTACATTTACACATGTTCTTTTTTCTGTCTAAACAGATGAGAAATTCCCTTATTTTTGTCACATTTGTTGCTAATGTGTTCTTGGACCCTTTAAGTGAGGGTGATTCTAATTATGTCACTGGTGCATCTTAGCCTTTATTTCTGACCAGCCCATGTATCCTGAAGTAAAACAGTTAAACACCTCCAGCTCCACAGAACAGTAGTTCACAGTCTGTTTGCATGTTCTCAGCAACTGTTCTCTATATAGCATGTGTTGACAAAGAGACATCTGTATTTACTTTGCTCAGAGTTTACAGTAGAAATGTTTCCGTTCTGAGTATTAGGCCATCTGACAACAGTCTCGCAATGTAAATGTGTGTGGGTGGAAATGGGCATGTGGAGACACAAATGAACAATATGTATGCATTCTGAGTGAATACAATGCGCAGTGCGACGCATTCTCGGGGGCTGCTTTGTATATTAGTTCAGAGTTGTGCGCACTTGCCATGCTATACTGGAGGAAAGAGATAAAGCACGTGGGAGTGTGCAAAAATGTGCAGGCGCCAACTTAGAGATAGTGATAGCAGGGGGCCTCACTTCGTTGCCTCCTTCAGGTCTATATTAATTATATGTGATACCCCCATCTCTGCATACGTGTGTAGTTGCCGTGTAACACACAGGGCAGTGAAGCTTACCGAGTCACACTGACTTAAATTATGACCCAGGATGAAGCAGTGTTATCCAGTCTGATTACATAAGTGAACTCTGAGCTGCATCAAAGAAATAGATTGGTGCTGTGGGATGTGCAGACCAGGCTTTGTAGTACTGTATGTGCTCTGCAGTGGGAGGAGACCATTGGCCCATACGACCAATGTCTCCCTTTTTGTATTTTACAAAGCACTGTCCTTTTCAGTGCTTCGTAATGGGTGTGAAACTTTAGAGGTTTATATTACTCCTTTAGTGTTCGATGATACTGCTCAAAAATGATCCCGATAAAAGTTTCTTTTTACTTCATACTGATAAATGTTGATTAATCGTTTACTTACCGAGTGTTAAGTAATAATGACTGGCAGAAAAACAGAACGAAATCGCATCATTTATTGAGTCATGTTAAATGGAGTAAAACTAGTGTTTTGTGTGTATAGGAAACTACAAGGCAGCCACCACTGTCAGATTTTCTGCAGCTTTCTGCCGTTTCATGCAAAAGAAAATGCTATTAGAAGCTTTGTGTCCAGTGTATCTCGGTCATTTGGAAGCAAAAATGCGTTCATTGCACAGTGATGGCGCTGCAGTGTATCTTTATCAGCACAGAGCACAAGGAATTGACTTTCAGACCCCTCAGGAGGATCATCAGCTAACAGTAGCTACTAGCACTAAATACTCCATGACCTTAACCAGCTTGCTGCTTAACGTTAAGCTGGTGTAAAAACATGTGTACAGATAGGCTTGGCTGTGTGAGAGTAAAACAGTTTCACCTTTTTTGAATGTTTCGCTGCAGTGTTTACATCTTGTATCCTCTAAAATTCCCGTTCAACAGTTTTGTCGACTACAAATCTGATACAGTTTCCTATTAATTCAAAATAGGCCATCGTGATCACTTAATGTATCAGAATTTATTCATTGGATTTACAGAAAACCTGAAAGTTAAGGATATGAATTGTATGGGTATAAGGGTATAAAATGTTGGTTTTGTACATTTTTAATACAGGGTTCTTCGGTTCGATACATTTTCAATATATTTTTGGTACGGTGGGGTGACGGCACCCGCAACAGAGGCACAGTGAAGGAGAAGAGGAGCAGGTTTCTTTGATCTTGCCAACTTCAGTTAAAAGATAAAAACCTTTTTGTTACAAAGCAATATGTGGAGTCTTTAATGCCATAAAGTTGTGACGTACCGAAAATGAAACTTACCATGCTTCGAACATCCGACCCAGGTTCTACGCCTCTCTTCTACTCCCTATTGTCATGTTTTAGCTATTTTTGAAGCAGCGTTAAGAATTTGCCACGGCTGAATGTATATAGTGGAAACCCTGCATATGGATTCTGTTTGTCAACATCCCGTTTTCCCAGTGTTCACATTCTTCACATAGACTCCATCTATTTGTTTGGTACACCTCCGTATTATATCAAAGGCTCTGGACCATAACAGTTCAGTACAAACAAGTGCACCACTACACAGTACAGTTATCTGGGTAGGAAGAGCTAGCCATAACTGACATGTTACTTATTCTCAGGAATCAACAACAGCATATAATGGGCAGCTAGCGCATGTTTATGTACATTTTTGACATTTTACACCATTAGTTGCATATTGCTATGATTGTATACATTTACCTCCAGGCCTTATAAACCTTTCAGCTGTCACATTATATAGGAAATAAACTGTACTGACCACAGATCTTAAGGGGTGCCTCGAGCTCCAGCAGAATGGGCTGGCTCAGGAAGATCTCCCTCGATTTGATGCAAAGGCCCCGCACCTCAGCCTCAGTCATCTGGACTATCTTCCCTGGGCGACATCCCCGCACTATGGAGAGGAAATAAAACACACTGTCAATACAATGAACTAAAAGCCATCATCAGTTTGAAGTGTAAACACAGCAGCACTAGGGCCTCCCAACACGACAAAATTAATCAAAATAGGACCGTAACACAATGCCTCTTTACCAAAGAGGATATAACACTCCAGGCAGAACCACAAAGCAATCTTAAAATCTGATGAGCTGTGGGTGTAATGATTCTGTACCTTAATGCTGCTTAGTCTCAGCCATACTTAATAAACCCACTACATGGGCTGTGAAAGTGTAGCAGCTTGCATTTTCAGCAGTGGTGTGGGTTTATTGGCTGTGTAGTTGTACTGTTTGCTTAAGCCTACTTTCTGGTGTTGTGCCACAGCCCTGGGTGCAGATTTATCTCAGAAGAATGAAAAGAAGAGCGACAATTTCAAGCTGCTGTCAGCATTTCAAATAGTTATATAGATAAGAAACATGAAAACTAAGATTAAACAAAAAAGCTGGTTCTGCAAAGATGCCCCCTAAGCAAAAATAAGCAGTAACTCTATGCAAAAAAAAAAACAGGGCAATTTTCAAGGTGAACACAGGGCAAAATTAAATTAAATGTATATCAAGTTGACAAATGGTGTAATAATGGCATCCAACTGTGCCTTTGTGTCATAGAAAATGGTAAACAGTAAGCAGAGCATTTTCTGCAGCTCAGCATTTTTAATGACAGCGTCAGTTTGACGTCATAAAAAACATCAAGAAGCACACTGTGGAGATGAGCCACTAAGCAAATCAACTGTGATAAACAAATTCATGATTGTGCAATTGTGCCTTAAAGCTAAACGCCCACCAAGATTCCAGTAAAGGGTAGCTGAAGCAAATGAACAAATGTTTGATGTAGAATCCGAGTGAAATAGAAACTTTCCTTTAAGATAAAGGCATGCAATTAATCTAACCGCAGTTGTTATGTGTGTGCAGTTAAATAATGTACAAGTGAGTACATGATAAATTGATTCACTGTGCGTGTAGTCTGATGATTATCTACATCTATAAAATCAGACTCTGTTCAAGCAGTGGTACTTGTGCAATGTTCATGGTGAACTTTGGGATTTACTGTGTATGACACTAAAAAATACAAATGGTTCAAAATAATTCGTAGTTTGAACACTTTTCTTGACAAATAAGCAGACAGATGATAGCATCCCGATAACATCCACACTAATAATAACATGACTTTTTCACTAAATCATGCAGCCCTATTTAAAATGGATTATTTTTCATTGGAATTGTGGGTTTTCCAATAATGACACTTAAGTTAATAGTTGCCAAATGAAATAAAATTAATTATGTTCATGTTAGATGTTTATTATTAATTTAGGTTTTTTTTCCCTGTACATTTTATGTCACCAGTATAGTACAGGCTGAAGAACAAAATCAATTTCAGTATCCATTTATATCTGTATTTGAACATTTAAGACAGGGCAGTTATTATAACTGACAGTGCTACTGAGCTGCCCAAATTTGATAAATGCTTCCAGTTCATCCAGTAGGGAACCTATATATGTCAAAATAAGAGTGCATAGTCTATAAATTAAAGATTATGCAAAAAAAAAGTATGTTAATTCCTCATACCTCCCATTTTTAAGTATCAGCTAAATTCAACATAAACACAAAAAATATACACTTTAGAAAATGTTTAAATTCAAGACACATAATATAATTACACACATTTTAACACACATCCGGGCCCGCGACCACGACCGGATGAAGCGGGAGATGATGAGTACCAGTACATTTTAATACATTTCCAACTGTTAAAATTTAAAAACAAAGCATTTATGAAAGTTGCTGAACCAATAATATTTACTTGTAGTATACGCTATTTGTTGAACTACCAGGGATATCAAAAACCCTTTTTAAAACTTAAAAAAGTGTCATCTGACTCAAAATTTGTGGAAATAGTGATGAACCATGATATTTCCATTCCAGCTCTTATAAGTTCAAATAAGGTGATTACGTAATAACTGTGGCAGGCCAACTAGGGATCAGGAATTCCCTCAGCTTAATGCACATGTTCCTGTATAAAAATATAGTATATTATTACTTCATCGGTGTTAGTGACTCATTAGTCACTAAGACCAGTGTTACATGTTATTAGAAGTGAATAAACCAGAGGATTATGACTCATGGCAGTAATTCTAATACCCTAATGCTCCACCAACTCAAGTGACATTAGGTCATGCTTTGCACCATCAATTTCACACTGTCTCATTTCTTTATCTTCAGTATCTGCACTGCTCCACATCCATGTGCTGTGTGTGGTGCAAAGCATGAAATTGTAAGAGCAGGACTCCTCAGTCCGCGGTCAGACATCATCAGAGTCGAGTGACTTAAGCTCAAGTACTTAGTCTGCCTGGGTTTAACACTGCTCAACCTTTCACTGTTAGCACTTCTGCATGCTGGCACTTTTAACAGAGATTATGTCCTTAAGAATGCTGAGGTGCAAAGGGTAAAATATAGCAATGACAAAATAAATGTGTACATGACTGAGAGGGTCATGTACACATTTGTGCGCGTGTTTATAGACAGAGATGCATTGTTCCTGAAGTTCTTCAGTCTGTGATTAAACACACAGTTCTGACTTTACAAGACAGTATAACAATTTAGAAAGGCATAATGTTGCAAAGTGAAAGCATGTGAAAAGCATTCACAATGGCTGGTTTATAATCTTAGAACATAAGAAGGTACCTCTACTTACGAAAGACCCAGCTAACAAATAATCCAAGTAATGAAAAACCTTTACCTCAATTTTTCATCTCTGATTACGAAAGAAAATTCAATTTACGAAAAACAAAACCCCCAGAAATAAATATGTACATTACTGTACGTAACTATGTAATGTACGTACTTTACGTAGCATCCCGTTGGCTATAAGGGAGCTACCCATGATGCTTTTCAAGACCCTTTGACCCTTATTCGTCACAGAGTTACTGTTGTTTGGTGAGTTTTTCCCAGTGTGCTCATTGAAACTTTATTACTGTACATATTCATTATTCATCATGAGCCCAAAGAAAGTGACTCCGGTGCAAATGAAAAGAAGTGGGCTGTGTTATCAATAGAAGTGAAACAGGAGATGACAGAAAAATATGAAAGTGGCACATGGTTGAGTGATATTGCAAAGGAACATAGCCAAAACCTGTCTACCATCAGTATAATATTGAAGCAGAAGGATGCCTTAAAAGCCGTGACCCCTTCCAAAGGCATCTCTGTGATATCCCAAAAATGTCATCACTGAACGACCAGATGGAGAGACTGTTGCTCATTTGGATAAAGGGGAAAAAAATAGCAGGAAATACAGTGACTGATGCGACTGTTTCAGAACAAACATCTGCCGTATTCAGTGATCTGATGATGGAGGGTGGTTTACTTTTAACACATATTTCATACAAAATTGGTACATTTTTAAAGGGTTTGAGGGGTAGTATTTGGGGCCTTGGAACAAATCAGGCGTTTTACATGTAAAATGCGACTATTTACAAAAAATTCATGGTACGAAATCACTTCTAGAACAAATTAATTTCCTAAGTAGAGGTACCACTGTACATTCAACAGAACAACAGCAGAAAACATCTCAGCAAATGTATTATTATAAAGTGTGAAGCAAGTAAATTACTTTATCTTATTTCAAAAAGCATCCTTTACTAAACAGGATGAATTCTGCCATCATATTTGAGTGCCCATTCAAACTGTTGTGACCAATACTTAAACTACAAGAATGTAGATTTCAACAGGGTGAATCAACAGTCTCACTATTCACACTACAACATTTAGTACTCGATTTAGATTTCAATATCAAGATTCCAGTGTGACCTGGTCACAGAGCAGAATAATGGCGAACTGAAGACACAAAGTATGCTGACATGCAGAACGAGCAAATCTGTGAGCAAATGATAATAATGAGGATAAGGATGAAACTAAGACAGCCACATGTACACCTGCCAACACAGACCTGTGAAGAATGAAGACCATTTTGAATGTGATGCAAAGGTCTGCGTTAAGACAACAAATAGAAGTGGTCCAATCAGGATAGAAAATATCAGAGCTGATGTGATTATTTGTTTTGTTCACAGTTGTGAAAAATATGAGTCAAATGAGAACAAAAAAATGTCAACCTCTGTCCTACAGTATAATTGTTCTGTGACTGCATTTTTTCATTGATTTTGTTTTTAGATGCAGTGTACAAAATATGTCACCAAATACTGTCTTTATATTCTGCTAATGAGAAAGTCTGAAGTGAACATATTATTTGTCAAAGCAACAGTGCAAAGCACAAAGTTGGACTGTAAATATTAAATGAAAAACTAAGTAAATTCTGTGCAAATGTTTTGCTTTATCCATAGAGCTCATTTGTTTCTGATTTCTAACTATTACAAACAATGCAGCAATAACATTCATCTGAAATTATGCAACAAAGACAGAGTTTATCAATTAACAATAGACAGTTACCACACCAAAGGCTAAGACTGATATAAACCTTGGAAAACATTACGTACGACTTGTACCTTTTGTAAGAGGTGAGAAAAACTATGATTCACAATATGGTTCATGATTCTGCTTCAAAGCATTGTCATTAGATCTTCTGGCTCAAACACGGCTCTAATCCAAGATGAATATTTTTTAGCAAGTTTAATTTTTACCCATTATGGGTTTTGTTTTTTGTGCTCCAACTCATCCTGTGAAATATTTTTTTCTCCCCAGGTAGATCTTAATTTTATGTAAAGCACCCTGAATTATCCTGTACATGAAATGTGCTATTCAATAAATTTGCCTTGCCTTAGATACCAAAACTTCATCAAACTCAGAGACAACACTGTAAGCATCTAATATTATATTAACAGAAAGGTGCAGTTTTTAATCAGATAACCACCCTTTGACTGTAGCCATGGCTCCTACATGCTCCAAAAAACATGGGGAAACCCACAAGTACCGAAGTAATTTGGTTGAATCCACAGTGCGCTCTACATTTTTCAATCATGTTGCATCTCTCGAACAGATACTAATGGAAAGTGTGCCAAGGACAAGTGGATCTGCCTTAGTGGTCTGGTTTGACTCAAAGGAGATTTCACAGGGGAATAGAAAACTCTCCACCTTCTCTTGAGCAGGTAGATTGCCAACATTAATTCTCTTTGACAAGCACAAAATCTGCTCTTCTTATCCAAAGAAAACGCATTTATACAACTTTACAGAGTGTAAAAACATTACATTAGTTTGCTAACACAGCAATAGCAGAAGGTATCTGATCATATTGTCAAAACATTTATGTGCAACCTGTTTCACTGTCAAATCTAGGTTTAAAATATTTGTTGGAAGCTTCTCACTCCCACTTATGGGACATTAAGCATTTTATGAATACAATATGAAATTTGACATAATGATAACGTATAGTACTACTGAAATAAAAATAATAATAATAATAGTGACAAGGGCAGAAACAAAACAAAAAAGTGGTAATTCCTATCTTAAAAACGTGGGTTAAAAACATAAAAACTTAACGTACAAGGCGTATGTATACATATTATTACTAATATATATTATTTCATTGTTAAAACGTAGCCAAAAACAGACACAGCCCCTCCTTTTTTCATTTTAACCATCCATATTTCACCATATAAATGAGGACTACACACTACAAACACACTCGAATTTCAAAGTACAACAAACAAAGCATTACTGTATAGTTGGTGGCTAAACGTAACATGCTGCAGTGAAAACAGTTAAATGTAGGCGTTCACCGCAGACAGTGTTTATAAACACCACCGGCTAACGGTACCATTAGCCTCGGCTAACCTGGTATTAACCGTTACGATTGGTTGCTGTTAGCCCAACTAGCTAACACTTTTCCTACGTCCGTGACCCGACGGCGACACTGACCGAACCCCACGCAACTAACTCTGATATCTAACTCTGTCTTTCATTTGAGAGTGTTTTAAGTTAAATTCACCTTCTAGGAGCCGAGAGATGAGGCTGTCCACGTTCAATTCACCCTCCGCCATCTTCAAACTGATGTCGAACTGTGTCGGCCTCTCCGTTCCTCCCGCGCCCACCAGGGTGTGCTGTTGTTAAGTAAAATCCAGGAAGTGGAAAGTGAATTTAAACAAATATTAGATAGATAGATTAGACAGACTCACAGTTCAAAAAGACAGCAAACAGACAAGTTTGTAAACAGGATGGCATTAATACTCTGAAAGCTTTGATTAATGAAAAACGTCCTTTTCGAGTAATTTAATGGCATCTCCAATTTGAAAATGTGTATTAAATATATTGTCAGTATTGTACAGTACACATTTCAGGGTGCAGTGATTTAAAAGTGAAATGAGTTAATAATTTTTTTGTCCTCTAAATTCATTATAAACAATACAGTACACATATGTAATTATGTGACAGTTGTGTTAAAATATCCCCTACCGTGTTTTTATCAGTGAAATGTATCACTCTTGATAACAAAGAATACAACCTGGTTGACCTGCGTTGCATTCTTAGCAGTCATTTGTGCATAGATAGTTTATGTATTTATGGGGTTATTACAGGCTACTGTATTTCTTCTGTGACAAGATAAACACTATTGAGTGTCCTGGACAAGCATTACAAAAACATGTTTGTGTTTCCACAGGCGTAACATCAAGGTAACATCACAGGTGACATTACAAATAATTTATTTCAATGAACCATGAAACATTTTTATTAAAAGGCACCATTCTTTAAAACATGGACACTGAAAAACACAGCCATAAAACAGAAAAAAAAAACATAGCTAGTGCATCCATCACATGTACATTCATTTCAAGACAAATGTTCTATACAAGATTAATCTAAAATCTGTCGTATTTTACAAATACATTTGCTAACAGCAGTAATAAATGAATATGCAGTCACTGTGGATTTGTGATGGTTTCATCAAGGCATATCAGATGGAGGCAAAAATATAGAGCTAACAGTTCTAACATTTAAACTAATCTTAAAGGTAATTTTTTTTCATTTTGTGCATGGTCGTTTGCTTTTTGGATGTTCTAAGCCAACAATGTTGCCACACAAAAATGCCATTACATAGTTCATTCAAGTACAGAACAATTCCCAAATCATACATTATGAACCTTTGAAGATTAATGTAATACAGATGTAGAAAAAACATCCTCAATAAAAAACCTAACTCAGAATTTAAAGGTCCTGTCTAATCTGCAAAATCATTTAATGCCGAGGTTGAGCAGATGTGCTTTCAACTAAGCCTCCCTAACAGTGGCTGAAATAAACCTGGAAGGACCTTGTTAGAGCTTGTATTTGCCCATTAATGCTTCTTAACTGTGGAAAAATGAGGAAGTATTTTTGAGGTACTCTACCCAGTCAGAAAAAACATACTGTATATGGTTTTCGATTTGTGCACGGAGACTCCCATAATGATAAATCATACACCCTGGACCTTTAATATTGCTTTTGTGGTTAAAATAAATTCTTCGCCAAACTGTTAAATTCAATACTACAGTAAGAATCTCTTTAAAATGTGGTGGCCTTCATCTCAAATGCACCATTCTTCTTCTTGTTTCTTTTGGCTACGCAGGCCATGAGGAGCCAGGTGACAATGCAGCCAATCACAAGACCCACAACAGCCAGCACAGCAGTCAACCACACAGGAACACTGGTAGAGCAGCCTGGGGAGACAGGGACGGGTGGGAAACTGTTCCCTTTGGTAAAGATGTAAGGATGCTCCTGAAACACACATAGAGAACGTGCACAGATAAATCCTAAATGTGTCACCAGTTACATGTGGGACGTGCTTGTGTGGAGGCTCTTATACCTGTGTGGGACATTTGATGTCATTTCTTGCATTTGTGAAGTTGTTATATGTCTGTTTTTTTCCCAGTGGCTCCAACTAGAAATAAAACAGAATTTTAAAATACCAAGATGCTTAACATGTAGTCAGAGGGTGAAGTAACCATACGTGAAGTTTTCAGGTTCCAATACTTTTCTTCACCATTATTTTTTCCCCTTTGACTTTCAAGTTTTAACACATTTCAACGGGGTGAAAAACTTCACCCTGTATGCAGCAGTCCGGCTCTATGATACCTGTTGACCTGCTTTTAAAAATTATTTATAGAGCCAACTGAACTGAGAAATATCTTTTATTTTGTTACTGCCTTGAAATGTATTTATTTATTTTAACATGAATTGTTTTTTTTTCATTGTATACATTTGATATTATTATGAATGTAAAGTTCTACAGTTTTTCAGTGGGGTCCTTGCTCCACTGCAAGCATGAATTAAAAAAAGTATTATTAATATTAACCCAAGTGTAAACATTTTCTATTTTTACAATTCCATTCACTTGAAAGGGATAACACTGCTGTACAATTTTTTTAGAAGGTATCTGCTTCAAACATTAAATGTGCTAAATCTTTATATTTAATAAGATGAATCAGAAAAAATGGCAAAAAGTGTTGATTAGTTCATGTATTATTTTTTTTTTTTATCAGTACCACACATATGGTAACATTTTATTAGTTTTATTCTGGAAGCATTTTACTTGTAAACCAGTGTAATTGATTATTTGTATTTTTTTTCATTATTACATATTTTCCAAATATCAAGGCCACTTTCCACCTAAATGAATGGAATAATGACACATAAAAATAGGAAAACCATCAGTGTATTGGGCCAGCTGCGACTCAGTGGGTTGAATGGGCAGCCCATTGACCGAGAGGTGGCGGTTCGTGTCCCGCCTCTTGCTGTCACCATGTCGAAGTGTCCTTGGGGAAGACACTGGACCCTGACTTCCGCTCCCAGTAGGACTGACAGAACATTAGAAATCTACAGGTGTATGTGTGTGAATGTGTAAAGTGCTTTGAGCACCATGAAGGTGGAAAAACACTATATAAGTGCAGACCATTTATCCATCTCTTTAACCCATAAAGATCCAGTGCTACTTTTGTGGCACATCCCAAATACATTCTTCTCCATATGTAATCTTTTTTAAGTGATTTATTAAAGTATTATCCCTGGTATTTTGTGTTTTTCAGTGAAAATCTTGTATTGTCCAATACTTAATTTACTGATTATGTAGATGTGTATAGTCTCATACAGGGTGTACCCCGCCTTTGCCCATTGTAGCTGGAGTAGGCCCCCAGTGACCCTAGTGAGGATAAAGCATGTTCAGATGATGAGACGAGAAATGGGGTATTGTATTGCACAGCAGTGCACTTTTTACTTTTACTCCTTCAGTCCATGTGATGGTTCATACTTTATACTTGTCCGTTAGTTGAATCGGTTCTTTCTGTTTTCATCTTTTTTACAGAAGTATCTGCACACGCACCTGAGTGTGAATGCGTGTACTTTTTCCCAGCATTGCATTTATTCAACAACATTTGATTTGAAGGCTTTTCTCCTGTCAAATGCTGTTCTTACCATGTTATTCCACATCGCTGTTGCCATGCTTGAATGTCCTCGTTCACTGAAGTGGAAACAGTCTTTAGAAAAGTATGAGGTGTCAGGTTTGCCATCCTGGAGGATAAGGAATACAGTGGGTTTGGAAGATGTTCTCAGAAGGAATCTTTGCTTACAGTTCTACAGTTCACACACAAGTTTGTACATACAGCATTCAAAGGAACAATGGAATTCTTAAAAAAAGGCTGTATGACCACAGCAAAGTCTTCTTTGTCATCATAGCGCCCACTGTACACCAACTTTTCTGTCTCAATCTGAAAGAAAAAGAAATGTTCATGATAAAGCAATGTCCTGACCCTTTCTTAATGATATGGTTGTACAGTATATACAGCATATACATGTGATTCTTAATTGTGTTCTTCTATATATGTGTATGTAGGAATGGAAATGATGAAAAGAGTGTGGGATTTATCAGTGGGTGGAATATTGCAAATTAATGTTAAAAATATAAAATATTTTAGCCATTCATCACACTATTTTCAGAGAGCATAAGTAATAGTATTTTAAGTATTTCAGATGGATGCATATAGTTTTTTGATAATTAGATGTCCTTTTCTATCATTTATCATTAAATAAAGGCCATTTTGCTTCTATATGCCACCACAGTGGATTTGATGTTTCAGCACTGAAGATGTGATTGAAGTATTGACTTGAATTCAAGGAGTTAACCCAAATACTGCATTTACCATTCAGGAATTACAACCATTTTCCCAAAGTCCCATTTACAGAGGCTTCAAAGTACAGTTATGGAAAAAATTATTAGACCACCCTTGTGTTCTTCAATTTCTTGCTCATTGTAATGCCTGGTCCAACTAAAGGTACATTTCTTTGGACAATTTCTTTGACGGCAACAAAAATGTCCCCTAGTTGTTTAATTTCAGAGCTGATATATATATATATATATATATATATATATATTCCATGTTTTCTTGACAATAACCAAAATCACTTCAGTTCTTATATCAGTATCAATGGCATTGTACTAACAAACACAATGCTTTTTAGAATTCCATGTTTTCTTTTCTGTCTGGTTTAGTCATAAATACTAGTACATGTTTGCATAACCATTGTTTTTAATTACTTTTGATGGTCTAATCATTTTTTCCATGACTAACTGGCCAAATGACTGACAAGTGGCTGTCCAAATACTTATGAATCGGAGACTCTGTTCTAAATACAGTCTTTGTAAAACAAAACAAAAAAAAAAAAAAACAAAAAAAAACACTAACCTGTAGCTCTTGATTAATCCGTTTTATTTCCGCTAGTTCAGGGGAATTGTCACTTGGTATCAGGAAACATGAGCAAATAAACCTAGGAGTGAATGGAAGAAATAAACATCCGTCCGTGTATCATTCGTTTTTTCAAAATAAAACCAAAAAATAAGACAACGAAAAAACAAGGCGTTTCTTCATTATTTGTTTCCAAAATCAAAATGAAAAAAACGGATAGTGGTTATTTCAGATTTCCTTTTGGCAAAACCGAGCGATAGAGGTACAGTACTGTGCATACCCAAACCCTAATCTATAGTGAACAACATCTAGCGTACGGCATGTGTACCAATATCCATTCCCTTTCCTTTTTGTGTTTAAACGAATAATAGGAAAAACGGATAACGGTCGTCCAATTTTGACCTGAAGCAAGTTGAGTAAAGCGGAAATCAATCTTACCAACCGAAAGAAACAATGGAGAGATCACATTCGGAATCGGGACGGAGGTAACAAAATCCAACATGGCGCCTGTCGATACGCTTCTGAAAGCCTAAATTAACATGGACAATGCAGCTGTCGAATGAAAACAGCAGTGAACCATACCGCCTAACTTGAATCCGACAGCAAACACACGATACGACACGGAACACACGTTACATGTAATGATTTTTATCCATCCCAAATAAAATGCACAAAGACTGAATACATTCTGCATCCTTTATATTTATTAAGGAAGAATTGTGGAGGGAAAAGATATGTCCCTGCCGCAGAGACTTAAAGTTGCTGTACACTTGTATGCACTGACATTTAAAATCATAATTATAAATATATGGGTGCTGGAAGTTCAGCGGCAGGTTGATGTCAGTGGACCAGTTCTTACGCCCATAGGGATCCAGCCCTTTGATTCCCTGTATTTTTCCTCGTACAGTGTCTTTGCGATTTAGTTGAGTTGTATGTAGTATGGTTCACTGTTGTTTTCATTAGCTGAATTGTCGGTGTTAATTTTGGCTTTTAATTAATTTACGAAGCGTATCGACGGGCGCCATGTTGGATTCTGTTACTTCCATTCCGATCCATCCATACGGTCTAATGCCGAACAAATGGTCACCGTACACGAAGATTATTATGGTATGAAATAGCACCAATTTTCTCCGTGGTCATATCTTCAGGTATTGGTGTGACCCACTTAGTTTTCCCGGATGCATACAGTTGGCGGTTGCCCTCCGGAGGCGGGAATTCATGCCGAAGAAGGTTGACATCTTTGTCACTACGGGTCAAAAGTCATTTCCGGTTTACTTAACTTGCTTCAGGTCAAAATTTAATAAAACGAAGAAAAAAAAAACGTTATCAGTTTTTCTATTATACATACAAAAAAGGAAAAGCGAAAAATCGCATCACTACCAATTTTTTTAAATTTTGGTTTTGGAAACAAGTAATGTCTTGTTTTTGGTTTTATTTTGAAAAACGAATGAACGGATGATACACGGATTCAGATTTTATGTTTTTTTTTTTGTCAGTGTTGGATGTATAAACAGAACCAACTACAGAGGTAAACAACATAGGAATAGAGAAGGCTGTTAGTATATTTAACTTTTCCTGCTGGGTTGCTTAAATATGTCATTGGTATTCAGAGTGTTAAGTGTTATTGGCTCACTGTTGTAACAAACTGCATTCCATACTATCCCTTTCAATTCTGCGAAGGCCTTCAATTTGCAAGATCTCCAACACATTGACAAAAATCCTGGGGACCTGCAACCCGAATGTAGGAACACAAAGGAATAAAATACAGATTCAGTTCTTGTTTGAGTGAAAACAACATGGAAAATAATGTCAGAAGTATTTTCAGTTTACCTCTTCATATAGGATATCCAAGCTTGTCATCAAATGTTGGCTGTAGTTCTGAGGTGATAAAGTAGCCTATAGTTACAATAATAATACAATAAAAATAAAGTTACACTCAGTTCATTCTTTATGTTACAAACTCAAAATAATCTCATGATCATATATAGGAGTGGAGTCATATGAACAATGAACACTGAAATATAAAGTTCACAGAAATTAAAACCTCTGATATGTTCCTTATTTCTCCGACCAAGTGTAAGACACTTTGATACAGAAATTGTGTGTATATATTATACACACACACACACACACACATCTATACTTTGTATTTTTAATCCAGTAAAGCACCTACTACTGCTATTTTTGTTTATACTTTATTTAGATTTTAAAACAACACAAGAATATAGTGTGTGTTTATATTTTCTATTAAAATTATTTTAAGATACAATGGTGCTTTCTTAAAATTGCAAATAATTTGTTTTTGTTTTTGTAACATTTACATCATAGATAATGTAAATATAAATAATGTTCTTTGTTTTTATAATTACAAAGTCTTTGGTCTGTTTGTGCGTACTTAATCATACTCCTTATGTATATATTATACTGATACTATTTATATTGTCGGGTAAATTGAATGCATTTGCATACACACTTGGCTCTTGTTGCAATTGGAACATTTTTTTGGGCCCAGATATGTGGGACATGCTCTTGTTGTGGTCACGTGGTTGCTATTTATGGTCACTTGGAGTAAAGACAAAGATCCTCTCTGGTAGAGATGGATGATTCCAACAAAAGTTCACATTTCTGGTCATAATGAGAAACACAACTACTATTAAACAGTATGACAATGGATATAATTGTAGTCAAATCAAACCAAATTGAATCAACAGGGTTTTGTGGGGTAATGTGGCATCGAAAGGGTGACAATTACCCATTCTATAACTATTTAAAGGCCTGTATACAATTACTGGATCCAAAAAGTATGATACATTTATCAAATATGGCAGAATACTAACAAACAACTAACAACTAACAAAGGATTGAAAAACCTCCCTTCATTAAGCTTCATTAAGGGGTCCTGTCATTGCTTTGTTAATGGAATGAAGCCAAATAACCAATATAGACATTTCAAAAATAAATCTGAAAACTATATATGTCAAAAGTTGTGATAAAAATAGCTATGGGTCCTTAAGTGTAAACAAAAACTTAGAATATTTTTTATATTATCAAACATCAAGCTGACCTTTTCAGAAGGTGTAAAAATGTAGGAAGTAAAAGTAAAAAGTTTCCACTTAAGTAGTTTCTGCTTAAATACAGTAACGGAAGTACTTCTACTTAGTTACTTCCACCTCTGATTTTTATTGGGCTTTTTAAACTGCTTATTCAGAATACTGTGCTTTTCAGAATTAAGAAACAAACAGAACATTAGTGTGCATATAAAGATGTATTTATTTTATTTATTTATTTAATTTTTTTTTTTTTTTGGGGGGGGGGGGGTCATCTTAACCTGATTTCCCCGACGATGTCTTGCATTGAGCTGTCTCATGATATCACTCTCCAAATGGGACTATGCACTGGACCAGAATAATCAAGCTTTGTGAACAGCCCTCCCCTAATTGTTTTATTGTGTCAGAGTGAGATGAGGGCAGACATGGTTTCTTTTGAATGAGCACATTCTGTCAGTTTACCCCTCCAACACAAAGCGCCCCCTCCCCCGGCCTCTGTCTGCATTAAACAAGCACATGGACATAGTGACGGGCCTTGTTCTCCAAGAGGCATAAACAACATCCAAGTCAACCCGGACTCTCTTCATCCTGTCTCCGTCTCTTTCACCTCGCTCGTTTCACCTCCATTCTCTCCATTTCCCTTTTTTTTTTTTTCTCCTACGGTTCCATTACTCTCCTTGCGCTCCACTGTGCTCCCTTTTAATGTTTGTGCTTTGAAGCAGAATATCAAAGCACAGCATCAATTTATGATGAGCACTGAGGCTGTGGTAGTGACAGCTTACTGTTAGTTGGTGCTTGTGTGCTCATACATGTTGCATGGTACTGGCTTCTTTGGTTGGTGTGGTTTGGGGGCTTTTTTTGTTTGTCTTTTTTGGCTACATTCTCATACAGTTTTACTTGAATGGCGTGAATTCTTTTGGAGAAAATAGAATGTTTGTAGGTTAATTTGATATAATATTGTCTACAGCTTTTGTTAAATTCCATATAATAAAATCACTTATGTTGTATGCTCAAAATATCATACAAAATTACCTTCTTTGAATTTTCCTCCCACCAGTAAGATTAATCTAAGACTGAGGTGGTGAAAGTACTCACATTCTGGACTTAAGTAGAAGTACAGTTACTTGTGTGAAAAAATACACTGGTGAAAGTAAAAGTACTGATTCAACTCCTTTACTTAATTAAAATTTTAAAAAAGTACATTTCAATTGTGATAAAGTACAAAATTAAAAAGTAAAATTGCATTTTCTGCCATAAATTGAATAATAAATATTTAACCCTTTAATGTCTGGATTTAAATATAAGAAAGAAAAAAAATAAGTGGAAATATTTAATTTGACTATAGCACATGTAATAGATAGATTTTTTTGTATGTTGTATATTTGCAACAGTCGGCATTAAAGGGTTAACCAGACAAGTTTCAAAAGTATCCAAAAATTAAGCCCTTAAAAGACAAAATGTTTGATTGGGTCACAGTTACTCAGTTTTGTAGGTATAAACAGGAAATGAGGAAAAACAGGAGATAAAAAAAAAATCTCTAATTATGAAATAAAAACTCATAAAGATAAGAAATGCACAATTATGAGAAAAAGTTTAAATTCTGACATAAAGTCAAAATTCCGAGATAAAAAGTAAAAATTATGAGACAAAGTCACAATTTGCGACTTCTTTTTCCATACTGCTAAATCTGTTTAGTTTGAAAAAGTAATGAGTTTATTCTGAGAATGTATAGACTATAAAGTACAGATATTTATACAAGAATGTAGGGAGTAAAAGTAAAAAGATTTCAAAAAATAAATACTCAAGTATAGTACAGATACTTACAAAAATCTACTTAAGTGCAGTAATACAGTACATTTACTTAGTTACTTCCCACCTCTGCTCTAAGATTAGCAAGGCCACTATATCAGAGAAAAGAGTCCTTACCAGAGTTAACCCCATCACTAAGGGATGCTTAACCACTGGGCTACAGCATGAGCTTGTCTTTATTGACTGTGGTTTGAGTGCTTTTAAAATACCCTTCATCAACCGGATGATCCCATGCATTTTCTAAGAATACATCTCACAATGACTCACCCGGTCATTGCAGTACTGACACAGATCATTGCCTCCAATGAAGAGGGTCACCAGCTTCCAGTCATTCTCAAAATCTACAGACTAGTTCCATTAAAAGGTCGAGAGGAAGGACAACATTATTAGTTTCAAGCGATTAACATAATACTGCTGCATTATTAACATGAGTTAAGACTGTGTTTGAACCTCACCGAGTCATTTTTCATGGCATTAATCAGTCGTCTTACTTGCCCTGGGATTCCTCTGCATAAAAGTCAAACAGTTTTATGATTTCCCACAATGCTTAAAACACGTAGCACAATAAATAGTACTTGATCAGTACAACTTAATTCTGAGACTTACGCTATTTTAGCTCCTGACACAGCCATGTTGAAGTTAGTCTTGTCTTTACCTGTTCCTAATGACATGCCTTTGATGGAAGGGTTGAACTTCTTCAGGATGTCTGACATAAAAATGTGTAAAGAGCACAGTAGAGGACAGCCTGGTTTAGCTGTAAGAGGTGGGTTATTGCACCATCTAGTGGCATTTACATGCAAAGATGATGAACCAGAGCAGTTTTTCCACTATATCAGATTTGTTTGTTGTACTGGTTTTGTTCAAGAGTCTTTGAAATTTGCTGCCAACTAGTGAATCAAGCAACATTTCCACAAGTTTGGAGTGAAACTTTTCTGATAATGCATAGTGCATTATTCACAAACAATTATATGGTAACATATCTGATGTCACAGCAAATTACTACATCTGTTATCAGTTTTTTTAGTATTGGTAGTCCAAACAGTCTTTCCATTATTATTATTATTTTTATTAGTATTACCTACGCCAAGGAGGTATTAAATTTGAGTCTGTCTGTCTGTCTGTCTGTCTGTCTGTCTGTCTGTCTGTCTGTCTGTCAGCAGGATTATGCAAAAAATTTCACAATGGATTTTGATTAAACATTCAAGAATGATAGATAATGGATCAAGGAAGAACCCATTAGATTTTGAGCAATCAAAGTCAAAGGTCAAGTTCCCATTAAAGGTCAACAGCTAAAACAAATAAATGATAATATCTCAGGATTCAGACAAGATAGAATCTGGCCTTTTTTTCCCATTCACATCGTCTCACCTTCGGACATCAGATGGGTCAACACCTATGGTTCCATCACGTCATGTTTTGACGTCAAACCAATGGCGCATTTGTAAACTTTGTGACCTTAACCTTAAATCAGGGTTATTGACACATTTTATCAAATTTGACAATAGACTGTGCTTTATATTAGATATCAGATCAAAAATATACAATATAGTTGCTACGCGAACGTCGCATGGGGTCACAGTGACGTGGTCGAATGTTGAAAAGCGGTCGAATAATATAAAAGGACAAATATTGAAAAGGTTATATTACGAGGATTTTTTTCTCATATTCTCTAAGGGACTCGTATTGATCCATGATACATTTATGTCACAAGGGTTTCGGTTTCGTTTCGTGAATGGAATTTTCTTTTGTATTCAGAGACAAAAAAATGACGTAAAGTTTTTTCGTTACTTGGATTATTCGTTCGCTGGGTCTTTCATAAGTTGAGGTACCACTGTACAGTCGTTTTTGTTAAACTTGATTTCTACATAACAATAAACCACTTTGATTCTTATGTCCTCCAATAACACACTGAGGTTGAATTGCCCTATAAAGGGTTAAACCAGGGGTCTCAAACATGTGGCCCGGGGGCCAAATGCGGCCCGCCAATGGTTCTAATGTGGCCCTTTGGGATGAAGAGCATAATAACTTATTAAATGACTCCATATTTTCTTAGTTTTTTCTTTGCCTATAAATGATGACAATTTGTGATGTTGTCATTGTTTTACTGCAAAAAATATAAAATTATGAAAATATTTACATTCACAAACTATCCTACAACAATTAGAACAATAAAATGTCAATAACCTCAACAAATAGGAACAAAGAAAATTAACCACATTTTGAACCTTTTTCCGAGTTCAGTGTCTTTGTAGATCTGATCCATAATAAAACACATGGACAAATGATAAATTGAGGCAGAATATTGTTAAAATTGTCCTTATTTTCCTTGTGACATTTCATTTGTTTTGCATTTGGATCATTTATAAAAGTATTTTTAAAACTTAATGGGGGTTTTTTCGCACTAAAACAATGACAAAAATTTGGAATTGTCATTATTTATAAGTTATTATGTTTTCATTTTACTGGTCCGGCCCATTGGAGGTCAAATCAGACTGAATGTGGCCCCTGAAGAAAATAAGTTTGAGACCCCTGGGTTAAACTCACTCGATACTAAACCACTGGGTTTAATCTGCAGTTATGGCACATTCTGATTTTCATGGGTTTATTAGATTTATTTCCTGTCCTCTTACTCATCACTTTATAAGCTGCAAAATATAACAATATGATACATATGTGAAATTTCACACTTCAAAGGAAAAACAGCTTTTTTTAAATATTCCAGCTAAGACTCTATATTCTGGGTGTAATTTTGGGTGAAATGCTGGAAATAGTTCAGATGTTATGAACTCACGGAGGCTTGTGACTTACTGGGTAAAGTGGTGACTGTTTCCAGTTTGTTATCTCCTCCAATGCTGGTGAAAAAAATAAAAAATAAAAGTACTCATAAAACCATGCACACAGGTTTCATGTGTGTGTACTGTAGCCATGTGTGGCATCTCACCTCCATGACACTCCTCTGTACTCAGTTCGCAGCTGAAATATATTTTTTGCTTTTGCACCAAAACCAGTCTGTAAGGAAAAGGAAAAAAAATGCTACACTATCATTTGGACTGAATCCACTTTTCATATAACTCACATATTATTCATTTCATTCAATAATTATAATAATAATACTGTTATACTGATTATTTTGCTGTGAAGCTATGTACAATAGTATAATAAAACAATGATGTTTATACTAAATATGCATTAACTTCAGGCTTTTTTTTTTTTTTACTTTCCATCCATTAGAACTGTGTAACAAATTACTAGAAAGTGTAAACTGACAATAAAAATAATCATATTAGAATAATAAGAAGAACTGTTGCTAAATGTATTTTGGATGGTTGCAAAAACATTGTATACACCTCTTGAATTTCTCACTTTCTTTATGTTCATTTTCAGTTAATCGTCTTTATTAATTTGTTTCAACTTTTATTTACACTTGTGGGCAAAAGTGTAAGAAACATGTCAACTTTTATTGCTGACTCAAGGTCCAGATACAAAAAGACAGACGTATGCACCCACATAATAAAAAATAAAGAAGATAGGGATAAATAATAAAAACAATATTAAAATCGAATCTGCAGATAAATGTATACATTAAATTTCTCAACAGGGCATGGAACGTGTTAACCCCAACACCACAGAACAACTCACTTGCACTGCTTCACCTGGGCTTGTGTGTGTGTGTGTGTGTGTGTCTGTCTGTGTTGTGTGTGTGTGTGTCTGTCTCTCTGTGTCTGTCTGTCTGTGTGTGTGTCTGTCTGTCTGTCTCTCTGTGTCTGTCTGTCTGTGTGTGTGTCTGTCTCCCTGTCTCTATGTCTCTCTGTGTCTGTGTATGTGTGTGTGTGTGTGTGTGTGTGTGTGTGTGTGTGTGTGTATAGATCAGTTTATTGCATGGATCAATACTATTACTTAACTATGACACTCTTAGTTTTAATAATGATCCTACATATAATATCATGTGTATTATAAAATGTATTATTACTGTAATCATTATAACCATCATTTATATTCATATTTTACAATATAGTAGGTTTTTATTGATCTATATAAACTAATCATAAATCATAACAGATTTCAGGTCAACTATAAAAGACTTATGAATGATATGTGACTACATGTGGTGCTGTTTATGGATGTTGGGCCTTTTCTAATGTTAGCCAACTCCATTTTTAAGCTACTGGTAACTAGTGCTGCTGTTGTAGAGGGAGGCTCTTTTACTGTTTAAACATTTAAGCGTACCGTTATGGAATCTCCCAGTGCAGCTACCACTTTAATGTCTGCTGGTCGTAACCTGTGAACTAACAAAGGACAAACATGAGCGATTTTGACATCTAATCCTTTTTTTTTTTTTACTTTTATAGACTGTTTAAGAAACACCATACCTGAAGTGGGCACTGAGTCAGATGGAGCTGTGTCAGGGCAGGAAAAATCACTTCCCCAGTTCTACAGACAGACAGACAGACATGTTTTAGGGTCTCAGTTTCTTTGCATTAATTTTTCAAACTGGCATTCTTGAAGTTGGCTTCTGTTTGGAAGAAGAAAAATAGGAAATACCTTATCTGGCGCAGGGGTGGGTGGAAGGTCTGGAAAAGTGTAGTCGCTGTTGAGAGCAGTCCTGATATATGGAATATCCTAATAAGAAAGATGTCATTGATTTAAATAACAAAAAAGCTAATATATGTAGTATTGAGTGAAGAGTAAATGTAGTTAAAAAAAAAAAATGTTTTATTGTACCTCAGATGGACACTTTAAGTCAATTCCAGCTGTGAAGTTTTGGGTGTAAGTCTTGTTGCCCACAGGCTCAAACTAAGATATTAGTATCAGTGATTAATTGTACACATTTACTAAGTTAAACATGTTGAACAATAGAAATGTGGTGACGTACCATGTTGTTCCAGAGAGCACGAGCCATGAGAGTGTGAGCTTTCTGACTGAGGTGAAAACAGTCCGGTGAAAAGTATGAGCGATCAGGGTGTCCATCCTGAAGGACAACAATAGGGTATTTGCAAACATCAAAACACATACTGGATTCAATAATAAATACTAAAAATATGAGTATTTTGCCGTACAAAGTAAAAAGCAGTAACAGCGCAGATCATTGAGAAAAATGACCTTAAAGTTCTCTTGTTGTTCAGCCTCAGTAGTTGTAGGTGGATTATTGGACATGAGGTAGTATTGTTACTGCATATTACCTAGTTCTACAAAAAGTACAGTGCGCCTTATATATGGATTAATTCTGGTAGTGCTTAGTGACTGGGAATTTTGACTTTTTATCTGATATTTTGGCTTTTTATCTCATAATTTTGACTTTTTATCTCATAATTTTGACTTTTTAGCTCATAATTTTGACTTTTTGGCTCATGATTTAGACTTTTTGGCTCATGATTTAGACTTTTTATCTGATATTTTGACTTTTTATCTCATAATTTTGACTTCTTATCTCATGATTTGGACTTTACTTAATGTGCCTTATCTATGACAGTCCTTTCATAAAAACCATTCATTCACAGTGCGCCTTATAGTGCGGAAAATGCAGTAATTACATGATCTGTTTCAGTCTAATATAGTGATTCACAAACTACTGGTCTTTACTGCCTTTTTGTTTTGCTTTACTAGTACTTTTTGTAGTTACTTTACAAACACTCACAAATTTTCTCCAAAACGACAGACATTTGAGGTGAGATATTTTGCTACATGACAAACAATGATTTGAATGTTGCAAAAAAACAAAAAAAAATGCAGTTTTTGCCTTTTTGCTTTGTAGGGCAGCATTAGTTCTTACCTCCAGGTAAGGAAGGACAACCTCTCTGAAGAAGGGCTGCAGTACTACAGTGAAGTTGTTGTGTTTATCATAACGTCCAGAGTCAATGAGTTCCCTCATAGCACGCTAAAGGGGAGAAATGTTTGATTAGGGTAAGTTATTAATGTCATTTTACTTCCACAATCCTCACAGAACTACTTTAACCTTTAAAATGTGTGTATAAAAACCTGCACCTGGTAGGCTTTGTTAAAGTCATTGACCATCTGGAATTCGGAAGATCCAACTCTAGGCTTCAGTATACAAGGGCAAATTAATCTAAAATATAAAAAAAAAAATGACACAATATTTTTACAGACACATTTGTTTTGTGTTGTTGATGCAGAAACAGAAACATCAAATTTTCTTAAAATGTCACATAAATCTGGCGTATTATAGTTAAATAATACTGAACAATTTACAAGTCCAGAAAACAACAAGCATGTTGATTACTAGATGCTAGCATATTAAAATGCTACATAAAGCAACAATAAATAACTATCTGATCATAAGCACACGTTACTTCTGAGGGGTTTGCCAGGTTTAAGCAATAACAATGTGGAATTAAGAAAAGAAAAAAAAAATCTGCCAAATAAGTGAAAATTATCTATAATTTAGAATTTTTTTCTCATAATTTTGACTTTTTAATCTCACAATTTAGATTTTTTTTTTAAATCTCCTATTTAATTTTCCCTAAATGTTCTGTCCATACCCAATAAACTGAGTACCATGACCCAATAAAACACATCATCTACACAGTAACTCACTTTTAAAGGCTTTATTTTTTTATATTTTTGAAATTTTTCTGTTTTTTCGTGCTTAAATAAGTACTATTTCAAAGGGGGAAAAAATGCAGTTTTACTTTTTACTTAATTACAATTGAGAAGTTGTACTTATTTACATTTACTTCAGTAAAGCAGTTGAATCAGTACTTCGGTATTTTTTTCACACAAGTAGCTGTACTTTTACCCCTAACCCTAAGTGCAGAATGTGAGTACTTTGACCACCTCTGGAACCGCAATAACATATTTTGACTAAAATTAGATTTTTGCAGCGTAAACTTGCTCTAACCGTCTGCATGACACATGTTCTCGCTGCAGCAAAATCTGTGTCACCATTTGTCTGTTGCCTGGTAGAACAACCTTATTTAATATCTCAATAATTTATATATGAAAGCAAAATTCTAGACCTCATATTGATATACACATTATTAAAAAAAAACAAAAACAGGAGGTTCTTTAATAACTTATTCTCAACATGTAGGAGGAGCTTTGTGCACAGTGTGTTTGTCCATAATAAACAGTGCAGAGCTTTGTTTTCAAACCACTAAGGTTTATAAATATCCTTCTTAAGAGCACAAGCTACAGGGAAATAAAACATTTACATTGTCCTAGAATGATCTTTGTCTTACAACCAATCATCACTAACTTGACAAACCAGGTGGGACAATCTAAAGTGTCATCTTCATGCAGATCACGTAATGGTACAATGTTTAACAGCTCCACTAGATTCACAACAGCACGAGGCACCTGGATGGAGGAAAAATAAAGCATGTGTGTAATTTTGTTTATGGCTTCACAGTTGCTGACATACAGTGATATGGGCGTTGTGATGTTTGGACAAAATGTTTTGGACAATAAAGTGCAGGGAGATGAAAACGCTGACGTACCTCATCATAGAGTATGTCCAGAGCTTGACGAATATTACGAATCACATTTCTGGGTGAGAAAATAATCTGTGGGAAATATGGGTGTTGAATGTAAATCAGATGCAAGTCTTGTTTATTACGGAAGGCTGTGATGCCTTTTTGAGGTCAATAAATGCTGATAAATTACAAAGGAAAGGTTTAATGTGGAGAAAAATGACTTTGGAAGTGGACACAAAAATATTTCTTTAAAGGTTAATTAATTGATATACTATTGAGTACCAATCCTAGCGTTAAACAACATGTAACAAACGTGTAATGGCAAATAAATAAAAGTGAATAATACACATGTATGCTTACAGTGTCAGTGCAGAAGTCACATATGTCGTTGCCTCCAACAAACATGGTGATCAATTTCCAGTCGTTGTGGAAATCAATTCGCTGTCAAAAATATAAATAAGATGTGAATGTACTATATATATTTTTTGGCATATTCTGAGTTGGTAAAAATGTTGTTTCAGAAGTTTTTGTGCTGAGTTCCAGTCATTTGTTGGCATTAACCAACTCCATTTCTAAACTAATAACAGTCCAATTTGTCGACATCTATGAAAATAGTCTTCATAACAGAGTACAATGTGGAGTCCTCAGGTATTTTCTTCTAAATAAAACCCATCTTAACTCCTGAGTGTGTCTTCTACAGCAGTAAGTGAAAATTTAGATAAAAAGTCATCATTATGAGATTTAAAAAGTCATATATATATATATATATATATATATATATATATATATATATATATATATATATATATATATATATGAGATAAAAATGCATAATTATGATAAAAAGTCAAAATTGTGAGACAAAAATCGAAACTATGAGATAGTCATAAATATGTGATTAAAAATGCTTAAATTATGAGAAAAAGAGCTGAAATTATGAGATAAAATAGAAAAATGTATTTAACAAGTCATAATTGTGATATAGAAAGTCACAATTTGACTCGATTTTCCCTCTGAAGTGTTAGTGTTTTAGCATTCTGTTTAGTTTGATAAAGTAATGAGAATATTCTGTGTATGTAAGGTACATAAAGTACAGATATTTATGTAAAAATGTAGGGAGTAAAACGTTGCCAGGAAAATAAAAATCTACTTAAGTACAGCACTGAAGAATGAATCACTTTATTGTCATTGCACACATTTATGTGACAATAAAATGATGCAGCCCTCACCCCCATGCAAATCGAGCATAAAGATAAAACACAATAATATAGAATAAATAAGACTTGAAATACATTAAAATAAATATGCTTAAAAAAGCCTTTAAAGTGCTTTTTTTCTAAAATAAATAAATAAAGCTAAAAAAGCTAAAAGTGATAAGGTGATAAAAGTACTTTTACTTACTTTCCACATCTGTACAACAAACACAAACATTTCATATAGAATGTATTGTTTTGCTTTATAAATTTAATGATTTACAATGTTACCTTGTCATTTTTCATTTTGTCCACCAAAGTCCGCACCTGGTTCACCATATCACTGAAAACAAACATTTTTTTTATGGAAAAATATTAGACGTGTTAGTTTTCTTTAGTGTATCAAAAGGTTTGAATTCCCATACAGGAAAAATATGAAAAGAAAACATAAATTAATGAATAATATGAACCACTGTAGATAAAAAGGACTGACCGACTCTTGGCTCCGGCCACGGCCTGGTTGAGGAAGGCCTGAGGTGAATCCTGGTTACCTCGTCTCACTGAGAAACCAGTCAGGTTGTGGTTGAACTCTCTAAGGATGTCTGCATATCACAATCACAATAACTCGAGTTGGTAAATTAGTTTTTAACAAGTTCTGAACCCAGTTACTTGTAAACCATCTCAACTCCAGCCTCCCCTCTTTTGTTTGTTATAGACCCCAGAAAGGCAAATGGCAAGACAAGGTGAATTTATTTTTATAGCACATTTCATGTACTGGACAATTCAAGGTTCTTTACATAAAACATATAAGAAAATTAAAATGATTAAAATGCATTAAAAGACAATTAAAATAAGAGACAAAATTAAGAATTTAAGTAAAAGCTCCAGTGAACAGTAATGTTTTCAGGCCTGATTTAAATTAACTGCTGTTTCCCTATCAAGTTTGGACATATTTTCATTATGGACTACAACCACTGCTGCTGATAAACAATTATGTCACACTGAGAAAAATGTGCATCAAAAACCTTGACCTCATATGTGTAAATATCATGACGTAAGTAGTTATAGACAAATCAAATTAAGCAGGAATTAAAACAAGTTGTAGAAATCAACTTGATTTTTGTTGAAATTAATACAGCGGCTGGAGAGTTCAAATTCAAACTTTATGAACTATTAGCGTCTCAATACACAAAATAAATGAACAAAAAACTAATAAAAGTGGGTTTAGCTAAATATGACCCCTTTAATGGAGATGTGCAGTAGTTTTGAATCACCTTTTAACCTGCTTTACAGGCGGTATTATCATAAATAGACATTAAAAATAGGGAAACAACTGATGCTAAAGGGATGTAATGTTTAAAAATAACAAAAAAAAGCAACCAAAGGATTGTTACTGTATTCTGCAGAGATAAACATACTTGGCAGAGTGGTCACGGTGCTAATGTTGGCATCACCACCGATGCTGAGAAGACAAAAAGAGTATTTTAGGTTTAAATCCAGATCAGTAAATAATAGAACCAACTATTTAAGTGTTTTTCCACACTGTCAACATGTGAACAAAGGTTTGTTTCATGTTATCTCACCTCCATGACAGTCCTCTGTACTGGGTCATCACAAAAAGAATGTCGTCTGCATCTGGTTTTGCACCTACACCATTGCCTGCCTGTGGAAAGAAGTGTTTAACAGTGGTCAGTCATAGGCAGACTAGGCGGTCACCTAGGGCACCAGATGTCATAGGGGCACCAAGTCCCACAGAATAAGAACATTAAGCCACCGTATAAGGCTATAAAGCTACTGAGTATAAGGCATACCTAAGACTTTAATTTTCTCACAGTGCACCTTATATATGGATTCATTCTGGTTGTGCTGAGTGACTTGAAATTTTGACTTTGTATCAGATAATTCTGACTTTTTAATCACATAATTTGTACTTTTTATCTCAATGTATACTTTTTCTCTCATAACTTTTACTTTTTATTGCAGAATTTTGTTTACTTTTTATTGAATAATTTTTTTTACTTTTTATCACATTATTTTTTACTTTTTATTGCATAATTTTGGCTTTTTAATCACATAATTCTGACTTATCTCAGAAATTTGACTTTTTGTCTCAGAATTTGGAGTCTTTTAAAGTTTGATTTAGCAGAATAAGAGTGTGTGTTGTTCCGTGTTACAACTCAACAAGGTTGAGTTATTATGACTGTTTAGCTTCACTTAATGCGCCTTATAATCCAGTGCGTGGTATAGTGTGGAAAATACGGTAACTAAAGTATTAAACTTAACATTGTCAGTGATTATTCATGAGCACTCAGTACATACTCCATCACATGTAGAACACCATGTTTACAGATGCTAATTTCTAATTCCACAAAAAGGAAGAGTCCAGTCTTGGACTGGAGTCAGATTTTTTATGGTCTTGGACCCGCTGCTATTTGACTTGGACTTGTGTCCGTCTCAGCCACTGGTCTTGCCAAATATGGGTCTTGGTCTCGACCGAGTCCAGGCATCTTTATTTTGTTCTAATATTCCAGGGAAAAGTCATCATTCATCTGGGTAAGTTAACTGGCGCTACTTAGCCTCATAAGCTAGGCTATGTGTTATGTTAATGCTAATATTAGCTAACATAGTGGAAGATAAGCCAAGGTAATGTGTTTTTGGACATAGTTATCACTTACTGTATGTCTAGTATTACTTTTTTCATGAGATATATATATATATATATATATATATATATATATATATATATATATATAAAAAAAAATATCAAACTATTGGTTGTCATGAATTACATTTAGGGTAAAGTAAACGTGTGCGTGTCCTCTGTGTGTTGGGCGAGATTTAAAAAAACCCAAAATAAACTCAATTAGTGAATTACTGGAGTCATCTCATTAAATTTTGGTGTACATCAAAGGTCAAGGTAATCAAAATGTGTTTTTGCAATGATAAAAGATAGGGCAAATCTGGTAAAACATTTGTGAGGGGCGAGGTTTGTTGTACTTGGCGCACACTTGTTTAATTTTTTGATATGAGTGACAATGATGCAAGTTTTTATTTCTTTATGAATCTGACTTGGTGCCATATTTGTCTTTGACAAATAAAAGTTCGTTGACTTTATGAAGTTCATTGACTTCAATGAAGGGAATGAAACTCCAAGTGCCAATGACTTCTAATTCTTCTTCTAGAAATAACCGACACTAACAACTCCCAAATATCCTCCTTCTACCAAACCTGGATTATGTGACATAATTCTTTTTTTCTTGCTCAATTTTAAAAGGCTTTTATTTGATATTTACCTTTGTTATTTGGGTCCTTGTATATTACTATGTAACTTTTATATTTATACATGCAGATATTTATATTGTTGTTATGTTATAACTGTGGATTTTACAGTATGTGAGTATTATATGTACAGTATTATCTATTCTATTCTATCCTAGTGCCCCCCACCACCACCACCACCACCATATTTGTTCCTTTACTCTGTGCCTCTATTGTTTAGTTATTTCAACATTACCTGAGTGATTATAACACTTTTAGTTTTTAGTTCAGAAATATGTTACAAGGATGTGCTACTATACTGAAATTAATTTCCTAGTATTCTGTTCAAATATTATTATAGCTCATCATTACACCTGCTTATCATCATTCAGTGTTGCCAAAACTTTCTTACGTTTGTCCACACACTGAATTGATATTCATCTTAATTAATGGTCTGTTTTAGTATGACCCCCCCCCCCTAGTGCTTAAGTATTAAACTGTAAAAAGATAAACACTCACTGTGAGAGAGTCACCGACTGCTGCAACCACTTTGATATCTCCAGGTCTGAGCTCATGAACTGTACAACAGAATGGATGTAGTAGCTGAGTAATCACATGGCTGACACAGAGGGCTGTCTCGTTAAAATTAAAAAGTTATTTTCTCTCACCTGACATTGGTGCAGAAGGAGACGGATGACGATCTTTGCAGGGTATCTCAGTACCCATGACCTGAAAACATACAGTATTCTGCATAAATTTAACAATAAACTTTAGATAATGTCATCAAGTTAATGAATTATGGAAGAAAGTCTTACAGGATTTATGGGTGCAGAGGCTTTACTGTTTAATTTCTGCTCTCTATCAGGAGGAGAATTTACATCTGTCCGTAGATAAGGTCGTTCCTACGAAAGCCAAGAAAACCAAGTATCAGATATAGAATCTGGAAAGGTCATAATTGCCAGAGGTGGGAAGTGGCTAAACAAAATAAAAATACTTCATTTCTGTACTTAAGTAGACTTTTTAAGTATCTGTACTATACTTGAGTACTTAGTTTTCTGGAAACTTTTTACTTTTACTGTCTACATTTTTGCATAAATATCTGTATTTTATACTCCTTACATTCTCTGAACAGACTTGTTAATTTTTAAAATGAATAATAAGTGGCTTCAAAGGAAAAAATCAGTGGAAAGAAATCATGACTTTCTATATCATATTTATGACTTTTAGGAGATGATTGTGACTTTTAGCTCATAATTTCAACTATTTTTCTCATAATTATGCATTTCTTATCTCATATGTACAACTATCTCACTATTTTGACTTTTTATCTCATAATTATGCATTTTTCTAACCTCACATACAAGTTTTTTTATGCCATAATAGCGTTTCATCAAAAAAAAAAATTAATTTTCCCTAAATGTTCTGTCCATACTCACTAACCCGGTTAACTGACCTGATCAAACACATTTTCTACACAGTAACTCACTTTTAAAGGCTTCATTTTTGGGATATTTTTGAAACTTTACTGTTTTTTTTCCTGGTTAAATAAATATTATTTCATCCATGGCAAAGAAATGCAGTTTTACTTTTTAATTTATTACAATTCATTCCTATTTTTGTAACATAAAATCAGAATACACAAAACTTTAATAAAACTATACAAAATTGAGTATGAAGAATATATAAAGAACCAAAATGTACTCTTGGTTTTGTGCTACAAGACATCTTTTTTATTCCTATATTTTGAATGGATTTTCAGAATGCCAAAATTATTTGTGTAAAAACAGAAAAAATAAATGAATGAAATTTTAAGATCCAAAGCTATTTCTAAACTATTAAGAACCTCAGCTGTCCAACAAACCATACTTATAATCAGGTATAAAGTGCTTCAGGATGACAGTTGTTTTAGAACTGTATAATCTAAATACTACGACTATTTGGTTTCCATTTGTTAACTGTGTTTTGGGATCAAGCATCTTACCAGTGAAGGGCAGGGAATCCTGATGACACTGCTGTCCTTGACCTCTGACCGATGAGCTGAGGGCTGAAGCTGAAGGCAGAAAAGCCAGGATTGGTTATTATACTGCATTCAAGTCAGACCATGCAACACAACCAATGATTATGACCAATAAACTGCAGTGATTACACAATTCCTGCATCTCAAAATACAGTACATGTGGCATGAGCAAAGCTGGAGAAAGATTCTACACTGAATTCTGTAGTTAATCTTTACATCTCTTATCTAATCTCTGTTCAAAGCATAAAAGATTACTCTAACTATCTCTGAGTCACCACAGTGATTCTCATTTTACAATGGGCAACACACCAAATCAACGTCAGTAACAGTGAAAATGTCGTCCTGAATTTTAGTTGTTGTTTTTTTTTGCATAGACTCTCTAAAACAGGTTATTAACACTTACCATATTTGTCCAGAGCTGAATGGCTATTTGATTTATGTTGGACACAGCGTTTACCTTAAAAAAATAAAACAAACACACACAGATTTGTATTGTAAGACGTGGCAGAATGGCTGCATATCTTACAGCTGGTAATTGCAGGACTGTGTCTTTTAAATAAGGATTTCATTCCTTTACTTACAGAACCTGACAAGGGATCAGAGATAGCTGGAGAAGAATGGAGCATCACAGTGAAATCACCCCTGTTTTGCCACTTAGGATTTGCTAGGATGATATTTAAAGAATCCTGAAATAAGACAAACCAGTAACAGAAACAAAGAAATATGGAAGTGAGGTGACAGGTGTGACAGACGCCGACACAAAATGCTATTTTTAGACTAAAGTTCTAAACAACAAAACACTTATGTGGTCGTAAGTAGAGGGTCACTAAAGGCAAACCGAAGTGTCCTGAGGTCTTCAGTACCTCTGGACACACTATCCAACGACATGATCTCCGGATGCACGAGCCGTCTTTAAGGAGAAAGTCTGAAATAGTTGATTGCACAGTTAGACACTCTGGAAATTCACAATTTCGTTGCATTCTTTTTTGAGAACAACAACCTGTTAGTAGGCGAAGCTTTGCTGTTGCACATATAATGAAATACTGGACTATGTTTTTAAAAAAAGAATGCAATGAAATTGTGAATTTCCAGAGCGTGCAACTCTACAATCGACTAGTACAGACTTCCTCCTAAGACAGACATGGACAAACTATTCCACAAAGGGTTGGTGTGGCTGCAGGTTTTTGTTCCAACCAACCATGAGTTCACAGTTTGACCAATCAACTCTCTGAATATGGAGATCAGTTAATTAATTGAATGAAGTCTGTTGTGCTGCTGCTTGGTTGGAACATAAACCTGCATCCACACTGGTCCTTTGGCAATGGTTTGTCCATTCCTGTCCTAAGATGTCTTATGAATATGCAAAGTACATGGCTTCAGATCAGTAACTCTGGACACACTATCAGACGACATGAAGACCTCAGGACACTTGGGTTTGCCTTTAGGGACCCTCTACTTACTACCACATATGTGTCATGTTGTTTAGGACTTTAGAAGAGGTCTAAAAATAACATTTCGTGTCAAAGAAAAGACATGCCCTAATCACTTCCAACACGGTTTGGCTCAAAACGGCAAAATTGAAATTTCTCAATGTACATCCAAATGGTGTGATTTTGATGTCAACTATATGTATGTACTCCCAATCATCTAATAAATTAGCTAAACTTATTTTTAATCCCTTAAATTAGTATTATATTAATGTATTATAAATAGTGTATTATTACAATTTGACTTTGATTTAAATACATGTTTTTTTAATTTATTTTTTATCTGTTTATACTTGACCTCCAGCTCTATATTTCCCTCTTGCTTACCTGCATTGTTTTTAAAAGAGTTGCTTTATACAGTCTTTGGTTTGTGTTTTCATCTTTCATGCAGTCACATATGCTATAAGACAAAGAAAGAACATCAATGGAAAGTACTTTTTTTTTTTTTTACACTTTATACTCATAACTGTAGCCTAAGTCACATCTAAAACAAAAAAATTAATGTGAAAATATTTTAGTATTAAAACTCACTTGCTGTGCTGATCATATGTGCTCCATACTACTACATGAACCAGGCTGTGATGCAGCTGGAAAACATACAACATGGATACGAGTGTTATTAGTTATTACTGATATTATGTCTTACAATATGTATATACACACACACACATATAGAACCTAAATGACACATTACCTTTTGATGTAGAATCTGAAGGGCTTTGTTTACTTCCTGTACAGTTGCTGTAACATCTGCATTGACCTAAAGCACAAAGAACCAGTTAGACTTATGTTTTCATATGCATGGTATGAATTTTTATTTTATTTTTTTTAGTTATGAGAAATTAACTCACAAGAGGTGAACAAGCACATAGAGAATCTACTGGAACAAAAAGCAACACTAACTTCCAGTCTGTGACCTGCAGCAGTATGAGGGGAAAAAAACACAATGATTTATTACGTACATATGAAACTTATGTAGAGTATACTGACAACACACACTGATTACACTGGTCTACAAGTAAAATGCTTCTGGAGTAAAACTAATCAAATGTCACCACACGTGTGTGTGACTAATAAAGTAAACTCAAGTCTTAAATGCTGGTTGGCTCAAGTGTCTGTGGTCAAAATGTGAAATTCTTAAAATTAACAAGAGAATAGGATTTAGTCGAAAGGAATTGTAAGAAATCGCAAATTCGTGGAATGAAAGCTCTCAAAATGATCTAAGATTAACAATTTATTTACAGTTCACATGGAAAATACAGGAAAATCAGCGCTGATCTTGGACCATTGGACCCACAAACACAAGCCAGTAAAAAAAGGTCCTTTTCCTCCCAGTTCTTTGAGCACTTCCTCTTCGGTGGTGTGCCCCAGGAACAGGGTTCGGTTCTCTCTGAGTGAAAAAACTGAGCACATGAGAACCGTCCCTGGACAAACGACGTTCGGAGGAGGGGTCAAGCTGGTGGGAGTCAGATTGGGGCAGTTCGCTGCCCTGTCCCTTCGCCCCCCAGGGGAAGAAGGTGGGTCGTGGGTCCGGCTGCGACCTTTACAGCCCCCTCCACCCGAACTTGCCTGTATGTGAAGTTTGTCTTTCAAACATTTTGTATTCACGCCGTCAGAAAGACTCATAGACCACAGGATGTCCAAAACCAGAGGGGATGATCCCCCCACCCCCTCCAGCAAATCGCACCCAGCATATTAGAATTGCAATGCAGAAAACAAATAAGAATAGCATAATGTAGCATCATTATGCATCAAGTTTACTCTTATAATGTGGGACCAAACCCCTTCAAAATCTATTTTCAGTGTTTTCATGTGTACCTGATATGAGAGGGACAGAGGCAGTCCCTCAGCTTCCTCCAGTAATGATCTGCAAAATATACAATAATATGTCAAACATCCAAAGTGTTTCTTTGTAAGTGTATCTGTCATATTTAAGCATGCGTTACCTGGACTCCTTCACATGGTGTGTGATGATGTCGGGATTAAACAAGGACAGCAACTCTGTTTCAAGACACATACACATGATACTGTAACTACACGTATAATTTGTAGGATGTTGCTTATTTTCTGTTTTGAGAAAACTGAATACACTGGTTGAGCATAAGTCTGTTGTGAAAAGGGAAGGTTTTGATTGCTTTCAGTTTTGTGTACCTGTCTGTAAAATGAATATCAGTGACCTCTGTTTATTACTCAGTGTCTTCGTCTTTGAGATAACGTCGCTAACGATAGGCAGATTCTTCAAGGAGCATAATCTTCAAAGAATCTGTAACTGATATTTCATGTGAACTCAGACCTTGAACTCTATTCTCTATATGTCAATATACTATGAAGTCTGCAGATCCCCCCCTGTAAAAGCACTTGTTTATTTCTTATCGTTTCTATTAAGACTCTGTTTGAACAATAAAACTATTATATAGGCATAGAGGAAAAATACTATATACTATTACCGGTAAGCACATATGACCTACTGTCCCTGCACTGGAATCACAGGTTGGAAATGTCTTTAATTCGTCACACTGTAATAAAGTTAAGGTTATTTGATTTACCAGATATTCTGCTGACCACTGTGGATGTTTCATCTCTGGAAAAAAAGAGCAAGATGTTTCAGGTTTCAAAATGTCTCAGAAATTCTAATATGTTCATTTGTTCACGTACCTTTGGGAGGATGGTATTCCCAAAGGATAAACAGCCGACACATCACCAGGTGTTAGAGTGTGCACTGATGGAGAAGCAAAAAATAATATTCTTTTATTTATATATATAATCTCATCTAAATTTTAAGTTCTGGAAGAATTTTTTTTTTTAAGTTTATCAACTTAAAATAATTGAGACAATCGATTGCCTTACATTTTTGAGTTCTGCTAACTTATTGGGGTTTACAGTGTGTTTTTTAACTAACAGTCAGTGCTTTAAATCAGTTTGATCCCCATCTATTGTATATTCCCAATCATCTGTAGTACTTCAAAAAGGCTGACCCCATGACCTATGACCCCATGACTTATAGTATTCTGAGGTCCAAGGGTTCTCCCCTACAGAACCAAGGTTATAATAGTTTGGGATTATGTTTTATTATAGTTTAGTTTTATTTAGTTTCTAATTTAGTTAGTTTTAATCAGTTTTTAGAGGAGATTTGCAAGTTGGTTAAAATATATTTTCACATATTATTTATTTTATCTTTCTCACTATCATATTCAAATAGATGCCACACTGCTTTCATCTAACTTTAGTTACATTGACAAAGATGAAAATGAAGAGTATTTGACTCATAATTTGTATCTGTTTCAGTCAGTTTTGCAAACGTGTAATACAGTTTCAGTTAGTTACCATTGTTAACTATTAATTATACTTTTATTTCAGCCATCAACAAATTTTTTTCAACTGAAGTTTTTGGAACTTCATTACTTTCTGTTACCGATAATAACCTTGTACAGAACATAACATATTTGACAGTATTCTATCTTCTGGGCATAGCTCAGTTCAGTACATGGAAGATTAACATTAAATGGAACAATAGAATCAGTACTAAACTACTCTGTAACATTAAGGAATCCTCACGGGGATATTCTGTAATTGTCAAGTACATTTTCTGTCCTTGTGATCATGAACTGTTGACCTTTTGACCCTGACGTTTATGGATTTTATCATGTTAGCTCTATTTTTCCAACATACTAACTGACCACTCAACCCACAACTGGACTGTGTCAGAGGAGAAGTTATAATTCCATTCATGTCTGTCTTTTGTTCATCACATTTCCATGTGTGGGTTCAATCAAAAATTAAAATAATGACCAATATTAATTAGAAACATTTAATTTACAAACTCATATGCACATGAAATAATATACGACTGATTTTTAACAGGTTTTGTGAATTACACAGGTTGTGCACCAAAGGGTTAACAGTGGCTAATACTGAAAGAGTTCGTTCTTAGGCCCACATCCCTTTAAAATACTGACGTAACAGAAATGATAAGAGATAATAAAATACCTGAAGTAGACTGGGATCCAGGGACAGATACTGGTGAACAGAGCACTGACATGTAATCCTCTGTCTGTAACAAGAGCAAAACACAAACTCAGACTGATATTATAGGATTATTTACATAGAATATACAGTATAATTCATTTAACAACAAATATACACTGACTGGCCCAAAAAAGCATCCAATTTGATTTAACAAAACAAATATGGACAAGACTCCCTTTGAATAATAACTGTAGTGATTAATATGTTTCAGTTCTTTACCTACAACTGGAGCAGAGAGGATATTGTCCTTTATTTAACCCATAAAGACCCAGCATTACCTGCCAGTGCCAGTTCGCAAATTACTTTTTAAAAGACCAATATGATATAACAATAAAGTACCTCTGAAGTTTGCCCATCAGAGCTGACAGCATCTAAATATACCAAAAGAGAGAGAGAAAAAGAGAGAATTGAATCTCCTCTTAAACCACTTCTTTACACAAGTTATTTATTTTAGTTAACAAGTAACCATGAGAATGCACTCTTTGTTGAAAATAGATCAGCAAAAGGGCTATTTGTTTTTCCAGAAACATACCACAACATTTTCTACAATAACTATTGAATTCTACAAAATAAATAAAGACTCAAATTAGTAAAAAAAAAAATATTTAAGTAAAATAGCTTAGATAAGCATGTTTTATCAAACAAAAAGTAATCTTCTTTTAAATAATTATATGCAACATTAGCTTAATACGTTATGACAGTTTGATATTTCAGTTAATACTGAGCTGATTTAAACAGTCAAGATGTAAAACTTTCAAGCAGAGTAACATTACATGTTGTTTTAACCCTTTGATGCATGAATTATGAGAACCATTGTCAAGATTTTTTTCCTAAGTGGTGGTGGTGTTTTTTTTTATTCCTCTTTAGGCATAAACGAAGCAATGTGATTGAAATATTTTTGATTAACCTATTTTTCATGGAGTTGCAAAAATGTCCACAACATGTATTTAAGTTTTGAACCAAAGAAATGTGTGTTTAAAACACAATATTAGAACACTATGAAATAAAACATTTTTAAGAAGACTGTTAATTACAGTCTAATAACAACAAGCAACTGGTTTACATGTAAACATGTTAGTACAGATAAGTTACAGTAACAGTATAAACTGACCAGAGGTGGTCAAAGTACTCACATTCTGTACTTCAGTAGAAGTACAGCTACTTGTGTGTAAAAATACTCTGGTAAAAGTAGAAGTATTGATTCAACTCCTTCACTGACATAAAAGTAAAAAAGTACAACTTCCCAATTGTAATAAAGCAAAAACAAAAATGCATTTGTTTGCCATGGATGAAATAATACTTAACAATTTAATGAGGAAGAAACAGAAAAGTTTCAAAAGTATCCAAAAATTAAAGCCTTTAAAAGTGAGTTACTGTGTTGATAATGTGTTTGATCAGGTCACGGTACTCAGTTTTGTGGGTATGGGCAGGAAATTTAGGAAAAATGGAGAGAAAAAAAAAAAGTCACAATTTAGATTAAAGGTCATATGGGAGATTTAAGAAATTAATGATGAGATTAAAAAGTCAAAATTGTTAGATACAGTCATATATATAACAAATGCAAAATTATGAGCTAAAAAGACACAATCTTGAGCTAAAAGTCATAATTATTATATAGAAAGTCACAATTTCTCTGCACTGATTTACACTCTGAAGCCACTTATTTTTCCACACTGTTTTCTATAAAGTACAAATATTTAGGCAAAAATGTGGGGAGTAAAAGTAAAATGTTGCAAGAAAAATAAATACTCAAGTAAAGTACAGATACATAAAAAGTCTACTTAAGTACAGTAATGAAGTACTTTTACTTAGTTACTTCCCACCTCTGGAACTAAAATAACAAAACCCATGAATATACAAGAAAATAGCTGTAGAATAACTGTCCATCAAAGAGTCACCTGTGAACCGTCCTTATAATAAGCACAGAACCACTTCAAGTCTTGTAAAGGTTCATACTGTCTTCCAAAGATAACTGTAAAGCAGGTGAACAAACACGGCACCTGTCTGTTAAAAAGAATTTAACTTTACAAGCACAACACTATTTTTAAACCGTGTTAATGTTCCCATGTCAGACCTGTATTTTAGAATTAATAAATCTAGCAGGTGGTTTTGTTCAATACAAGACAGATCTGGGTTCTTCCAGCATCATAAGCTAAGTCTGCATTTAAGTAAAAATCTGTTTTACTTACTAAAAAAAAAGGGGGAAAAAAAAGTATAAAATAAAGATTTCACTGCTTTTACCTTTTACTCCCTGTTCCTTGTGTGTAATAAATAATGGTTTTGTGCTGTTCATTTGTTACCTGTAAACTGAGCGCAGAATCCCACCAGGGCTACAAGAATCAAGAGCACTGATCTGGTCATGATGTGGAGAGATACAGAGTGCCGGCCACACTGAGTGGTTTGTGTAACGCACTCCTCTTTTTTTTCCTCAACCTCAGAGAAGAAAGAATGACTGACTGTTTCAGGGACTGTAAAAGTACACTGTACCTGCAAAGGGTGTGGAGGAAGGACTTCCCAGGGGGGGGGAGGGGGCAAAGTTATAAAAGGAAAAAAAAAAAAAAAAAAAACACCACCACCACATAAAGGTGTTATTCCATTAATATTGTAATGTTCTCCATTGTTATTTAATACTTTGTGTGTTGGTTCTATTAAAAAAGAAAAAAAAAACACCCACTCTGATTGCTTTGTTTCCAGCTGTTTTTTTCACGGTAGAAAAATGATGTGAGGTCGAACAACAGAGTTTAACGGTACTTCTACATACATGTCCATTTACCAGAGTAGCATCCAGCAAGGTTTGGTGCTGTCACTTGTTTTGAAAACGTGCAGGGGGAAAAAAAAGAGGCTTTATTTCCATAGAGAGCACATGAACCAGCTTGATCCGCCATTTTTTTTTTAAGTTTGTGCAGCAGCTACTGTGGCGCCGTCTTCTCTTGTAGATGCTAATGCTACTTCAGATTCGCTGCAATGGAGGATGGGTTTAACCCCACGCGATTGTGCAAATCGTATGCGGAATCCGGGAAAGTTCGCCAAACTCTGCTTCTGATTGGCTGAGCTGTTTCAGAGACATACTCGGACAATTGGAATATCCTGAAAAGGTGCTTGCATTTCTGTACGGTGGAATGTACATATTATATAGACAAATAGTATGCAAATCAATATATTGCAAGCTTTCATTTGTTTTGATTTTGCTGATTGGGATGAACAGCTTCAGAAAACTCACTTTCAAGCAAAACTCTTAATTTTTTTAGTTTGAAGTTTTAATAAGATGTAAATCATAATCAGCAAAATTACAACAAATAAATGCTTGATCTATCTCACTTTGCATGTCATGAGTCTATAAATGTATTGGTTTCACCTTTTATGTTGAGTTACCTGAATAAAAAAACTTTTACACGATATTCTTAATTTTCTGAGTAGTACCTGGACGTAACCTAGTATGGATTTAAACGACACAACGAAGGCAAACTCATTCCACTATGGCTGTCGCAGGCTGTTAAGAATGAATTTTTCGAATCAAGAACGTAGGCAGGGGAGCTAGTTTGACTGACAGGCTGCCTCTCCAATTCTAGCGCTTAAGGCGGAACTTTTCCCGGATTCCGCCTACGATTTGCACAGTCGCTAACCCCACATGGGTGATGCTAAAGTCCATCTGACGTCACATGGACCGGCTTTTTCTGGGTTCGTCGTTACTCTTGTTCTGTTCTGTGAATGTGGTATGCAGCCAGTGGAGGTAACAAACCACTTTCAAAGGCAGCATGTGCTGGTGACCCATCGGATTAAAAAGGAGCGCGGGAATGTGGTTTTCAGTGGAATGACACCTTTAACAGCTGAGAAATGCATTCCTATTACTATAGTTTCAACTCTGTCTCTATTATTCTGAGTCCTATCTTACTCTTACTCCTTTATCAGAAACAATCAACCACCTGCTGCTTATCTCTGCATGTTTATATGTATGTGCATGGCTGCAAAACAGATAATGGTAATCTTTCCTGTAAATCTTTCCAGAAATAAAATAGTGTTTTGCAAACCAAGTCATAAGGAAGGTCAGTTAGTTGTCAAGTAACATTTATGGCCCGCAAATAGGGGAGACTGGGGACAGTTGTAACACTCAGTTTGACCAGACAGGAAGGAGCTGTGGTGATGTCATCAATATAGTCTCTCTCTCTCTCTCTGTCTCTCTCTCTCTCTCTCTCAATAACATAAAACACCTAGCGTTCCTGATTTTGCACCAATTTTATTATCTCTACTTTGTTTTTAGCCAACAATGTGAAAAAAAAGAGACAAAAACAGCAACTGGATCGCAGGTAAAAAGCCTCTTAATGTGTCTGTTCTGCTTCAAGCTGTTGTTTCAAACCTGTGTCAAACATTTGCTTTTTATTTCCATCTGGTGTTTGTTTGTTTCTTGTATTAATTAACTGAACATGGCAGTCTGAGTCCTCAATTGATCCACACATGAAGACACATAAGTATTTGACAAATATGTTTCCATGGTAGTTAAAAAGTCAGAATTCAGACTTAATACTGCTTGTGTGTTATTTGGCTAAGATGGCTGGTTTTAAACCCTCCACCCTGTTAGGTTTATGTGCCAAAATGGGTGAAATTTCCAACATTTTTTAAATAAGTGAGTTTAAGGTGTATCAATAAAAGTTCCTTAAGGTTAGACACGTTTTATCTCATATAACTGTAAAAACATGAATTAAAACTAAGGTGATGAAATCCACCTATAGCCAGGAATTGCCCAGACTGATGCCTTCAGTGAGTGTGTGTAAATAGTCTTGAAAAGAAATTAGCTTTTGGCTGGTAGTGTATGTTCTGAAGTTCCAAAATAAACAAATAAAAAGTCTTCTGCACCTTCTGCTTGTCCATGTTGTCCTCGCCTATGCCAGAGCAGTTATAAATAGAGCCTGAGCACTCTCAACGATTCAGGACGATTATTGTGGTCAGCTGTGAGCCTCGATCAAACATGGCGGAAATGTGCATTCAAGAGTAATTTGTTCCTCTAATGGGTGAGGTTAGATCAAGTGTGTTTCCAGGAGGTGTCATGGCGGCATGTTGTTTGCATCATTAGTTTCAATATGTGCCGTGTTTATATGGTGGCGCTGTCATCCTATACTAGGAACTTCTATTGCTGAACAAATTAAGATATTACCCTATAGGCATGCTCGAAGAAGATTTTAACAAAAATTATCCTTAAAAACCCTCAGATATTTTGAAATCCAGGATTTTTCTAACTCCTGAGCTCATAAAATATTAATATGGTTCATTTTATTTCCATATTTTCAAGATCATATTTCACATTAAGAGCTAGTCATTGTAATGATAAAAACACTACATTATGAATAATAAAAATTCTTAGTTGAAATAGGGAGCCTAAGTCTCCGCCCTTTCCGGTCGGTCCACTGGGCCTAAGTTTGGAAAATTTTAACATGAGAGTGGATGAGGAGAAAATAATTATTTTCTGGTCCACTTTACTTTATGCCCTGAATCACACATTTACTGTACTTCAATTAAAATCATAACCAATGATGTGAGTTTGTAGTTTCTTTGATACATGTTTTGTGATTTATTAGCGTGTAAAAATATGTAATTATTTGGACTCTGGACTACATATCAGACGTCGCATAGCTGACGTCACAGTAGAATCTTTCCCTGCATACTTTTTAAAACCGTATACCGCCTTTTCTATTTTTCATTTAAAAATGCCTGTATGCTTTGTACCCCGATGTAATCACAACTAGGGCTGCAACTAACGACTATTTTAATAGTCGACTAGTCATCGACTATTGAAACGATTTGTCGACTAGTTGTCGACTAATTAATTTTTTCTTAAATTTAGCATGACGTTGCTTTAATTATGTGGCAGATGATAATAAACACAATAATGATGGGTACTTCAATGAAAAATGCATCTTTTTATTCAACTTTGCTGCTGAATCATACAAAAAGTAATGGGCACAGTGCTCAGTCAGTACATAAATCGAAAAATAAATAAACCTCTGTCCATTTTTCAAGGACAGGCAAATGTGGTTTATACAAAATAAATAATTTAAATCAAGTAAACATTTTTTCCTGTAAACCAAGGACAGGCACATCAGCAGCAGTAAAACAGTAAATAAAACAAATATTAAGTGCATTTTGTGAATTACATTCAGTGGTCAACTGCACAGTCTATTGCATAAGAACTTTACAATCTCAACAGTCTGAAATCTAACGGTTTTAACAACTGACATTTGTAGATACACAGCTGAAAATAAAGCATTCAGAGTTGTCCAAATTCAAATCATCATCTGCAATACTGACTCAGTGAGGACAGTCGCCTGTTGCGGGGTGCACGTCTGCTTATTTTGCAGAAAGGAGTCCATGGTGGCTCTCTTCTTCGGGCTGCATGCATTTAATTTAAAATACGTTTGTCAGGTGTAACGTTAAAGCTCTCTTTAAAGCGAAAAAACGCTTATAAAATGTACATCGAAAACAAAACGTATTAGCGGGAATGTTACTTGAATCTTACCGAGGCGAGTCAGACTCCGTTTCGTTCAAATGCCCGACATGCTTTCTCCGTAAATGTTCGTGCATCACCGAGGTGCTGCCGTGATACGCAAGGTCTGCTTTGCAAACCTTGCAAGTAATCTTTTTATTTGCCTTATCCAAGCTAAAATGTTCCCAAACTTTAGAAGTTGTGGTACGCGGAGCGAATGTGCCGGACGCCGCCATGTTTGTTTACGTTAAAGTGAGACACTCAGACGCTACTGCGCATGCGCGACTCGTCGACAATGAAATTCATTGTCGACTATTTCTATTATCGATTTTTGTCGACAACGTCGACGAATCGTTGCAGCCCTAATCACAACACCATTTCCACATGTTCCCTCTACCGCTTCCCGGCTGACGAGTTTGTCCCGCATGCTAGCTCTCACTCGACCAACTATCTCTCCCCCGGAGTAGCTGTCACTTTCCACATGCCCCGATTTAAAGTGGTTTTCTCCACGTTTGATGCTCTTTCCTTCATCGTGAAAGAAGGAGGTGAAGCTCGCCAAAGCCACAGCAATTTTCAAAGCGTTTGGTGGTGACGTCATATTTGTGAGACGAACGTTGTAGTCCATTACTTACTCTCACATAAAACCTAACGTAAACTTTGGATGCCTGTCCAAAGTGAGTGCTTTCTCAATGTGAAATTCACAGACATCATATGTGAAAACCGTAGCACATTTCAAACGGGACCAGAAAATCCCTCCATTGACTCGCGTTCATTTTTTATGGCACTTGGGCACCATTGCCCGGAAATCGACCGGAAATAGAATCGCGTCACTTAGGCTCCATATTGGAAAAGAATATATACACACACACACATGTAAAGATACATATGAATTTTATTACAATAAACTTCTTTATACTGGTATAAGGATACAATATTTTACAGAGTTACAATTTATCCTAAGGTCATTCTCTTATTAAGAGCTCAGTTTGGTCATTTACCATTTGACTGCCATACGTCTGGATTTTCTCCTTCATTTCCTGTCGAAACTTATTGTATTATATATTTATTTCTAAATATAGATACATGCCGCCATGACACCTCCTGGAAACACTCTTAATCTAACCTCACCCATGCACAGATATGCCTGAAACCGGAGCTACACTGCCGGGACTTGTGGGGGCGCTGTAGCTCACATTTAGACGGTAACAGGCAAAGGTGATAAATAAAAACAGGCACAGAAAATTATTATATGTTATTTTCATAACTTTGCTTTCATATCAGAAGTAACACTGAAATGTACTCATACATTTTTGACCTACACATTCTTCGTAAGGCTCCAGCGCAGGTCGGGGCATCCCGCCCATGTGTATTGTGCTGATCAGGTGAACCAGGTTTTTCCAGCGCTGGTGGCCAGCTGCTCTGCTTCCTCCACACCAACTCCAAGTTGTTGGAGGTCGTCCGTGATGATGTCGAGCCATCGGATGCGGGGCTTCCATCGTGGTCGTCTCCAGCCTGCGGCCTTTGGGTTGAACTGGAGAATGGCGGAGTTGTGCGACCAGGGAATATGCTCGAGGCTGGCACCGTTGGAATGAGACTCCAGGCTAAATGGCGGTCGGCGTAAAGTGGTTTCTGAAGTGTGACGTATATGACGTCACACTTCGTAACACTTCAGCTTGAAATGCCATTTGACACGAATACAAAAATGTATGAATGTAAAAAAAAAAAAAAAAAAAAAAAAAAAAAAATATAATAATAATAATAATAAATATATATATATATATATATATAAATATATATATATATATATATAAATATATATATATATATATATATATATATATATATATATATATATATATATATATATATATATATATATATATATATATATACATTACAAAAATACATGTATTACCCATAGTAGCGAATGTAATTTTAAAAATGGCCAGCAAAACATTATATCCCGAGTACTGAATAATAAAAAAGCTCCATAGAAGGCGATTCATTATGTACTTATCCACGATCGCCATCTAGCTGCAGTACCAACCTGAACATTTCTTGAGTGCTCATTCTCCCCTTCCCCGTTCTCTGAAAAACTGGATTTCTATTAAACAATATCATTCTACTTGCAAAATACTTTATACACAAATGTAAATTCATGTCTGTCGCACTTCATTTTCAGGTTCTGTTGAGGAGCTTGCTGGAAAAAGTTAGATCTAAGAAAGCTGAAGGCCAGGGGCATCGGGAGACCTGGGCATTCCCGGCTGAAGCCCCGGATCTCAGGGGAATATCCCCGAATCTCTTTAGACTTCAGAGAGATTCGGGGCTGGACCATCGTAATTAAAATGTGTAATAATAATAATAATAATAATAATAATAATAATAATAAGAGAAGAAGGACAGCTTTGAGCGGTGGTACCACAAATCAACTCTCACTGGTTGATCCTGCTGCTGCCTGTCACCATGCACCTTTGTAACTAGCTCAGACCGCACGATTCTGACGTGTCCATATATGGACATGTTGGTTAGCTTTTTTATTTTTTTATTTTATGGAACACAAACAAACATTAACAAAACAGGACAACAAAGACAACCCATAAAGTCATTGCATAAAAAACAAATTAATAATAACAAAAAACAAAACAAAAAAGAAAAAGATAATTCAATTACTTCCTGGGGTCAGATTAAAAGACAAATCAGATAAACTATAAAGGTGTACAGCATTCTTCGATTTTACTTTTCCCAAAGAGTCCAAAAAGATAACTAGTTCCTTCAACAAAACCTGGAAATGAGGTGTGACAGACATGAATTTGTTATCCTCCAACACAACACCAAATTGAATATTAACATAACAAGGGTATGTTGGTTAGCTTTTGTTTTACATTTTATACAATACGTAACAACGGAATGGACTTTCCGGTTCCGGGTCGCCGGTTGACGGTCGACCGGTTCACATCCGGAGAGACAACTATCACACTTTTGCACCTTTTCTTATCTTCTCGTTCGCTTTTCTCACTTCCACCAAACTCCACAAGTCCATCACACCTTAGCGCAACTGTTAATCCTCTTAAACTGGACCTTTTCTCCTCCCACGCTCTTCTTTCATTCATTCGTTAGCCTCGGAGCTAACAGCTAGCACCCCAAGTTAGCCCCGGTGTTACGGCTAACGTTAACGACTACAACACCACCTCTACTTCAACAACGGGTCACCTCAACATGGGACTCAACGCTGAACATCATCACCTACCCGAGGGAGCTGCTGATGCTTCTTGAAGACTACGCAGACTCGGTCCCTCCGCTCCTCATCGGGCTTCCCAACGCGATGTGCGCGCGCGCGTACGGGTAGTGCCGACCCTACCGCAACGCCCAAAAGGAGCAAGAAGAAGAAAACCAGACGAGGTAAAAGGAAAGGAGTGCTCCGGGCCAGACTGCAGCGGGAGGGCTGGAAACAGGTGCAAGCTGTGCACCCCAGACATCGAGCTCCTGGCTGTGTCCTGCCGTCCCTTCGACCTGCCCAAAGAATTCCCCCAGCTCTTTTTCACCATCGTTAACATCCACCCCAGAGCCAACCCCACCGCAGCAACTGACCACATCAGAAACACCCTCAATAAACTTTCCCCAGACAATCCTAAATTGTGTTGTAGCTGCTCTGTGAACCTATCCTAATTGCTCCACAGGGATAAATAAAGTTTACTGAATCTGAACAAATAAATGTTTTCTCATCATGCAGAAGGGGTTTTATGCCACATTGGTTTGCTATTTTGTCTGAGGGTGACATCAAACGATGGACACCAGGAAATTTTTTCAGGGGAAAGGGGGCAGAGACAAGTGGGAACTGAGGGTGTTTCAATCAACCCAGGTTTGTGAAAAAACTCAGTGAAAAATGAATAGCTTTTGTTCATTCAGTAGTCAATTAGCTCTATTACCTCACTTTTTAGAGGACATAGCTACTTGAATGGCAAGAAAATATATTACTTACGTTGCATGTTAAACCCAATGTGACCATGAGTGGAAATAATTGCCCACTAGGGATAATGGCAAGATGGGACAGGCAAAATCTAAATACAGGGCTTTCATGGAATAAAACCGTTTGAAGGCTGCAAAAGAACTGAGACTGGCATGAAGGTTCACATCAAGTTAAAGCTACAATGGAATTAAAAAAAACACTAGTGTTTCTTGGTGTTTTACTTCCATAATACTTAAACTAAACGTACTTGTGTTTGTTGTCACATCTTTGGCTGGAAAACTTACTGCACTTTGGAGAGTGTGATCAGTAACCTTTAGTTCAAATATTAATGAAAAGATTCAATTAACTTTCAATCAAATTTGTAAATGTACAGAAAGCACTTTGAAAACACTTACATACTCTATATTTAAACCTGTAAATTAGATCAAAAGAAAGTGATCTGTTGTCCAGTGGAACAACAATGTTAATTATTTTGCACAGAAATTGGAACCATGAAATTGCATTTTAATAACCCTTTTTTCTAAAAATTTCCCGGGGGAGAAACCCCCGGACCCCCATTAAAAAGACACTCTGGGTTTACTCAAGCTACAGACGCCATTATAGTATGTTATGTGCTTTGTCTTTCAATCTGACCTCAGGAAGTGACCATTAATTTTATGGATTGTCTTTGTTATCTGCTTATATTTTTCTAATTATTTGTTTATGTTACACACAAAATAATATAAATATAAAAACGTTCTCGGCCTGTGCTGACATCTGGTGGACAAACTCCGGAAGTGCACGAGGTGCCGCTACGTCACTACCGGATGTTGATAGTGGCTCATAGCAGAGGAACAGCTGAAAAAGAACAACAAAGCCACGACGACAACGAAACAAACAACAACCAGACGTCTAAAATACACCCAATACACCAGTGACACCAACCCCAGTGAGGATATAGTGTGTCATTAAATCAGCTCTGAAAAGGTAGGAGGGCGTCATTCAGAGTCAAACCGTTAATGTCCGTTTTTCTGTTGTTCTCCTTGTTGTTAGCTTCATATCTGTTAGCTCAGCGGACAGCTAACACGATGTTAGCTTAAAACCTGCTTCATACACAATACAACACACGTCCTAAATGACAGGGAAGGACAGCACATCACATGTTTTCCCTTTAGCCACTAAAGTGAATATGTTGTTAAAGCGTGTCTTGACTTATAACTGTAACGACTTTATTTTTTAAATGTATTTTTCCAACGCTTCAGCGCCATTAAAATCTCAGCTGCCATTTACAGTCAACTGTCAACATGACATGTCAGTGACGAACAACAAGTACTTCTATGACAGCTTAAACAATATTCTACTGTCCTGGAACTGTTATTCACAGAGGTGGGGAGTAGCCAACTAATAGTACTTAGTTACTGTACTAAAGTAGTTTTTTTTTTGGGTTATCTGTACTTTGTTTGAGTATTTATTTTTCTGGCAAATTTGTACTTTTACTCCCTACATTTTTGTATAAAATAGAATCATAACTTTTTCAAACTAAACAGATGTGACAATACGAAAAATAAGTCACCAGAGGAAAAATCAGTGGAGGAGAGGAAATGTGTCTTTATATATTATAGTTATATGATTATTATGTCACAATTTTGACTTTTTATTTCTCAATTTTAACATTTTATCTCACAATTTTGACTTTTTCTCTTAAAATTATACATTTTTAAATCTCATTTGTGATGACTTTTTTTTATCTCAATTGTGACTTTTCTCCTCTTTTTCCTAAATTCCCTGTCCATACCCACAAAACGGAGTACAGTGACCCTATCAAACACATTATCTACACAGTAACCCACTCTTAAATGCTTTATTCTTGATACGTTTGAAACTTTTCTGATTTTTCTTGGTTAAATAAGTATTATTGCATTCATGGCAGAAAATGCATGTTTTTTAATACTTTATTACAATTGTGAAATTGTACTTTTTTACATAAGTAATGGAGTTGAATCAATACTTATACTTTTACCAAAGTGTTTTCCACACCAGTAGCTGTACTTCTACTTTTAAGCAATATAAAATACAAGTAGTAAAATTATTAGGAATAAGTATTTTTTTCTGTATGTTCCTCAGTGTCTAAGGATATTTAAAGATGGGGCGTATCTTCTTGGACCACATCGGTGGAACACGGCTCTTCTCTTGTGCCAACTGTGACACAATCCTGACTAATCGATCAGAGCTGATATCGACACGATTCACAGGAGCCACAGGCAGAGCTTTTCTCTTCAACAAGGTACCAGTTAGATATTGTGGAGTCTATTTAATACTCAACATAAATGTTTAAAGTAAATTCGGAGACATTTCAGACCATATTATGTGTAATTTTTTTGTTTCTTTTGTTCTGTATTTTATTTTTTACAATTTTTTAAGATGAATTGCTCATATAAAAATAACTGAACTGAAATAAAATTTTGGGTGAGTGGTTTCATGACACAATGAGGCCACAATTATTATCACCCCTCCCTTAACACTATCATGATATAAAAATAGGATCAATGTGAGGTTTGTGCAGGGCATCAATATCCTAATAGTAGCGGGTGGTGCTTTAGCTTGATGATAATTCAACAAATTAAATAAAAGTCCATAAACAGTAGTGGAAAACATTTTTGAACACCTTTATAATATTTTACATAATCTTAAACATTGTCCTGAAATATGTGCATTTTTTTTTGTGTTTCATAAGTTGTGGCTGCATTAGACAGACTTTTTTGTTATTGTCAATAAGAAAACAAAACTTAATTCTTCACACTTTCAACATGTCACGTCCTGGATGTGTTTCATTATCTATTGAAACATCTGGTTTTGACTTTGATCGAACAGTGCACATGTAGAAAGGAGTATGTGAGTTTGGAGAATGGAACAATACTTGGTAGAGTTCAATGACTGAAGAAGGATTCTTAATGTAGTACATTACAAATGCATGGGGTGTCCAAAAACTTTGTTCCACTATTGTATGACTTCCTGTCATTGCTCAGTAGTAACTATATCGATATCTTTAATCATCTCTATATGATAAGCCATTGAAATATGATCCATTGCAAGTAAAGGCAACATTTAAATGCTTCTAAGGTTAATCAAAAATCCAAATTTTTCAAACTATGTTAAATGCCAACACTTTGGTTCATACAAGCTGCCTCCTTTAAAACATTTGTTTTTACTGCTGTACATACTTCACATTTATCCATAATATATCCTGATACACAGACTGTGAAATGCATATGTGTGATCATAGACCTTCATTAAACCAACAAACCTAATGTTGGTCCAGGACTATAAGACAGATCTGTTACAAACCCTGATGGGGACCGATTTACTGCATATCTGCTTGATAATAGATTCATACATTTATTGAAAGCAACATATGACTTTGAGGTTTGGAATGTTTAAGCTTTGTAATGGAGTATTTGCTCATTGTGTATTAGTATTTTTACTAAAAATAAATACTCACACAGAGAAACAATGTGGTCCCTTGTACAGTCCCTCCAGGATTCGGCAGGCATTTTTTGGGATTGTTTCATCCTAAAATGTCTACTGTTACATGAGCTTTTCTGAAAAATTGCGATGAAAGTCGCAGTGCTTTTTAGCCTTTTGTTGCGGGAGGAAATTAAAGTTGTGAATGCAATAAATAGTTGCGATTTTCCCTTTTTGTAATCAAAATTAAGTAATATTTCAAATATTTAATTACTGGTACATTTATTTAAAGTCATTATGATATGGGCCTCAAAACTGCCTTTTACTGAGATGACAAATAAACGATTACAAAAAAGCAACAACATTTATATATTTTTTTCCAAATGCATCTGTTGGGTCAAAGGTTAAAGTTCATATGACCTCACAACACTTCATGAAGTTATAAAACATAATACAAATGTCTCAGCCAGTCAAAAAAACATTATTACTAGTACTGTGTAGTAGAGGCAGTTTCTCTGACAAAAATAGAACAAAGACACTGAGATATTAAGATGACCTTTCAAATATGGAAAATAAAATATTACCTGGATGACAAAAATGAAGCAAAAAAAGTGCTCCTCCAAATGCACCCATTGGTACTAGTGCATCATTTTAGTTGTCAAATATGAACTGCTGGCCACACACATGTTGCTTCTTACTGTAACGTAAACAGGAAAAGGCAGAAGATGCAGTTCAAGATGTTGCAAATGATTGGTCACATTTTGCGGAAAGTCGCGGTGATTGGTTAAAATCGTCAAATCCTGGAGGGTCTGTTTTTATGCACTGCACTTATATTGTGCTTTTCCACCTTCAAGGCACCCAAAGCGCTTTACAAATCATGACTGGTTTGAGACTTGTGTGCGGTCTTCACAGGTGGTGAACCTGCAGTACAGCGAGGTGCAGGACAGAGTCATGCTCACTGGAAGGCACATGGTGAGAGACGTCAGCTGCAAGAACTGTAACAGCAAACTGGGCTGGATCTATGAGTTTGCCACTGAGGACAGTCAGCGGTACAAAGAGGGACGTGTGATTCTGGAGAGAGCGCTGGTCAGGGAGAGCGAGGGCTTTGAGGAGCACGTACCCTCTGATAACTCCTGAGTCCTCCATCTTGGATTACTTTGTGTGGGGAAAGATTCCTCCTGTGTTCTCCTTTTGCTCTAACCCCCCCTCCTTCCCTCACCTCTGCACTGCACACCACCAAACTGCAGACTTAGTGGTCTTGAGGTGAGGTCTTGAAATCACACCCTCACCCTCCCCTCCTAAGCCCACCACTGTCTTTGGCCTACGACCTTCGACCTCTCAAAGATTGGTTAGCTGGATCTGTCCTTGCTAAATAGACCCGAAAAGTCCCCAAAACTCCTGGGGACACAGTGAAGGACTTATTTAAATGTCACACCGAGCTTTCATCACTGCTGCACAGAGCATGTTCACGTATATGACAGTTAACAACAGCACATGCATGACAATAGACAAATATCACCTGCTTGTTTTTATTTAGAGGCACTAAATAAACAGACACTCATCAACACACATCCCACTACATACAACAACCGCTTGTTTTCCACATGTAATTGCTTGAGTGGGGTTTCTGTGTCGTGAACTGACTTCATGTCCGTCTGTGGTGAGCACCAACTGCACATGAGAACATAATAGTTGTAATTCGTACATCGGTTCCATCTATTTTCGGTCGTGTATTAAATGACATAGTGTTTCAGATCTTGTCTCAACCAAATGCACAGATTGATGTCATTTACGTATTTCTTCTCGAGTTCAGTGGCTTTTATTTGGATTTTGCTCATGTGATGTGCAGTTACTTTCACAGACATGTGTACACAAAGTGGCTTAAGTTCCAGTTGTGGCAGTGTGTAAGTATCACCTTCATAATCGACAATCACACAGTTGAACTGATGCAATTTTCTGAATCATTGTTAACATTGATCTACATTTACACCTGGGATGTTAGGGGGAGAAAAAAAAAAACCTGATACTTCATAATACAATGACAACAAAGTTGTAATATTTCAAGAAAAAAAGTCATAGTTTTGAGGAAAACGCATAATATTTCAAGAGTTGCCAAAATTCCCAGCTGCCCCAAAGGCAGCATCAGATTCCAGCAACTGCTGTTGGTTTTCATACTGTTATTTTATTTTATGATATTTGATATTTAATAATGTCTTAAAATTTACTAAAGCCAGTTTTCTCAAGTGGAGAGGGATTTGTTCCAAGTTGGTCGACAAATATTTGGTTAAAAAGCTTTTAAGTATTACAAAGACAGTAAAAAGAAACAAAAACTTGAGTCAGAAGTGAATAGTTGACAACCAAAACATTACTTTCACATACAATGGTGTGTATTCAGCTTAAAAAAACATTGACTTTGTGAGCCTCACTTATTTTGCGTGCAGTTTTAATTCTCAGTTATTTATTAGAATAATGAGCTCTGGGTGCTGTGATGAAAATGTGAGGATGTTTTGTTGAAAAAAGCTCATAATGACATTAGATGTGTATATGAGCTAATTCTACAAATGTGTTCTGTAGGTTTGAGCTCTATACAGGTGGTCTGTATTTGGGGGGGGGTGTATAGGACCCAGACCACTGTGTGAAGACACTTTGTACAGATAAAACATCAGCTTTATTCTTATAATATTGTGACATTTTCCCTCAAAAAAAAAGAAAAGAAAAGGTTTTTCCTGCATAGTTTGACTTGACATTTATAATTTTAGGACTTCATTGATAAGTGTGGCTTAAGTCTATGGTTTCATTTACAACATGTGTCTGTTGTGTTTATGTCATGGGTTGTTTAGGGTCATTTCCAGTGAAAGGCTGTATTTGATACAGGCAACTAAGTTTTGAATAAAATTAGAGCAGACATCTATTTTAGTCCAGTTCAAACATTAACAACCAGAAAACGTGTGCATCTGGGACGTTTCATTAATTTTTACAAAAGTGATTGTATTTACGGTCTGTTTCGAGGCCCACAACAAAAATGGGATGCTTTATAAAAAAAATATGAGAATAAATAAATGACTATGAGAATAAATTTGTAATATTTAGAGAATAAAGTCTTAACATGAGAATAAAGATGTTTTTTTTTTCATAAGGAAATGGATTAATATTAGAAGAGGTGTTAAAATGACCTGCTGCACCAAATGCAGCTCATGTTTGGATATTTTTTTTTTTTTTGTTACTTTTTGTGTTTTTTTACATAATTTGTAAATTCATATTATGAAGTGTAATACATAAGATTCCAAATTTCTGCTTGTAAAATGCATGTTTTTGAAGTATTGGCATAATTCTGTTAATATTTTTACCCTTTTCTTTAAATATTCCAACCTTTATTCTCATATGTTTTTTTTCTTGAAGTATGACTTAATTCTAAAATTCTAATCCTCCGTCACAAAGGGTTCATTTTTCTCATTGGAGTTTTTTTTTTTTTCTTACAACAAAAAGCTAAGCAACCTTCACTGAACAAAATGCAATGAAAAGAGTAATTTGATGATATTAGATGTTTTCAAGTTGGAGTTTAACATTGCTTTTGGTTTTATGTCATTTCAGGGTGTTTATGGCTACAGGCGCTCGCAGCATGGCCCAACATTCACACATAGTGACATAAAATGTGTGAGTTTACCTGTACAATGTCAGGCCACATGGTACACTTGTGATTTCTAAAAAACAAACAAACAAAAAAAAAAACACATTAATGATGACTTTTGCAGTGAGACACTGTTCATCTCCTTTATTCAATGCATAAAATATTCAGTGGCCACGACAGACTGTTATCATTTTGGTTTTTTAGAGTTGTATTGATAAGCATATTGATTTTATTTGCTTTATTCTATATGGTTATTTTATCGACTGATACATTTATCCAGTTGTATATTTTCTTGTTTAGAGGCTTGGGGGAAAAAATCTTGTATGGCTAAAGCAAAAAATTTTTTGATGTATTTTCTAAATAAATGTAGTCTTGCTGGGTTTAACTGCTCTGTCTTTTTTTTTATCTCGCCCAATTATTGTAATCACCTTTCACTTGTGTGTGTGTGTGTGTGTGTGTGTGTGTGTGTGTGTGTGTGTGTGTGTGTGTCCGCAGAGACATATACTTGAGATATCACCATGAAATTACATGGGCATATACATATAGCTAATGTGCATCAAATACAATGATCAATTTGAGTAAAGGTCAAAGGTCAAGCTCACAATTAACTAACAGGTCAAAATCACATTTTCGGTTATAACTCATTTCAGATTGGTACCAAACGATGCAGAATGAAGATTTCTATAATTCTCATGATTGGTGTTATCACCTATGAGCAATAGTTTTTGAGATCTCTGGAGGTCAAAGGTGACATGTGGCAAAATTAACTTGTGAACACACTGTTTGTGTGTGTCAAGCATAGACTGTGATGGAAATTTACCTTGACTGGGTCATTAAATGTCACGTGATCCATAAACATTAAACTTCTGATTATTCGGCAGCTGAAATAATCAAATCACAGATGGCCTCAAATAGAGGATCAGCGATGGGTGACTAATAATTGATTTTTTTGATGGCTTGACCAACAAGCACATCAAAAGCAATTAATAATGGTTTTTGTAACATTCCAGAAAGCCTATTTTTCACAAGTTAGCCCCTCACAAGCGAGGGCCTAACATGAGGCATTCTCTGGATACTTGTCTTTGTTTTGTAGGTGAAACTATGGTATATTGTAAAATCAAAATTTAAATTGCATGAATGAACATTATGAACTTTTCAGATTACAAATGTGACCTTGGGGTGAAGATGTTTTTGTATTTTTTTTTATCAATTGCTAAAATATATGACCTAAAACTGAATAATAATAATAATAATAATAGTTTCCTATCTGTCAACAATAGCAACTGCATCCTTATCACCACTCCTTTCGGAGTTACAGCCATTCAAAATGATGTGACCTAGATTTTCAAGGTCAAAGGTCATGACGGTATTTTGAAACTCATGTCAGGTTAATCTGCGTATGATTCTTTCATTCGTTTTTCAAAATAAAATCAAAAATAAGACAATGAAACAACAACTTGTTTCTTCATTATTTGTTTCCAAAAATGGATAGTGATTGCATTTTTTTTAGTTTTCCTTTTTTGTGTTTAAATGAATAATGGAAAAACAGATAACAGCCAGCAAATTCAGGTAAAAAAATTTATATCCAGTGTATCACTTTGTTTTATACAAAAAAGAACAGACCTGGAATATGTTCTATCATCATATCTTCAGGTATTTTTTATGTAACATAAACAAATAACTAGAAAACCAGACAACAAAGGCAATCCATAAAATTAATGGTTAAAAAAATACATAAAAAAAATACAATTAAATACAATTTAATTTAATTTAAATATCTTCAGGTCTTAGGGTGACAGGACATAGGTTTCCATCTTTGTCACGGTCATTTCCGGTTTACTCAACTTGCTTCAGGTCAAAATTGCATGCGTGCGCGCGCGTGCATGTGGGAGGTTTAAAAATATCGGAATCTGAGTCTAAATACAAAACAAGGCAGTCAGAGGCAGCAGACCTCCGCCAAGGCTTGACATAGCTTCATATGACGTCAAAATGTGACATGATGGAGCCATAGGTGTTGACTCCTCTGATGTCTGAAGGTGAGACGATGTGAATGAAAAAAAAACCCCGCGAGATTCTATCTTGTCTGAATTCTGAGATATTGCCACTTGTGTGTTTTAGCTGTTGACCTTTGACCTTCATTGCTCAAAATGTAATGGGTTCTTCCTTGACCCATTATCTATCATTCCTCAAAGTTTCATCTAAATCCGTTCAGAACGTTTTGCGTAGTCAGACAGACAGTCAGACAGACAGACAGACAGACAGACGGACCCGAATTGAATACCTCCTTGGCGGAGGTAAATATGTATTTGTTATTTATTTCCTGTAAGTAAAGCAGTAACACCCCTGTCCCTGCAGAGGACACACATCCATTGGTGTCTCTGGAATGTGTGGTATGTGGCAGCAGAAGCAGAAGCACTACCGTCCTGCACCTGTAGGGGGCAGTAGATCTCTGATTAACAGCTTTGTCTCTCAAGGCGTTTTCTCTGGGCTGCATGATGCTCAGTCCTCTGCTCTGCTCTGACATTGCTCTACTTGGACTGTGATTCAGAAATTGACTGCAGCCTCCAAATCTCCATCAGCTGGTGTTTATTCCAGTATGAGAAAAAACTAAATGAACTCTGCAGATGCCTGGTCAGGTCAAAGATGGATGTATTTCTGACAGATCAAACACAAAGAACTGAATAAATCAGATGTGTGATATATCTACAGGACAAATCCTTTTTTTTTTAATCCTACCTATTGAGTGTTTTTGCAGCAAATCTTCCTCAAAAAAAGAGGTTTTGATTGCGTACGATTTCTAAAAAAAAAAAAAAGCAGTGACGACACAGTCCTTCCTAATCCACCCACTAATATTGCAGTGCAGCTCTGGAGTTATTTATAGCTCTTATCCTGTTGGAAGGCTTTTCTGTTGTGTGTCTGTGAGGGGCTGTGTCACAACGCTGGAACCAACAACAGGTCTGCTTCTCTACACTCCTGGAGGCGCTCAAACAACCAACCAGCCCTAAAGTTAGTGCACACAAATATTAATTAAGTGGAACATGATGAGCAGTTCTGCTCAAATCTATTTTGGCCTCAGTTGTGGGTACATGTTTTTGGGATGTTTATGACTATCAATAGCCATTTAAATGGCAGCCATGACCAGAGGTGAACAGGAGGCAGAGGTCCTTCTGGGATGCTTCATCATTCATAGTAGTCTTTGACTTTGTCCCAGAGTAACCTTAGGATTGTCTCCCGTCTTTATTGAAAGCCATCTGGTCAGATAAGGATAATTACACTGCCTTGTTGATCCTATTAGTCTGCATGCAATTGGATAAACATGGCACAGATCTGGACGTGACATAGTCTCTGCCCAGTTGTGTTCGCAGTCAACTATTTTTCCACTAACCTTCAGAGTCTTCCACAGTGCTCTTGGGCAGGACATGGAACAGAGAGAGATAAGGATGAATTACTCCTATGCATATTTGGTATCTATTCAGTACCTCCAGGGGGGGCTTTTTTGAAATGGTTTTGTCCTAAAATATCTGATGTTGCATGAGGTTTTCGGAAAAATTGCGATGAAAGTTACGGTGCTTTTTAGGCTTTTGTCGCAGGAGGAAGTGAAAGTTGCGATTTTCCATTTTTGTAATCAAAATTAAGCAATATTTCAAATATTTAGTTACTAGTAAATTAATTCACAGTCATTGTTATACGGTCCTCGAAACTACCTTTTACCAAGATGGCAGAAAAATGCAACAAAATATATATTTTTTTCCAAATGCACCTGTTGGTTCAAAGGTTAAAGTTCATATGACCTCACAACACTACATGAAGTTATAAAACGTAATATAAATGTCTTAGCCAGTCAAAAAAAACCATTATTACTAGTAGGGCATTAACGACTTCAGTTTTTTTCAAGTTGACTTATCCGTCAATAAAGTCAAAGTCGAGTCGACAGGTCGTGATGACGTCATCACATTGTCAGTGGAGGAACAACAGGGACACACCACTTCTTCTAAATTAGAAAAGGAAAGACAAAAGCAAAGCATAATTACTTCTGTAAACACAGTGTGGTCACATATTACATCAGGATCTGGTTTGCATATGTGGGTCACTTCAGTCCCATTCAGTTCATATTCAAAACTGATAGAATTCACATTTAATCTGTAATATGAAGGAGTGCGCGCACAAACACATAAACACATTGGTTTACATGTCTCATGAGGACCAACTTTGTAATCAAGTAGCCATTAAATAAAATAAAATAATTTAAAAAGATATTAAATTAAATATAAAATAAGATAAATAAAAATGAATGAATGAATAATAAAAAAAAATAATATATAAATAAATAATAATCATTTAAAAAATACATTAATAAATAAGGGAAAAAAATGTTTTTGTTTTTTTTAGAAATACATAAATAAAAAATAAACACATCTTCAAACCATTGAAAAATACATGTTTCACTTTGCACTTGTTTCCTTCATGCTTTATTAGGACTTTTGGAGAGAAAAAAGATATATTTATAGGGACACATAATTTCTATTTTTCTAGTGGGGACCTTTATTTATATTTAAATAAAGGTCCTCTCTATGGGGACCTGAATTTTGGTCCCCATAGTGTCAGAGGTCCCAATGGTGTGACTGTGTAAATAGGGTGACCATATCATCCGGGTTAGGGTTAGGTTCTAAAACTGGACTGTCCCACATCTGCACGTTTTACATTTTATCCTAAGGACCTAAGGACAAAATGTAAAAAGTGCAGACAAGTGACAGACATGACTGTCAGGTTTTAGAGCCGTGTGTCCTGGAAAACCTGGACAATATGGTCACCCTATGTAAACACATCAATGTCCCCAGAAAGATAGGAATAAAAGTACACACACACATACACACACACACAATCAGATTTGACCAAAAAATCTGAACTGTCCAAAACATTTGCAAAAATAGGAATATATATATATATATATATATATATATATATATATATATATATATATATATATATATATATATATATGTATATATATATATATATATGTATACAATTATCAGAATAGCAGTTTTGCTTGGTCTCTCTATGACCAAGGCTGGTCGTGCAGCTGCACCAGTGAAACCAAAACAAGGAACATGTTTGTTCAACACCTTTGACAGATTCAACAAAACTTGAAACAACTGAAAACAACTGTTCTATTGAATTATTTTAAAATGTTTCAACAGATTAATCATAAGGATGGATTAATAGGTGTTCATTTTGGCAGCTCTGGTTAATGATCTGTTTATTGATGCTTAATCCTTTCATGCATGGTGGTCACTACAGTGGACAGTTATTCAGTATTGTTTCAGTTCCATATAAACACAGATGCACCGTCCCAACCTGATCAACCTGCAGTAACATGTCTGAGTTTAAATTATTTGCCTGGGGTTATGGTTATTGGACAGTATTTTTTTTTTTTTATTAAACAAAAAGGCTTCTGTTTGCATATTATCTTCATAAAGTGAATAATAACTAATATTAGAGTATGTTAAAATCTGGAAAAACAACAGATTAACAGCAGTTTTTTTAATTTATCATTTTCACACGGTATATCAGTGAACACATTTCTTTGCTTTTTAACCCTTTAAACCAAAGGTGTCAAATATGTGGCCCAGGGGCCAAATCCGGCCCGCCACTTCGGCATGTTGGATGGATTTTGAATTAATTGTAAATGTCTTAAGAGGCCAACTTTTTTAATATTCCACCTATTACTAAATATTTTATGTATCTATAGAGCCAGTGTGATCTATAAATTAGAATATACATGTGTAAATGTTAAACTAAAGCCTAATATTCTTTATTTTCATAATAAAATTTTCCTTTTTTTGCTCTAAAACAGCGAGAAAAGTTTGGAGTGGACATGATTTATATATTATGTAATTTCAGATCAAATTTAGCTGAATGTTGCCCCTGAACTAAAATTAATTTGACACCCCTGCTTTAAACTTTCACTTTATTTCACCTACATTTCTTAATAAAGTAAATTGAATGCTGTTCTTGAACCATTTTTATAACATGCAATTGGTGTTTGATTATATTATAAATTAAAATATTAAGATGAAAACTGGGTCCTGTTAAATGATGCAGTAGATAAAACATTTGGGAATATTTATTGATGTTTTGGACTACATAATGGACATTTTTTGCTTTTTTTTATGTTTCTGTTGGAGTTTGACTGCATTTTTTGGAATATTTGTTCCTCTGTGGATAATTATGAGACATAAAGGTTCAGATCAACTGTTTGTAATTTGTATTTTGATCAAATGAGTGATTGTACCTGCTGTGGATATTTTATCGGAAAGTGGTTGATATCTTCTGAGGTGTGAGAATCTCCATTGTCAAACTACATTAGATCATGTGACATTTGGGACAGGTCTGGGTGGTTTGCTTAACATTTTTGAACAACTACTTCAAGCCTATATGTGGAACCTTGGAAGTTTAAAGGGTTAAATAAGCTTTGCTTTTTAAATTTTTTTTATAAGGGTTAATTTCCACCCAGTCCTTTTGAATGTGCTTGTATTGTTTTTTTTTACTGTAGGTTTTCTTTTCTTTTCCATTTTTTAATGTTCAAATAAATGAAATGAAATGCATGGCATCCAGCTGAGTGGACAATTTTGCAACTACGTGAAAAATATGTTCATGAAAATGTTTTCACACACATTTTTATATACTTAAAGAGGAATAAAAACATTCAGGAACATTCATGCATGAAAGAGTTAAAACTGCATTAACCGGTGGTAATTAATACATGACAATATAAACTGTCCAAGGCTGTGTGTTCTGTTTTCTGTGGGGAAACACTTTCTAAAGGAACCAGACCAACACTGTCTGTCTGATTACTTTATTACTAAGATCGGTGATCTCCTCCAGCAGATCTAATACAGAAAACCAGATGCTGTGGTGAAGTGATGTTCTCATGTGTCTCATACAGGATGATGGAGTCTACATGCATCATCCATCTTACATCCACTCGCTGCCAAACATGTCAAACCTCTGCAAAGGGGGAAAAAAGCGACAAAAAAAGAACGGGAGGCATAATTACGTGCTTAATTGGCCGATGATTCATCGTCCCCAGGCAGCTATTTTAGTTTATCCTCGCTTTTGTCTTCTTTTGATTCCATGGGATGTCAGCCCCCCCTCCCCACAGGAGAGCACAGATACAGAATATAGAAACAAACTTCTCTCTCTCTCTCTCTCTCTCTCTCTCTCTCACACACACACACACAAACACACAAACACAAAGGAGTGACATCATACCGTCAGTGGGAGAAAATAGCATGCTTTCCATTGACATCACTCTACATCCCGTTGCTAGGTGACAGGGGAGTCAACATTGGTTACTATGGTGACTGCACTTCACCTTCAAAGCGCCTGACCTTTTTAGTTGTCTATGGGAGGCTAGAATGTGTGCAAAACAAGCAGGGCAATCTAGGGCCTGGTGTTGTGTAACATGAGCATTCAAGGTCCTGTTGACTCAGTGGGTGCAGATCATTATATAGTTAAGTACACAGACAATACACTGATTTCACTAATATGGCACAATGTCAGCACAATGTTCTACTGTCTCATTTAAGAAGCAGGGCTGTCAAAACTAACGCAGATTAATCCATCATCATGATTCATCTGACTAAAATTAGAAAAACACAATTAAATGGAACAGTTGTTTACAGCTGTTTTGTTGAAATTTTCCATTACCCCAGTCCAAACTAAACGTTATACAGATTCAGGTAGTTGTTGGAGACAGTGTGGATGCCTCGAGGCAAATAATTTTCACATATTCTGGTCGTGTTCAGTTTTGTCTGCTTTCTGGCAGGAGGTCCATAGTATTTTGCAAATGGTATTCCAAACAAACATCCCTTTTGATTTTGTTTCTTTATATTTTGGGTGTTTCACAGTTTGATAATGTCTCTAAAAATGACAAATGTGACCCTCCTGCACAAAAACCAGTGGTTCAGTCTCACAGCAGTATTTCTAGCTATAGCCTCAAATACAATATATGGGTCAAATTTGAAGTTTATGCATAAAATCCAGGTAAAATGTCCCCTGAACACTTCTAACTATGACTTTTTGTGAAATTCCTACCGTAAGTGCTTCTAATAATTCATTTTAGAAAGAACAACAACTGACCCTGAAAGTAATTAAGTGTAAAACAAAGAAAATCGGCTCAAAACACGGCTTTCCTTTACGCTCGCGTGAGGTATTTCCCCTTTATGTTTGGTCCCGTTGGAAGGATCGGGATTCCCTGGAGACAACCCTTAAACAGAAATCTACGTAATTATATATTTGAACCAATGGGAGGCCTCAGAACAAAGCCTTCTCCAGTAGACAAAATTCCTTGTTGCTAGGGTGATGTTGAAAACGGCCTCTGATTGGTTGTTAAACCACGTCTGCACGGATACGAGTTCGCGTGACACTGACGTACTTAACGGATTGGCCTTTTATAAAATGGGACCGGTCTCGCGGATACGACTGTTGCAAATCGTAGGCGGAATCCAGGGAAGTTCACCAAACTCTGCTTCTGATTGGCTGACCTTCAAACGTCATCGCCACTCGTGACACAGTTTGAAATGTGAGGCGCGCCGGCAATTTTGACAAGGAGAAGGACGTCGTCTCTAGCTGCCGCCTATATCGTCTTTTGTATCATAGAAATACTAGGCCGTTGTTGGCATTATGGACGTGACAGTTTACATGGAATTGCCCTTATATTTTATGTTTTGTATCAAGTTGTTTCTATTTTTATTGTTCACTACACACTGACTGTCATTGACGTGTTACCGAGTGATAGCATGTGCATTAGTAGTAGTTTTGGCTGGAATATGAGGAGTTTTGGTGGCTGTAGGCCCAGTATATTTAGCAGCAAATGTTAACTGTGGTGCTCAGTTGTTTACAATGAATAGCATTGTATAACTAATAACCTTTTTTGGTTCTTCTTCTTTCCCTGTCTTTGTTTCCTACACACATCATTTCTGTTTGATTCTTGCTTGACTGACTTGCATTACATCATTATTTTTATTTTGCATTAATCATTCTTTGTTTCAATAGGCCTAGGCTACCTACATTACTTTTTTGTCCTCCCATTAATGTTGTTAGATCAACAAATCTAATTTATTTGCAACCCTAAGAGCCAGGACACGTCTTTCATTTAAATTTTTATTTCAATCTTAATTTGAAATAGAACAGTTCAGGCGAACTCATTTCTTAAACGACGCAACGATAGGCAGGGGAGCTAGTTTGACTGACAGGCTGCCTCTCCAATCCTAGCGCTTAAGGCGGAACTTTTCCCGGATTCCGCCTACGATCTGCACAGTCGCCTCGCGGATACACCCAAAATGAACTCTTTGGAAAACTGGTCCCAGACTGGGGATATCTGGATACCGTACTGTTTCTATATCCATTTTGACGAGTAACCACTTGTGTTCACGCTCACGTCATGACCACGTGACCGGAAAAAAACCCGCAGCATTGCATTGATTCGCCTCACAAGTCAGCAACAATAACGAACAACAGAGTAGCAGTGGTGAATGGATTAGGGTGTTAGCAGTGTTATTATTGTTGTTTGTGTCCGGAGTGTGTGTCGCGCGGGTAGTAAAAGGGATGTGTGCGCATGCGTATTACTTCTATTGTTGTCTTGTATACGGTGGGACTGGTTTACAGCGTGTATAGGGGCGTGGCATGTGGATTGCATTGTTTTTAACAAGTGATTCGCCCACATGCTGCCACCGATTTTGACTTAAACAGTTCCATTTTTACGTAATATCTTTTTTGACACGGTTTCAAAACTAAACCCATATCGAACTTGTGCGGATGTAGCCTGAGTGTCACGCAAGCATTTTTAATAAGCTTTCGGAAACATAAAATCTTAATTTCTGAAATTGGACCCAAGTGACTGGTTTGTATGCTGGAGGGTCACAGATATTTGCATCATATCTTGAGTACTGCCTCTAGAAAGGCCGTAACCAGGAGATGTGTCTGAAAACCAAAAAGCCCACAGTAGGTGAATGGTTTGATATAATCTATGACATATTCAAAATGGAAATAATTTACAACAGGATTCATTTCTAAGAAGGTGGAAAAAATGGTCTAGATATATAATACAGATTCAACCATCATTTGTATAACATCTGTATTTTCTTAACCTTGGTTGTTTTTTCTTTTAGCATCCCCATAATTTTTACTTACCACCATGATGTTTATTACCTCCACCAAGGAGGTTATGTTTTTACCAGTTTGTCTGTCTGTTAGTTAACAAGATACCTCAAAAAGTTATGGACGGAAATGTTCAGGATGTGTTGGGAGTGTCACAAGGAACATATGATTAAATGTTGGTGGTGATCCGGAAGAGATCCTGGATTCAGGATCACTTTGAAATGTATTCTCCATTTACCCTAATGTAAAATTTCAAAGTGATCCAGAATCCAGGATCTCTTCTGGATCACCACCAAAATGTAATAATTTGCTACTTAAAATAACCCTAACCCTATGCAATTCAATTTGGTTCACTCAACTAGATTTGTTTTAAATGTGTGACTATAAAAAGTAAAAATTATGAGATAAAAAGTCAAATTTATAAGATAAAAAGTCAAAATTAGAAGATAAAAAGTCACATTTATGAGATAAAAAGTCACATTTCTAAGATGAAAAGTCAAAATCATGACATAAAAAGTAAAAATCATGACATAAAAAGTCAAAATTATGAGAAAGTCAAAATTGAAGAATAATTTTTAAGATGATTTAATGTTTTATTTTATACAGTGTAGAGGTCAGAACAATAGTAGAATCAAGATTTTGGTCAAAGACTAAAGAATGACTGAGACATTGGCTGGCTTTTGGAGTATATATATATATTTATTTCTTTAGATATATTTATTCCTTTAAGAGACTGATTAATAACAGTGTCCAATGTAAATATACCTGAGGACAGTGACTTCAAGGAGGTCCAGCATCAGCTTGTGATTACAAAATAGGCAAATAAACAAACAGCAATAGAATACATGTAGATTGTAGCTGGTTGAGTTAAAGATGAACAGGTACCATGTTTGGTAAACTACTTACATGCTGATGATTAAACTGTTCTAAAACAGCTGAATCACAGTGAAAGGAAAAGAGCTCCTTAACATATAACCTACAGGAGCTTCAGACTCACATGAACAAAGACACTTTTGTCAACTTGCTTCTGACTGTTGAACATAGCGGCTCAAGTGACTACTGTACATCATCACATGAGTTACACAAACAACGGCAGAGACAGCATTTTCTATGGCATGGTTTCTATTGTCTGTAATTTGGGTCAATATGTTCAAAGATTTTTAAAAGTGCAAGGAAAAAAATATCAATTCAAAATACTAAATTAAATAAAATGTAAAAAAGAAAAAGAAAGAAAGAAAGTATTTCAAATGAAAAATACCAGACTGCAATGAAAAAAAATGTGCAGATCGTGTAAAATATTTGCATCTTTCTCAGTTTTGGTTGTTGCCTTTTTCTTTTATTACGACTTCAGCCTTTTCATTTGCAGTCTGACTTTTTGATTGTGGTTTTGACACAAACATGGCTGGTGGGGGCGGGACTTCCTTTGGTGGATTACTAGTGGTTTATTTCTGTTTGACAGACAGCTAAGCAAGTGTATGAAGTGGCTCTGGCCACAGTAGCTACTCTGCTTCTGATTGGGTACGCTAACTTAGCTGTCTGTCAAACATAAATAAACCAATAGTAATCCACCAAAGGAAGTCCCGCCCCCACCAGCCACATTTGTGTCAAAACTACAATCAAAGTCAGGGAGCACAAACGAAAAGGCTGAAGTTGTAATAAATGAAAAAGGAAAGATAAGAAGGCAAATATTTTACACAATCTGTGCATTTTTTTCATTGCAGTTTTAAATTTCTCATGAGAATTTTTTTTTTTTGTTGTTGGTCTTTTGAATCCCTACTTTTTGTTGGCACTTTTAAAAATCTTCTTTGAACTTATGGACCAAAATTAAACACCATATTTAAGTGGCTCAAGTAGCTACATCATCACGAGTTACAGAAACAACTTCAAACAGAGCATTTTCTATGGCATGGTTTCTACTGTGGACAATGGCAACAAGGGTCACTGACTTACACTGTGGCTGAAGCACTGCTCTAATCTTATTTCAATTTCTCTCCTTTTTTGGCACAATTGGAATAGCTTTCACAGCTGTCATTTGCTAATTGAGTTTAGCAGCCGCATCCGTGCCAGTCCCCCAGAGAGGGGCACTGTGAGAGGTGGGCATTATGGGGCTTTTTTGGATTAGGTCGAGTTCAGGGCCAGTTTTCCACTCCAAGTCTGGTCCTCAGTGCCACCCTGCACGCGGAGGGGTAATGTTGCCCCAACAGGACATTCTTCTAGCCCAGCACCACCCACATTCTGACTCTACAAGGCAACGCTTCACTCCCTGAAAGGGCACAAAGCTCATCTGCTTCCACATATGACATCTCACAAAGACCTGCAGCAGTAATTGTCAAAAGGTAACTCGGTGTAGGGCCAGACGATGCAATGTTTTGTAAATGGAGCAAAACAGGTGTGAGTGCTTCTATGAAAACAGGAAAGCGAGGCTAAGAATTTAAACTGGATGTAAAGTAATGTTACGGAGCAAGTTTTGAAACACTTTTTGAGTCTATTTTTAAAGATTAAACATTTACCGTGATAAAAGAGAAAGTTTTTATTTTTTATTTTTTAGATAGAACACATTTTTATATTACTTTACATTATATTTAATTGAAAAATAGGGCCAATGTCCCTGTGCTCATCAGGTCCTCACAGCTGTGATGTCTTGTTATCAACAAAAGGGAGTCATTCGATAGGTGATAAAATCAATCCCACTGTGTGTTCTTATCAACAAATGCCAAAAACAGTGTGAGTGGTATAGGAAGCCCCCAAAGCTTTTCTGGGGTAACATCTGACTGAACAAAAGTAGGTAACTGGGTAATGACATATTACTGTAGTTAAAGCTGTTAAATGATACGCAGGAGGTTGTTGGTTCGAACCAATATTGGGGCAATTACTATCTTTGATCTGGATTGAAACTGAACTTGGAGAATCAATCAGAAATGCAACTGAGGGGAGAGTAGTGATTTTAGTGACAGACTGGAAAAATAAAGTAGTAAACAAGTTGTTTACAAAGGTACATTTTGACAAAGTGACATGTTTTTGTACCCAGTGCTGAGATCTATCTAATGAATCAATCACAATTTAAATCCATCAAGAAATGAGGACGGAGAAGCGATTTTAGTGAATTGTGGACGACGACGGATGGATGAAGCGCAATGGCAATAATGGATTAAAAAAAAAAAAAAAAAAAAGTACCATTACACACTATTTATTTAAGCATCTCTATTATCTCAAAGGTACGTTTTGGAACTTGAACTAATTATGCAATTATGCTGAGTGTTTCGTAAAAATGACTACCGTTGCAAAATCATTCACGATTTACATTTGTTAAACTGGGCAGATTCTGCATGTAACACAAGTGGATGTGATGGGTTATACACAAAACCTCGAACCTCATGAAAAATCCATGTCAGGATCAAGAAATTTAACACCGACTTTATTTCTAGACCAAATACTGACACCTTGGTAGCTTTTCATGTCCTAATTTGGGCCCAATGATTTGGGATGGCTAAGAATGAAGGTAGAATTTTGTCTGAGGTCATCGTTAGGTACATTCATGTCTAAACTTTGTCTTTAATCATTCTGTCTAAAAAAAAAAAAAAAAAAAAAAAAAAAAAGTTTGCCAGGTACCAAAAGGAACCCAGTTTCCTAGAAGCATCCACATCATTAACGATATACTTTGTACCTGCTACAGATACAGAATGTTAAATGGAAGGAAAAAAATCTGACATGTTTGTTCTCAACAACCTCATGATCAAAGACTCAGCAGTGGTTCTAGTTTGTTCTGGTTTCTCTTAAAAACATTCTTTTCAGAGTTGGAATTAAGTAAAAGTACTTCATTACTGCACTTAAGTAGATTTTTTTTAGGTATCTCTACTTTACTTGAGTATTTGTTTTTCTCGCAAGTTTTTACTTTTACTCCCTACATTTTTGCATAAATATCTGTACTTTATACTCTTTACATTCTCAGAATAGACTTTTTCCAAACTAAACAGATGTGACTGTATGAAAAATAAGTCACTTTAGGAGGGAAAATCAGTGGAGGAGAGAAACTGTGACTTTATATATTATTGTTATCTCACAATTTTGACTTTTTCTCTTAAAATTATGCATTTCTTAAATCTCATGACAACTTCTTATCTCGATTGTGACTCCCCCCCCACCCCAGTTTTTCCTAAATTTTCTGCCTATACCTACAACACTGAGTACTGTGACCTGATCAAACACATTATCTACACAGTAACTCACTTTTAAAGGTTTTATTTTAGATACTTTTGAAACTTTTCTGACTTTTCCTGGTTAAATAAGTATTATTGTATTAAAAAAATAATAAACTGCAGTTTTACTTTTGCACTTTATTGTGAAATTTTACTTTTTTTACTTCTACTTAAGTAGTTGAATAAGTACTTCTACTTTTACCAGAGTATTTTTTCACAGCAGTAGCTGTACTTCTACTTAAGTACAGAATGTGAGTACTCGGACCACCTCTGATTCTTTTTGGACTTCATGGTGTATTGAGCTACACCTGGTAAACCCTGAAACCTACATGGCTTTGTCGACAATGAAACGTCGCGTTTTCAATAACGAGTCAGAAATTCAGACGTCGATTCAATAGAGCCACAAGACTATTTTTCTCCAAAAACAATGTTTTAGCCTCTTCTTACAACTTTATTCTCGTAGTTTTTTTTTTTTTTTTTTAATAATTGTTTTGTTCCTAAAAAGATAAGACTACTTTACACATCCCCTGTGCGTCACCACATTACTCCTAAGGTTTACGTCATCCCAGGGTACTCTCCAAACTAGTAGGAAAAAAAACATATCGCAATTCACAAATGGGATATTCTGATTGTTTTTTTTTTGCTATATCGCCCAGCCCCCACCTCTTTCATCTCCCCAGAGTTTGGTTTCTTAAGACAACAGACCACATTCTGTTTGGTTACTTCTTCTAGATCACATCTGCTCTAATCACCTTTGGCTTTTATGCTAAACACACAAGCAGACCAACATGTCCTTATACAGTAATAAACACACAAACATTCTCACAAACAGCAAAAACTTGATTCTACAATTGGTAGAAAAGGGTAAATATACCCATTAAAGGTAAACAATGGTATATTCATATACCCTTAAACCTGGTAATAATTCACTGGGAATTGTATTATTCTGAGATGCAAATCTGGCTTCCTCAACTAGAACTAATGGTCTAATGTGGCAACTACAGTAATGAATTACAGAATGGTACTCAAGTCCTCATATGTACAGGAGGCCTGAACTATGGCTCTGTTCCATTTATGACACGGATAAAACCACAAACTGTCAAATAAAACCGGTTCGATGACATGGAAACAGTACGACAAATACAAAGGGCTTTGTTTGGTGACACGTCCACAGTGATGTTCTGTGCTAACAACTATAAGCACCAACAACAGAAACAGATAAAAATTTACCGACCCTAATCTACAGTGGTGATTATACGAAGAGAAACACAAACGTGACACAATATGTGATGAATTCCGTGAACCCATCACATAAATAATGTACATTTAGGGTTGGGTATCAGGTCCAGTTCTGCTTATCGATTCTGGTTCTGATCGAATCCCTGTTTTGACTCAATCATTCTTACATGTTCATAAAAACTAAAGGCATTCATATATAAAACCGTGTAGCATTTGATAGAAATTGTCATATTTTGTATTTACACAAACGTGTCCCCTTTTGTTATATAATGTTATTATATTGTATAGAACTGTACATAAGGTAGAGGATTGATTCAGATTTCAGATTGATTGTAGACAAGCTTCTTTCATTTTCAAATGTAACATTAGCATGACTTAGGACTCAAATCGTACTAACGTTGCATTCCAGGCCACCTGTAAGTCGTACTTTTCTGGTGAAAATGCACTGGAATGGCTGTCAAATGTGACTTCCCACTCATGAACTTGTACTAGATTCATGTTCTCCCAGTTACGAGTTTGACGTCACATAGCCCGTCAAACAGTGCTGGTTCCCGTGGATGTGGTGTTTTTGCAGATTATATATTAAAACAAGTTATTACTCTCACATTTTTTATCTGTATCTGTTACCTGCATACTCAGCAGTTGTTTGCTAGAGTAAACACTAGAGCTTTGACCTTTGCCCAAAAATCATAGTCAAATTTCATTTGGAAATTAATGTAGATAAATATCTAATAATATTTTAAAATGTATTCATTATATAACTCTGAAAATACCTCAAACAACTCTGCATTAAAATTAAACACTATATTCATACCACTAGGGGGCAGTGTTCAGTCAAATATGTCAAATATTGTGGTGTGTTTACAACCATTACTGATGAAACATGCAGTGTCGGAGTAATGAGCATTATTATCGGCTGACACTTTTAACGTTATATAATCCACAAACAACATCTTTTGTCTGTTGTCCTGTTGTGGGTGAAACACTATTCCTTAATTTTCCTGGTTGCCTGTCCTGATGAAAGCCTCTAAACTGTTAGCCTCATTGACAACCAAAAGGGGATGTTTACAAAATGAGCAGGTACAAAAATGGACACAATATGTAAAATGGTCACAGATTAGTTTTACCTGCTCACTCTGTTAACTTAAAGTCAAAGCTCTAGTAAACAGTAATCAGTCCAGTACTATTCAAATATAGCCTACAACTAATGGAAAATAAGAGATAGAACAGTTTCTCTTGCTTTATGCAATGTTTTTCCTCTTCTGTTTCCCTCATATAATCAAAGAAGAAACACCCCTGGTTTCGAACTGAATAAACAAGTATAGGCATGACAATGTAAGTCCCAGAATTCCTTGCACTCTGACAGTTTGGTGTGACTTGCCTGGAACACTATAAAGTCATAAGTTGTGGTTTGAAAGTCGGAAAAGTACGAGTTACGGGTGGCCTGGGACGCAGCACAATTCTGAGGTAAACAATTTGTGCCTGTGTGTGTGACCCACATATGTCACCGATATTTGATACTTATGACACTAATTGAGTATATTGACCAAAGAAATATCTGGAAGTAATTACATGTGGGTGCATCTGTCCTAACAGTTAGTGGAATGGCATGTTGAATACAATTTTGCTCATTTTAAGAGATGGATCTTCAAACTGCATCACTTTTCAAAGTGTTGCGACTTCAGCCATGCATGCCAGCTCAGCTTAACAAACAGTCCTGGCATTTCCGAGCCGATAAGCAGAACCAAAACTAAAAAAAAAAGTTTCCAGTACTTGACATTTTTTTCTTTCATTCCCAACCCTATGTACAAAACATTCATCATATCCTTTTCGCTTCTTTTAAAAAAAGAAAGATTCCTCCTCTATAGCCATGCATTATCAGGAGGTGCACATCTTACTCCTTTTCTAAGGCATGGGCAGTTGGACCCCATAGAGGGATGCTCACACTCTGTGGACTCAGCAGGCCAGCACAGCAGAGCCCTCAGGGTCCTTCATAAATAAAGACAGAAACACATCTTCTATCCTCACTTCATCTTCCCATCCAGCTCTTTCTTCTTTTCATCCATGTCCTTAACCATGGCCTTCCAGTATTGGTGGCAGGACAGCTCCAGCAGCTCCAGCCCTCCGATCAGCTTCTGCTGGGCCAGATACACTCCGACCATGACCAGGAAGTACAACCTGATCGGAGCCCACAGCCACAGGCCGGTGAAGCACAGCGCTATGAAGCCGGTCCAGTAGAGCAGAGAGGCGGCTTTGATCAGAGCTACCCTCAGCTCCGTCTTACAGGGAGGTACACGAGCAACGCCGTCCCTGTCGAAACCCCTTGGCTCGGCGGAGTAGAAGTCCCGCAGACGGACCTCCTTGTCAGCCCAGCGCTCGCGACACCAGGACTCCAGCTCAGACGAGGAGGGGAGAGCAGTCACAGGGTAACGGCGGACGTGGAAGTGAATCTCACGGGGGAAAAGGCCCAGGATGAGGTGACGTTCGGTTTGAGGGATGTTTTTGGGGTAAGCTACAGTGATGTCATGGACAGCATCCAGGTTGTCTCCTAGGAAGACAGACACAATCTCACAATCACAGATATCATTCTCTCCAGCTTTGTAAACATTTGGTAAAGTACTAAAACCCATGTAGTTTCATTAATGACACTAGTTGTAGACATTTGTTTTCACGCTCAGTTAAAGGGATAGTTTGGAAACTATCCCTTATATAACTATCCTAGGAAACCTGCCGGGACTACTTCGCTTTGACCAAAACTGGACCAGAACTCAACTCGCAGGACACTGTCAGGGGTGAGTCACTGTGGGTGCACCAGAGTAAAATACCAAACTATCCCTTTAATTACATATTTTGTTGAAAAAGTCATTTTTCTTGTTTTTTCCGATTTGATCCAATAACCTTTGCACTTACTGAGCTTTTATGAACATCTACACCAGTAATTTAAACATAGAAAAATACTTTATTTTCACTGCAAAATGTAGAGGATAATATAACAAATTTGTGATAAACCGCTTGAGTAAAGACCACAAAAATCATTTGGAAGGTGGGACAAAAATAGTTGTGTGTCTTTAAAGGTTAAATTGCAAATGATACCTTTAAACAATTCCTGAACAGACATGCTTTCTGTAACCTTTGTAGACATAACACACATGCATAGAGATTTCATATTATCCCTTATCCACATTCACACTGGTAATTAGAACTGTGTCATGCCCTCTTCAAAATCCTTGCTTTCACCTCTATTACACAAGTACCTCTAATTTTACAGAGGCTTAGGGCTTCATCCCTTCACTACCATAACTGCCTATATACCATCACCACCGAACCGCAGTGTCCTTACAGCATAGAGAGGGGCGAAAGAAAGATCAAATGGACAGGATGACACCATCACACGCCTGCTCCCGTACATTTAATCTACAGTGAGGTAAAAATAGAGTTGAGAGGGGTTCGGTACTGACAAAGACAAGATGCACAGGATGGCAGTCCACAGTCCAGAGCTGAGGAAAATTAGTTAAATCTGATGACATCACACTGATTTACTACACCTGCTGGGAGAGTTAGTGCCATGCTCAGCATCCAGCACGGGTGGGGGGTGGTGGTAGTGAGGCAGCAGGGAAAGGGCTGGTATTTAAGGCCGCTGGAGGACCGCCAGAATTAGCTCATAGGGAAACATGAGAATCTCAGGGGTGTTGTAATGGCTGGCAGTGGCATGAAGCATGAAGCACAGAGGCTAACAAGAATATATCATACCTACTAACTAACAGTGCCACTGGAACAGCACAGGGTTATTCTCCATCGGTTTTTTGCTGGTAAAATATATCTATAATGACGCCGTATGCCTGCCAACTCATGGCATTTTTATTGGCGGTAGTTTAATGTAGAGAGATTAGAGTTCATAAACTACTACTACTACTACTACATGGATTTAGACCCAACCTTTTCGGAGCGTGTCCACAATGAAAGTGAATCCAGTGGTCCGGGGATGTAGAACATACTCGAACTTTGGCAGGCTGTTCTGAGCAGCGAACACATCACTCTTGGCTCTTGTATTTTCTGCAGGAAACACAGACGTGCAATAAATTCTCAAGGAAGTGTCTATTGAGTACAATTTACTACACATGTGATAATGTTGCTCATTGGTATTCAGGTATGCATCATTTAATATCACGCATTCTTTCTTTGTCCATTTTCCAGCCTCTATATATCTAAGCTTTCGTTATAACCACTGGAGTTACAGGCTGGGAGTCTCATATTGGCAGGGATTAGTGTGATATGAAGAAAGAAAACACAACGAAGTCTGGAAAAATAAAGCTGAATAAACTCCTGGGGTTTGTCATAAAATATCTACAACAGTTAAGTATAACGTACACTTTTGCCAGTTCAAGTGAGTGGTTGCAACAAAACTGTGTTTTGTAGAAACAAATGTATCATGAAATGGAATTACATGATAAATACCAAGTTAACATGTATTTTATGTAGCGTAACAAAGTACTTTTAACAATGAAAACCACAAGGGGAACAAAACAAGAGGCACAAGATATGATCAGCACCAGAGAGAATTAAAAATAAAAGCCTGTGTAAAGCACGAGCCAAAACAACAATGAAAGGTCTGAAACCTGCCGTAATTGAAATTCACAAAGGCCCTGCGCACTATTATGAGGAACAATAGTAAACTAAATGCAGCTCCTCAAAGTAAAAATTCCACACTGGAAGGAAAACAAAAAAAAAATTACAACTAATGCCCTATTCTCACAGGACAAGTATTATCTTTGGACCACTGGTAATTCACAGGTACCCCCGTACCTCTGTGTTATTGTGTGGCGCATTTGGACGGGATAAACAAAAGTCTGTAATTCACGCAAATTGCAGACATTATGACCAGTTCACAACATCCTGTTTGATCTCTATACATTAATAAGGTAGTATGAAAACAAAGTATGCATAAGAATAAAGGGGGAAAATGTCATTGATAGGGATGTAGTCTGGAAATTTGCTCCATGTCTTCAAAATAAGAGCAGGGTCAGTGCAAATGAAAACAGTCAGAAGTGAATCGGCAGTTCTTGCAGAGGCATTCCCTCTGGCAAACAGCTGACTGAATCTATAGACACAACTTCAGATAGTTATAAATATTGAATAGAAATATTATAAATATGGCGTGACCATATCTTCCTTTTACCACATGCTGCCACACAATTTCGGTCGCTTTCAAGAGTCGCGCAATTGAAATCACAAACACAGACATGCTCATTTCCACAGGACTTGAATTATCACTGGACGTCTGTTTTTTGCCAAAACACAATAGGTAATTTACTGAGCAACTGAGCAAATCACGGACATGGCACATTCATTCATTATATACTATTAAACCAAATAATGTAATAGAGTAAAAATAATAGGACAGAAATTATGAATAATGAGTGAATCCAACAGCTACAAACACTTTCGGATGTAAGGGGAGGTTACCCTTTACTACCCAAACATTCCTAAGGAACATGTAAAACATATCAGTTATGTTACGCAACCGGCAGCTCCTTCGGACAGACTGTAGGACACAAGGACCACAGACAGAACTCTGCAGATCAGGCCTGGATATCCGCTCTCCCGGGGGCTCAAACCTATAATACGTAATTTTGTATAATCAATTCAGCCAAGCTCCTCAAGCTTCAGACAGGGTCATGGAATTTTTAGAGGCTTAAGTGTACTCAACCTGATCCAGTAGAGTGAAGTGTGTATGCAAACAGGACAGAACTATTATATATGAAGGGAAGAATAAAAAGGACAGCCTCTGTGTAACATGTCAGAACATATTGCATTTGCATGTTGTCGTCAAATTAATCCATAAGGTTTAAGAGGCTTAAAAGCAGTCTTCACACATAGACATACATGCAAGTTATGTTGCACAGGAGAAAGTGGAGCCAATTAAAAACCCTAAAGCTGCTGTCCAGTGCTGACGCAACTCCACTGCCCCCAACTCATGACATCATGCATCAGCTTCCCCTGGCAAAGCTGCTCTGGACTTTGAGTGGCTTAATTATAATCTGAACAGGCTTTAGACACCGGTGTCTCCGTTGCGTGGATTGAAAGATCAGAGCATTCTTGGAGATATGACTACGCGGGCGTGTGTTGAGGGATCTCGGTCATGCCATATCACTTTGCAACTGTGTGTTTGCATAACAGTGTTGAACCAAAGTGTAGGACAGGTGCCCTGGACACACCAAGTTCTGGAGGTCTGGTTTGAGGGCGATTCTCTGAATGTGTTTACATGGGTGGATGCAGCGGTGCATTCTGGGTCCTCACCTGTGAGGTCTGTGCCTTCAGGAAACAGAAGCAGCTGCAGAGGCTCTCTGATGTCACAGAAGTAGTCCAACATGTTCTCCAAATGCTTCTTGTCCGCTTCCCAACGACGCTGAATAAAGACAAAGCAGGCCACCTGCATTGCCCAGCCTGTGTACAAGCATGGGGGGGGGGGACAAAAACATATGCCTTATCTTTTCTTTAACTCTTACAAATCTAAAATTATTTTGTGAACTTTTCTTCACATCTCAACTTTCTGAAATCATTCATCAGCATCCTCTGTATTTTTTGTGTGAAAATCATGCATTTTCTTATTTTTAATTTACTGACCATGATGTTCCTAAAATTGAAGCCAAAGTGACATTTCCAACAAGATAAATCATATTCATCATTATTTGATTGTCACAGCAGATGTACAGCCAGTGTCACCTGTCAAACTATGTCCATTTTATTAATGACTCAATATTGTGAAAGATGACAGTGTGTCCATATTATCTGAATGTCTAAATCAGGCATCTCCAAACTGTTCCACAAAGGGCTGGTGTGGATGCAGGTTTTTGTTCCAACCAAGCAGCAGCACACCAGGCTGGACTCAATTAATCAACTGATCTCAATCTTCAGAGAGTCAATTGGTCAAACTGAACTCTTGGTTGGTTGGAACAAAAACCTGCAGCCACACCAGCCTTTTGTGGAATAGTTTGGTCAAGTTTGGTCTAAATGAATCATATTTGAAGACACTGAAAAGCTGAACATTTGGGGATTTTTCCTGAATTTTTGCATGTATTGACGTATTAGTGTTTCAAAAGTTACTAAACATTTTAGATCAGTAGATACATTTAGCCTCCAGCAGCTGTTTAGCTCTTTAAGGGTTAATACTTTGTCTTCCGGAAGAAAGGTATACGAGTTATGCACAAGTCAATATTTAGCCATTAACAGCATATGACATCAGTGTTTTAGTTCTATAAAGTCTTTGACATATACATATGAGACATATAAATAGATGTGACCTCCACTTACACTAGTGTTACATAAAGTAATATATAGTTTTTCCATGATGGTGTTGGCGGTTTATCTCTTTTTATGTTGCAGAAACCAGTTAAAATTGTTGCTACGCATAGATTTTCCAATTAGGTGAACAATGGAAGTGTCTGTAAATTAAAGAAAATTACTCTGGCCCCTAAACCCCCACCAAGATTATTCTTTTTCAAGTGATTAAGATATCTTAGTGAAGAGTATTTTCAGGGTTAGTGTCTCAGCTCATGAATACTGTTTTCATCAAGTGGTAACAAATACTGCATGCGTGGACGTGACATTTATAGTTATATACTGGATGTGGAAAGTATTCACCCAAAGACCACTTCTGAAAAACAGGCCTAAATGCAAATGTATTGGGAGAATTTTAAGAAAAACTGATGGGGCTGTGCGTTTTTTTTTTTATTCTAATGTTTATTTCGTATGAATGACAATCATACAAATGAAAAAGATTGGTTAGAAGCCAAGGCTTATAATGAACCAACCCATTCCAACTAATACATTTACAAGTACACATAAGTATTTTGAAAAAGTCATCTACATCAACTAAAGAAAAGGAGTGGAGAATGAAAAAAAAACAAAAAAACTGAAATATGAAAGAAGCTATTAACTTAAGATCATCTATAAATGGACCGAGACACATGAGCTCTAATCAACATTCAAAACACAAGGCTTAAAAACCACCTGAACATAACCCATTAAACCAAACCCTTTCTGCCCAGAGACCCTCTGCCTGTTTTTAATAATCCAAAAACTGACCGTATCCATCAACTTAAGTTTTCTCAAGCTTTTTTTAAAAAAAAAAAAGAATTATTGCTGCTATATTTAATGTCACCTGAAAGTATAAGCATAATTTCACTCCTTTAGTTGTAACACAGACACTCTTTAATGTTGCCTGTGCTTTAAGATATTGAATGTTTAGTTTGTGTCTGTAATCATATAATCCTCTTTCTTTGAACAGTTTCTGTAGATTAACAGGAGGAAGATGATTTCTTGCTTTGTAAATGATCTGAGCCGTTTTCAATTCAACAATGTCCATAAATTTTAATGTATTTTATTTGAAAAAAGTTGGTTGGCGTGATGGGATTATTCTACATTATGTACAATTCTTATGGCTTTTATTTTGCAAGGCAATGAGGGGGTTCAGACTAGTTTTACCGGCTATTTTATGTGTAGGCAAGTGTGGACCGGCTGCTTTAAGTAATTTAACTAATCAAATATTGGGTTCTCCATTGGGTTCCTGTTGGAGTTTAAACCCTCCCATCAATGCTGGACTCATTTTGTAGCATGGGGCAAAATTGTACAGGAACAGGTTTGTAGAAAAATGCAAAGACCACCCACCGAAGCCAGGAACCGCTTTGAGAGCAGCTTTGAGGCAGATCTTCTCCAGACGAAGGTAGCTGTACCGGAGCAGACAACACCACAGGAACATCCAGTCAAGTCGTGTCCGGTGGTTCATGATGATCACGCTTCTCTCCCCAGGGATGAAGCCATCACCTGTTATGACCACCTTCACTCCAAATACCAGCTCCAGCAAAGACTAGAGAAGTAAGAGTAAGATGACGGAGGAGGGAGGGCAAGATAATTAGAAAACAATATAGGGGTCAAGGTACAGGACTAGGAAGAAGAAAAATGTAAGATGAATTCAAGAGAGACCAGAAGCAGAGGAGAAATATATAAATAATACCATAATTCATCTGGCCACTTGAATAATTGTGCTTAAGGGGAACCAAGATAAATGAAGTGCACTTGTGATAAAAATAATAAATCAAACGAAGGCCAAGTGGCATTAACAAGACCGGGATGACGCAGACTAAACACAGGTAACGATAGACAATCTATCAAAGGCAGACAAAAAGGCTGAGATGCTCTACACACCACAGGCAGGGTGAGCCAGGTCGCTACGATGCGATCGGTGATCCAGCGATACCAAGCAGGAGACAAGAACATGAGGGGCAGAACCGGACCCAACATGAAGATACTTCCAAAAAAACTACCCAGAAACAGGGTCACCACGAAGTACAAGCCCCGCACCGACACAGCCATCTGAAAAGACAAGAAAAGAGAATTAGAGAGAGAAAAAAAAACAAACTGCTACGCATGACCAGTATGTGCGGTATGTGAAGAAGTGTGCGGTAAATCAGATGATGAAAAGTTATGACAAGTTACAAGGATCTTCACGATGTAATGGAGCATTACTGGAACATGAGACAAAAGAAATTATCGATGCTCTCATCAATAGCAAAGACTGAAGTTCTGTTGTTCTTCCGACATATTTTCCCACAAACAGTGGAAAGACAGAGGCAGACATTCTTAGTGTGGAATGTAAATAGGGGAACCTTTCAGACTGTGTGTAACAAATTGTTGGTACATGGTGAGTAAATCAAGTGCGGTTGTGGCTTTAAGTTATTCAGTGAATGTACAGAATGCACAGTGGCATGAGCTAATAGCCAAAGATTCTGCTGTTGCATGCCTACAAAAGCTAAACCCTCACACAAAGTGCAGCCTTGATAGCTCATCATTAGCTATTAAGTGTCATAAAGTTGCTAATCACCGTTACTGAAGGTCTGTTTAGTCATCTTTACTGGAACAGTGGCCAGTCAGACACATTATGCTCTTGTAAAGTGGAAACCAGCTGCCAAGTAAACAGGTTACAGACCTAAAGAAAGATAATGACTGTGGAACATGCATTCAGTGCAGCTAAAGTGCACATTATCTGAGTTTTATGGCAAAGTTCACGCAAACACGTAGAGCATTCACTCTGGACAGGTCTCTCCCCTCCATTTGTGCTTTTTCCATTATATTATTACTTCCGACAAGGAGGTATTAAATTCGAGCCCGTTTGTTTCTGTCTGTCTGTCTGTCTGTCAACAGGATGATGCAAAAAAATTGTGAATGGATTTTGATTAAACGGTCAGGTTTAGATAATGGGTCAAGAAAGAATCTCATAGATTTTGAACACTGAAGGTCAAAGGTCAAGGTCACACTAAAGGTCAACAGTTTAAACACATAAGTGGTAATATCTCAGGACTCAGACAAGATAGAATCTCAGGGTTTTGCATTCACATCGTCTCACCTTCAGACATCAGATGGGTCAACATCGAAGGTTCCATCACGTCCCATTTTGACGACAAATGACATCAAGCCAATGGTGTATTTGCAAACTTTGTGACCTTGACCTTAAATCTGGGTTATTGACATCTTATCAAATTCAACAATAGACTGTGCTTCATATTAGATATCCGATAAATATGTAATATGGTTGCTATTAGGGTTAGGGTTAGGGTTTTATTATTTTTGACACTCTCTAAGCGACTCCTATTGATCCATATAATAAAATCTCGAGCAAACACAGAAATGACATATCGAAAAATAATATGCTTTTATTTAACATGGAAAATCCCATTTGAACAATGTTTTATCGGTTTTCTCAGGAACCAAGCATCGTAGAATGTTCCGTTTTGTTTAATAATATTGAGTTTCATTAAAAAAATTACTGAAAAAATAAAATAAAATCAAGCCTTGGCGGACGTCTGCCATCTCCGACTGCCTTGTTTTACTCAACAGAAGACTGTTTCTAAAATAATGCTCATGTGAGGCAGTAGATATTTCATTACTTTTAAAGAAGAAATCATCACATGCTTTGTTTAAACAGTACTGTGCAAAAGACCAACACTTGGTTTTGTAAAGTTTTGATGATCATACATGCATTTTTCAGCCTCTGTATTAAGATCCAAACTGCAAATATGTGAAGTAGCCTATGTATGGCAGTAAAAAGAAATGTTTCAGGGGGAAAAAAACTGTGGTAATATTTATTGTGACCTCCCTTTGCAGGTAACATGTCTTCAAACCTTTTGTTCAGACAGCATGACATTTATTACATTAAAATTCTGATGCTTTATACCAGGTTTCATTAAATGCATGTCAGATGTTTCCAACAGTTTCCACTGATTCATATCACTGGGTCAGGGGTCACAGTAAATGGTGACTTTTTAATGTTTTTAAGGCGGCGCACATATTCCCTGTACTCTTGTTAAATCTGAAGTAAATATGCATCCTCAAAAAAAAACAACAGAGATCTTTTCTTTTCTTATATTTCTCAATAGGTCTTACTTTTATTGTAATTTTGCTGTTTTTCGTCTTTCTGCCCAATTTGCTCAGATGTGGTTCTTGTTGCCCTTCTAATTATCACAGTGGTTGCTATCAATCGTATTGTTGATATTGTCTTGAGGGTCTTCACCACCTTCTTCCTTCTCTTCTCCCCCTTTCTTCACGCCAGGTCTGGCATCAAAATGTGGTTCAACAAAGTAAAAAAAAAAAAAAAAGACAGTGGAATATGAAGGAGAGCCTCGTTTAGCTTACTTTATGAAGTTTCCCATGGCTAAGCATATTTGTTAAGTACAAAAACACAGGCCAGACTACCATTCTGTTGTTTTAATCCGGGACAATTAAGATAAATAAAATAATAAAAAAAAACACACCAAAGATAAAGTTGGTTTAAGACATTTGCACAGTACTGTATCTAATGAAACTGGTAGAACGACAAAGGCTGAGGCTGACTGAGAAAAGAACCATGGCCAGTTTTTAAATCTAATGCCACATTTATGCTTGATTACAAATGTAATCAACACATTTGTTTTCAACTTAGTTTTCAAAATACTGTGAATATGTCGCGTGCATTCTCTGTTGAAGTTGACCCCTTTGATAGGTCCATATTCCCAAAAATAAGCATATAGACGTTTGAATAGTTGTAGCCATCTTTCTGTTTAATTTGAATGAATATGGATGGATTTGTTTAATTGAATCTAACAAAAAAACAAAACATTTTGGCTTGTAGCTCTCAATTTAGGTTAACTTGAGCATTTGTGACCTCAACTAATCCTACAATCCCTAGTTTACCTGTGACGGATGGTGAATGACGTGTAAAAATAAACCAAACCTTCACTCAGGAGGCATGTCTTTAAATATAACGGCAGTGTGGTGAAAGATGGCTCATTCCCTAAAGCTTTGGCCTGAGTACAAACAGCAGTGGTCCTGGAAATGCAGAACCCTACTGAACCTGTGACCTCACTCTTAAAACTGATCATGTGTTGACAGACAGTTCAACCATTATATAACAAACACAGATGACATGTTTTGGTCACTGTATCAGCGTGACTCTGCACATTAGCCTCAGTGGAAAACCTGTAAATCGTATTGTCATTAAGGAAGTCTGACCCAGCACTAAGATAACACACCGTAATACGTGTCATGACATACCTGTGGAAAATTAACTGTAATCCTGTGGATTAACATGGCAATAAAAAGTTACCTGATAACGGCTGATAAATTAGCTATAAACTTTTTCCTATTTCGAGATATGATGACAACCTTTAAACCACAAAACATAAAATAATTCAGTAGTTCCATAACGTATACTGTTTACACACTCATTCAGTCACGCCAATGTGGAACATTTGTCTCAGAATCAGGTTAAAACACTTCAGCGTCCATTGATGCCATATTGTACATCTCTAAGCTAACTGTAGCTCATGTTGCAGCAGCAGATAAGGAATGGATGTGAGAATTTCTGCAGCAAATCCAATCAAAAACATCTTTGTAGAAATCAGTGTTTTATCAGAATCGTCTTGGACTGTGGCCCAATTTGATCTGAAGTGGGTTGCACCAGTAAAATAACACTATATTAACTAGGGGTGGGAGAAAGGAGAAAAAAATTAAGTAAAAAAAGTAAAATCGTTTTTTCTTTTTTTCAAAAAAATTTTTTTTGAAGATATTTAAATTAATTTTAAGCCGCGTGGATTTTTTTTTTTTGTCTCCATACAAAGAGATAAATGTTTTTCTTCCACTATCTATGATGTTATATCTGTTCCCAGAAAAACTTGAAGGGAAGACATAGGGCTGGGCGATACGGACCAAAAGTCATATCCCAAATATTGATGTGCAATATATATATATATATATATATGTATACACATATGGAGATTTTTTCCACAATAGAAAAAGAAAATAACTAAATATGACACACCCTAGTGAAGGAAAATGCATCTTGTTTTCCCTAAATTTCCTTTTCTCTTATCATTGCAAAAACACTTTTTTGGTGACCGCGACCTTTGACATACATCCACCAAAAATCTAATGGGATCTATTCTGGACCACCTTATGCCTTTTTGAAAAGGTAATAAAAATCGGTCTAGTAGTTTTTTGCGTAAACCTCCTGACAAACAAACCTACTCAAAAATAATATCCCTAACATTTCAGGAACTGTCTGAGGTGGTCCAGGGTAGAACCCATTACATTTTGGTGGATGTAGGTCAAAGTCACCAAAAACATGTTTTTGCAATGATAAGAGATGAGACAAATCAGGTCAAATGTGTAAAAGGGGGTGGATTTTGTTGTTCTGGTTGTAATTTTTATTGCTTCATGTTTATTTTTACTGATTAACATTTTCTATTGCCTTATGACTTATTTTAATACAATTTCCCCTTGAGATCAAAGTAATTTTGATTCTTATAACTGTAATTTGTTGCCTTGTACATGGAAAATGATAGTAAAGTTAAATCTAATCTCACAAGTGGTGCGAAGCACAACAAACCCCGCCCCCCTTGCACACATTTACCTGATTTGTCTTAACTCTTATCATTGAAAAAACACATATTTGGTGACTGTGACCTTTGACCTACACCCACCAAAATTTGATGGGATCTATTCTGGACCACCTTTCACGGAAATTAGTCCAGTAGTTTAGTGTAAACATGCTTATAAACAAACCAACTCAAACACAATACCCTATCCTCTTCAGGGGGCCATGTATACTTGTGTTTTAAAGATCAACTGTGTTGTGTGGTGTAACAGTGCTACTACACATGATCTCCAGGGAAGAGGTTGAAAACCAGAGGTGGTCAAAGTACTCCCATTCTGTACTCAAGTAGAAGTACAGCTACTGGTGTGTAAAATACTCTGGTAAAAGTACTGATTCAACTCATTTACTGAAGTAAAAGTAAAAAAAAAAAAAAAAAGTACAACTTCTCAAATGTAATAAAGTAATACTGCTTTTTTTTGCTATGGATGAAATACTTATTTAAGCAGGAAAAAAAACAGGAAGAAGGTCAAAAAATAAAGCCTTTAAAACTGAGTTACGGTGTAGATGATGTGTTTTATTGGGTCATAGTACTCAGTTTAGTGGGTATGGACAGGACATTTAGGAAAAATTCAAAAGTCACATTGGAAATTAAGAATTTAAAAAAGCATAATTTAAAAATATCTAAATCGCAAGATAAATCATCAAATTATATAGAAAGTCACAATTTCTGATTTATTTTTCATACTGTCACATTTGACTAGTTTGAAAAAGTAATGAGTCTATTCTGAGAATGTAAAGAGTATAAAGTACAGATATTTATACAAAAAAAATGTAGGGAGTAGAAGTTAAAAGTTGCCAGAAAAATAAATACTCAAGTACAGATACCTAAAAAATCTACTTGAGTAAAGGAAGCACTTCTACTTAGTTCCTTCCATGTCTGTTGAAAATGGACTGACTTGTCATGGTGTTCCTACTTAGAGGCATTCACCATGGATGCCTCTATATTGCACAATCGATTCTTTTCTGCCAGCTCTGTACTGCAGGTGGACCCGTTCTGGGCCACGTGCCACATGTTTGACACCTATCTTACAAGTCCGCCAAAACACTTGAGTGTGCATGCGTCCAAATGCATAAATAATAATGGGTGTCATCTGTGACGTCAAGGTTAAAAAGGGGAAATGCGGAGTGTGTGATTACTGTGAGCCATGGCCTTGCTGACTCAGTGAGTCCAGGGCTGATGCTACAGGGAGTCATTTCATCCACCAGGTGCACTCTTCTCTAACATTAACCGTATCTCACTCCTTTCACCTCATTTACTGTTGTGATTGTGCAAGGCTTGAACACCCCGCCCACCCACACTGCCCTTGCTGACACCTAGTGTGTACCTGCAACACCATGACGCAGCAACCGCAGAGGCTGAGGGCACATCTAAAAATCCAAGGGTTTATGTGAGTGTAATTATGCTGGCAATGAGGGTTTAAGGGTTACTGGTTTAACGATGGAAAATGTGAGACGCGAGAGGTGAGAAAACAGTCTTGCTCAGCATATGTGGTACAATTAAACCGTGTCCCTGTGCACGCTGATCACACGCTCATGGGTGACTGCTGCTACCAACAGACAAACCTGTTAATACAGCAAAAGGACGGTGGCCGACAGGGGCAAACACACTGCGTGGACAAAACGCTGCAAACACAAGGAAGACGCACAACCAAAAACACAGCAATGGCTCAGTTGGTAGAGCAGGTCGTCCATACACCAAAGGGTTGGCGGTTTGATTCCCGCTCTGTCCTAGTCAGTCTGTTGTGTCCTTGGGCAAGACACTTCACCCTCATTTCCTCCAGTGTCACTCACACTGGTGTATGAATGAGTATAAATGTTGGGTGGTGGTCAGAGGGGCTGCAGGTGCGAAATGGCAGCCACGATTCTGTCAGTCTGCCCCAGGGCAACTGTGACTACATATGTAGTTTACCACCACCAGAGGGAGCATGTGAGAGTGAATGAATAATGGAACACTAATGTGAAGCGCTTTGGGTGCCTTGAAAAGCGCTATATAAATCTAATCCATTATTATTATTATTATTATTATTATTATTATTATTACAATTAAATAAAACAAACACAACAAGCGCACTGCAAGACAAAATGCTGCAATAACAGAACCCAAGCAGAAGCAAAAACCTACAAACCCCCAGAACAAGTGCGAGAAAGAAACGCTGCAAATTCACTCCACAACAAAATGGAAGTTCACCAAAATAAAACGGAAGAAGACGACACCGGTGGATGAAGACGAAGACAAAGTTAAAGTTCATTCATTAAGAGATTAGCGTGAAAAGGTGTAGTGACGTACCCCTGCTGCTCTTCTATGATATTGTAGCAGATTATGGTCAAGTGTTAGTGTCTTTTCACGCTAACGTCTTAATGAACTTCATCCACAGTCTTCTTATTCTTCCGTTTTATTTTGATGAACCCATTTTATTTTGGCGAACTTCCGTTTTGTTGTGGAGTGAATTTGCAGTGTTTCTCTCTTGCAGTTGCTTTGGGAGTTTGCGTGTTTTGGTATTTGCAGCATTTTTCTCTTGCATTTATTTCGGGCATTTGTATGTTTTTGCTTCTGCTTGGTTCCTGTTATTGCAGCATTTTTCTCATACAGCTTCACTTGTGTTGCATTTGTTTTACATGGTTGTGTTTTTGGTTGTGCATCTTTCTTGTGTTTGCAGTTTGTTTGTCCCTGTAGGCCACCATACAAAAGGGCCAAGACACACCTAGAGCCGGAGTGTAAGAAGTGAATGGAATTAGAACATCCTAGTGTTAAATAAACATGTTTGTTTTCCGACTGGGGCAAACACAAGGGACATGATGGCACCACTTATAAAACACATCCATGGAAACTCTCATATTCCGAGGCAAGTACCACTGGGAATTTGATCCAGTTGGTTTAATATTTATTTAATCACCATGGTGATAATATCAACGCCCCCCCCCCCAAAATAATACTGCCACAGGCGACGTACGGCATACTCCTCATAACCCAAATCTGAACTCTGGCAATTATTATGCATTCCTTACTTTAAGCCAAGACCAGACATCCCAACAGAGCAAAGCACAGGAAGAGGTCAAGCATGTCTGGGCTAAACAATGAGCTGAAGTGCAATGTGTGTCTGTGTAAGTGAAGGAGAAGAGAAATAAAACAGATAATGCTATGAAATTAATTGCAAACAGACATGTCTGTTTTCTGATGTTCGCTGAGAAACGCCTTGATTTATCATGGTTAGTTGGATGTTCAGCGGTTTAGACTGATAAATAATACCAATAAAGTTAAAATGAGGACCTTCTCGACAGTGAGGAATTGTTTTTCAGATTGGCAGTGATAGATTTACATGGGCTTCAACTTTTTCTGACTAGAGAGTGTTGTTTTTAGAAATATGCAGGAATAAAGGATAATTTAATTGGTCGAAAACAGGGGTACCTAAACTTTTTCCCACTGAGGGCACCATACAGAAAAATATAGAAAGAGCTAGGCCACTTACTAGAGGTGGGGTATATAGCCTTATCTTGAGTATTAAAGTTAGAAAAATCTATTAAAAGTTGGTTAAATATAATATAATTACAGACAAACCTGCCTTCCTTCACAAAGCTAAAGATGCTACTACCAAATACTGTTTAAGTGGGGGTTTTTTAACCAGTGTATATATTTCACAGATGTACTGATGTTAGTCAAGACGGTTATCTCAACATTTAAAACAATATAACAGAATGCTCTTTAACTGTAGAATGTTCATTATGTCTTACTGTTAAATTAAGTGACTATTTTCTTCTATCTCAGACATATAAGATACAACAACATCAGCTGTTTTTAAAAGGACGTCACTGCAACATTCAGGTGACGTAACACGCCAAAACATGTCAGGTGAGAAACACTTACACATATGTCCGAGATAAAACAAAATACTAACTTAGAATTTAACTTTATTGTCATTATACTGAACTAGTGCAGAAGCCGTAGAAAATGTCTGGGCAATGTGCGTCCACCTACTAAACTACAGCTAACAACAAACAAACCAAAAATTAAAAATGTCTAAAAGTGAAGTGATGAAGCTCAACAGCGGATGAGCCAGATAGTAATGTAGCCTACAGTCAGTGTTAAGCTGAAGGTGAATCGGTTAATCGGTTAACTTAACTCGTGTGAATGCGCCGTAATAATAGCTTCGGTTACAACCGGACTTGCTGTAGCCGCAACAATGACAAAAATGTCCATGATTTCCTGGGGGGGACTGAGGTTGTGGCACCGTGTAGCACAGTTGTGATGTTGTCTAATGCTCTATTGGTACGGGATAAGTATTACCTATGCACCACTGGTAATTTGGAATAATTACGGAGAATGTCTGATTTCTTAGTCCTGTGCGAATGCGCTATGTCTATGATTTGCTCAGTAATAATTCCGCCGCAAATTACCTATTGTGTTTCGATGAAAGCCAGATGTCCAGTGACAATTCAAGTCATTAGTAATGCACTACGGCGCAGCTGTAGCCAAATTGGGGGCGGGACTTGGAAATGCTCAGAGCGGCAAAGTTAGAAAAAGAAAATTCATTTAGTTTAATATCTTCAATTTTATACGTCATAATTGTGTGAAACTTCGCACCACCATCCACCATAGTATTGGAAAGTCACCCTCCAAATTTCAGATCATTTGGTGGAGTTGTGTAGGTGTTAGGCATTCCACAGCAAACAGGACAGGACACAATACAGAGATTTACTGAATTTTAGATGGATGTACAATGAGACTGGAGAGCTGCTTCTTTTTCAGTGCAAACAGATTCACAGATAAACTTTAAGGTTGAAAGGATAACATCCTTCAGGACTGTGCAATTAACTTTATACAAATATGAATGTTGAAAAAATTTTATACATTGAAATAAAATTTGAAAATATAAAAAGTAAACATGTATTGCACATAATGGTTGAATATTTACAAAACAACTGCAACACACAGGGTGATTAAATACTCACAACATGCAACTAGGAATCCCAAAATTATTGTATAGCATGAGATGAATGAATGAAGAAAAAAATATGAACAGTTTTATTATAGCCCCAACACATTATTATCCAAGATCAGAAACAGAATACAATCTTTCTTCATTAGAAGAGAATGGCTACTTACTCCAGTGCCTGAGACATTTTTTGCTGTTGTCTACCTCATCTACAGCCTTGTCTGAGTAGAGTAGAAATTAGGGTCTTCCTCTTTCTTTGAAACACACATAAGTAGATGCATGCTGACATGCATTGGTGTGTTCTTAACTCCAACCCCAATTAATTAATCTACAAGCCCTCGTGAAAAAGGTTTTTTTACTCTTTCTATATTTTTTTCTATATCTTTTTCCTAGAATCTTTCTGAAGTCAACAAAACTATTAACTTTTGTATAGTTTTAAAATAATATACCCAAGAAATATAATCAATGATGAAATCGACACTCAATTCCAATTATGTGAATAAAGGATGAGAACGCTTTCTTCCACAAAAAATAATGTCTTGTCATATTAATATGGTGTTCTTTCCACCCAGAAAAATGTAAGAACAGCTTTTTTTTTAAAAAGAATTATTACTTGAAAACCTGTAGGTGCTGCAACACGATGACAGAATGACAGGTAAAAGTCTACAGTGAGGGCCTGCGTAGAACATGTGGAAACTATCAATGTTTCTATATAATGTTTTGATCGAAACTGTGTTAACCCTGAATCTTGAAATGTTAATTTTATGAGTTTTGAGCAATTCCACTATCTTTTATGTATTTCCTGTTGTTAAATTTGAACGAACTTTGGTTGGTGCAATCAATACTTTTACTTGATTGTACAACTTACATAATTCATGACCCAGAGGAAAGTCAAACTTGAAACACTACGAGTTAAGCAAGTTATTATTCAGGTACGTGGATGCACAAACCATTTACAACGCACTACAAATTATTATCCCTTCTGTTTGTACTGCTTCCTGGATAATGACCGCAATGCAAAGAGACATTCGACTGAGCTGCAGATAAACATTAATGACGTTGAGTGAAAGTAGTTTAGAAGCTAATGCAGAGTCGTCTTCAGTGGACATGCAGTCGCAAAACACAACTGATTAAGAGCAAAACATGCAATTGTATAACGATATCGTAGAAAAGGCGTATGACTAAATGTCTTTTAGGTTATGCTACAATGCATTTACTGACAGATTGTGTTTTGGGCTGAGGCTATCAGGACAGCTAGCGTGAATGCTATGCTAACTAGCTTAGCAGGCAAATCTGACAAACTATGACCATTATACCCGGAAGGATGCTAATCACCGAGCATCAGTTTCAAGAGGACAACATTACTAATTCAACTAGTGTGCACACAGTGTCAGTTTACTCACCTTTCGTGCTTTTTCCCAGAATTACAGTTCACCACCGTGTTGACCAAGTTATCTCCAAGAGGCATAAACACTGGGTTGCGACATAGCGCAGCAGGACAGTTAGCACTGTGCTAATCGTTAGCTAACGAGTAAAGATGATAAATAGCAATGTTTTCGCGTACGTTAGTCAAGTTAACACTTGTTGAAAGTGTTTCACCAACGATTTCTTTTACACGACATAATAGCTGAGTCAAATTCCGGACCACAATAACTGCGTTTTCTTCTGTTTTGCTACTAGAACTGCTGCAAAAGTGTATTTGTCTTGCCGTTTATGCTAACACGACCCCTCAACTTTTAACCCTTCACCTGTAGGTTCACCAACATGTCAACAGGGGGCGCTGTTTATGCAAGGTATATTCAGTGCATTTGGGTGGATTTTGAATTTTCTTCTAACTATTCAGGATTAATGACTCATGATCAGGAAAGGAAAAACAGGTTTATTTGTATAACACATTTCATGTACAATACAATTCATAGTGCTTTACATAAAACATTAAAAGAATTACAGCAGAGAACAATAAAAGCATTAAAAAGAAAAAAACACAGAGGTGGAAAGTAACTAAGTAAAAAAAACTTCATTACTGTACTTAAGCTGTTTTTTTAGGTATCTATACTTTCCTTGAGTATTGATTTTTCTGGCAACTTTTGACTTTTACTCCCTACAATTTTTGCATAAATATATGTACTGTATACTCATTACATTTATATAATATATGTACTTTATACTCCTTACATTCATACAAATATCTGTACTTTATACTCCTTACATTCTCAGAATAGACTCATTACAATTTCCAACTAAACAGATGTGACAGTATGAAAAATAAATCACTTCAGAGGGAAAATCAGTAGAGAGAAATGATGACTTTATATATTATAGTTATATGACTATTATCTCACAATTTTGACTTTTTATCTCATAATTTTAACATTTTATCTCACAATTTTGACTATTTGTCTTAAAATTATGCATTGTTTTGATCTCATATTTATAACTTTTTAAAATCTCATGATGACTGTTTATCTCAATTGTTAAAAAAAGGATTGGTCTATTACACTTTCTACCCTGTGTCAAATGATGTACAAACACATTGTGTGACCGGTGTTGTTTGCAACTAAAGAACACATATGTAACACATTGCACACATGACCCACAACTGTCTTGTCCTCAGCAACTTTCAGTTTGTCTTCTACATCTTGAACCTCTTGTTTTACATGTACTGGTGTATTTTTCTTTTCCTGTAATTAAGTGACTCAAAAAAGTACCTAGTGCTGAAAACTATCTTGTTTAATGGTGTATAATGAGTAGGAAACTCAAACTGTTATGTCTAACACCTGTCATGTAAGATGTTTTGATGAGCAAAGTTGAATACTTTTTCTCAAAACAGTAGTGGAAGGCTGTAAAAATACAATGCCTTATGAGGAAGTGCAATAGTTTAAGACTGATAATAAATACTCCATGCACTTATGCAACATTTGTAAGTTATGACTCATTGACATACCTGAAACAGAAACTGTAAGTGGAAAAATAGTTGTTAATCTTTCTCTGTGTACCATTTAACCATGTACACAACAGGTGATGGTGAAACTCAGACAAGATAAACAGTGGTAGACTGAGGAGTATGATATGCAACAATGTTCACTCCCAACTCAAAATACAACCACCATCATTGTACTTCATGATCAGTTTATTGTCTCAGTTGACAACCAGATGACCATAAATACTTGATCCATGGAATTTTGATGTTAAATACTCACTGAAATGTCACTTGACACAGAGGTGCAGTATTTTATTGCTCATTTCAGACACTATACTGGAATCCTCATTAGTCTGCTTATGAATATGTGATTTAATTAACTCCATTATTAAACCATGAACTGACATAAGGAGTTAGTTGTTGTTTTTGACATTACCTACTGCTACACTATAGTATGATGAATGATATGTAAAGCTTTTGGGTTGACTTTTGTATTAAAATTCCTATACTTGCTCCTTAAATCTTTTGTTCCTCTACTCCTCCAACAGTGTGGAACTACACAGGGTTGTAAACTGAAACTTATATGTCCATGGAAGAATTTTCATGTGTAATATGGTACCCCTTATGCCACTAGATGCTGTACTTTTTGGTGTAATTATTAGCAGATGTGATTGATAGCTCTCACACACTTGCATTTGTTTACCGAGTAGATTTCTTTTCCTGACAGACAGTTCTACTGCAGTTAAGTTACACTAACAAGACTGTTAAATGATTCTCCTGTGCAAATGTTTGATGAAGTTCACATTTACTATGTTACTAAGCTAGTATTTAGCATTAGCTTAACTCATAGCAACTCAAATACCTATTTACTGACCATCATTTACTGCAAGGGTCTCAAACTCATTTTCTTTCAGGAGCCACATTCAGCCCCATTTGAGCTCCAGTGGGCTGGACCAGTAAAATAATATTATAATAATGTATAAAAGATGACAATTGTAAATTGTAAAGCCCTATGAGATGACGTTGTGATTTGGGACTCGATAAATAAAATCAAATTAAATGTTTGTTCGTGTTTTGGTGCAAAAAACCCCATTAACTTATGAAAATACTTACTTTATAAACTATCTAAACAAAAAGATGTGAATAACCTGAAAAAATGAAATTTCTTCAGAAAAATGTGTGCAATTTAACGATATTCTGCCTAAACGTCTCATTTGTCCATGTGTTTTATTATGGATAAGATCTACAAAGAAACTAAACTCTTAGTCACAGAAGCAGAAAATGGTTCAAATTCTGTCTAATTTTCTTCAGACAATTCAGGTTGTTCATATTTATTACATTTTTCACATTTTATTGTTACAGGATAGTTTGTAAATGTAAATATTTTCCTAATTTAATCTTATCTTTTGCACTAAAACAAAGATGAACACATTTGGTGTTGTCATTATTAATAAGCAAAGGAAAAACTCAGATGAAAATATTGTCATTTTGAAGGATATTATGATCTTCATTCCACGGTCTACATTGTAACTTTTGGTGGGCCGCATTTGGCCCCTGGGCCATATGTTTGAGACCCCTGATTTACTAAGTTAAATAGCTGCTGATTCTCTAATTATATCAATATATGCAAATAATTATAAAATACAGTTTGTTATCTTTTCATGGTCATCAGATATGACACATTTGGATATTCAGAGGCTCTTTAGTTACCATGGAAACACCGTCATCTTCTGCAACATTGATTCATCACTAAAACCCATGGAGTTGGATCACTGACTGAAATGGACGCACTGGGTTTATGTTCAGTTAATGTAAAATTTTACTGAATAAGTCACTTTTTCCTCCATTTTCCCTGGTTCTGATATAATAACCCTCAACTTTAATATGGGTTTTTGTGGACATCAAAAACTTATTAAAGTATGAGTAAATTAAATTCAGGAAAATACCTGATTTTCACAAATACTGACTATAATATAGACTAAATGCTGACAAATAACTAAAGAAAAGTTAAAAATGGAGAAAAAAAAATGGTGAATTGACACAAAAGAGGCACTGGGTCTTTATGGGTTAATCAGAATTTCGTCCAATTATGGTCACTTGTGGCTCCAGAACGCCAAAAATATACCTTTTCAAGGTACCCAAAGCACATTACACTATTGATCCATTATTCATTCACTCTCACACTGTCCCTCTGGTGGTGTTGAACTACATATTTGTACTAAACGGCCCCTTCAATCACCACCAAACATTCATAGACCAGTGTGAGAAGCAATGGAAAGTGAAGAATCTTTCCCAAGAATACAATGAACTGACTTAGGTGGAGTGGGATTTGAACTGCCAACTTTTCAGTTACTGAACAATGTGCTTTACCTCCTGAGCCATGGCCAAGCAGACTTTGGCCTTTTCATCATTTATAGGTTATTATCCATCCACTTGAGATCTAACTGCTCTTTATGTGGCCCCTGATGAAGTAAAATAACTTTGACATCCTTGTCAGTGCAATTTTTGCTTTTCACAGAATCATCCCACTGGCCAGATTGGACCATTTGATGGGTTAATTTTAGCCCATGGGCTTAATGTTTGACACCCTTGACTTGTTTCTACATACAGTTCTGGAAAACATTAAGAAACCACTGCAGTTCCCTCTGAAATCAGCATGTCTGCATATATGACAACCACTCCAGTATTTGTTCAATTCCAACACAAACACATGTTATTCTACTGAATACACATCTGAGCCATGTTTTATTTAAGAAGGAGAAGTAAAAACACCACTAGCTGCATTTTCATTACAGTTTTTTCGCAAAACAATAGCGATATTCCTAAAATTTGGCACTTATATTTGCACTTTGAATGTGTTTCCATTGACGGTTGTTCTAGGCAGGAATGTCGTAACTCTCGTGAAATATCATCCCACAGGATTTCACTGTTGTCACCTTTAGAGCTTCAGATTGGCCATCACCCTGATAGCATTAGCATGAATGAATCAGCTAATTCTCTTGTCAGTAAAAGTCCCTGGTGAACTCTTTAAAGACACTAACATGTCAAACAAACCAGCTGTCTCACATTATAAGACTCTGTACATGTGGTCCCTACATTGTCAGGTCAAAATATTAAATGTATATATGCTCAACACCTAACAACAAAAACAACAAATTATAAATGTATGTAGTGCTTTTTACACAGTGCTTGCACTTGACACTTCACAGAACAGAGAATATATTTATCTGTAAAAGGCAAAAAACAACTTAAATATTCAAAAACTAACAGATAAAATGAAACCTTCACTGTGTCTATTGAAGGAATCACCCTGATCACTACTCTGAGATGGTCGGATGAAGTTCTTGCTTCCCAGTAGCCATTGGTTGTTATGGTTACAGCGACTGTGGCTGCCATTTTCACTGCAAGAGAAGTGATCATGAGCCCATGTATGTCACGTCCTGTGTCATATAATTGCATAAAAAGTGTTTCCATTGCTCTTTTGCGATACATTATAATATCAAAACCACCTCATGAAAGTGTGAACATTTTTTATCTATATTTGAGTGGGGTTTTTTTTTCAAAATTCAGGTGTTTCTATTACCTGTTAATTGTTAATTGACTTTTATGCATTTTAATCATCCTCATTTTCTTATATGTTTTATGTAAAGCACCTTTTTTATTAACATTTTTTATATGTGTAGTTTTTGTACTTTTATTTTAGACTTATTTTATTGCCTTGTTCTCCTTTCTCTGTTCTGTGTTTTATGCCTTTTTGTTGTCTTGTAGTGTGCAGCGCTTTGTGTCAGCTAGGTCTATTTTTAAAGCACTTTTATAAATAAAGATAATATGGTATGGTATGGTATGGTATGGTATGGTATGGTATGGTATGGTATGGTATGGTACCTTGAATTGTGCAATACACAAAATATGCTATACAAATAAATTTACCTTGCCAAGATATTGTCAGATTTAACAAAATATGTCAATAACCCAGCTTTAAGGTAAATGTCATACATTTTGCAAATATACCACTGGTGTAACAGAACGGGTAGTAGATGGACCCAAGATGCAAGACTCTGAGGCTCCAGGTGCGTTTTACAGTTTTTATTAAACAATGAGTGAGTACGGATGAGGCTCCTCCCGGTCCGTCCGTACGGGACACCGCGAGCCGCAGTGAAACCGGGAAGAAGGATGGTCAGGCAGGCAGGGTTCGTAGACAGACAACCGATGACACAATAAGAGAGATCCAACACACCGTTATCCAGGTCCGTAGCAGGGTCACGCCGAGGGTCCAAGGTCCGATGAGGCACCGAGGGGGGGCAAGGGAAAACTCCGGGTCCAAAAACAGGCTTAGGGTCAATACACAAAAAATCCACACAATGACAGACAAGGGGCAGGCAGAGATCAGAATCCGAAAACCAAAACAAGAAGTCAAAAGCCAAGAAACCAGTGGTAATTGTACAATTGCTCATAAGTCGCATAACGCAGACAGATTCGCACCAGACAAACACAAAGATTGCATATTTATACCCTTCTGACAGCTGTCACCAATGATGTGAAAGTTAATGGAGGCGGGGAGAACACTGGTGACAGGAAGTAAAGCAGGAAACGTGAACATGAACCCACATAACAAAATAAAAAGCCCTAAACACCAACAACGACAGAAACTGTAGAAAGACATACAACAACTAGACATAAACATGACACCAGATGTAAGATCCATGACAACTGGCTTGACATCATACGACGTCAAAATGTGACATCATCGAGCCTATCGGTGTTATCTCATCTGATGTCTGAAGGTAAGACGAAGTGAATGCAGAAAAAAAAAAACCCTGATACTATTTTGTCTGGATTCTGAGATATCAATCAACACTTATGTGTCTTAGCTGTTGACCTTCACTGTGACCTTGACCTTGGACCTTTCTAGCTCAAATTGTAATGGTTTCTTCCTTGGCACATTATCACTCATCTCTAAAAGTTTAATTAAAACACATCTATAACTTTTTGAGTTATCTTGCTGACAAACAGACAGACAAACAGACAGACAGACAGACAGACAGACAGACAGACAGACAGACAGACAGACAGACAGACAAATACAGGATAAAACATAACCTCATTGGCAGAGGTAAAAACAGCACAGTTTAAAAACAATTAACATCATTGTGCAGGAGAGGATGGAAGACAAAAAAAAGCTTATGTGAAAACCTCCCTGAATACAAACAACACACACGGGAACAAAACATTTTGCAGTGGTCTTTTATTTTACTTCATTTTTTCCAGTCAGCTAACATTAAAAACCAACCATTTTCCAGCCTATGACCGATTACAACGCTCACTTTAATGCCCATGTTCTGAGTCACTGAGTGAACCAGCTGACAGGTACACTGTGTCCATTTTTGTCACTATTCTGAGCTCATATTGCAGTGGATATTTTTTTTTTTTTTTTTTTTATTCTTATCTCTCTCTTGTTAATATTTTAGCATTCTCTGGGTCAGATCTCAAACATGGTATTGATGATATACTTGTCGTCCAAACCCCTCAACCTAGCCTTTTAAAGTAGTGTAAATCCTAGCATGTGTCATTTGTTTCTCTTACCCACAGTAATAAGCTGCTCTACTGTTACAAATTACCTCAGCATTCAGTGATGTGTGCGAGCACAGATTGGTCAATGTGTCTGAGTGTATCCGTGTGTGTGTGTGTGTGTGTGTGTGTGGTGAATGAGGTACAGACAGACTGACAGACAGGATAAAAGAGAGAGTGCACTTAGTCAAACTCAAGACTTTTCCATGACCTGCTCCCTATGGCATGCACTCTATCTGAAAGACTGAGTGAACTGTATAGCTTTATCAGTATAAACTTCTCAAGGGTCAACGCATCACTTCAGAGGCGAATGGAAAAAGTTTGCTTTGAAACAAGCTCTCATTTTTAGAGTTTGGTGCCAACTCACCTCTAAAAGAGAAGCACATCCGCATGATTAATGACACTTGTCAAAGATAATTTAGCAAACGCTATTTGATCAGGTACTCCTAATCATAGTCCTCCACGGGAATCTGAAATATCTAAGACCTCTGGTAAGACTCACTCACTTTTAATCCATGGAAAACAAAAAGCATGTTCCTGATAAAAAAAAAAAAATTAAAAAAAAAAAAAAAGGACACAGGAGGTAAGCAAACTGACAGCACTTTTTCTTCACTGAAAGATGGTACAGTAGAAGTACACATCAACTAGTTTGCTGCAGTAAAATTGAAAAAGTACAGGCTCGTAATGTCTTAAAAAAATGGAAATGTAAGCTTTTAACCCTTATAAGACCACTGTGTGGGTGGCGACGCATTTTTAAATCCACTTTGAAAATCCAAATTTTATCTTTTACTTGCTGTAACACATTAGAGTAGTAGCCTGCATTGTCTGAGGGGGAAGGGTGTAAGTGGGCGGAGCTTAAAGCAACAGAAGGCAGTCAGTGAGAGAGAAAGGGAATATTTTTAGTATTTTTAAATGTGTTTTAGTGAAGTTTTAACTATGTTTTAGTGAGGTTTTAACTGTGTTTTAGTGAGGTTTTAAATGTGTTTTAGTGAAGTTTTAACTGTGTTTTAGTGAGGTTTTAAATGTGTTTTAGTGAGGTTTTAACTGTGTTTTAGTGAGGTTTTAAATGTGTTTTAGTGAGGTTTTAACTGTGTTTTAGTGAGGTTTTAAATGTGTTTTAGTGAGGTTTTAACTGTGTTTTAGTGAGGTTTTAAATGTGTTTTAGTGAGGTTTTAACTGTGTTTTAGTGAGGTTTTAAATGTGTTTTAGTGAGGTTTTAACTGTGTTTTAGTGAGGTTTTAAATGTGTTTTAGTGAGGTTTTAAATGTGTTTTAGTGAGGTTTTAAATGTGTTTTAGTGAGGTTTTAACTGTGTTTTAGTGAGGTTTTAAATGTGTTTTAGTGAGGTTTTAAATGTGTTTTAGTGAGGTTTTAAATGTGTTTTAGTGAGGTTTTAAATGTGTTTTAGTGAGGTTTTAAATGTGTTTTAGTGAGGTTTTAACTGTGTTTTAGTGAGGTTTTAAATTTGTTTTAGTGAGGTTTTAAATGTGTTTTAGTGAGGTTTTAAATGTGTTTTAGTGAGGTTTTAAATGTGTTTTAGTGAGGTTTTAAATGTGTTTTAGTGAGGTTTTAACTGTGTTTTAGTGAGGTTTTAACTGTGTTTTAGTGAGGTTTTAACTGTGTTTTAGTGAGGTTTTAAATGTGTTTTAGTGAGGTTTTAAATGTGTTTTAGTGAGGTTTTAAATGTGTTTTAGTGAGGTTTTAACTGTGTTTTAGTGAGGTTTTAACTGTGTTTTAGTGAGGTTTTAACTGTGTTTTAGTGAGGTTTTAACTGTGTTTTAGTGAGGTTTTAACTGTGTTTTAGTGAGGTTTTAACTGTGTTTTAGTGAGGTTTTAACTGTGTTTTAATGAGGTTTTAAATGTGTTTTAGTGAGGTTTTAAATGTGTTTTAGTGAGGTTTTAAATGTGTTTTAATGAGGTTTTAAATGTGTTTTAATGAGGTTTTAACTGTTTTAATAAGGGTTTAACTGTGTTTTAGTGAGGTTTTAAATGTGTTTTAGTGAGGTTTTAAATGTGTTTTAGTGAGGTTTTAAATGCGTTTTAATGAGGGTTTTAACTGTTTTAATAAGGGTTTAACTGTGTTTTAGTGAGGTTTTAACTGTGTTTAGTGGGTTTTTTTTACTTTGTTTTAGTAAAGTTTTAATTGTGTTTTAATGGTTTTAGTTGAATTTTATTGAGGTTTTAACTGATTTTGGGAGTTGCCAGAAAAGTTACAGAAAAATAATACTCAAGTAATGTACAGATACCTAAGAAATATACTTAAGTACAATAAAAAAGAGAGAAAAAAAAGTACTTCTACTGAGTTACATTCGACCTCTGATTGTGTGTCTTTGGGTTAAAGTCATCTTTTTTATTTTTACATAAGATAAGCCTTCAATCAAAATGAACAAAATGACATGTTTGTTTTGTTGCATTAAATTTGTCAACACGTTTACATGGAAATCAATGTTGATATTGGGAAGGAACATCATGTTTCAAAATAAAAAAAAGTCCAACTCTGCTCAAAATGCATAGAAACTAAAGTACCAACTCTGTTTTGAAAACAAAAGGAGCAGAATATATGATGATAAAATACAGGGAGTAAAAGTACAAATACTGAATACCTGAATACTTTATTTAAGTGCAATAACAAAGTATTTGTACTCCCACCTCTGATTTATGTTAACCACTCCAGTTTACTTACATAAGCCTCCGTGGGAGAGATAGTGACTTTTTTCGGGCCTTGTACACTGTGTTTCGTTTATTTAAATGGAGTCTATTGATAGTGCTTTAATGAGTTTTTCTTTTTTTTTTTTTTTTTTTTAGTGATCTCTCTCTCTTTTTAAACATTCTTGCCTCTAAAGACCTCGTGTTCTTTTTTGGTAGTTCAAAGAGAGGACATGGATGATTTAGCTTGAGTCGTCTCCCCTTTCACTCCACTTCCTCTTCACATGACAGCTCATCTCAGCTCCACACCTGTAACAGCACATCCTCGTCGTCCGCCTTTGCATCCTAAATGAACATTTGTGGGTTTAGGCCAAGTTTATGCGTTCCTAACTCGCTTCTTTTCCATTCCGGTCTCTAGGCTATAAGAATTAGAGTGGCCATAAACTGTCTATTTATATCAACAACAGCAGAAGGAACAGCATCCTGTGGCTTTAGCGAATTAACACAGAAAACTACAGTACGTACAGAACAAAAGCAGATGCTAGTAGACTTGTATTGATCAAAGCTTTAAAAGCTTCAGGATGAGATGGAGATTTAACCTCACCATGTTAAATAAAGGATCAGTAGAGAAATAAACATCATTGGTTTTGCTTCCCTTGTGGCTCGCAGACGTATTTTACTTCATTGGAAAAATTCAAAACCTCCGCCTTCGAACTCTTGGTTGAAAGACCCAGGGCCGGTTCTGGTCAACGTGGTGCCCTAGGCGAGCACCCCTCTTTCCTTTTTGTGGAATTAGAAATTATCATCTGTAAACATAGTGTCCTACATCTGATTGAGTGCATCTACCTTCATTAAATCACATGAGGGGCCGGCCCCAATGTCAGCCAATGACATCTTGGCCACTCGGATCTGATACGACACAGACCCATAACAGATTCAAATTGGTTTATCTTTACACACCTAGTATCCACCATACATGCAACCGAGTCATTCTAATTGTAACCCCGGGATTGACTCTTAATTTTAGACGGGAACGGGTCAATCGACTGGAAAGGACGGCTGAGGTGGGGAGACATAAATTAACCTAGATAGGCACCCAGTCGTTAAAAACAAACGCACATGGCATTATCTGTAAAAATAGCTCTTTCACAGCAGCAACTGCCCTAATAAAGAAGTTTTCTGACATAAATATGGAAATATTACGCAAGAAAATGTGGTCAAAACACAATCCCACAACTTGAAAGGCAGTGTAGTGACCCTAACCACAGTCTAATATTTTAAACTGACAGTGTAACATTATATTAATTCAATTAAATTTTATTTATAAAGCCCCAAATCACAACAAAGTCGTCTCACAGGGCTTTACAGAAACACAATCAACTACAGAGATATAGGGAAAGTCCCAAGCATCCCCTGTCCTTAGACCCTCCATCTCGACAAGAAAAAACTTCAAAACCCAGTGGAAAAAAGAAGAAATATTGAGGAGAACCACACTGAAGGAGAGATCCACTCCCATGGACAGACAGGCTATAGATGAACGTTCATTGAAATGTGCTAATGAGATACGGAGTCATTTGTATTCATTGTATTTAAAATGTCCTATGTGTCATCCTGTTCATTGGTTTACCTTATGTTAAAAAAAATAATACTCTGCTGTATAATTCTGTTTAAAAGATACTCAACAAAAAAATTAGGCCTCTGCTCACCCATCCAAATATGTGCACTGGTTGTAAGTCCAGCAGTTGCATTATGTCTTCAAAGCCTTGATCCGCAGACGTGCCGAGTAAAGACTCTGTTTGCTTCACTCTGATTAATAGTGAAATTTGTTTTGAAGAGCAATCACAGTTTTTTTCTGTTTTTTCTGTGTTTGACTGGTGTATCCACTGACATTTGATGATTTCCAAATGTCAAACACATTCAAGGAAAGGATTCCACAATAAAATAACTTAAGCCAGGGGTATCAAACATTGGGTCAGCAAGCCCCACACACTAATCTCTTAAATGAATAAACTTCAATTTCATCTTCATCCACTATTTTCTTCTTCTTACATTTTATTTTGGTGAACCTGTTTTATTTTGGTGAACCTGTTTTATTTTGGTGAACCTGTTTTATTTTGGTGAACCTGTTTTATTTTGGTGAACTTGTTTTATTTTGGTGAACTTGTTTTATTTTGGTGAACCTGTTTTATTTTGGTGAACCTGTTTTATTTTGGTGAACCTGTTTTATTTTGGTGAACTTGTTTTATTTTGGTGAACTTGTTTTATTTTGGTGAACCTGTTTTATTTTGGTGAACCTGTTTTATTTTGGTGAACCTGTTTTATTTTGGTGACGTTGTTTTATTTTGGTGAACCTGTTTTATTTTGGTGAAGCTGTTTTATTTTGGTGAAGCTGTTTTATTTTGGTGAACCTGTTTTATTTTGGTGAACTTGTTTTATTTTGGTGAACCTGTTTTATTTTGGTGAACTTGTTTTATTTTGGTGAACTTGTTTTATTTTGGTGAACTTGTTTTATTTTGGTGAACCTGTTTTATTTTGGTGAACCTGTTTTATTTTGGTGAACCTGTTTTATTTTGGTGAACCTGTTTTATTTTGGTGAACCTGTTTTATTTTGGTGAACCTGTTTTATTTTGGTGAACCTGTTTTATTTTAGTGAACCTGTTTTATTTTGGTGAACCTGTTTTATTTTGGTGAACCGGTTTTATTTTTGGTGAACCTGTTTTATTTTGGTGAACCTGTTTTATTTTGGTGAACCTGTTTTATTTTGGTGAACCTGTTTTATTTTGGTGAACCTGTTTTATTTTGGTGAACCTGTTTTATTTTGGTGAAGCTGTTTTATTTTGGTGAACCTGTTTTATTTTGGTGAACTTGTTTTATTTTGGTGAACCTGTTTTATTTTGGTGAACCTGTTTTATTTTGGTGAACCTGTTTTATTTTAGTGAACCTGTTTTATTTTGGTGAACCTGTTTTATTTTGGTGAACCTGTTTTATTTTGGTGAACCTGTTTTATTTTGGTGAACCTGTTTTATTTTGGTGAACTTGTTTTATTTTGGTGAAGCTGTTTTATTTTGGTGAACCTGTTTTATTTTGGTGAACCTGTTTTATTTTGGTGAACCTGTTTTATTTTGGTGAACTTGTTTTATTTTGGTGAACCTGTTTTATTTTGGTGAACCTGTTTTATTTTAGTGAACCTGTTTTATTTTGGTGAACCTGTTTTATTTTGGTGAACCTATTTTATTTTGGTGAACCTGTTTTATTTTGGTGAACTTGTGGAGTGAATTTGCAGCGTTTCTCTCTTGCAGTTGTTTTGGGGGTTTGTCTCTTTTTGCTTCTGCTTCATTTTTGTTTTTGCAGCATTTTTCTCTTGCAGCTTCACTTGTGTTGCATTTGTTTTATGTCTTTGTGTTTTTGGTTGTCCATTTTTCTTGTGTTTGCAGCATTTTGTCGATGCGGTGTGTTTGCCCCTGTCGGCCACCGTAAATTTTCCACAAAATACATCAAAAGGTGGAGAAAATAGAAATACAAGACATGAAAAAATCCAATAAAATTCACAAAAAAAATATAAAAACTATCACAAAAAAGTGATTTTTAAAAATGTATGGAATGTTTGCAGTGAACACTGTATTTTTTTTTTCTTTCAATGAAGATGTGAAACTTTTGTCCCCTATAGAGGACAGAAATTAATAAAAGGAACAGCAACTATTAGAAATGGCATTATTTATAGGTTAATATGCTATTATTTCAGTGGCCCACTCCACCTCAGGTCAAATTGGGCTGTATTTATCCCTTAAACTAAATTCAGTTTGACACCACTGAGTTAGGCTGTTTCATATCATGTCATGTCATTTAATTTAATTTAATTCATTTATTAGGACTGTGTACAGAAAACATTAGGCTTCAAGTAGAGATGCTTTGCACCAGATTACAGTTTTTTTCACAAATTTCCATTTCAGTCCCTGTGACAGGCAAGAAAGAAATCAAAAGTTGGTGATAAAAAGACAACTGTATCATTTTCACTGAATTTTCACTGAAATTCTGGAAAAATCGAGGTGTTCTAAAACTTTTTACCAGTAGTATATGTACAAAGCACTTACTAACAACTAGTATTCAGAGAATGCCTAACCTCGCCCCTATTTTGTGCCAATCTCCAGTTTCTATAACAACCCATGCTTAAATTAGAGCTATTAGATAATGTGATTTTGACCTTTCTGCTAAATGCGACCTTGACCTTTGACCTTTGACCTAATTCTGTTATATGTATATATGCGTCAGTACGTGTAATATTATGATAATATATTCAGTATTGATTAAATTATAACGTGATATGTGTATGCTTGACACACACAAACAGTGTTACACAATTTTACACAATTTAATTTTGTCACGTCACCTTTGACCTCCCCAGATCTCAAAAACTATTGGTCGTAAGTAATAACACTAATTATGAGCATTGTAGAAATTTTATTTTTGCATCATTTGGTACCAATCTGAAAGTTCTGTGACCCTCCATTCTTGAGTTATAACCGCTAATGTGATTTTGACCTTTTAATTCATTTTGACCTTGACCTTTGACCTTTACTCAAATGGATTATTGCTTCTGATGCGCATTAGCTATATGTATATGCCCATGTAATTTCATGGTGATATTTCAAGTATTCATTGAGTTATAGCATTATATGTCTCTGTAGACACACACACACACACACACACACTGATTACAATAATCTCTCCCAACCAATGATGACCAGGCCAGTCTAGATCCAATTGTACTTGATAGATGTTTGAAAGTACGTGAGGAGAAGATGAACATGCCCTGTCTAGTCAGATGTTGTCAAACCAATGCAGGATTGGGCCTGTATCACACTCATGTATCACACTCATGTGGGAGTGTATTATGTATTATGTCATATTTTATAATTAACACTCCTAAGTCCAAGTCCTTTCAGAGACTCTAAAGGTCTTTGGTGACTGACATGGTTCAGATTATTACAGGTTAAATACATTCTGACACTTTCATAGTATTTCATAGGATTAGGATTAAAATATTGGAATATGTTGCTGATTTATGTTACTATACAGAGTAGGTTTTTGTGTGAGTTAAACCCTTTTAAAACATTTTATGCACATCAGTACTCTTTAAGTAATGTCTTTTCTGGCTGCATTGGGCTTTTAATTTATTTTACCATCTGTGGTGTACATTTGTATATATAAATATTTATTAATATCCTCCTGAGACCCAGAGAAAAAAAAAGTTTAGTTTCTGCTCTTTTTTTTTTAAATGATGATTTACGTACATATTATATTTGAAAGGATCATGATGCAGCATTGACTTTTTTTCAAACACATTATTTATTTATTTTATTTTATCAAGTGTCCCTTGCAGTGGAACATTGAGACTTGTTTGATACAGATTTATATATATATATATATATATATATATATATATATATATATATATATATATATATATATATATATATATATATATATATATATATATAAAACACCAAAAAAATTATCCAAAGACATAAATACATGAAGAACATACATTTGGATTTTCTGTTTTTTCCTGCTTAAATAAGTATTATTTCATCCACAGCAAAAAAAAAAAAAAAAGCCATTTTACTTTTTACATTATTACAATTAACAAGTTGTACTTTTTTACTTTTACTTAAGTACAGGAGTTGAATCAGTACTTCTACTTTTACCAGAATATTTTTTCACACAACTACAGTAGCTTTTATGTGTTTTTATGATATGTTGTCTTTTACTTATAATTGATTGTTGATGTTCCCACAAATACACAAGTAGCACAAAAAATATAGAGAAAAAAAATCCAAAACATGTTCAAAAAAACTCTCCTAAAATACAGAAAAAAAAGCATCAAATAATGTGATAAAATATCCAAAACATTTCCAAAAAATGTGAATATAAATGTAATGAACATATTTATTCAACACCTTCAACAACTGTTCTATTTAATTGTGTTTTATCTCCTTAATCCACATTAATGTGTTCATTTTGACAATACTACTGTAATCATAACACTAGTTTTAGTCTACATTCATTTTCAGTTCTAAATCTTGTCTTATAGTCTTGAATTTTAACCCTCACCCCCTCCTTGTAAACTAGTAAAAATAGCTGTTCTTTCTCCTTTATTCCATATTATCAGATATATTACACCCTCTTTTATCCACATATTCATTTTGTTTGCCCTGTCATTTTCCAACTTACTGCTGTGTGGCCATGGAGACAGTAAACAAGTTCCCAAGTGTCATTTTTTTTTTTTTTTGCCATGTTGACATTTTACCTTATCTTAACAAAGTAATGTGCCACCAGCAGAGGCAGTCAGACGTTTAACCTGCAGTTAACCCATGTCCCAGAGCCCTGCACCACCTCACCATCCCTCATTTTCCTGTCCTGACTCCTTCACCTATTAATCCTCCCTTCTTGTTGCAGATCTTATTCCTAGCTCTTCTCTTGTTGACGGTGCCAGATATGTGTCTACGTTTGGTGGGTTGTCTCCAGACAGGTTATAAATAACTACCAAGACTTTTTGCTTCATGTCTTGAGAGCTCTACTTTCTTCTCACACTTGAGGAACCATGGGAAAAGAATCTTTCCCTTACGCACATGCACTCATAATAACACACGCAGTTCTACATAAAACCTCTGAGTGCATGAGTCCACGGTGCTTTGCACAAATAGGCAGATGCAATTCTAGATGTATATATAAAGAAGGGGACACTGGGGACAGTTGTAACTATAGGGAGGCTAAGTCACGCCCTTCTACTTCCTGTCCATGGGTGCTTAGCTCGTAAAAATTTTGAATGGGAGTGAATGGAGCGAGTCGAGCTCAATTCTGATTCCGTTTGACAAGTGCTCTGAAATTCACATATTATAGCGCTTTATAAGGAATATTTGATGTGGCATAGGCAGACCACCTGTTTTTGGTGCGAAGCAAATGTGATGTTAGGTTTAATGTGTGCTTAGTAAGAGACTACAATGCGTTGTGTATGTGACGTCACACTCCGCTCAGCTGTGGTGACGTCACATGCGCGTTAGGCGTGTAGTCCAAATTATTAACAGGAAATACTTGTTTATTTTGTGCTTTTTTTTAATACTGATTTATTTTATAGCGTTTGTTTTTATTGTATTTAACTTGCACTTTTTAGTTATTTTTTTAATCGTTATTTTTTATTCTTGGATTTATGTTGTTCCTTCTTTAGAATTCATTCAAATCCTTGCATATAATTATTAGTGTGGATCTTTTTTAATTATAACATTTTAACTGTCACAATCATTCCCTAGTAGTGTTACAACTTACCCCAGTACTGGGGTAGGGTGTAACTAATAACATACCACTTTGTATTTGACAATAATTTGCTTAAACTGTGATGGTATATTAAAAGTACAAGTGAATGTATTTTATAGCAGACAAATATGAGTACTACTACATGTCAAAATATAAGATCTCCAGCACAAACAACAACTGAGTTACACTTGCTCAAATGAAACGTATTACAATTGTCCCCGGTCTTCCCTATACATAGAGTAGTAGCTTACAGTAAAGTGGTACCACTAAAATAGCAAGGTTATACGAACCGGGCCAGTGTTTATACTGCAATGTTAACTTTCATTACATAACCTGTACTGTGGGAATGCACAGCGTGCTTCAACTGTCATGTAAGTATGGGAAACTTGCTGAAACAACAGAATAGGATAAAGGTCTGGCAGAGTGAAAATAGAAAGATCAAGAAAACAAATGAAGCAGAGAATAAAAGATGAAGAGAGGCAGTGGAAAAAGACCTAATCGGATAAACATTATTTTTCTCTTTATGACATACCAGATGTAAGAGGGAGGGCTTATATACTGTGTGTGTATATGTAGGAGTTGGTCAGGGTGCGAGTGTGTGAATTTATGTGTAGAGGAGTGTCAAAGAAACAGCGTTTATGTGGACTATAGTTGGGAGTCGGGAGAATTTAGGGGTTGGCAGGTCAGACTCTGCTGACACACTGGGATCAGCTATGGGATTGTTTCCATTGGAAAGAATTCCAAGAATGAGCTAGAAGAGCTATCAGTGACTTCACTCACAGGACTCTGACAACAGAGTTTGAATACACAGCCAAGCACACTCACACGCTCTCACCCCTCATTTAAAATGACTGTCTGATGCCAACGACGAGGAGCAGGACCCTGGTGACTGTGTCTATGAGGGACGTACTGACATCTGATTGTTTTACACCATTGAATGATGTCACTGTTAAACACCTGTACGGAGGATAATGAGGATGTTGACAGTATGAACACAGTACTTTTAACCAGAGGTGGAAAGTAACTCAGTAAAAGTACTTCATTACTGTACTTACATGTAAGTAGATATGTTTTAGGTATCTGTACTTTATTTGAGGATTTATTTTTCTGGAATTTTTTGACTTTTACTCCCTACATTTGTTCATAAATATCTGTACTTTATACTCTTTACATTCTCACAATAGACTCTTTACTTTTTCAATGTTATTGAAAATGAGCCCACTTTGGTTTATAGTAAACTTGGCCTTATTGAATGTCAGCATCACATTACAGATTCACGTACTTCTTACCAACAGTGGGATATTACAAACGCATCATCCAGTTGTTGTTTTGTCAGTCTTCACTCAAGACAAGGCGACAGGAGGAAGATGTAGAGCTATGAGTGACAGACGGCAGAGGATCATCAGGATCAAATTGAGTTCCTTGTTTTAAATGTCATGTTTCTGTGGTAACTTCTACTGTGTTTGTGTTGTTAAACCAACTGTCAAAGTGGACTGAACCCACATTTGGAGGAAGGACATGAAGGTGCAGGACATAGTTTCATATTGTGTTGGAAAATTACAATAATATCAGATTTAAAGTGAAGCAATTTACATGCAGGTGACAATTGCGGGGAAGGGAAAACCATCGCATACAAGCCGACGCCCAACAACTCTTCAGGAATCTGACCAACGGACAGTTAACATCTGAAGAAGGAGGGGTCGACGGGAAGGTGTTATAAACTGTGTGTCTGAGCTTCCCCCCTTTAGTGTTTAATGAACCCTCTTGGATCGTGGATGCTCAAAGACTCAAACTGGACTTTGTAATCTTAAAAGTAATCTTATGCTGAAATATTTTTGTAATACTGTAACTGATTGTAAACTATGATTATATTAAAATAATAAAAAAAGACAATGAGAAGACTCAAAGAGGTATATCTTAACAAACCGCTTAAACTATAAATATAATTTGAGTCGAGTTAAATATGTTTACTTAATAATTATATAAAAAGTATTAGTTAATTATTTTTTCCCAAAACACTTGTGAAATTTATTTGAGCTCAATGTGGAAAAGAAATGGTACAGTGACAAGTACATAATTTAAAAATACTAGTGTAGAGCCTGTAGGAAAAATGAGATTGTTTGCTATTGATGTGTTGTGGAAGTGAGTGAAATGAGTTGAAAGAAAGACTATAATAATTAGTTGGGACGTAACCATTGTTTTTGATGACTTTTGTTGACCTAATAATCTTTTTCCATGACTGTATGTTTAAGCTCCCAGGATGTAGTAATATGTTTTTGTCCTCTGTAGGTGACAAGAGTTTCACAGCTTTATTTAAAAAAAAAACACTGAACAGGATATTATCTTAAAAAACAAAAAGTATAACATTGTAAAACTGTTTTATCATGTTTTTTCCAATAAAGGCAGTGTTACCAGGACTGTGGAGCAGGTTCCCCAGGGTTTAATGTTTTTTTAAAAACATTATTATTTATTCTTGTTTCAGCAGTGGGCTCATTTTAGGGACATAAAAAAAAAAAAAATCTAGTACCATGGTGATCTGTCATTAAACTAGACGAAGAGTTAAGGTTTGGAGAAGGGATAAAGATATGAGTGGAAATGGAAAAAAGGTGACATGTTTCTGTTTTGGCAGTTTTTGAGCTGTGTAATGTAACTAGGCAACCACTGATATTGTTAATATGTTTATCTTCGTTACCATAATGTGTTTTTTTTTTTTTTTTAAAGTAGACTTTATTGTCATCGTTGTAAGATAGTTGCACATTTCTTATCTTTATTTTGAAAAATATTAATATTATTTGTATTGTTCAAGTGGAAATCAAAGATATTTTTTTTCAGTTGCACAAAAGCTAACTTATAAAAAAGGAAGAAAATATTATTACTTCAAGTTTATGGACAATGGTGTCTATGTTGCAACTGAAAAGACTGAAACATTAAATCTCTCTGTGCTGTAATGTTTGAGTGATAGCACACAGTTCAGAGGTTTCTCTCTTACATCACAGCCTCCATCTCCCTCAGCAGTGTGGTCGTCCTCTAAACTTTCATGGCCTCATGACATTTTCCACTGACATCAAGGAAAAGGACAAAGCACATTCTTTCTCTCTTTCTCTCTCTCTCTTTTGTTTTTTCTTCTTCAGACTAAGCCAGTGATCGCCCTCCAGGCCAGACACACTCGACCACTGACCACCACTATCAGCTGAAGGATATTAATAACTATTTATGCTCAATTTTTTCCAGGAAGAAAAAAAAAAAAAAAAGCAGGATAGAGTATCAGTTTATTGTTCTCACTTCCTGGTACTGACTGTCAGGCCCTCAGAGAGCCACCTTGGCCACAATCTATCAGATCTTGGCCCTGAAACGCTGTACCGATGGACTATTCCGGTACTAGGCAATCAAAGTTGACCTAGCGGGTCACTAATACACAGTACATAAACAGCAAATCACCTGAGAAGTTTCCACTGTAACAATGATCACAAAGCTTTCTGTTTATTCCTGTAAATCCCCCAGTTCCCATTAGTCTTTTTCCACTCGAGTAAATTTTATTAGTCAGTATCATTCTGGTGAGTGTTTATGGATAGTTCTGTGGGCTTTTATACCCAGAATATGTAGAGTATTCCTGTTGTAAAAGCCTACGAAAAGTGGCTAGGTCAAACTAATGTGGTTTATGTTGCATTGTTTTATTATTATTATTATTATTATTATTATTATTATTATTATTATTATCATTATTATTATTATTATTATTATTATTATTATTATTATTATTATTATTATTATTATTATTATTATTATTATTATTATTATTATTATTATTAGCATTAGCATTAGCATTAGCATTAGCATTATTAGCATTAGCATTAGCATTATTATTATTATTATTATTATTTATTTTTCTTCTATCTTAAAACTTCGATGCATATTTGTCACTACAGTGGACAGTTATTCTACAGCTGTTCTCTTGTATATTCATGGGTTTTGTTGTTTTAGTTCCATATCAGTCAGTTCATACAATTACTGTAACTTGGCTGTTCTTAATACCTGATCTGCACGAACATCAGGGTTCTTGAAAGAATTCAATTTTAGAGCTTTTTTAGACTCTTTTAGACCATTATGAGAAAGATTTTAGACCAACATTGAGACCCCCTCAAATAAAAAGACAATCACATTTGATTCTCAAAACCATGTCACTTTTTTATTGGAAATTAAAAAGTGCATGTTTCTTATATCTATGTAATGTAAGAAATAAATAAATTACATTGAAGTAATGCAGTATATTAGGTGAACCTGTTTTATTTTGGTGAACTTCCCTTTGTTGTGGAGTGAATTTGCAGAGTTTCTCTCTTGCAGTTATTTTGGGAGTTTGCGTGTTTTGGTATTTGTAGCATTTTTCTTTGGCAGTTGTTTTGGGGGTTTGTACATTTTTGCTTCTGCTTGGTTTCTGTTATTGCTGCATTTTTTTAGACAAGCTGTGCTATCACGTCTAGAAATGTTTCATAGTCAGGGCTAAAAGGTTGTCTTTCAAATCCTCTGTATGCAATAGGACGGTACTACAACCCAAGGGTGTAATAATAATGTTAATATTGGTGGGGACATAATTTGAACGCACCTAAAAGAGATAAAATAATATCTCATTTCATTTTTGTCAACAAAAATGAAGAGAATTTAACTAGATTTTTATTTCTTAAGCCACATTTTGTCTAATTTTTATTTGTCATCTATATTGCATTATATATTTAACTATAGTTATTGTCACAAGACCAGCATTTATGTCTAGTCTTGCCTCATTTTTGTCACATGATAAAGGACAAAAAATACGAATACAATACAAATTTAAAAAATTGAAATAAAAGGAGAAAAAAGAGGAGAAAATGAGAAAAAAATAAGAGTAAAAAGGAGAAAAAAAATTAATGACAAAAAGAAAAAAGGAGAAAACATTAGAAAAAATTTGTAAAAAAGGAGAACAAAAACTGAGAAAAATTTGGAAAAAGTAGGGAAAAAGAGAACAAATTAGAAAAGAAGAGAAAAAGAGGAGAAAATAATTAGAAGAAGGTAGCAGTTTTGATAGTAATACATCTATTCTGAGAATATAAGGAGTATAAAGTACACATATTTATGAACAAATGTAGAGAGTAAAAGTAAAAAGTTTCCAGTGTTCATGTGAAGCACAGATACCTAAAAAAAAATCCACTTAAATACAGTAACAAAGTAACAAAATACTTAGTTACTTCCAACTTCTGAATATAAGTTGCATTTTTTTCTCTATGCAAAGTGCAGAAATTAGGAGATATGTCCCTTTAAAATGAGTCTAAAACATGCATTTTGGCCTCATATTTTGTCTGAATTTGATGGGAAAATAAAGACATGGCTGGTATATTTGAACAAACTAGAAATCAAAGACATTCAGTGTAGAACAGTGCACAGGAACAAGGCTTTGCTGTAACCAGGAGGTTGCTTTTGCATGCTTCTGTGTGAGTTCAAGACAGGAAGTAGCATGTGGCCTGCTCTCGCTTCTATATATACATATTAGACACTTGCATCTGTATTCCTGCATTCGTAGAGAGAGATCTTGTATGTGTGAGATGACAGGCAGGAAGTAATACAGCTTTTCTCTAACCGCAGCAGGTGAAAACGAGTGGGGACCAAAGGGGCTTTCACAGGAAGATAAACACAAGTAAAAGCTTTTTTCAAACAACACTGCAAATAGGAGTAAAAAATGCATATTGCTAAAGCATTTGATGTTCACAGCCATTACAGTGTTGTCTAGACTGTTTATCAAACTGTGCACATGCTTATGGTTTTATTTGCATTTTGTTAACTGAGGAAGTTAACAAAATCACAAAGTTACATATCATTAAATTTAGACAAATAAAACAGTACCAGGGCCGGTGTTAGGCATAGGCGGACTAGGCAGTCACCTTGGACACCAGACGTCTGAGGTCCCACAGAATTAGAATATTAAACTACTGTGTTTTCTGAACTATAAGATGCACTTAAAAGACTTGAATTTTCTCCAAAAATGACAGTGAGGCTTATATATATATATATATATATATATATATGGATTAATTCTGGTTGTGCTTAGTGACTTGAAATTGACTTTTGATTTCATAATTCTGAGTTTTTATTTGATAGTTTTGACTTTTTATTGGATAATTTTGCCTTTTTTTTTATCTCAATTTTTACTTTTTGCTTCCCTATTTAGATTTTTTAAAACCTCATAATTAATTTTTTGAGTCTTCCATTTATAACTTTGGAATTTTTCCTAAATGTCCATATCTACTAAAACGAGTACCACGACCCAATAAAATATCACCTACACAGTAACTCAGTTTTAAATGCTTCATTTTTGGATATTTTGGATTTTTTTTCCTGCATAAATAAGTATTATCTCATCCATAGCACAAAAAAGCAGTTTTACTTTTTACTTTATTACAATTGAGAAGTTGTACTTTTTTACTTTTACTTCAGTAAAGGAGTTGAATCAGTACTTATACTTTTACCAGAGTATTTTTTCACACCAGTACTTCTACTCAAGTATAGAATGTGAGTACTTTGACCACCTCTAATAATTTCCAGAAAAAGATAAAGTATCTTCTATTCTGTTGTAATAACTTGTAATATTATTTGTCTTTTCTATACATAAAACCTACGTACTTATGTTTCAACAGGCTTTAAATGTGCTTCATCTTGTACCATAAAATTAAAGTCAGTCTTCATAGTTAAATCCCATGAGTCACATACAGTAGTTGGATAGCAAAGTCAAATGTTTATTTACAGACTGTAATTTTTTTTTTTTTTACAGAGAAAAAGTGGTCTAAATACAAAAAAAAAAAAAAAAAAAAAGAAAGATGGCGGCTTATCTCCCTGAGCTTTACAAAGACAATGTGGGACCTGTAGGTTGACAGACAGGAGAAAGAGAGATGCTCTGTACACAGCCCTAATGCCACTTCATGAGAAATTACAAAAACAGAAGAAAAATCATGCTTGTATCAACAGTATCTCAGATTTTGTACACAAAATGTGATGTTTTCTACCAACAAATGGGGGATTTTACATCGAATTATCATACAGGAACAGAAAGACAATTGTGGAAATGTCACAGCCAAACAGATCAGAATACTATCAACAGCTTTTGTTACACTGAATAGTTTAACACAGATATTGCCAATATACTTATCTCATTATCACATTACCTGAAAAAGTAGGTTTGCCAACAGAACAAGGAAGACTCGGAAGGACAAGGAAGAAGAATCATATTTTACTGTAGTTCAGATGTGACTGTTTTTCTAGTCGAACAATAACCTCAACAAAAACAAGCTCAATGACCAACAAGGCATCAGGGTTTTGTTTGCTCATTAACTATTTACAAATCCTTCCTTGAGTTCTTACTACCCTGCCCCCCCCCCCCCCCCAACATGATGCATTAACTCAGCCACTTTCCCCTTTTGAACATGGGAAAAAAATAAAATTAAAAAATCCTGTTTTGCTTTGTCATGAGGCTTTAAGAGGCCACGTAAAGAGGCATTAACTGTGTCCTCGAAGCATAACAGACCTTAAAGGTGGGGTGGGAGATCTTTTTTGGAACTTTTTTTTTTTTTACCATATTGCTTGAAAACCTCTTCGTGAGCCCATATCACGCACTGAAATGTGTTTGCAAAAAACCCCAAAATGTTTTAGTCCAGTCTAGAGGGTGGAACCAGAGGAAAACTACGGCCAATCATTGTATTGATCTTCTTTACAATCATTGATTTGCTGATATGGCCATCAAATATCAGCCCCCCACCTCCCCCTTTCACACCGTCACATAAACAGCTATGGTGGAAAAGACGACAACCGGCAAGAAAACCAAAACCCAAAGAAAAAGCTACGGCCATGAGGAAGCTGAGCGAAGAACGTAACAGGACAAGGGTTGTAATGACTACTGCTTTCCAGCACTGGGATCAACTGAAAAAGGAAAAAGGGCTCAAAACCGATGCTAAGGTGGCTATGTTTCTAGTGGATAGGTAAGAGGATACCGTTTTGATTGTATAATATTTCGACGTACTAATCAGTTACAGGTATCGTATTCACCCCATCAGTGAGAAAATGTCAGATATTGACCAAACATAATGTTAAGTTACCAACACTGTGTGTAAACTGCTGCTCTAACACCTTAAACTATTGTCCTTATCCCTTGGTTTTCCCATGGTGTTTATTTCACATTTCTAAAGCTTTTGTTAGCTAAGCTTCATGTGACACAAACTGATAAATGTTGCTTTTTGTTCTGTTATTTACGATAATTGACGTTGACTTCTCGTGAATCTCCATGGCCGCTCCAGACAGCATGAGTGTTGATGTATTTTTGAAGGTGTGGTTTCGAGGGGTGGGCTGACGAAGAGGCATGGGTGTGTATATTTTCAAAACTTAACTTGCAGGAACAGTTTTCCAAGATCTGCCGCCCTACCTTTAAATTAATGCATCATGTGCATAACTGTACATTCATCAGAAAACCCAAATATGCTGGTTTATTTTCTTTTACTTCAGCAAAATTCATCCAGCTTCTTTATTTTTTAATGGAAACGATTTGATAAATTTTAACAAATGTGAGGGGAAATACAATTTTTTTCTAACATGGGAAAAAAAAAAAAAAACTTTTCCAAGTTAACAAGACATAATCACCAACTTCTCAGACAGACAAAATAGAGACAGCAGTGGCAAATCACAGTTATTAACATATCCATCCACAAACGAGCACGGGCTTGGACAGTGTACTGTAGACAAAAATCCTCACTGGTACCACACGTATGCGAGAATCAAGTCTCTGGGATCATGACGCCAGCCATTTTGGAGGAAAAGTACAGAGCGGTGGCAGCAGCAGTGGCCCCTGCAGTGTAAAAAGGACCGTCCATGGGGCTCGGAGCCACCGCCACCATCCAAAAGGAACAAACTAGTTCTGGGCCGAGACGCACTGTGGTAGGCTCGGTAGGGAGGAGGTGGTCATCTTCAAGTCCGTTTGGGGGGGGGGGGGGGTTGCAGTCCGGGAGGATAACTTTTGTGTATTTGTGAGGTGGTGTGTATTGCTTTGGTGTCAAATGCAACAAAGATGGCAACACTTGACATTGCATGGGAGTCTGGTGGAGTGGTAAGGATCTGTGAAAACCTGTGTGTGTGTGTGGGTGGGTGGGGATGGGGGTGGGGGGCAGAGACAAAACGGTAATAGCCTTGACTCTGCACTGGCTTCTAGTGCTGAGAATTCTGTGCCACCTGTCCATTTTGGATACTGCCATTACTCTGCTCCTCTTCCTCCTCCTCCTCTTCCTCCTCTTCTTCACTGACTAGGAACTCTTCAGGAGGCCAGCGAAGCTCCCCGCTTTCCACTTCTCCCTCTGTTGGTTCCACCACTATGGAGGGCAAACGGTCTTTGAGTTTACAGCAGCGGTCGAAGTCAGAGGGGTCAGGGAATATCTACAAAACAAAAAGAATACAAAAACAAGGCAGTTAGAGACAGACCTCCACCAAGGCTTTGATTTTTCATTCACACATGACGTGATGGAGCCACAGGTGTTGACCCATCTGATGTGAAGGAGAAAAAAAACACGAGATTCTATCTTGTCTGAATCCTGATATATTACCACTGATGTGTTTTAGCTGTTGACCTATGACCTTCATTGCTCAAACTAATGGATTCTTCCTTGACCCATTATTTGTCATTCCTGAAAGTTTAATTAAAATCTGCTCAGAACTTTTCGTGTAATCCTGCTGACAGACCGAGACAAAAACAGATAAACAAATAAAGTTACATTTAATACATCCTTTGTAGAGGTATAAATCGAATCATTTCTCCCCATTACCACCCTACCCTGAAAATGTCATCAAAATCCATCCATACATTTTTGAGTTATCTTGCTAACAAACAAACTAACAAAAGCATAACCTCCTTGGCGGGGTTAATAATTATTACATTTGTGGGTATTTAGGTGGAAGTTACAATTTTGGAAGGTGAGCAGGTTTTCCCCAGAAATCTTGTCAAGTCTGTTAGTGAAGACCACTGGTGGCCCACCATGGTTTTGTAAAAAATTTAAGTAAAATTAAAAAAAAATTAAAGTAGACAAAAAAAATCTGAAATTGCATCCATTATGCGTTAGTGCACAACATTTATCAAAAATACTTCGACCAACTTCTGTGTGCAAAAATGCACTGAAATACACTTTCTTTGCCCAATAATGAATAAGTAAATAAATGTCAAATGACAGAATCCACAAAGTGGGATAATTACAATAAAGATTCATCATATTGAGGCTTGATTATAGTTTATTTAATATAAAACATTTCAATGTAGTGTAAAGGGTACATTTACAGTTTATTATACAGATATTTAAATCTATATTTAGAGCCAGGGCAGACTGATATTACATTATTAACATTCAAGTTAACATTATGTTTTGCATGGCTAGTTATGACATGTATACATTTGTTTAAATGTAATGGTGAGCTGGTGGAAGGGGGCTAGGAAGGTGAGCCTCCAGGTCTATAATGCACTGGGGGAAACACTGCTGAAGATTTATACCATCCCACAAACGTAAGAATTATGACATTTGTAATAGGCAACTGCCACTACATTTCTACAAAAGTCATTACATTTGTGAGATTACTATATTAAAAGCTGCACATTTTTATTACATTTGCAGGTTATTATGTTTGTGTGGTTAATATATAGATAAAACAAAAAAAAGCCGTGGGAAATCAGATTTTATCCCTTTTTAATATTTTAGCGAAAAAAAAAAAAACCACATACCAGACGGAGGACCACACACTCTATGTTTATATTAAACAAATTTGGAGTGGCATTAGGGACTCCGTATTCCCAGTAGTAATGGATCTCACAGAACCATATGTGATCAATCAAACTTCAGACAAAAAACAAACATGGAGGCGGACTGTCATCACAAATTGGTTGCGTCTGCTCTATTGGGCCCCGAAAACAAAATAAGCTCTGATTGAAGTCATTATCATGAATCAGTATGGCTTTTTATGTTTGCATGTTGGAATTAAGGGTTTATTGTTGGTCTTGGGTGAAGCTAATCATCTACTGGCTGGTGGTCAGATCATTAGTGTGAGCAGAATTATTTGTAAGATTAAGCATCAATAATAGCCACAGCATTTGACCAGAAAGTTAGGGTGTGGACATTCACTACCAAACTACTGAAACTGTACAGAATATACAAACTAGAGACATTTATGGCCAGGAGGTGATGTCCTGAAATGCTCTAAAGTCCTCTGCAAATATTTTTTTTTACCTCATTGATGCGATCCGAGATGCGTTTATATTGCAGCCCTGGATGCTGTGCAATCTTTTTAAAATTGTACATGCATAACTTATTTTTATCTCATCGTTTAATGCTTTTATTTCCTTTTTAAATATATTGCACTGAATGAGATGTTTAAATCTCATTGTATATTTGTTTAATGACAATAACAGTCATCCATCTATCGGTCGGGTACAAACAAATTAAGTGGATCAGCAGTCGTATGCTGCTGTGTTTAACATCCTTAAGTTATGAAAATGATACTTCACAAATTCAGTTAGAATATTAACCAGTCCTGACGTGTGAGGAAATTAACCCTGGTGACAGACTGACCTTTTAAAAAGGCTTACACCTCTGCTTGAGCAGGACTTGTTTCTGCACGTCTTTTCTCACGTTTACCGTCTTGCATGTTCTGATGGGTGGAGCTTATTGGCACCCTTGGGCACACCTGGCCAGTGGCTTGACAAATCATACCATTTGCTTCAGACATTAAATGTGTCAAATCCAACATATTTTAATAAGATGAATGAGAAAAATGACTTTAGTGCTGGTTAGCTCACGTTTTTAATATATATGATGGTGTGTTATTCCACATATATGCTGGTTTATGCACATGTTACAATGGATTTGTAAAGAACCTGTAAAGTGAATGGATCATAATGTGCAAACAGTGTTTTGAAGTAGATCTGAGACCAATATTCCTTTGGACTAAAACCTATTCTCTTGTTAATTCTAAGAATTTCACATTTTGACCCCAGACTTATCTTGGAAACTTGAGCCAACCAGCATTTAAGACTTGAGTTTTCTTCATCAGTAACACACGTGGGGTAACATTCCATTTGTTTTATTCCGGAAGCATTTGACTTGTAGACCAGTGTTATTTCGGAGTACATTTCTGATCAATGGTAGCACCTCCTCAGCCTGGTAGAAGTGTTGCAGACACGACCACACAGCTAAACAACAGTGAAGAAGTGAAGCTTAGTCTAACCGTGTGTGATGGCAAGTGGTTGCTTAAACATCCCAGTAGCATACCTGCACTTGCCCATCCCACATTCCTCTGACAACTGCACTATGTGGGTACAGAGTCAGAAACAGGCTGGATAAGGAGCAGTTCCACCAGTGGTGTAAGTGCAGCATGTTTAGTGAGTGAGACTTACAGTAAATGCTGCATCATGTTTAATCTGACCACTTTGAAAGGGATTGTGCCAAGCGGCTCATAGCTGCTTACAAATTCATTCAATGCCACCCACTACTCGAAAGATTATACCACAGCATAATCAGAGCCTTGCAAATGAATTGAAAAAAAAAAACACACTAAGATACAAAGGGTTTACTGGGAATGTGTTTATAAATAGACATTTTATCCTAATAGCAGTCAACAATGAATACTCTAGAGTGATGGAGTACGACTTAACAATAGTGGAAAAAACCCTCAAACTTAAGACTTGAATTTTCTTGTGCAATACTTACATTGTAAATGGGAAAATAAATGTGACTCATGCCTGTCAAAAAGGTCTCATATGGTGCAACACTAGCGAAAGCATCCAAGCATGTTTAGCTTTGGATTCCATTCAGGTTTGCTTTTGACTCATCATACAGAACGGCACCGTGTTGGTCATTATTGTCGTTAAAAAAAAAAAAATTCCATCAATGATACCGATTGTCAATGTTGCTGTTCATGCAATTAAAGCTTAACTTTCTATTTTTTTTCCCCCATTCCTTGCCAAATTTCAGGTGGTAGTGAATGGACAGTTCAAAAGAGGGCAAAACTTAACAAAATGACTAATATATTAAAGAGTGGATTGTGCTGGTTAAGACAATAATACATTTTATTTGTATAGCGCTTTTCTGGACACTCAGAGACGCTTTATAGTAGTGCAAAAATCATAAAAGTAGTACACATAAGACAATTATATGACACAGGACAGAACATGAGGACACTATATGATACTGCACATTAAAAGCAGTTCATAACAGGTGAGTTTTGACAATATTACAAACATGCTACAGTAGATGTGATCCTTCGATTACAAAGAGGAGCCGTTTCTTCAACCACTTGTAAAGTTTTGTCACTACTTCTACTACTATTCCAGACAACAGATGTGGATTAATTTAGAAACACACGTTCAATGCTGCAGTCCCTCGATGTTAGTGTTATGGTAATCAACTTACCATCATTAGATTAACGAGTCTCAGTGGACTAGTGAAATATCACTAAGGATGTGGATCAATGTGGTTATGTTACACAAATACTCACTGTATATAGGTCAAAAAGCCCAGGACACAATCATTCATATATTTATAGTCTCATTAAGTGAATCAATGTTATGCAACAGAGTCTACATTGGGTGAAAAGTTAGGAGAAGGGACAGTTTTCAGGCTGTAAACTCCAAGACTGACCCACTTTTAATTCTAAACTGGAGACATTGTTCATTTATTATAAATATTGTACAAGTAACACATGTACTGAAGCATCTCTTACTACTACAGCAGTCCAAAGAAAATACGTCTGATCATCACTATTACTATCACTATACTCGCAGCTGATGAAGACTTAAATTAATTTGGTTCTAATAATCACCTGTGTGGACAGACTGAACATGGCTTCCACTCTATTCATCTTTTGTGTAACTTACACTGATTCAACTTTAATTTTTAATCATTAAAACTCAACCACATTAAAGTGTAAATAATACACCTGGAACAAAAAGCTTCCAAAGCCATTTTCTAGAGTTCAATTTCCCTATATTTTGCCTCATTCAGTGCAGCCATTGTCACTAAAATGTCCCCGTCTTTTCTTGTTTTTTTTGGTGAAAATCTGCCTGCTCACCTGAAGCTTATGGTGAGAGATGTGATTTCTCACCTATAAATAACCTATTGCATTGATATGCACACAGGTAGTCAAAGTACTCACATTCTGTACTTAAGTACAAGTACAGTGAGTGGTGTGAAAAAATACTCTGGTCAAAGTACAAGTATTGATTCGACTCCTTTACTGAAGTAAAAAAACAAAACTACAATTTCTAAATTGTAATAAAGTAAAACAGATTTTTTTTGCTTTGTATGAAATATTTATTTAAGCAGGGGGGAAAAAATCCCAAAAAAATATCCAAAAATAAAGCCTTTAAAATTGAGTTACTGTGCAGATTATGTGTTTTATTGGGTAATAAAACAGTTTAGTGAATATGGACAGGAAATTTAGGAAAAATTCAAGTCATGAATAAGAGATTAAAAAAAATAAATAAAAAGGATAATTATGAGATAAAACAATCTAAACCGTGAGATAAAAAGTCAAAATTATGAGGAAAAAAGTCACAATTATGATATGAAAAGTCAAAAATATGATATAGTAAGTCACAATTTCTAACTTACTGACTTAGGACTTACTTTTCATACTGTCGCATTTGTCTAGTTTGAAAAAGTAATGACTCTATTGTGAAAATGTAAAGATAAATAGAGATATTTATACAAAAATGTAGGGAGTAAAAGCAAAAAGTTGCCAGAAAAATAAATACTCAAGTTAAGTACGGTACCTAAATCTGTACTGTAGTATAGTAAAGGAAGTACTTCTACTTAGTTCTTTCCATCTCTGGATATGCAAACATGTTCCCAACAATAGAAGAGTCAGGCCCAGTTTTTGAATAGAGTTAAACTGTCAGTGAAAAACCATCATTGTTTGTTAATCACGTTTACCAACCAGTTGTGACTAGTTCACAAAAGGTGGGAAAGATGATATAAGATCAAGCCGATAAGACAAGAATGACTGGGTGGTGGTTTACTGTGCAGCAGCAAGCCTTTACATTTTCTGTCAGACCGACTTCCCTCATGCACGTGTTAGAAGATGAGAACCATATAACAAATCTGAAATGATACTTCCTTTATTTCAATCTCCATTAGTTTTGGTTCAAGCCATCGCTATTCTTCCTGGAATCCACCCCTGAGACAATCTTTAAAATGGCAGTATACACGTTACAAAAACAAACACACTCACACCAAATAAACCATCACAAACTAAAAGGAAAAAAACCCACTCACAAAAACCATCCATATAATACAGGACCTAGTTAATCAACAGTACTCGCTACAAATACTCTAACTAGAAAAGCACTCCGAGCACAGACCTCTGCGCCCCACACACACACACACACACACACACACACACACACACACACACACTGAATGAAGGGAGGTTTGCCAAGGACGTTATGTTTTTGCTAGTGTTGCTTTGTGTAAAACATAACTTGAAAATTAATGGCTAGATTTTGGTGACATTTTCAGGGTATGAAAGACCCGTGCCCCCCACCAGTTACCACCACGATCTAATCATTTGTCGATATCCCCATTACTACCATGGGTGGCTGTGGCTTAGATGGTAGAGCAGGTCATCCAATGACCGAAGGGTTGGTGGTTCATGTCCCGGGTCTGACCGTCTACATGTCGTAGTGTCCTTGGGCAAGACACTGAACCTTTACTTAAGTTCCCAGTAGGACAGACAGAACCATAGAAACCTACTGGTGTCTGAGTGTGTGTGTGTGAATGGGTGAATGTGAGGCCAATGTAAAGTGTTTTGAGCACCATATAAGTACAGTCCATTTAACATACAATGAAAATGTCATGATAATCCATCCATTCGTTTTATAGTCATATTGTATATAAACCAACAAATAAACCAACGCCAGCAAAAACAACCTCTGTATTTGTAATTTTCTTGGATGATTCATCCTGGCAGAGCATCATCATGTTTTTATTTTACTCATTTTCACTTTAGGTAGACTAAATCTCCTTCTGTACCCTTGGGTTATATGGATGCATTTTTAACAACCCCCCCCCCCAAAAAAAAAAAAAAAAAAGTTATGCATTTTGTCAAGAGCTCAAGAGTGTTGTCTTATTTTGAAGAATCTGAAATTTCTTCATATGCATTGTTGTAGTGAATGACCAAACCACTGAGCAATAATCTAAATGTGCCAAAACCAGACTTTACATTTACAAAGGTAAAAGATCTGCACATCGCCTTGTAGCTTCCAGACTTCTGCTCATTTTATGCATTACTTTGTCAATATGTTTAGACTACGCTAAGGTAAAAATTATTCTCAGAACTTTGGTTTCCTGTACTTGTTCTCCAGCCACATCATTTATGGATAGTTCCAGTTTACATATTCCTAACATGGAGTCACTGCAACAGCTTCAGAAGTAATATTAATAAAGGCAGACTGAATTGTGTTGAATTCTGCGTGGCAAACTCAGCTGTTGGATTTGAAGTGAAGGGCATGAGAGACGTTCTGACAGGACGGATTACGTGCATTCTCTGTCCTGACGAGACTGGACATTGATGACCAACTTTTTTTGGTCTCAGGAACCAGAGAAACGGCCCAAGGGGAAATAAGGCCTGCTGCTCCTGGTCCAAGAACAGCATTTTTTTTGCTGTTGTTTGGATAAAGTGGATGAATATTTTTAGACCTGCATATTTCATTCCAAGACATTATGGGGAGGGAGCAGTGTCGCTGTCTGGGCAAGGAGCCGAGTGGAAAGAAAGCATTAGATGAGGCAGGAGAGAGAGACGGGAGACGAGAAGAGACGGAGAAGATCCAGCTGTGTCCAAGTCGCCGTGAATTCCATAGGAGACAAATGAGAGGGGAAAAAGACAAAGAGCTATAAATATATTGTGCAAATGTGAGAATTTGTCAGGTAATGAAAGCGTACATGTGCCCGTCTGCAGCCTGTGCGTTCTCTGAGGACAGCTGCATAAAGAGCCGTGCCAAGAGATGGGATTATGTTTGTGCATTTATGTGCGAGTATGACTGTTCTTGTCTGAAGTCGTGTGTGCATCCTGCATTTCCTGGCCTGTGCTGCCAATCCTTGTTGTGCGTCATCACCGTGGGGGGAGTTAAGGCAGTAAGTGACCTTGCATTTGGACCCCTAGCTAACACATGTCATAACTTGTTTCACTTCCAGCGGCAGGAAGCTACGACACATTGGCCAAGCACAATGTGTGCTATTTTAAGGCTCTTTTGGGGTGTGTGAGGTGGGTTGTTGGGGAGGAGGGGTGGGGGGGGGGGGTGGGGGTGAGCTACAAGCCTGAATCATGTCAGTGCCTTTTGAGATGATAATTCGATAAATCACAACCATTGACTCATCTTTCATTCATGGGCCAAAGTCATTTCAATACCTTTTAGTAGGTGCAGCTGGAATTTAATGGTCAAAGCCCCTGATGCTCATTATGGAGGAAGTGACTGCTGTTGGATAAACTGGTTCATACATGGCTTCTCTAAGGAACGGCCGGGACCTTGGGCAAATTGGCTGAGGTGCGGAAATCCAGAATGAGCATGGAAAAAAAGAATTGAGAAGTGGCACATTGGCAGCATCCTTTTCGGCCGTTTCCCCCTCATCTAGTCCTCTCAGACAGACTTGCAGCTGGGGTGTGAACTGTTGAGAAAGGAAGCCAGCTTTTTCCTCTGGGTCAGTCTACATCCTCTCAGAGTAAATATCGACAGAGTGAATGGAGCGAAACAGTGTCTGAAACAAGTCATTTCCATCTCAATGCATTACATTTTTTTTGCGAAATTCATGAGAATGTTTATCCTATAGCAGTTTATGATCAGCAGTATAGTAATTTTGCAGACGTACCCAGCCAAAACAAGTCACCACCTGGACTTGTTAATGTAAAAAAAGGGTAAGAACCTTACATTGGATTGATTTAGATTGAATATATACCAGCCAGAAACAAGTTATTTAACCCCAGCTGATGCAGCGAGTAGTGTCTTATTTCCAGAGTTTGATAATCACAGCTCCAAAGAGTAAAAGTCCTGCCATGTATTTGTTCCAACCACACAACTCATCAAAGTAGCTGAATATTTAGTGGAATCAAGTATGAAGTGAACAGGAAGAACCTATACATGACAGATTTTTACTCTTGTGAGGATTACCCACCTCTGCTTATTTCTAAAAGGATTATGACTTTACGAGAGAGCATAAAAACTGGACAATGCAGGGATTCACCTGGTCATTGGTCTTTTTAAAGGGTGGGTCAGGGACTTTGAGACATCATTTTCACACATGAACAGGACCACCACAGAGTCCAGACCAGAACCACATTAGCACTTTTCAGACTGACAGAACCGCGCCGGTGTCAGTTCCCAAACGTAACATTGAACCAGCATTCGGGAACAGAAACCGTGTCACTATGTTGATATCTGCCCACTTCAGGTTCCATCTCTGCAGCACCTTCACTGCTTTCTATTCCATAGCAGATGTTATAGCGTGGCTTGTTGCAGATAAATGATCTGATGTAAATTATGACAAATATCGTCAATGATGTGATGCCGAGCAGTGTCAGTTTCTCTGCCATGAACACAACCATCTTTTTGGTTCTTTTGTTTAGTTTGCTCAGGCCACTCATACAGGCAAACACTTTGGTTCCCAGTGTAATGGGTGCAAGAACCAGCTCGACACTGGCCTGGCTGGTCTGAATCCAACTACTGAGAACCTTTGGGATATGCTAGAGAAGACTGTACACAACGACCCATCACTCCTCCAATCAAAGCAAAACTTTCAGTTTCCATTTAGTGTGGCATTTTGCTTGTTTCATGTATTAATTTGGTGAACTGGGCACTATCAATATATTTTCTTACAATTAGCCACTGAATCTGTTCCCATATTTTATCCAAACAAAAACCCTTCCATCCATCCCAAATATGAAAATGTGCAATATTTTAAGATTATTTTGATGGATGTACAAATAAAAAACTACTGAAAACCCACTTAAGTCTACTTAATTTAATTAGTTTCAGAATGAGATATATTTTACTAACCACCTCAGGGGAACTGTATTTCTAACATGTTAAGGCCATCTTTATTCACCATGAGTAAACTGACAGTAAATACAACTAAAAGCTACTAGTAACAACATGCGCATGTTAAGTAGTTTTGCTTCTAGTATGGCCCAGCTGAAGTGACAGTAAAACAAAGCCAGTGGAAGCAGCTTGTCAGGACCACCTGATGGCTCTTACCCTCATCTCACTGAATCTACAATGTTTATTTCTCTTGAACCACAGTGAACGACAGTTTCGAGTTGCCTCAAAGAGTCATGATAGTGTTAGCTGATATAACCTATTGGATAGATCTATGAACAAAAAAGATTTCAGTTTAGAGATAAACTATGGTTCTGTATCAGATGGATCATTCAAACCACCTTCATGAAATAGCACTTTAGACTCATTATGTAAAATTTACCTATTTGCATTTACAATGGAGTCCATTTAGATGTAGTACTGTAAGCAGTTTATTGACGCACCTCCATGTTTAATGCATGAAACACTACAGCATAGAAACAACCATAGAAGTAGAACAGTGACATCATGGGAGTAATTTTCACCACAGATAAAAAGCCAGACTACCATTCTGCTGTTACAATGTTGGACAAGACAAAAAATAAAAAATAAAGAAAAAAGGAAAATGCCAGTGGCAGCCAGGGATCATGTTCACAGATGACGTAATTCAGGATCTATTTATAGGCCTATTCCATCTAGTGAAGTATGTCACATTCATATCAAATGAACATTAATGTTATTTTGGGGAAAAAACAGCATTTCTCTGGTTTCAAGCCTTTTAGACATCAGTGATGCGTGAGTCGATGTATAAACGACCTGCAACAGACCAATTTTTTAACTAACTCGTCTATAACTCAGACCACAATAAATATATTTTGAGAGGACACACCCGACCCGCTTCTTGACCCTCATTTTTATGAACATCACATGACCTTACTCACATGCCTGCATTTATTTCTGTGTTAAAATCCCATGTCTTTACTTGTAAGTTAATATGTTGAGAAAATATTTTTGTCCTGCTTCATCATTTAAAAGTTATCAACGCTCGGCATTTAAACCAGGGGTCGACAACCTGTAACACCCAAAGAGACATTTGAACCCAGTTTCCATGGAAAAAAAAACACTTTGAGCCACTCATCTTTAAAAATCTCAAAGAATGTGTCCCAAACCTTACTTTTTTTGTTAGTTTCCAGAGCTTCCACTCTCCTAACTTGACTTTCTCTCTTGCTCCCTTCATACCATAGGACACAGACTACATTCTACGTCACTTTCATGGAAATTCAGTTAATAAAGCAAATTTACCAGGTTATTTTAATGTTAATCTCAAACGACCCGACCGACCGCAACCGGAATATCATTAAAAATATTTTTAAATGACCCTGCAACTGCGGGTGACCACAGACACCCGCTCACTTTGGGTCAGCCTGTGCATCACTGGTAGGCATCCATCATGATAAACAAGATGCATAAATGTATATAATATAGGGCTATTTATTTTCAGACCACCTATTTTAATTAACGAGGAAATACTACATGTGTTTAACCTCCTAAGACCCAACCTCTTGCATGGCATGCATTTTTAATTTCTCTTGGCTATTTGGGGGGCTTTGGACCTGGTGAGTTTAAAAATAAAGAATTATCAGGAGTGCTGATCTGAAATATATATACACACATGCACTAGCTATAATATATTTAATATAGCTAGTATTTTACTCTTCTGACATGTGGTAGCAGTATAATGTCCTTGTCAGTGGACATCAGGTCCTTGTAGAACTCAATGTGGTATTATGGTCTAGACAACAGAAAATGTGCCAGGTCCTAGGAGGTTAAATATCTGAAGAATGCAACTGTTATAAACCATGCAATAACAAAGACAACATTATATTTTGTCTTATGAAATTAATTTAAAAAAAAAAAAAAAAACTTAGACCACAAAATTCTTCATTTTCATACAGGATATAAAACGCCTGTGGAAGATGCAGCTGCTGGTCAAAATTTAGAAATATAGTGGCAGCTCCCACATGAACATGCTCACACCGATCCAATTCATAATAATGAATAACTGGAGACAGGTAGAAAATGATCATACCACATAAATATGTAGAGATGGGGAATTGGGAGAGAAGCAATGTCTGATGTGTTCATGTGTGTCCTACCTGGAAGGAGAGTCTGTCCTTGCTGGGGCTGAGCCTCATGTCCTCCATGGGGGTGCTGTTGATCATCACCTCAGTCATATCTCGGCTGGGCACAAACACTGGGCTGAAGGATGAAGAAGGAGAAAGAAGCTATGATTATAGAAACAACATGAAACGTAAAATTCGAAGCAAACATGTTGCATCAGCGTAACATCCCAACAGTAAAACACATATTTTACATGTTCCATCATTTGTCCTTGGCTTTGTGTAACTGGTACCAGTGAGCTGCTGTTGGTTTTGCATGTTATACTTAGTCTCCATCTTAAAGACACTGGTCTACAAGTAAAATGCTTCCGGAATAAAACTAATGCATTTTTTACAACATGTGTATTACTGATAAAGAAAACTCAAGTCTTAAATGCTGGTTTGCTCAAGTTTCCAAGATTAGTCTGGGGTCAAAATGTGAAATTCTTAGAGAATAGGTTTTAGTCCAAATGAATATTGGTCTCAGATCTACTGCAAAACAGTCTTCACATTATGATCCATTCACTTTACAAGTTCTTTCTAGTGGAATATTTACTAATCCATTGTATACATGTACATAAACCACCATGTGGAATAACACACCATCATATAGATTACAAACAAACTAACCAGCACTTTTGTCATTTGTTTTCTGATTCATCTTATTCAAGTATGCAAGCTTTAGCACATTTAATGTCTGAAGCAGATACTTTCTAACAAACTAGAGCAATGTTATTTGACTGTTTATTTAAATAGTTTGAACCAACCTGTTCTTTAAGTACTGATTAATTTGACCCCATGTTATTTTGTTAAATGACCAATGTACTTCTTATGCTTCAATTAGATCTTTTTCACCTTCGTTATTTTTGTTTCCTTTCCATTTGTTACTTCTCTACTCAATTTGAAGGCTTATCCAGGATTAGAATTCAGGAACCAAAAATTATAGCCCTTGACCATTCATGGTTAGAGAGTTGGAACTGGTCCATTTTGAATCCGCCCAGCAACATCCTTAAAGCAGAAAGACCTCTGCTATGCTGACAAAGCTCAAGGTGTCAACTGTCTAAGAATTGCTTGTGAATATTAGTAGCATCCTGTCATAACTTGCGACAGAACAAACCTTTCTCTGAATATCAAATGCACAGTTCAATGCAATATATACAGATACAAGTTCTGAATTGATTGGGATTACAATGGAATGATTGCCTACATAAAATTGAGTACACCAGAATTATACTATACTAAATTAATAGTCAGTTTGTATGTGACCATGTGCATATCATGAGGAGAGTGTAGAAAAAAAAGACTGTAGATCGAACAGCAGAGTTTACGGTACTTCCTCATACATGTCCATGACAGTAATGAGGCGTCTCTGATTGGCTCAGAATGTGTGAAGGAACACTGCTCCCTCTGCTCTCGGATTTGTGCTGTCGCTCCTTTTGAAAATATGTAGGAAAAACAACAAAAAAAACCCTGCTTTATTTCCACAGAGCACAAGAACCACTTTGCTCCGCCATTTTTTCCAGTTTGTGCAGCAGGTACTGTGGCGCCGTCTACTCTTGTAGAAGCTAATGCTACTTCAGATTCACTAAAATGGGGGAGGGGCTTAACCCCACGTGGGTGATGCCCATGTCCCCGTGATGGGCAGTGGACAGGCTTTTTTTGAGAGGCTTGTTTCTCTGTAGTTTTCTATGAATGGTAAATACAGCCAGTGGAGGGGACACAACACACAGCACGTGTTTGTAACTCAGGGTGACCCAGCAGATTCCAAAAGGAGTGACACCTTAAGATTTTGGAAAAAGTTTACCATTTAAAAGGAATAAATTATTTTTCATTTCAACATTCGGGTAATCATTTAACTTACTGTTACCAAGCAGCACTTTGAATTATTTGCCGTTTCCATTTTTATATTGAAAAATGTTTTGGTTTAATAAATACTGTGCTGAGGAAGGAAATAGTTTTGCATTTTGTTTCCATACTGTACCAAAAATGAACCGAACCGTGACTTCAGAACTGAGGTGTGTACCAAACCGTGATTTTTGTGTCCCGTTGCACCCCTAATAATAATAATACATTTTATTTGTATAGCGCTTTTCATGACACTCAATTACACTTTACATACAATAAATGCAAAACAAAGCACTTTCACATTAAAAGTAGTAATACACAGGTTTGGTGGTAAATAGTCTCGTATAAAATACATTTATGTAGCTTAATGCATTGTATCCAAGGTGTGTGTAAAAGTGTTGTCCACTTGTTCATGCTGTAGAGGTTCAAAACACAAACAAATTGTGGCATTTATTAGCATGTTTTTGCGTACATTTCTGCTGCAACTAATACTGGTCAATATTCAGAACAAATGGATAAGTGCCTAGTGATGCACACGCAGAGACTCAGTTGAAAACTAGCTCTGCTCCATATTACAGAGTCTGTTTAGATTCTTATTGACCACAACACACCAACATCAATGCTCTGCTGAGCCGACACCCAGCAGAGATGCAAGGCTCATGACGGTGCGCACAAGGTGACCGTTTCTAAATACAGGATGATGTGCTCTTGCACTAACAGCAACAGAACACAGTCATTGTGAGAGTGTGCTGGGGGCGTGCTGTGGTATTTGACTGTGGAGGAACTCAATGCACTCAGTTCCATCAAGGCCGGGCCAAACTTTCCATTTTAGATGAAAGTTAACAAGAGGTTGTTTATCCGTGTTCAGTGCATCCACTAGCCGGTATTGTTATCGTACAGCTCGAAGCAGGTCACAGGACTGACACGGACCCCGTCTTGAGATGAGATGTTGAGCGGCCTTCTCACGCATTCTATTTAAAGCACGGTGCCTTTTGGTCAGTGGCCACAGGCTTGTGGTTTGCATGGTCTTTAGCTTTAAAGGACAAAGAAAACTGAACAAGGAGCTTACTCACATCGTCACATTTTCTTATTCAGTGGATCTATGTTTTTTCTCTTTTTTTACCTACTTTGAAGTCTAGCTCGAGACAAACGTTTCTTTTTTGGTTGCAGTAAAATGGTGGACAGTCATACCACGCCACAGATTAAAACAAATTTCATAGAAGTAATGAATGAATGCTTACGTAAACACCAGCCTTCACTACAGCGTCACTCATAAACCCACACTTCAGCACATAAATGACATTTTAATTCGCCACCGTTGTCATTTCATGTGTGGTTACAGCATGAAACATTCTCCAGTGGAATTTCTGCATTTTTGTCTCCATCTATGACTCATTCGAAACTCGCTGTACAGAGATTCCTCTTTACAAACATAACCATACCTCCATGTTTAGTAATGCATTAATCACCTTGAATTTAACACATTCTTGTTTTATCCCCAATTGTTACGTAGGTTTAGATCTGGAACATTTAAAGCATTATAATTCAAGTGGCTTAGGTTTTAAGGAGGGCTGGGTGATAAAATGATCACAATGTATTTTTATATTAACAAACCACTTGCCAAGCTGTGACTAATACCAGAAATCTAAAGGTAGGACGTTAAAAATAACTGGTGAAAAAAATCACAAGTAAAAGAACAATAATTTAATGACTGCCATCACAATACAGCCATAAATTCAAATGAAATAAGTATCATTATTATTTTACTTCTCTGTTAAGTGTCTGTCATGTTCTAATGATAAAGAACATTTTCAGATATTACTAACAATCAAGACCAAAGCAGCAGCAGCAGCCATTAAAACATGATGATCGGACATTTATTGTAACATTTTTGGCGATAATTGCACAGTCCTAGAAAAGATCAACACCTCAGCTGGACACCAGGTGGTCCAGAACTCTAGGAAGCCTCATCAAATCACCATGAAGTAACCTTTACTCCACCAGTCGGACCACATGCCGTACAATAGTCGGATGTCCAAAAATAAAAATAAAAAAAAAAAAAGGAGGCATGAAGGATACGAAAGGTTTAACATGGAAAAAATGTCAGCTGGGACTTGCTCTTGCACTTTTTTCATCCTGGAGTGGGGTGTAGGGAGGAGAGGAGTGACAGAGGCATGCAAAAAGTAGAGGAGGAGGAGGAGGAGGAAGAGCAAACGGTAAAGACCTGAGCAGAAGAGAAGGGAAGAGAGAGAGGGAAAGAAAGATAAACACTGAGGCCTTGCCAGTCATATTTCTGTGTGGGGATCGTATAAACATCCTGCTCAGCTAAGAATAACAGAACATCGGCCTAATAAAACATAAAGGGGCACAATAAGAAGGAAGTGGGGGGCGTATGAGTAACAAGTCAACCTGGGAGGAAACAAACATACAAGCACACCAATCATATCTATTAGTGCTTCCATCGTCACAAGCCTAAACAACAGGTCCATTTTTTCCTCCTTTTCCCCAAATGGAACAGTCTTCCTAGCGACGTCAGATGTAGAGTATACATGTTCTTTGAGTAACCAACCTGTTAATGTATGACAGAAAATTCAGCACAGCTTGAGGTTGTGAGATTTTTGCATAATATAAGGCAAAAGGATAATAAACAAAAAAATCCTTACAGTAAAAATGTAAACAGCACACGTACAAAATGCTATTTTTTTTCTGTATTCGTGTGTTAAATTTCAAAATATGTACCCACATCCACTGAGATCTGAGTGTTTTCTTTGTAAAATGTGGTTGCCTAATATTGTAGTTAAAGCCATGGAAAACCACACTCTCGATTGCAGTTTCTGTTATTTCTTTAATGGGTTAGCATGACAGACGGACAGACAGACGTTTTGGCCCAACAGCCTTCTTCAGTGTCTTACAGAGGATGAGGGAAGGTGGTTTTTAAAGAAACCAATTAATGACGTCAGATAATTGCCACATAAGCAGAACAATGTGGATTATATTAAATGTGATCATAAAGACAATAGTGACAATAAAGAAAAAGTAAAATTTATCATTTATATTTTAAAAAATAATCGATACCGTACAGAACCCATGAGTAATATATACGTAAATATATCCCTATTATACATACAGAATTGACTCAAAGGAAACCATTTAATTCCACTTCTTCATTAAGGCCATGAGGACGCACTGTCTAGAGTGTGAAAATCCACAATGCTTCTTTCTGTAATAAAGTGTGCTCTCTATTGCCCCTTCGTCTATGCTGGTTGACCAGTTCAAGACCCTGGAAAACACCTTGCCTCATCCTCTGTAAGATGCTGAATTGTCTGTTATGCTAACCCAGTAAAGAAATAACAGAAAGTGCAATCGAGAGTGTGGCTTTCCATCTACAAAAGGTACTGTACCCAGTTTCTCACACCCGAAGACTGTTTTAAGAAACGTTGAGTTGAGCGCACTTCCTTTAAAAAACAAAAAACAAAACCTGTAGTTAAAGCCATGACCAGACACACACACAGATTCAGGCATACCCAGTTTATGAGTTATCACCAGCAAAAGTTGAGGAAGAGCAATTTGTCACCACATACCATGTTTTCTCAATATTATAAAGACAATGATACTGACTGAATATACTACATCACCACAAACTGATAATCTGAACTTTACTTCCTGTAACAGGTATTGAATAAATGATCAGATTTTCAGGGATGTAAAGAAAGTGAAAAACGATTATATTTGCAGTTCTGTTTAAAATAAAGTGTATGGATAGCTTGTGATCCAAAGCGGTCAACGAGAATGATTTAAGATTAACCTGAAAATGAGCCCATAATACTTTTAGATAAAACACTGCATCATTACAAGAGTAAATCTTCTAAAATAAAAATAAAAGTTGTCTTACACATGTAGAAGGATTTAGGTTTGCGATAAGTGTTGGGTAACATTAATACAAAAACATTTTAGTATTGACCAAACGGAAATGCTGACACACAATCAGGAAAAATTAGGCCATCAAAAGTCATCCAAAACAATAGTTATGCAGTCAAGCACCACCTCCTGTGTGTGTCATATAAGACAAAATAGAAAACATGGAATGAACAAACTGATTTTTAAAAATAAACTGATAAGCTACTATTTTAGCTTAGCTTTTACCAATTAAATCCTTACTTTTAACATTGTTCTATATTCTACCGTTTTTATTTAAACATGTATTTTTTTTAAGAATTCTTTTATTTATTCAATTTTATTTAACTGCAACTGGAGAATAAAACAGAGTCTGTTTTAAAGCACTTTATGCTACATTCACCATGTATGAAAAGTACCATATATATAAAGTTTGATTGATTGATTAAAGCATTGTTTTTGTCAGTACAATACCATATAATTTGACGCAAGAACTGAAGTGATTTTGGTTATCATCAAGAAAACATGTTAAATGGATAAGTATTAACTCTGATGAGCTGTTTTTGTTATGATATTTGTCCAAACAAATGTACCTTTAGTTGTACCTAGGCCTGGTTGATATGACCTAAAAATAAAATCTGACTTTTTCACAAAAAATTCAATTAAATTATCTTTTTTTCCCCCTCCAACTTCACAAAAAATAAAAATCAAGTACAGATGACAGAGAAAGCTCAAAATAAGTTTGGCTTTCTTTGTATCAAAACCTTAACAAAAGTAATGCCCATTTCCCTCCGACTTTAAAGGGCCAGCTGTTCTAGTTTGAACACATACCTGAGGTCTATAGCAGGTGAATAAATCATCTGTTCAAGGACTCTAGGATTCTTTATTGTCATTCCAGCACATGTTAAACATGAGATGTAATGAAATTTGTTTCCCCTGGTCCCGGAGCAGCCCGATATAAAATATATGCATAAAATTGAAAATACAAGACTGTACTTTTCTACTGTATATATGAAATGATTCAACGGTGATATGTCGCTCAAACTAAACAGACGCTTACTCTTTTTGCATCACATGAGACTTCCTTTCTCGATAATTCTCAAGTGCTACTAACTGTTTGACGTAGCTGCAGATGTCTCGGTAAATACTGCACTGCAGAATTTACACTGTTCCACCATGAACCATTTGAAGCAGCCAAGTTTTCCATACTTGTACATCTGATAATGTATAGTTTAGTAATGTCCCTGCGGCTGGAGTCTCGAGGCCAGTTTGTTAGAAACCAAGGCCGAGTAAAAAAAAAAAAAAAAATGAATCAGGGAAGAGATCAAGACACTGAAATTGGTTTTGAGACACATTTCCAGGCCAAACACGGTCGACTACTAACACCATCACCACTGCTGCTGCAGACACATACACAACATTCATATCCAGGGTGATTGTTTAGTAATAATCCAAGACCCGATATGTTGACTCATTCATCAGTCTGTTGTGGTAGACGACATGTTCTCCATCAGTAAACCCTTTGACCCAGGCCAGAGAATGCAGACCTACAGTAGACGTGCCAACTTCCACAGATGGACAGTCGGGACAGGCACGAGACAAATAAGCAAGTACCATGTGTCCAAATTCCATTAACAGGACTAGCAGCATTGACAACGGAAACTTTTTTTTTTTTTTTTTATAGTTCCGGTTACATTAAAGAGTTAAAGTCGTTATCCTGAACCTCATTACCTCCTGAACAGGACATGGTGTGACTGACTGAAGTATTTCTAGACAGTGGTAATACAGGCCTAGTGATGAACCAACAGACTTAACGTACTGACCTAGTGATTAGCAGAGCAATATACTTTAACCCTCTCTACTTTTCCATGGACAAGTGCTTATCTTTAATTATATTCTACATTGATCATGGTCCTGGAGCTCAGGTCAGAGTAGGTTAATAAGATGCAGCAGAAATATTAACACTGACGTGAGCATTATAGCCTGTATTTGGATGATAACACCTTCATGTGGTCAAATAATTGAGCAAAGCATTAATTAAAATCAGATTAAAAACCACAAAACCCTACTTATGAAAACTGACCACCTCATCTACCTACAGTATTGCGTTGTTATTTTCTGTACCCTTCTCTGCCTTTACTTGAGCATTTATTCTTTGTATTCAGGACTCCCTTGTAAAATAGGTTCTTAATTTCAATGGGGTATTTCCTGCTTAAATCAAATTACATAAAAAATATTCGTCCTATACCCGTTCCAAAATGTCTGAGGTTTTAGAAAAACCTGACGTATAATAAGTATAATAGTAATTATTATTATGCAACTGAACTGAGATTTTAACAGCATTTTCTAGTGGTCCTTCTTAATGTAGAAAAATCATGGAAATATGATTAAAATCTCAAAATGTCCAATCTGCTCACTTTGTTTGTAAATCCCTTTCAAGAGCATCAATGATCTTTCTATGATCACAATTTACTCTTTTGCATTTTGTATGTAGTTGTATGTAGATGCATAGTGACTCCAATGGTCATTAACCATGTACTTTTTTGCTACACTAAAAACCACCTCAACTATAGATTTTAGTTTATAAAAGTTGAAGAATCTTTTATTTCTATTACATTATGTTCCATCTCCTGTCATCAAAGCCCTTTTTCCTTTCACTATTACCACTTGACTCTTCAAAGTTGAAGACTGTTTTAGCATAGAGTGTACTTGTCAGATATTCAGAAACTGATGACAGACATTTTTAAGGGTGCATGTTAAATACTTTCCTTTACTACTCTGTCAATTCTTGTCCACATCTCCATTTTCATTTCACCAGGTTCCTACAAATTTAAGACTATTTAAGACTTTTTAAGACTATTTAGAACAGAATTTAATACCCATTTCATGTCTCTAAGAATTTAGGAAAATGTATTTATTTACTTCAGTGCTTCGATGCCCACTATTCTGACTCATTTCCATTCATTTCCACCACAGGCTGCAACATTTGTGATAATTGCCTCCTAATTTCAATAGAACTTGTCAGGTTGAAACCAGTGCAACAGAGTAGAACAACATGTTCTTTGCACTGTGGACATTTCCCAGACACATTTAAGCATAATACTGCATACAAGTTTATGATTACATAGCTTGATACCTTCCATATCAAATATAATACTTTTTAAAGACTGTTTTAACCTTCGATTTGTCATCCACAAAATTTTTGTCATGCACTTTTCACTGTGTTGCCATCTTTTGAAAGAGTCCCTCATGGTACCTTTTATTTTTAAATGATATGTGATATTGTATATTAAGGCATTGAAGGAGAGTACTATAATTTGGCATACAGTGTTGTAGTTTTACATAAATTGATGGGACTGTATTTTATCCATGATATTATATCAGGTAAAATATACCCGATGTTTGTGATGACGTTACTAATTTTAACATGATAGTAGTGTTCTAGAGTTAAAAGTATTAAATGCAGATTTGTAAATTCAAGACAGACTTTCACTGGGAACCCTGATTTCTTTTATATTAAGCATCTAACATTAATGTGAAATACTATAAACTTGACAAAGTACATAGTCAACCTGCTCATTTTAGTATTTATAAGCAAACCAAACCATTTTCCCAGGGTTGTGCAGTTATTCCTTTTTAAGTGTTACGTACACTGTAAACCTGAATAAGTTAGAACTCAAAAAATTTAAAGCATTCAATTGCCTCAATTATTTAAAGTTGATTAACTTAAAATTTTTATTCTCATTAAAGTATACCTAAATTAAAACATTACTCATTAATAACTATAAAATACTAATTAACTTCATATTTTAATATTCTGTCAACTCTACTAAGTCAGAGTTCAATGTCTTTGTCCAAGAACACTTGGACATGTCGACAGCCAGAGCCGGGACACGAACCTCTGACCCTTCAGTCATTGGACGACCCGCTCTACCAACTGAACCACAGCCGCCCTTGAATAAAATTACTGTGTTTTGTGATTTTTTTTTTTTTTTTTGGTGTGATAGATATTGCTGGTTATTTGGAGTGCTCTGAAATTATATTTCTGCATCTACAACAACAGCTACATTTTTTTTTCAATCATCCTTATTTGAAATAGAAATAACAGTACAATATCATTCTCAACATTTAATGACTCAATTCCACTTAGTTGTACCTCATCTATATTTTTAAGTTATATTCACTTATATCTACAATAGTTCTTAATAAATATTAGTTGGAAGTACAGAAAAAGAAGAACATGTTACAGCAACTTAATACATTTGAGTTGTTATTACCATTTCTGAAACAGTATTCACAACTTAAGATAAATTAATTATTCTGAACGTTAAGAGTTAACAGTGTAGTTGGCTCCTACCACTAACTAGACTTCTTCACAGTAATAATAATAATAATAATGGATTTTATTTGTCACGCACTTTACATTTGCTGGCAAATCTCAAAGTGCACAGTAAAAAAAACAGTGATAAAAAAACAAAAGCAGTAAAAAAAACAACTAAAAACAGTAAAAGCAATTAGTCTGCAAAGGCAGCGCTGAATAAAAAGGTTTTAAGTCCTTTTTAAAATGAGTCCAGCGTCTGTGGAGCCCTGAGGTGGTCGGGGAGGGCGTTCCACAGACGGGGGACAGCAGCCTCAAAGGCCCTGTCACCCATGATCTTGAGCCGTGTCCTGGGCGGGTGCAGACGGTGCAGTTGGCCTGACCGGGTTTTGGCTGAAATATGTGGGCGGAGGAGTTCAGTGAGGTAAGTGGGGGCGGCACCATGCAGACAGTGATGGGTGTGAAGGAGGATTTTGTACTGTATGCGGAGGTGAATGGGGAGCCGGTGCAGAGTGCGAAGGATGGGGGTGATGTGGTCGTGTTTTCGCACCCTCATCAGGACCCGGGCAGCGCTGTTTTGAACATACTGAAGCCTTTGAAGGCTCCTGCCCGGGATCCCGATGAGGAGTGCGTTGCAGTAATCCAGCCTGGAGGAGACAAAGGCATGGACGAGCCTCTCTGCAGCGGGACGGGAAAGAGATGGTCGGAGTTTGGCAATGTTACGGAGGTGAAAGAAGGACATTTTTCAGATGTGGGTTATGTGTTGTTCAAAACTAAGATTGGGGTCAAACCTGACACCCAAGTTAGTGACTGAGGGAGAGAAGGAAGAGTTGTGGCCGAGAAAGGAGACAGAGGAAATAACAGAGGATTGGAGCTGGTGTGGAGTGCCAATTTGGATAGCCAATTTGGAACAGTTTAATTGTAAAAAGTTTTTGCTCATCCAAACCTTAATCTCCTCCAGGCAGGAGTCCAGTTGAGTGACAGAGGATGAAGGGGTGGAGGAGGGAGTGACCGTTAGGTATAGTTGAGTGTCGTCAGCATAGCAATGGAATTGAATCCTACGCTTGCTGACGACACGACCGAGAGGGAGCATGTAGATGTTGAAGAGGGTTGGACCGAAGACAGAGCCCTGGGGGACCCCACAGGTGACAGTGTTAGGGTAAGATTTAGCATCCCCCAGGGCTACAAACTCGGTCCTTCCCGTGAGGTATGATTTAAACCATTGAAGTGCATTGCCAGTGATGCCAACGTCATGTTTGAGACGGTGAAGGAGGATGTGGTGATCAACTGTATCAAATGCAGCAGAGAGGTCGAGAAGGATGAGGAGGGAGGTGGAGCCGGAGTCATCGGTCATCAGGAGGTCATTTGTGACTCTGATGAGAGCGATCTCTGTGCTGTGGGCGGGGCGGAAACCAGATTGGAATTTTTCATATAGGTTATTGAGTTTAAGATGGTTGTGGAGTTGAATGGAGATGATTTTTTCTAGTATTTTAGAGATGAAGGGGAGGTTGGAGATGGGTCTGTAATTTGACAGAGGTTCGGGATCTAGAGTAGGCTTTTTGAGGAGGGGCTTGATTATGGCTGTTTTGAGGCTAGTAGGAACATGACCGGTTTGAAGGGAGAGATTTATTATGTTAGTGATGAGATGGCTGAGGGAGGAGCAATGAGCTTTAAGCAGAGGGGAGGGGAGGGGATCGAGGGAGCATGTGGATGGTTTGGATTTACCAATGACCTTCTCGACCTCCTGCTGCACTGTGGGGTAGAAGTGAGATAGTTGTGTGGTGGGTGTGGTGTCATGTGATGAAACTATTAGTGGGGGAGAGAGATGCGCGGATGTTGTGTATTTTGGAGGTGAAAAAGTCCATGAATTTATTGCACTGTGTGATTGTTTGGTTATGGTGTGATGAAGTCTGAGGTTTTAGTAGGTGTTTGATGGTGGTGAAAAGTTGTTTGGAGTTACATGGGTTATTGTTGATGATGCTGGAGTAATATGCTGACCTGGCCTTGGAGAGTTCCTTAGCATATCTCCGCTGATGTTCCCGGTAGGCCAATTTATGCACCGTCAGCCCGTATGTGATATAGGCCCGCTCCAGGACACGACCAGAACGTTTCATGTGTCTCAGCTCCACGGTCAACCACGGTGCAGAGCGGGTGAAAGTGACTGTCCTGGTTTTTAGTGGTGCATGAAAGTCCAGAAGAGCCTGGAGGTTACTGTTGTAGTAATCTGTAAGATGAGTGACTGAAATGTTCGAGGGAGGAGAAAGAAGCTGGAGATGTTGACTGAAGGAGATGGGGTCAATGTTTCTGAGGTTTCTGAAAGAGATGAGACGTTGTGGTTTGGCAAGGGGGGAGGGGAGCGGGATCCTGAAATTGACTGCATAGTGATCTGAAATGCCAATGTCCTGAATCAGAAGGTCTGAGATGAATATGGAGTCAGTGATGACCAAGTCCAATTTGTGACCTTTAGAGTGAGTGGAGCCGACAACAGACTGGTGGAGATTTAGGGAATCCAGGACCTGCTTGAAGTCAGCCGCCAGACGGCAGGAGAGTGAGTCCACGTGGATATTGAAATCCCCTAATATCAGGATATTTGAATGTGAAACAGTAGTTTCAGTGCAGTATCTGTTCATGCATCTGACTGTGCGACACCAATGCCATCATGTTGGGACGTCGACAGAAGCCCAAATAGCCTCTTATACAATCTCTCCTAATGTACATCCCGAGTCACATCTTGCATTATCTACATTGTTTCCCCTCTGCCAACCCCCTCCTTTCTTACTACTACTGTCATAAATCTCAGGCTGCTTGGCGACAGGGCAAAGCTGGCGACGTTCAGCCCCGGCATTAAGCTTTTGCAGGTATGTGGGTGGGCGGGGGTGGGGGGGGGGGGTCTGAGAAAGACCCCCAGCAGTGCAGTGGAATGAAAAAAGGTCTGTCTGCTGGTGAAAACGCATCATGGATCAGTAACACTCCTGTGGTTCATGTTAAATCTTAGTGATCCATATGTGAATTAAATATTCTGTATGTCTGGCAACTTAATCCTGTGACACATTATGTGACCAATTCCAGAAATGCATTTCAATGTAAAGGAAAAAAAATCTGTGATGACTATTCCATCACTAATCCCACCCCGGATTAAACCATTCCATTGGAAAACATTTACTGATGCTGCACCAGTAACTTTATTTGTATTTATTCAGATAAACAAATATACTTATGTTCTATTGCAATTAAATCTATACATCATTAAGGCAATAAAGTGAGAGAATGTTAGTCTTTGTCTATAAAATCTGGTAAGTTTATGAAGTAAAAAATATATAGATATTTAACTAGAAAATTTGTTTAGACCGTGCACATTTAATCTTAAAAAATACACGTGAAAACATGTTAAAATTGTATGTAAAAAAATGTCAATTTTCTGCATATTTTTCTTCAGTTAAAATGCCTTAAGTCTAGAGTTAAATATATGTAAAACTGCTGAAATGAACACATTCTAAAGATGTTTCTGCTCACACATTAAAAACAAACACTGCAGTGACAACATACTTAAACGTTGCATCGTGCCATTATGATACAACCCAGAAGAAAAACCAAACAAACTTAGTTAACAGAACAGAGAAGCCTTGTACTGAAAGCAGAAAGTGTGGTTATAGTAAAGAGGTTGTTTCTGAACTTCCTGGTAGACAAGCCTGCTGAGGTTTGAACAACACTTGAAAAAATAGCAGTGTTTCAAAGCCACTCGCATATCCTCTCTGCAAACAGGAAAAACGTTCAACACATTATAGTCCGCATAAAGATTCTGGTATGAAACAAATGCATCTCAACTCCAGTATCAAAAGGCAAGCCAAGGAATGGAGGCTCTGACTAATGCTAAATACCATTTTGACAGCAGATATTTGACTCCACTGAAAGTAAAAGTACTCATCCAACTTCTTTACTGTAATTAAAGTGATGAACAGGCTCTGAGCTAAGTGCTAGTAAAAGTAAGACTCCAAGGACATTCATACAGAAACTAAAAACTTCCTCAGTTTCATGTCATGTCAATAACTTATAAGACCATTAAACTATTATACCTACAGAGAATTACAAAAATAGGAGCCTTTTCTCCATGATTCAGTCACATTTTCACATCAGTTCTGCCCAATTACATAATTTTCATCCCATTACATTTTGTCGTCACGTTATATGAGTTATTGTCAAATCCAATTGCAGTAAATTCTGCCAAATGCAAAATAAAAATGGATGATAATTCTTCTAATATCTCAAGCTTTTTAATGTGAAGAGTAGAAAATGCAGATGGGCATGTTAAAATGATACGGGAAATATGAAACAACAACGCCCCAGAATATTTTTGCCCTTTGTTTCCACCTCTGATCAAGTGAAAGGTGAGTTACAGTCAGAGATGGAGACAGATTGTATATCAATCTTCAACTGCATCTGCAGATTAAGCAGTGTCCTAGTACACAGTTTAAACAGGTGTCAAACATACAAAACATGCTCAGCAAAGGGTACAAAATATGAGCCATGGGAGGAATTTGTCAAGTGCAAAAATTAGTTGCACAGAAGAAATTAACAGTTCCAGATGCCCATTTTGTACCTTGGTAGATCCATTATTATTAATATTATTAGATTTTGTTTCGAATATGAATGTCAAAACAAAAAAACTGAAAAAAAAATACAATAAATAAAGTTAAGAAAAACAAACACTTATGCAACACACAATACATATTCGAAAAGGAGTGAGAAGAAGCATATTGTATGACCTCCTTATAAATTAATTACAATAATAATCTTCCATATCCATACATATGTAAACACACTTACATAGACACACACACACACACACACACACACACACACACACACACCCTTATAACACCCAGTGATACCCAATACTTCCCTCACCCCTGTAACTCGGGAAAACTGTCTTTGTACCTCATTTTAATTGCTTCATGCTTGGACAGAAATTATCTGTAAGTTCTAATACACACATAGGTTATTCTTTTCGTAATGCAATTTTATTTTTTTTGCACCAAAGCAAAGCCATATTTGTAGTTTCTTCTTAGGCTTGGGGTCACATTCAACTGGATGTGGCTCCTGAACTAAAATGAGTTTGCTAATGAAGTCAGCTATGTGTACTTCACTGTCTAAACAAAGTATAGGAAAGGAGAGTGATAGAGCTGAAAATCAATCACGCATTTTTTTGCACAAGTTTTCTTTATCCAGTTTGTAGGCCTCCGTGACATTTACAATTTCAGAGACAACACCCCACAGAAAATCTCACAAGGAAACAAGAGTGGGTGTAATAACAAAAGAGGGAAATCACCAAGGCAAAATGAGTCTGAAGTACAGCCCCATCCATGTGAGTATACGAGACAGGTGGAAACCAACGAGTGTATGGTTTGGCTCAATAAAAAGGACAAAAATAAAATAATAAAATTCACATGAAATGTCTCTGGAAGTGAAAGTCAAAGTGGAAAAAATGTGGTTCGTACTCACCAATAAATCTGCGGAGAGAACACAGACATGAATTCACACCTGCTGCCGGTTCTGCTGATTATGGAATCTGGTTTTTACTGCCGCTCACTTTTCTCTTCTTAATATTACTTCTTTCAATTTATTTCTTTTTTCTTTTCTTTTTCCCCCCTCTTCTCACAGGATGCACGCGAGAACAAACCGAAAGTAACAGTGAGCTTTAAAGTGTGACTGTGTCCGAACAGTGTCGACTTGGTTCATTTGTGCGTCTGAACAGAACCGCCGTCGCGCGCGGTATTTATACAGGAGGCGGTGCACTTGCGCCGCGAGGAACACACCTCCCGTTCGCACGAGCCAGATTTCCTCAATGGCAGCCTATTATCAGCGACAGCCAATGGGAGCCCAGAGACTACTCCCCCTCTCCCCCTCCTTCTCCCTCCCCTGGATGACGTCAGCAGTGACTGAAGCTCCTCATTGGGAATGGTCAAAAAGAAAGATACTGCATGATGCTATTGATTTGTAGTCTCCAAGGCAACAAAATGACAGTCTTAACACGTCTTGAATGACAAAACATACTGAATTGGCCGTTAGGCAATTCGTGACATTTATCTAAATGAGGAGGGGAGGAGAAAGAGCCCCCCTCCCCCTCCCCTCTCCATACTCTTTCTCCATTCACAAATATATTCCAAGGACAAAAGAATGTCTGCAAATAGTATGGAACTTTTTTTTTGTTTGTTTTTTGACTATATAATTATTTTTGCAGATGGTGATGATGCAATAATGCAGATAATTCAGCTCGTGTTTCATCACTCATAAATATCTTATGTCTGGTTCCAATAGGTTCTGATCATTGTCATCTTACAGTGACCTTCGCCTTATTAATTTCCTGCCCCCCCCCCCCCCTCACTGTTCGGTGGATTCATGAAGCAGGTGCACTCCTCCAGATTTAAGGGTTCAGCTGAACATAGTCAGTATGTCTCTACTGCCATCTTGTGACCAATTAAGAAAATTACTTATTCCCCCTTCTTTTAACCCTCTTGTTAATGTTCATTTGTCCTGGGCAGACAGAGGTAGAAGTAACTAACTAAAAGTACTTCCTTTACTGTACTTAAGTAAAAAAAAATTTAGGTACCTGTACTTTACTTGAGTATTTATTTTTCTGTTAACTTTTTACTTTCACTCCTTACATTTTTGTATAAATATCTGTACTGTATACTCTTTACTCTTGACTTTTTATTTCATTTTATCTCAGAACTTTGACTTTTTCTCTTTAAATTATGCATTTTTATCTCATATTTATAAGTTCTTTTTTAAAATGTCATGATGAGCATAATTATATATACACAGCACATATATATATATATATATATATATATATATATATATATATATATATATATATATATATATATATAAAATATGTACAGCATATTTATACGGCACATATATTTTATCTGCAGTGTATATTACACTATCACAGTTTGTCCTTGTTTTTGTTACCTCTGCCTTTATTAGGTCCTAATTTTGTTTTTGTTCTGTCGTTTTTGTTCTGTCTCCTTATGTTTATTCTGTCTTGCTTTTTAAATTTGTGGTGTAACTGTAGCTCCACGTGAGAACCCTCAAATTTCATTGTACCCCCCAGTACAATGACAATAAAGACTAATCTAATCTAATGACTTTTGATCTCAATTGTGCCCCCCCCCCCCCCCCCCCATTTTTCCTAAATTTCCTGCCCATACCCACAAAACTGAGTACTGTGACTTGATCAAACACATTATGTAAAGAGTAACTCACTTTTAAAGTCTTTATTTGAGATACAGTTGAACTTTTTCCAATTTTTCCTGATTAAATAAGTATTATTGCGTTCATGACAAAAAACAACAGTTATATTTTTGTAGTTTATTACAATTGAGAAGTTGTACTTTTTTACATTTACTTAAGTAGCTGAGTTGCATCAGTACTTCTACTTTTATTAGAGTATTTTTTCACACAAGTACTTTGAGTGAGTACTTTGACCACCTCTGCCTAGAGGGAAACATAAATAAAACCTTGAACCTTGATGATCGTGCGTAACAGTGGTGCAGTGGTTAGTATTTGTACCTCACAGCGAGAAGGACCCTGGTTTGAATCCCACACCAGACCTTTCTGTGTGGAGTTTGCATGTTCTCTTCGTGTGCATGTGGGTTTTCGCCGGGTACTCCGGTTTCCTCCCATCATCCAAACACATGCACTGATAGGTTAACTGGTTAATCTAAATTGTCCATGGGTGTGAATGTGAGAGTGATTGTTTGTCTACATATGTTCAGCCCTTAGATGAACTGGAGACTCATACAGGGTGTACCTGCCTTCACCCAGTGTAGCTGGGTATGAACAACCTGAAATTTCTAAAGAAAATTAAGCAGAGTTTTAATAATTTACGGGTTCTGTAGTTGATCTAATCCATAATGTATGTGCGTAAATGATAAATTGAGACATAATATTGTTAGAATTGCACATATTTTTCTTGAGATATTTAAGTTTTTTGAGGCAAAAATTTGGAATTGTCTTTTTTTTCCCTAGGTTATTATGCTACTATGTTACTGGTCATGTCCACTTGACCACAAATCAGGCTGAATGTGGCCCCTGAAAGTAATGAGTTTGAGAACCCTAGACTAGATTTTCTGCAATATAATAATTCACATTTATGTTTTTTTAACCATCTTTAGGATACCCACTTTTTTCTTCCTTTTTTTTTTTTGTTAGTTCCATTGCTACATTAGATTTTCACATAGAAGAAAGTTCAGAGTGTACCAAAAAATATAACAACAAATAAGTATAACTGGATAATTATTTATTTGACTAAAAGAAAAACCTTTATGTGCAATAAGAAATCACTTAAGATTTGAATAAGAAGAGTTCAGAGGCATGTGGGAATTGTTAAAATGTTTAAGAACACATCAGAATATAACTATTACTTCAGAAAACATGAGTCCACACTCACTAGCTGAGCTAATCAGAGCAGAATGGTTGACTGCACACTGAGTGAAGTCAGTCATGCATTCAGATTGATGTAATGTGTCACAGTCACTTTCTTTTAGCCCAAAGCTAATGTGAGTGAGAAGACTGGACATGTGCTTTTTCTTTAAAGATATAAACAACCTCAGTCTGTACATCTGTACTTTGAACAATAAAAGTTTTTAACATACAAGATCATCTATAAACTAACGTCACATTTACAGAAAATTACTTCCCTCTGGTTTTGCAAGGATGGGAGTGCTAATGCTAATGCTAATGCTAGTATTTATAAATGGGTATTGTATTGGTGTATATAAGAGTGAGGATTTGATACATTCTTATATACAGTGGTACCTCAACTTATGAAAGACCCAACTAATGAACAATCCAAGTAACAAAAAAACTTTATGTCAATTTTTCAACTCTGAATACGAAAGAAAATTCTATTTATGAAACAAAACCAAAACTCCCAGTGGGGTTTGTTGTGCCTGGCACCACTTTTTCATGTTTTGTTACTTGATTTGTATTGATTTTATTTTCTACATGTTCGAAATAAAGACTAAAACAAGTGGTGCCCGGCAAAACAAACCAGATGATAGATGGACGTTCAGGAATAGGATGTTTCGGACTCCAATTTTTGCAGAGTAGTACTTTTCAGACAAATCATGTTTTAAAAAAAACACCATAAATTTCTGTTTATTTGCATATAATTTTATTATTCACTTGAACACATGTTAAAAATGTATACAATATACTCTAATTAAAGTATCCAAATTATACAAATTACATTGCAAGTATATAACCTCACATTATTTGAAAGAGTCCATAAGAATTTTACACATGATCACACATTACAAATGTATACAATACACTCATATTGTTTGTGTTAGGGTTAAAAGAAAATATGAAGTCCTACTCTGTAAAAAGTGGAGTCTGAAACATTCTATTCCGGAATGTCCTAGGCCAAAACATCCCAGCCCGAAACGTCCCTAGTCCGAAACGTCCGAGTCCGAAACGTCCGAGTCCGAAACGTCCTAGTCCGAAACGTCCTAGTCCGAAACGTCCGAGTCCGAAACGTCGTAGTCTGAAATGTCCAAGTCCGAAACATCCTAGTCTGAAATGTCCTAGTCCGAAACGTCCAAGTCCGAAACGTCCTAGACCGAAATGTCCTAGTCCGAAACGTCCTAGTCTGAAACGTCCTAGTCCGAAACGTCCTAGTCCGAAACGTCCTAGTCCGAAACGTCCTAGTCCGAAACGTCCTAGTCTGAAACGTCCTAGTCCGAAACGTCCAAGTCCGAAACGTCCAAGTCCGAAACGTCCAAGTCCGAAACGTCCAAGTCCGAAACGTCCTACATTCAAACCAGACAAACCAACTCAAACACAATAACCCTCTTCCCTTTGGGAAGCGGCAAAAAATAATGCTTGGACTCCACTTTGAGAACCACTGTCCCATTTGATATAATAAAACATAAGGTACATGGAGTGTTTTTAACAAAGCCTTTCATTATGACAAAGCCCCAAATACTGACTGTCTTTGTAGTAACAAAAACATCACATTCTAATCATTTCAGGGTTATGCTGGAAATAAGTGTTTCATTTGAGTATGTTGGCCCTGGGCTTTTATTTTCTCTTGTAAACCTTCATATGAACATCATATGAGAATGTAGCTTGCAGCTTTTGTGAATCTGCCACATGTCGAATTGCTTTTATAATGGAACTTTGTGCCAGTAGCAACAAGTAATGAAACACTGGTGAGTTTGGTTCTAAAATGTTCTGCAAGCAAAGTAATAACTATGAGCTTAGTATTGTGTCATCAGGAGTGGATTCATGTGACAGTGAAGTATAAGTGTTGCTTCAGGTCAAGCAAGCCACAAATATGACAAGGGTTATATTTTAACAAAACGTGATTTTTTTCTCCTTCTAATTTATGTTTATTGAGGTTAACATTCAATACTAATACTAATACTAATACTAATACTAATACTAATACTAATACTAATACTAATACTAATACTAATACTAATAATACTAACTTCATTTATATAGCACCTTTTAAAAACAGAGTTTAACCAGTGCTTTGGCAACCAAGCAGAAGGGCACAACAGCAGAATAATACACAATATAAGAACAGCAACACAAAGTAGAACTGAGGTTAAGTGAGATGAGGTAAAGAGTACAGATATAACAGAACATGATGGTTCCGTTAGCACTGTGAGTAGAGTAGAGTAGAGTAGAGTAGAGCAAAGTAGAAAAAAATAGAGTAGAATAAAGTAGAGTAGAATACAGTAGAATAAAGTAGAGTAGAAAAGAGTAGAATAGAGTACAGTAGAATAGAATAGAGTAGAATAAAGTAGAGTACAATAGAGTAGAGTAGAATAGAGTACAGTAGAATAGAATAAAGTAGAGTAGAATAGAATAAAGTACAATAGAATAAAGTAGAGTAGAATAGAATAGAATAGAATAGAATAGAATAGAATAGAATAGAATAGAATAGAATAGAATAGAATAGAATAGAATAGAATAGAATAGAATAGAATAGATTAGAGTAGAATTGAGTATTATTCATTTAAACACAAAAAGGAAAACTGAAAAAAACACATCACTATCTGTTTTTTTATTTTGGTTTCGGAAACAAATAATGAAGAAACGAGTTGTTTTTTCATTTCCCAATTTTTGGTTTTATTTTGAAAAACCACTGAACGAATGATACACAGATTTGATGTCAAATGACGATAAAGCTGATTCTGTTGTTGTTACAAAAATGACATTTTTATACTTCTGCAGACAGTACCCCTCTCTTCTTCCAGCTCATAAAAGTTTCAGCCTGAAATGAATAAAAGTATTGTTTTTGTCAGTACATTGACATAGATATTGGTGTAAGAACTGAAGTGATTTTTGTTATTATCAAGAAACCATGAAAAATGAAAAGCAATCAGCTCTGAAATGAAATTATTATGAGCTAAAAAAAAGTTTGAGCCATTAAAACCAATATATATGAAGTGGCCCAAATTATGTTCTACCACTTATTTAAAGCTTTACTGAGATCGTCTCATGTTTTGTATTAATGACAAAACTATTAAATGTACTGTCAATAAATGGCAGTAAAGTTAAATGAATAAATACATTTTTTTTTATCATACAATTGCAGAAAAAAATAATAAACCATCAACAGTCATCAAAAACAATGGTTATGCCATCAGTTATATTAACTCCTGTTTATATCGTGACTAAAACAGACAGAAAAGAAAACACAGTTTTTGTCATGTTAAATTGAGCAGGTGGCTGAGGTGCGAATGCTCAATAAACTGACCACAATTATTAACAACCCGTCACACCCACTTCACTCTCTCAGGGTGTTTCGACAGAGCACTTTCAGCCACAGGCTGATTTCCCCAAAATGTAACTGACTGAACACTACAGTAAATCTTTTCTACTGCAGCAATTAAACTCTTCAATGTGCAATAATGATCTTTTTATGTGCAATAGTGATGTTTTATGGGTAATAGTGATAATTTAGGTGCAGTAATGATTTCTTTGTGTGTGTGTGTGTGATATGTCATCCATCCATCCATCCATCCATCCATCCATCCATCTATCTATCTATCTATCTATCTATCTATCTATCTATCTATCTATCTATCTATCTATCTATCTATCTATCTATCTATCTATCTATCTATCTATCTATCTATCTATCTATCTATCTATCTATCTATCTATCTATCTATCTATCTATCTATCTATCTATCTATCTATCTATCTATCTATCTATCTATCTATCTATCTCTCTATCTAATCTGTTCTCTATATATTAATTATAACATTTGTGTTATTGTTGTTCTCTTCTACTGTAACTCTGTTGTGTCATTTCACTATCTGAGCATCAGACTCTTATGTTTCCTATGTAAAAGCTGGTTAGCCCTAACAGGAAATACACATCAAACATGGATATATTAAGGATTAAGAGAGTTAATCCTTAAATTCTTCCTTTCTCTTGTCCGTAGCACTAGAGTGCTACGGACATAAAAGGATATAAAAGGATATAAAAGGCTTTTAAACTTTTGACATTTAGCAGTCATACCTAAGAAGATAATGTGTATCTACACATGTAGATGTATTATATATTAACAGAGGTCACTATATATAGAATAGAATAGAAGAAAAGTGGAATGTGCTTCATTTTGATGCAGGAGGATCACCACAGAACCACCACATGATGTCACTAGAGTTTGTGAAATAAGCAGTAGATGATGGTATGAGGCATTCAGCGTCCAATATAAGCTTCTGTTATGAAGCCAATTAATTTATATTAGGGGTCTCAAACAGAGGTGGTAATAGTACTCCCATTCTGTACTCAAGTAGAAGTACAGCTACTTGTGTGAAAAAATACTCTGGTAAAAGTAGAAGTACTGATTTAATTCCTTTACAGAAGTAAAAGTAAAAAAGTACAACTTCTCAATTGTAATTAAGTATAAAGTAAAACTATATATTTTTTCCCCTGGATGAAATATTTATTTAACCAGGAAAGATCAGAAAAGTTTCAAAAATATCCAAAATTAAAGCCCTTAAAAGTGAATTACTGTGTACAAAATGTATTTGATCGGGTCACAGTACTCAGCTTTGTGGGTATGGACAGGAAATTTATGAAAAATTGGGAAAAAAGATCACAATTGAGATGAAAAAAAGTCATCATTATGAGTCATAAATATGAGATAAAAATGCATAATGATGATAAAAAGTGAAAATTGAATCTAAATCTAAAAATCTAAATTATGAGATAGTCAGAAATATGTGATAAGAAATGCATAATTATGAAAAAAGCTGAAATTATGAGATCAAATGGAAAAATGTATATAAGAAGTCATAATTGTGAAATAGAAAGTCACAATTTTGCTCTGATTTTCCCTCTGATGTGTTAGTGTTTTAGCATTTTAGCATTCTGTCTAGTTTGAGAAAGTAAAGTGAATATTCTGAGAATGTAAGGAGTATAAAGTACAGATATTTCTGTAAAAATGTGGGGAGTAAAAGTTGCCAGAAAACTAAACAATCAAGTAAAGTACAGATACGTAGAAAATCTAATGAAGTACTTTTACTTAGTTACTTTCCACCTCTGATCTCAAACATGCGGCCCGGGAGCCAAATGTGGCTCACCGAATGTTTCAATGCGGCCTGTGAGATTAAATACAAGAATTCCACAGTCAAGGCTGCAGAATTCATTTTAATTTAGGCTCCACAACCAGTGTGATCTATAGTCAAGTAGCACCATAATAATCTACAAAAAAAAACTATGATGCCATATTTTTTTCTCGGTTTTAAGTGAAAATAATATTACATTCTGCCTATAAATAATGACAACTTGAAATGTTTGTCTTTGTTTTGGTACAAAAAATAGCATTACATTATGATATTCCAATTTCCTGTACAAACTCTCATGCAATAATAAAATTTGAAAAACCTGAAATGTCTTAAGAAAATTAAGCACAATTTGAACCATTTTCTACTTGTGTTAGTAAGTGTTTAGTGTCTTTGTCGATCTGATCCATAATATACGTGTGGAAATGACATTTGGCATTATATATTTAGAAAAAATATTCCATTACATCAATAAATAATGACAAATACACACAGTTTGAATTTAGGTGCGAAAAATAATACTAAATTATAAAAATATTGACATTTATAAACTATCCAGTAATAATAAAATGTGAATAACCTGAACCAATATAAACAAATTGAAATGTCTAAAGAAAAGCCCAATTTGAACAGTTTCCTGCTTGTGTTAGCAAGTGTTTAGTGTCTTTGTAGATCTGATCCATAACGCAATCCAAATGACAAGAGATATAATATTGTTGAAATTGCACCTATGTTTCTCAAGAAATTATTTTTTCAGGTTATTTATATAATTTTTGTTTGTTTGTTTTATAAAAGTGGGTATTTTCAGAATTCAATATTATTTTTTGCACTAAAACAAAGATAAAATTTTTTTTGGAGTTGTCATTATTTCTAGGTTATTATGTTATTAGCATATTTTCCACGAGTTTTAGACCCGTTTCCGCTTTACTTTCTGAACTTCCTGTCGCGTGTGCTTTTCACTTCTTATCTAACGGCTTCCGGTTTGTTTAACTAGTTAACTCCGATATAAACGCGGTGATTCAATGAGAAAAATAACGGACAACTTCAGGAGGAAAAGTGGATCGTGTGCTGTCGTTGGTTATAAAAACGCAAGAAAACACCTGAATGAGTGGTTAAATAGAGAGTGTTTTGACCACATACCTGCCACGAGGAGGCAATGTTCATGCCCTCCGTTGTTTTAATTTTTTCGCAAGCCTAATAGTGAGTCTGAATCGCGGGCCTGACTGAAGGCGTTACATAAAAAAATCCACAAAATACAGTGGTTTTACCCACAGCCAAAGAGGCGACTCCACAAAAGAGACTTAAACTTCCATCTGATGGTAAGTACAGCAACTTTAACTATGAAATGAAAGCTTTAACTATGAAACTGACAATACTGTTAGTTGTTGTGCTAACAATGTTCACCATAGGCTAATGTTCATAGACAGTAGAGCTAACGTTACGTCATTGCTTGTATGTGTATGGGTTGATAGTCTACAGTGCTCTGTGTGAAGGCTTGACAAACGTCCCTTCTGTGTGTGTGTGTGTGTGTATGTACGCGCGTGCATGCGAGCATTATGCCACGCACTTGTCAAACATTGACTAATGCTTGGGATACTAGTGCTAATCCTCGGAGGCTTTCAGATCGTCCATAATTTTCCCGTCTTTTGTGAGTCTACGAAATACGCACAAATCTTGCTGTACTTTCCGTTGGGCCACGTGGTCATATTATCCTCCCAGGTCTGCACTAAATTCGGGTGGAGGGATAATAACTCTATCTCCAGGCAAAGTACTTAAACTATGTTCCCAGGAGACTATAGCTCATGAAAAGCTATCAATTGAAGTCCGTTTACGTTAGCAAACACTGAGCAACTTACTTCCTGCGGATATCTGGATGGTAATGGCGCCGCCCTGGGTTTGTTGCGTAAACTGGGTGAGGTTAGATCAAGAGTGTTTCCAGGAGGTGTCATGGCGGAATGTATCTATATTTAGAAAAGTTGGAAATAAAATGAACCATATTAATATTTTATGAGCTCAGGATTTAGAAAAATCCCGGATTTCAAAATATCTGATGGTTTTTAAGTATAATTTTTGTTAAAATCTTCTTTGAGCATGCCTATAGGGTAATAACATATTAATTTGTTCAGAAATAGAAGTTCCTAGTATAGGACAGCGCCACCATATAAACATGGCACATACTGAAACTAATGATGCAAACAACATGCCGCCATGACATCTCCTGGAAACACTCTTGATCTAGCCTCACCCGTAAACTCACTATATCGACGCCACTTCGACAACAATGGGCGGGGTTAAGGTTCAACCCCTGCACTTACGTCCTACGTCACGCTGGTTGCTAGGCTGTCTCAGAAGGTCCAGTTATCAAACTATCCAACACTTACGAGTTACAACAATGATTCTGGATACCCTTATGGGTCTTAGATAACAGCTCGCAGTCACCACTGTTGGTGGTAGTTCAGAAAGTCCACATATTGCAGTGGGCTGTATCCTATAACATAGTGAAATAATCGTAGGATGCTCGAGTCCCCTCCTGACGCAGAGTCAGCCAGAGTCCTGAGGAGGCAGACACATACATGGAACCAATGTATGAAGCCTGGCATCTCTAGTACAACAAGATCGCACTTCAACTATAGAACCAAAATCTATTTAAAATGCTAATGCATGTTTTGCTTTCTTCTCCAATCAAAAAATAATATGTATTGATTTGTGACAACCGAGGTCTCACCGATGTTTAATATCACGCTGGTACATGTTGCTTATAATAATAACAATAATAATAATAGTTATTATTTCAGGGTCAATGACTATAAAAGTGTGAGGGTAAAATCATGCAATCAGAAAGAATTAGAAATTGTGCCCTTTGGTGTAGCCTAGGTCTACTACTGTAGTTCACATTGTCTTGGGGACATTACGGGCATATTGCAGAGCCCCCCCTCCATCCCGCAATTATTTCACTTTGTCATAGGATACATCCCACTGCAATGAGTGGACCCTCTGAACTACCACCAACAGTGGTGACTGCGAGCTGTTATTTATAAAGATGCATCGGGGTATTCAGAATATTTGTCGTAACTCGTAAGTGTTGGATAGTTTTATAACTGGACCTTCTGAGGCAGCCTAGCAACCAGCATGATGTGAGTGCAGGGGTTGAACCTTAACCCCGCCCATTATTGTCGAAGTGGCGTGGAAATGGTGAGTCCCCGATGGACAAGTTTACGCAACAAACCCTGGGAGTAAAGGACTGAATCAGTACTAGGATTTTTCACACCAGTAGATGTACTTCTACTTAAGTACAGAATGTGAGTACTTTGAAAACCTCTGCAGTAATGGTATGAACTGACTGATATGGAACTAAAACAACAAATCCCATGAATATACAAGAGAACAGCTGTAGAATAACTGTCCACTGGAGTGACCAGTATGCATCAAAGGGTTAAAATAACTATAATACTGAGGTGATGTGATTTTTTTTTTTCACTGTTTTGATATAAGTGAAGCTGTCAAAATGAAGTCCAACACTCCTATTTTAACCTGGATTACATTAATGATACAATAATAAACAACAGACTACATGTGTTTAGATGATTGTGACTGTGACCTTTGACCCACTCCAAAATATCTCATCAGCTACACTAAAAAAATCAACTGTTATGACATAAAATAGTCCTTCAAGGATCAGGGTTAAATGAAATATCAACAAACATCACACTGGCCTGTTAAGTTATTCATTCTGTATGTTTTAGAAACTTAAAAATCACTGAATGGTAAAGTGTTCAGAACAAACACACAGTATATTGAGTCTGTACAGTCTCATGTATCTAGATAGTGGATGTAGAGTCTAAGTTCAGGATCATCTCAACTCCCTTCATGTTGAGGAAAGTGCAGAGCAGCTGTTTTTATCGCAGCTCCACATAAACAGCTGCACATCTGGGCAGGCAGTGATGCCTCAGGGGAGCAGAGGGGAGGCTGAGGACCCACTGCACAATGTGTAAATGAACGAGGCCCTGAAGGGGACGGCAGTCCACAAGCACCCGTTGTCCTCTTGGCTGCTTTTTCAAATAGGCTTAAGTTTCATCTTGTACTGTGCACGTTATTAAAACCTTCACTTTGTTCTTTTTCCACTAGTTCTTTTATTTATTTTATTAGTGATAGTTAACAGGACATTCATGACAGAGAAACAACAAGACATAAATCAGACAAAACAAAAAACAAACCAAAAACAATAACAACAAGGCAGTCAGAGATGACAGACGTCCACCAAGGCTTGATTTTTCAGTCATTTTTGATATTTATTTTTGATATTTTTTATATATATTTTGGACCCGATATCTAATATGAAGCACAGTCTATGGTTGGATTTGATCAAATGTGTCAATAACAATGATTTAAGGTCAAGGTCACAAAGTTTGCAAATAATGGTGTATTTGACGTCATATGACGTCAAAATGTGACGTGATCCATCTGATGTTTGAAGGTGAGATGATGTGAATGAAAAAAAACACCAGATTCTATCTTGTCTGAATCCTGAGATATTAACACTGATGTGTTTTAGATGTTGACCTTTAGTGTGACATTGACCTTTGACCTTCAATGCTCAAAATCTAATGGGTTTTCCCTTGACCCATTATTTATCATTCCTGAAAGTTTCATCAAAATCTCTTCAGAACTTTTTGCGTAATCCTGCTGACAGACAGAAAAACAAACAAACTGACTCGAATTTAATACCTGGTGGAAGTAGTAACAACAACAACAACAACAACAACAACAACAACAACAACAACAACAACAACAACAACAACAACAACAACAACAACAACAACAACAACAACAACAACAACGTAACTAGAAAAGCAGACCTCTGCCAAGGCAGACCCCCCCCCATTACCATCATAGTCTGAAAATGCAATCAAATTCCATCCATTAGTTTTCAAGTTATGTTCTACACAAACCAACAAACAACCACTGGCAAAAACATAACCTCCTTGGTGGAGGTAATAACACACAACCATAATGACAACATCCTGTTATAATGAAAAGATACTAAATGTAAAGAGCAACTAAACAATATGGACTGATTATAGTGGTGAAAGGGAAGAAAGAAAGAAAATAATTGTAGTCATCATGATGTCAACAACACAGAAATATATAATAATAGCAATGTCAATATACATTATTATTTCCAATAGTTCTGCCCCATCATCATCATCATCATCATCATCATCATCATCTGCTTGTGCATTGTTTAACCTCTTAATATCTACCATTGTAACAGGCCATCTAGATTTCTTTATGCCGTCTGTGCAATAACCGTATCAGAAAATGTTTTTTTTGCCAATTCTTTTCGACCTTTTTTCAGGAAGAACCTAACTTTCAATATATGCAATTATTATGATAATATGTAATGAATGTTTAAAACAGTGTGTTGTTATAAAAAAAAGAAAATGATAGATAAGTGTTGTTTCATTCATGACAAAAACCATGCACTTTTACATTTCGATTTCATTACAATTGAGAAGTTGTACTTTTCTTTTTTTTTTTAATCTTTTATTCAATGAAAGGAATTGAATCAGTACTTGTACTTTTATTAGAGTATTTTTTCCACACAAAGTAGATGTACTTAATTATGAGTTTTGTCTCGTTGGCGTTGACTTTTTCTCACAATTAAGCTTTTTTTTTTCTCATAATGATGAATTTTTATCACAATTGTGATCTATTTTTCTTGCATTTCCTGCCCATAGCCACAAAAGTGAGTACTGTAACCTGATCAAACCCATTATCTACACAGTAACTCATTTTTAAAGGCTTTATTTTTGGATACATTTGAAACTGGTTAAATAAGTATTGTTTCATTCATTACAAAAAATGTCATTTTACTTTTGTACTTAATACTTCACACTACTAAGTAAATGAGTTGAATCAGTAGTATTAGCTGTACTTCTACTTAAGTACAGAATAGGAGCACTTGTACCACCTCTGCATACTTTTTGCCGCACATCTATAAAACACACTTTTGCAGAAAGAGAAGAATCTCTCCTTTCAAATCAGTTTGAGTGTTTCCATGTTCACAGTGTTTTTTCACTGAATGTGTTTATGTCCATTAGTGTAAGCATGTGCAGGCCTCTAGCTTTATCCTGTGGGGACATTGGAGCGTATATCGGCTATTTTTCTCATGCATACATATGTGTGTTTGTGCATGTGTGTTGCCGAGGGACATCTGATCTCTGGGCTCGCCGCACGCCACGCTCGCTTGCAGGTGGTCTGTCCACACTTGGGGGCCAGGCAGATTTAATATTTCATAGCAGCGCAGCACACCCCTGGACGCCATCATTGAGTCCACATGGCCAGCCGGAAAGCTGCTCTGTGAACACTCAGCTGAAATATGCGGCCTACTAGCCCCCTCTGTCCTCCATGCAGCTCGCTCACTCGCTGGGCCTCACAATTAAAAGCTAACCACAGCTACAGATGTTGGCAGCTGTCTTTAACCCATTAAATACCACTGTGTACAGGACAGGCCTGCTGTACTGTGAACTGTTTGAACCATAATTAGCAAAACTGCGCACAAGCACCTGTATACGTTATAATGAAAGACGAAGCCGCGAGTGTATAGTACAGAACAGACCGAAAGAAAAGTGGAAGAAGGGAGGTAAAAAGAGTTTTTAAATGAGTCATTCCACGGTTATTTCATTAATATTGCTGTGTTCTTCAATGTTATTGAATGCATCGTGTGTTGGTTCTATTAAAAAACCCATCTGGATTGCTTTGTTTCCAGTTGTTTTTGCACGGTAGAAAAATTACTTGAGGTTAAACAACAGTTTACCGATACTTCCTCATACATGTTCATGACATGGTGATGAGGCGTCTCTGATTGGCTCAGAATGCGTGAAGGAACACTCCCCCCTCCCCTCTTGCTCTGTGTGTTTACCATCCCAGAGTAGCATCCAGTTAGGTTTCGTGCCGTCGCTTGTTTTGAAAACGTGCAGAAAAAAACCGCTTCATTTTCACAGAGAGCACATGAACCAGTTTGCTCCGCCATTTTTTTCAAGTTTGTGCAGCAGCGACTGTGGCGCTGTCTTATCTGGTAGATGTTAGTGCGAGTTCAGATTCGCTGCAATGGGGGACAGGTTTAACCCCATGTGGGTGACGCTGAAGTCCATCTGACATGTAGTGGACAGGCTTTTTCTGTTTTCGATGAATGGGAAATACAGCCAGTGAAGGTGACACACCACTTTCAAACGCAGCATGTATTAGTATCTCAGGGTGACCCATCAGATTCCAAAAGGAGCGTGGAAAAGTGGTTTTCAGCGGAATGACACCTATAACCCTCTGTTGTTTTACCAGCTTGGCGCATTGAGTGTGATGTAAAGGTGTATGCAACGTGAATATGTTATGCCTTTCTTGCCATTTAGATGGAGGCACGACCCAGCTCGTTTTCAAAACTCCCCACTTTGTAAGGGGTCTTCAGATTTTTACGTTTTCAGACCCCAACGGCGCGGTTACTATGTAAAACGAACCTTTGCCAAACCACCAAAAGCCAATTGTTAGCAGGTGTAAATGGCTTTTTTGGAAAGTGGGAAAGGAATATTTCTGTCACTTTGCACAAGCTAATTAGCGAATGCATATTCTGTAACACCAGGATCTACCACACATTCTAACTTCTATCCCTTCAACCCTTTTTTTTCTGAATCACTCCTGAGCTACAATTATTTTTTTTTTTAGAAATTTTGAGCCCGCGTTTGTTGGCCTACACCCCAGGATTTGGCCCCTGATGTTTGGCATGTGCAATGTTACATTAGATTTTCTTTCACCATTCATCAGATTCCAGTGAAGTCAGTCCTTGTTGTGTGTTTTTGTAATGGCGGTATGGTGAATTGGACTTCAGCCAAAGAGAACAGGGGGAATTTCACCAGCACCATTATTCAACAAGGTCAAACCCGATTTAGATTTGAAACCAAAGCCAAAACAGGGCATCTTGAAGCTGTTAGGAAACTATTCCAGATCTTAAACAGACCAGGGGGACTGTGTACATCTCCCTAATTGCACATGTCAATTTATGTACAAGCGCTTGGTTTAGTCAAGCTCCATTACTCCCCCTTTCTTTCTCTCATGCTGTTTCACTGTCACCGTCCCCCCTCCCTCATTCTCATTCTATATTGCACACATTCACACAATACATCCGGTACATGAAAATTGTTCGAGTTAAGTATGCGTAGTCTGGGCATGCTTACACAGAGGCAGGTTAACACACACTTATTCACACATGCTGAATGTTAGGCAAACTAACAACAAGTCACTGAGACAAACCATGTCAGTTCACAGCTTGACAGCTTGTTAATGTTGTGTGACTTCTCTGGGAACAAAGGATGCATTGCAGAAACTCAAGACTGCATGTAATTAATCCAAACTCAGCAATAACTCTCTCAAATATTTACTGTATTTTACTATCAGCAGTGAGGGAGACAAATGAAGAGTCGGACTAAGACCTCACACATCCATGGGAGCCTGCTGAGTCTGCAGCCAGCAGAGCAGGTGAAAGGAGTTGTTACTCACATCTTGACCATCAGGGCTTTTTATAATGCTAGAGCGGACTGACTGTGACCCTTTGGGGAGCTAGCTATAATAATGCTGTCACCACCTGGTTTGAGTGCTGAGGCTGGATAGTGTGACACAACCATCCAGCATCCATGGGAGAGTGACCAAAGCAAACAGCCTGCATACGCTGCCAGGGTTCATATACAGGACATATGTGTGTGTGTGTATGTATATAGTTACAACTTACTCGTGTGCAACATCATTCTCTATACAATTACATATTTTGTGTACTGTACATGGGGTGTCAAATTAATGCATTTATCTCAAATATGATCAAAGTGATCTTGCTGGTTGAGTTAGCTTTAACCACCTTTTTTTAATAGATGTCTTACCTGTTGCAAAAAGCACCTGTCGTAATTTTGTATCCTCCCTCTGTTCTAGAACAAAGATGTCCCCAAGTCCCCAAAATAAATATTTACAAAGCTATAGGTAATATGAACCTTGAAGACTGATATTAAAGTCCTGTGGATATCCCTCCAATATTGGTGTTCATCACTTTAAGCCTTTCATGAACACCAGAGGTGGTAATATATATATATATATATATATATATATATATATATATATATATATATATATATACACGTGCATTTAAGCACATAAGAACATATTCATACATACGTGGATACTTAGAGTTTGTATTGCACCAATAGACATTATTGTCTATTATATGTAGTTTATTGCACTGACATTATTATTGGTTGTTCGGCAGTTTAATGGATGTGGGCTGGAATGAGTACTTGTAGCGGTAGCCTGAATCTCCTGCTGGAAGGTAGAAACTAGATCTCATGGTGTAGAATGTGAGTCAGGTCCAACACTTTTTTCCGTGCCTGTCTGGTGATGGTGCACTCATAAAGCATCTGGAGGGAAGGATGGTTCCTGACCCCCATAATCTTCATGGCAGTCTGCACCAGACTGGCAATCTGTGACCTGGGCGCACAGTCAGGTTGTCATACCAAGCTGCAATGCCGTATCTGATGATACTTTCTCATGCAGAAGAGCAACATGATCCTCTGATCCACTCCATAGACTCTCAGTCTGCATAAGAAGTAAAGATGCTGTTGGAGTTTGGAGCAGAGACCTAACCACATGTACCTTCCAGCTGAGTGTGTTGTCAATGTGGATCCCCAGATACCTGTATGAACCCACCAGGCTGATGTGTTGGTTTTTAATGATGACTGGCCTGTGGTCACCAACAGTGTTTGGGTCAAATATCATCTTCTCTGTCTTCCTCACATTTTGGTCACACCACTGGACAAAGTTCTCTATTTCCAGAGGTGGAAGTAACTAAGTAGAAGTACTTACTTTGCTGTACTTAAGTACAGTTTTCAGGTATCTGTACTTTACTTGAGTATTTATTTTTCTGCCAACTTTTTACTTTTACTCCCTACATTTTTGTATAAATATCTGTACTTTATACTCTACATTCTTTGACTTCATTACTTTTTATCTCATAATTTTGGCTTTTTATCTAATAATTTTGACTTTCACTCACTCATCATCTGAAGTGACTTAATTTTCGTAATGTCACATGTTTAGTTTGAAAATAGTAATGAGTCTATTCTGAGAATGTAAGGAGTATAAAGTACACATACATATGAAAAAAATGTAGGGAGTAAAAGAAAAAAAAGATGGTAGAAAAATAAATAAAACTCAAAATGAGCTAAAAAAAGTCAAAATTACAAGAGAAAACATCAAAATTATGAGATACAAAGTCCTAAATATAAGATAAGAAATGAAGAATTGTGAGAAAAAGAGGGAAAATTATGAGATAAAAGTCCTAAGGTACTTATTTTTCATACTATCTCATCCATTGAGTTTGAAAAAGGAATGAGTCTATTCTGAGTCTGTAAGTATAAAGTACAGATATTTATGGAAAAATGGAAGGAGTAAAAGTAAAAAAAAAAGCTAAAATAATATTAAATACTCAAGTAAAGTAAAGATACCTTAAAATCTACTTAAGTACAGTAACAAAGTACTTTTACTTAGTTACTTCCCACCTCTGACTTTGAACTATTATACAGCATCCTTAAATCTGCATTAACAGTTTTATGACCACTAGAGGGCGCACAATGAGTTTATGAAGTACCTATGGAAAACAATTTAAAAAACATTTGCCTAGAGACCCACCTAGCAGATAAGTAGCCATACTAACAGGAATTGAAAGCTATGGTTTTTCATTTTTAGTTTCCACATGTACTGAGAAATATATCTGCCTCTTCATTCCCCCACTTCCTTCACCAGCCTACTGTGTTAAAGTTTAATGATGGGAATGTAAAGTATAGTTTATTTATCAAGGCTTCCACAAACAGCTGTCTGATGTGACTGGAACTGAGCTTGAGAAAAAGTTTTTGCAGACATGAAAACCAAACAAACTAAGAATCTCTATAGAGCAGATTTTTCCTTTGTAGGTTTGTCATGATGAGCAACAGGACCATGAAACCTATATCTTTTGCTGTCTTTCTTCGGTTTCTATTCTGACTAATGTTTTTTCTTTAATTCTCAGAAATTTTCCACCACATGAATAAGGTCGGAAAGCGCAGCATGTCCTTAAAAAGCACAGTAAAAACATCAATTTTGTGAAAATGATGGTTTTTTTCCCCTTCAAGTGAGGTTCAAAGTGTGTGGTTAGAGGATAAAACTTTATTATAGAAGCAGCGTTATTGTTATTACAATAACACTTTCATATATTATCCACTGTCTTATTTCTTTGTTTATATCTTTGTGTGCAACGTTGCCTTTACTTACATTGACTTTTTTTTTTTTTTTTTTTTTTTAATGATAAACCATTTTAACCAGTGACCCATAGGAGTATCTTTAAATAAAGTATGAGATGAAGTCATTTTTGGAGAGACATGAAACTGTTTTATGCACATTAATAACAGTACATAGTATCAGTGCTCTACAAATATTTTGAAAGTATTTGCTTCAGACATTAAATGTGATAAATCTTACATACTTTAATAAGATGAATCAGAAAATAAATGTCTTTAGTGCTGGTTAGTTCATGTTTTTAATATATATGATGGTGTGTTATTCCACATATATGGTGGTTTATGTACATGTATACAATGGATTAGTAAATATTCCATTAGAAATAACCTGTAAAGTGAATGGATCATAATGTGCAGACAGTGTTTTGAAGTAGATCTGAGACCAATATTCCTTTGGACTAAAACCTATTGTCTTGTTAATTCTAAGAATTTCACATTTTGACCCTAGACTTATCTTATAAACTTGAGCCAACCAGCATTTAAGACTTGAGTTTTCTTTATCAGTAACACACATGTGGTAACATTTCATTAGTTGTATTCCGGAAGAATTTTACTTGTAGAGCAGTGTAATATATGTATTTATTAAAATGCCTGATCTTTTTTGTCAGTGCATTCTTTGAAACAATTATAATGTGTAAAATAAAAAATAAAAAATCACAGCCTTTTTCCAGAAGTAAAACAGTCAGAGACAGCAGACCTCCGCCAAGACTTGATATGGCGTCATATGACGTCAAAACGTGATGTGATGGAGCCATAGGTGTTGACCCATTTAGTGTCTGAAGGTGAGACGATGTGAATGAAACAAACGGCGAGATTCTATCTTGTCTGAATCCTGAGATATTACCACTGATGTGTTTTAGCTGTTGACCTTTAGTGTGACCTTTGACCTTCATTGTTAAAAATCTAATGGGTTCTTCCTTGACCCATTATCTATCATTCCTGAACGTTTCATCAAATTCTGTTCAGAACTAATAATGGATTAGATTTCTATAGCGCTTTTCAATGCACCCAAAGCACTTAACATTAGTGATCCATTATTCATTTACTCTCACATGCTCCCTCTGGTAAACTACATATGTAGCAACAGTTGTCCCGGAGCAGACTGACAGAAGCGTGGCAGCCATTTTATGCCTACGGTCCCTCTGACCACCACCAAATATTCATACACATTCATACACCAATGTGAGCGACACTGGAGACAAGGAGGGTGAATTGTCTTGCTCAAGGACACAATGAACTGACAACCCTTCGATTAATAAACGACACGCTCTATCAACTGAGCCATGCCCCCCCCCCCCCCTTAAATTTCTAAATTCTTGAAAAGTGCAGATTTGAACATTTCTGAGAATGAAAACATTAATTCAAACTGCTTCAGAACAACTCAGACATTTTGACATTTATGGAGTTTTCGGAGTCCATGTTACAGGCTATTATACTTGTTAATAGCTTTTTTTTTTTTTTTTTAAGAAATCTTAGCAGTCTGAAACACTTCCTGTCCAGCTGATGACACAAAACTTATCTTGGAAACTTTAGCCAACCAGCATTTAAGACTTTTTTTTTTCTCTTTTATCAGTAACATACATGTAACATTTCATTATTTTTTTTCTGGAACCATTTTACTTGTAGACCAGTGTTATTGCATTTTAGTGGGTAAAAACATTGTTCCTCATATTAGTAAAACAAACAGAATATACACCAGACTTTCGTAATAAAATCAGTATATTACTTCCTTTACATTTTATATACTGTGCTTATGGTGATGAACAGCACCAGAATAATAAAAAAAATGACCCTATTCTTCCTCTAATTTTGTATTTTACACTGGTCTTGCCTTGTTCTCAAATGCATTTTTACTCTTTTTTTATTTCAAGCCCAGTCAAAACCTTATCTGTTGGGATAATATAATGCAGAGGTCACCAGTCTTAGACCTTGAGGGCTGGTATCCTGCATGTTTTAGATGTATCCCTCTCCCAACACAACTGATTGAAATGATAAACCTGTCATCAAACTCTGCTGGAGCCTGATAAGAACCATCAGGTGTCCTGGAAGAAGAAAACATCTAAAACATGCAGGATACCAGCCCTAAAGGACCAGGATTGGTGACCCCTGGACTAATTTGTGTATTTTCAAAATGTGCTCAAAGATCTCGTACCCTACCTTTGAGAATGACCATTTTGACTCTCTCACGTGTGTCTCCTAAAACTGTGTAGTTTTCATGTTTTTCTCTCTCTCTTCTCTCATGTGTTGTGCCCTTTCTCTTCACTTTTCCACGTGTTAATAGGTTGATTTCATGTGACGTCACATTGCGATATAGTCACCGCGCCATTTTCAGATGGAGGGCAGAAACTGAAGCCAAGTGAGTTATGTTTTGTGTAGTTTACAGCTGCGACAATTGTTCAAACTGAGAGAAGGAAAAGGTATTTTTTTAGAGTACCAAAGATTACCATTAACAAAGGTGAGAAATGTGAAAAGGCGCACAGAAAAACGCCATACAAAGTGGATTTTAAATCTGCGTTTGCAGTCGGGAGGAGCAGAGTCTGCTAATGCTAATGCCTGTGTGTGCAGTGACCACTTTGTCAGAGGTATGTTCCAAAGCTAACTTTTTTTTATAGATGTGCTATATATCACTAGGTTCTGGTTAAATGTTCATTTACACTGTTGTAATATGGTTTACCTAGACACATCAAGATGCGTTTCATGTTTGTTGACAATAGTTGCTACTGCTAGAGGCTAGCAGCGTGACTAATGTAGGCAAACATGCAACGCATCTTGATGTTGCATCTTTACAAGTAAAATACTCAAGCTGGTGAAGACCAAATAATAATAATAAATAATTATCGCTGTGCCTTTTGGTAACGAGGTTGTGGAGCCACCCGCTAACAAAAAAGTTCTATGGCTCCAAAGTTTTCTAAGTTTTCATCTCCTGCTGGTGTAGTAGGATGTCTGCAGGACCAGGTAGCTATTAGTAATATGCACAGCAGAGATTGTTGGCAAATGTTTGGGTTCTGTCAAAAACTCATTAATTTTCATCAGACATGGGCCATGCCCAATACATTTTTAACTAACTGTATGTATCTCTGTTTCCACACTGGATCTAAATCCATACAATAAGCACAATCTCTTCAATGGTTTCTTCCATAGCGACATAATACACAGTTACTTCCTGTCCTCCAGCTGAAGTCACGATGTCATCATAGTCACGTGACTGAAATCTACCTATGTTCGTCATTCTTCCTAGCGAGTTTACCTGCCGGCAGTTTCTGCCTGGCTGCCATATGGCCGGTTTTGTCCACCCGTTCCCAAAACTGCTTTTCCCTTTTCAGTACCTTTATTTCCAGACAAAATTGTACTCCAACCATTCCTTGCCTACAGTATACTGAATAGCCTGAGTTCTTGCATATCTATGTATGACCTGGACTGTTCTTTGACTGACCTCTGCCTATCCCTAGTCTAGTTCTGGACATTGGAAGACATCTCAGTTCGAGGTCAGCTTACCCCATTCTGGAGGTTGGAGCCTGAACGTGTCAAGACCTTCGTCACCCGTCCCGTCGTTTGTTGGTGTTTGTTCATAAATTCACTTTTACCATATTTCTGGTCTTGTTGTCTCGCATTTTGGTTCAGTACTCCATGTTTGGTCATCATAATCTCTTAATATGTATGTCTTTGGATGGTGGGAGGAAGCCAGAGTACCTAAATAGAATCCACCCAGACCTGGGGAGAACATGCAAACAGAAAGAACCACAAATAAAACTTCTTCCTGTCAAGTCATAATAACTTTTACTTTACCTTTACTTTAAAACTGACTCTCCCATCTCAGGAGATAGAGATGGTTTTATTGATGCCACAAAATATTGGTTTGTATCCAATATGCTTGAATTGGCATTGAGGGAATATATACACTATCTTGGCTTTTCTGTAACAAAAATGGTTTAATACGAACCTGTGGCATAATACTAAATCAGAAATTGTGACCTTTTATCTCATAATTTTAACCTTTATCTTATAATTTTGACTTTTCTGTCATAATTTTTACTTTTTATCTCATAATTCTGAAATTTTTCTTATAATTTTTAAATTTTCAGATTCATCCATAACACAAAAAAATGCAGTTTTACTTTATTACAATTGAGAAGTTGTACTTTTTTTTTACATTTACTTCAGTAAATGAGTTGAATAAGTACTTCTACTTTTACCTGAGTGTTTTTTCCACACAAATAGTTGTACTTCTACTTAAGTACAGAATATGAGTACTTTGACCACCTCTGATGGAAACTCTCAAGGAATAGTACGTGGTCCCTGAGCTGACTCGAGTCAAATAGAGTGGATCCAATACCATGTAGTGGAAACGCATCATTCGTCTCGACTCGTGCAAGTCTTGGTTTGGTCTCGGTCTCTATATACTCCGGTCTTTTCCTTGATCTAGTATTGGTTTAGTTGATCTTGACTTCAGCAATGGGACATTCCATTCAGATTCATTGCTATAAATACAACTACCATAAAAATCCATTTGAAAACATGCCTCATAAAGTAGTTTATTTTGCAGGTTTATATGTCACACTTGTGCATAAGTTCAGTGTGTTTCCACTAGTCTGCACTAAAGGTGGTGCTGAAGGGAGAGGGTGATATAAATTCACAATAGCTTCTCAGTCTCAGCAAGCTTGCTATTTTGGATATGAGTAAATAGCTGTGTTTGGAGAGCAATCATCTGGCAAACACTTTTTCATCTTGTTGGAAGATGACAGAAGGGAGAGCACACTGGCTGATTGGACTTTGGCAAACATGACCTCCTAATTAGAAATGTACGTCCAAGAAGTGGTGCATCTGACTCAACTATTTGTCTACATCTGTCTCTGAAGAAAGCTAATCTAATTTTAAAACCATTATGTTAACTGTGATAACTAACAGTAGTCCATTTTTATTATCTTATATGGATTTTCTTCAGCCAGTGTCTGGTTTTAATGGCTGGATTGCCGTTTCTGACATTGGTGTGAAACATGGTACCGGGCTATAATTAATCTAACTTAGTGTAAAGGCAGAATACCAAAGCCTTGATGTGGGCCATAATGGCTTTAAACACTAGAGGGTAGCCTATTCAAACAGGATTAGCCGTTTTAAACTTCACACAGATAAAATTACCCTGCCCCACCAAATATTTCAATGGTGGAGAGATAGGGCCATTAAAATACCTTGAAAAGGTCACAGAAAGCTAACTTCAAGGTTTGTTGTCTCTCCACTTCGGAGCTCTGCTGAGAGCTGGTTGGGACGTCTTATGAGCTTTGCAAAGAGGGGGGTCCTGCCATTCTACAGGTTCACAGGAAAGATGGCCAAACATGTTTGCTCATGCCATGGGACACAATGTTTTCAGAGGAACAGCAGGAGCAGATGAGGGGGTGGGGGTGGGGGGGGGAGTGGAAGAGAGGGAGGAGAGAAAAAAGGTCTGAAGAAGAAGTCTGGTGGCCACATGTCGCTTTGTGCTGGTCTGTGCGAGGATATTGTTGGGTAGACTTTCATACCAAACATCAGCGCAGAGGCTGAAAATAAGCCCTGTCCAAATACAGGGGTGGGTAGTGGACTAGTGCAGACAGGTCCCAGACAGACCATCCACCTCTAACCTCCCTTCAGCGCCAGACCTCGACCCTGACCTCGAGCCTGGACGCCCAACACTGGCTTCTGACTACAGCCACTTGAAGCCAGTGCTTTTTTCTGCTGTCAAACCTCAGTTTCAAATAAAATAATTGTTTCCTCTTAACCCTCCTGTTATGTCTCATCTCGTTATCTGAACCCACTTGATCCTCACTAGAGTTGCGGGGGTCTGTGGGGGCCTTATCCAGCTACAGTGGGTGAAGGCGGGGTACATGGAGAATGGGTCTCCAGTTCATCTCGGGGCTGAACATATATAGACAATCACTCACATTCACACCTATGGGCAATTTAGGGAGAACATGCAAACTCCACACAGAAAGGTCTGGTGTGGGATTCGAACCAGGGCCCTTCTTGCTGTGAGGCACGAGTGCTAACCACTGATCCAGAATCAAGGATCTCTTTTGGATCATCACCAAAATCTAAGATAAGATGAGATATTCCCTTATTAGTCTCACTAGGGGAAATTCCAGGTTTACAGCAAGAAAAAAAACAAAGAACACAAGAGCAGCACAGCAAACATATATGATATAAAAACTAGCAATTTCTATGCACACTATATACACTATTTACACTATTGCACATGAGATTAATTACACTGTTTATTGCACATATTGCATGTTATTTGTTGAAATTTCTGTTGTGGATCCTGACAGCTGCAGGAAGGTAGGACCTGTGATACCTAATTATTTGTTTCTTGTGAGACCCCCAACATGTCATGAAATTTTCATCAAAATCTGTCCATAACTTTGTGAGTTATCTTGCTAACTAGCAGTCAGACAGACAAACAGACAGTCAAACAAAACTCAGGCAAAAACATAACCTCATTGGCAGAAGTAATAAAATGTTTTTGAAATTCTACGTATAATGGGACTATTATATAAGATCAATAGTAACATTTCCAAATGCAAAATAACAGAATGTCATGGAATAATGTGAATTTGTAAAGATTATTGTCAATTTTGGCTGTTAGTAGCTCATTTTGATGGGGTGCCCGTTTTGACAGAACACCAGATTCAGGAAAAAAGTTTAGATTTCAGGGCTGTCCCAATTTTTGGGGATGTCTGGTCACTACCTAGGACAATGGCACTGCAATGAAACCACAGTGGTGGTATCCTTACACTGAAATACCACTGACTGTTGCTTGGGTTGGCAACAAAAACCTTGGGTTCTACATACTTATGCTGAAGTTCTTTTAAAAGTACAGTCATTCATGTTTTCTGGAACTTATTTATTTTATTTAAACTATCTAATAAGTGATCCAGTGGTCCATCTTTATCTCTCTCCAGCCCCATGATATGATTACCTCTATTACCAAAAGAAAAAAAAAACAACACAGTGTTGGGTAAGGTGTCCAAGAGATAGATGAGAATCCATTAATTAAAGGCTGACATGATGGTGACAAAATCTAGTTTTAAGCCTGTGTGTAATAATAGTGGACAAGGAAAAACAAAACAAAACGAAAAAAAAACATGAACCTTAACTTTTTCACAAAATATGCTTTCATATAATTTTTGAATTTGTTCATCACTGACAACACTGAGACGCCTTTAAATGCTCATACATACTGTAACTCGTAGCAGAGAAAAAGGCTTCAGTGACAAATCATGTGTGCAGTGTCCTTAAACTGAACACAACTGTTTTCATAGAATTTCACACAGCCCAATAAGCATAACAGACTGATTCTACAGATGAAAAACACATTCCATCTTTGGACTATAGAGCACATAAACTGTATAGAGTTACAAAATATTGAACAAATCACAGCGCTTTTAGTAGGGTGGCCTTGTTTGCATTTTTAAAAAAAATTTTTTTTGCCATGTTCAGGCAGTGAAAGTCAACATTACTCTGTGTCACACACTAGTGTAATGCACTAAATTAAAACCTACTGTTCCACATATGAGATTATGTATTTTCAAAGACTAACTGTTCAAAGACAATGCCAGATTTCTATAGTTATGAGCCTCTACTAAAGTCATACACTACAGGACAGAGGTGAGAAGTAACTACGTAGAAGTACTTCATTACTGATATAGATTTTTTTCTAAGTATCTGTACTTTACTTGAATATTTATTTTTCTGGCAATGTTTTACTTTTACTCCCTACATTTTAATATAGATATCTGTACTTTATACTCCTTATACTCCCTACATATTTTTGTGGGTTACCTGTTGTGTACCAGACCTGGTCTTGGATGGAAACTTTTCTGGTTTTTCCTGGTGAAATAAGTCTTGTTTCTTTCATGGTAAAAAAGGGGGAAAAAAAACAGTTTTACTATTTACTTTAGTGCTTTATTACAAATTAGATTTTTTTTTCTTTTGTAAAGGAGTTGAATCAGTACTTCTACTTTTACCAGAGTATTTTTCACACAAATAGGTGTACTACTTTGACCACCTCTGTTATCGGAAACTAAAAATATACAAAACCCTACTCTCTAGGACGCTATGTAAATCATGGTAGAAAACTACATTTGCAAAATATAACAGCAACAATAGCAGTCCTTTGCTGCCATATTAGGAGCAGACATGTCTATATTAGTGTCAGAGACACCCAGAGGTATGTCACATTACCACACAGTAAAACAGCTTAAAGAGTACCTTAATTGCTCGGTTGCTATCCTTTGAAAAGCTCTGTTTCTTTAGGAGGAAAATTTCCAAAGGCAGAGGAGCTTAGGCTGAAGCAGAAGGAGAGAGCCACATCAAACGAGAAATGTGCATGAATCTGTCAACAATGAAGGGCTATTACTACAGTAGCAGCACCCTGCCTTAGGGAATATGCTGTCAGCTTCCTCATTAAAAGACTGACCTGGGCAGGAGACCGCCTCGGGTTAACTTCCATTTTCAGATTGACTCTGCAGCTACCGTCATTTGAAAAACAGAAAGATTAGTTTAGATTTGAATAATTGGCACTTTACAATCATGTTTACATGCGCTTAGAGAAATTTGAATTACTGCCCTAGTCTGATTAAAGTCAAAAGTTTTCAAAGCCATGTAAACACCTTAATCAGAATATAATAATATAATATAAATATAATAAAATTTATCCGTGCTTGTAAACACCTTCCAACCTTAGCTTAGTTAAGACTCTTCCACAGGTGACCAGAGACACTGATGATAGGATGCAGGATAACATGTACGTTACTGTAATTTAACATATGAAATATACTGCATGGTTGTGGTCCACATCTTCTCTGGGTGTTGTCCTCCTCCTACTACGTCTGCTTCAAATCTGACACTTTTGTTTAGTTATTAGCTGCTTTCTCACAGTAGGAACCATTTGTAGTTCCTAGAACCTTTTTAGTTCCTGGAATCTTTTTTCAGCCTTTTCCACAGCATAGGAACTACATAGCTCCTAGAATCTTTTTAGTTCCTCCTGGCAAACAGGGTATTTTTTAGTTCTCTAGCATCTGTGTAGCATCAGCTGTGTGTTGGGGGGGGGGGGGGATACGGAGAAAATAATCAATAAACGGACTGATGACGCGGTTTTGTTTTTTGGGTTAATGCTATTAAATTATCATACGTCGTAGTATCACCTGCTGCTGGATTCTTTGTCTCCTAATTCTTTCTCCATTCTTGACATTAGACGCTGTATTTGACCATAATTAACATTCCTGTGATACAGAACATAAACACTGTGCCCTCCTCATTCTATATTTTAGTTTATAGTAGCTCTGTCTTCTACTTCCTTGTGTAATTGTTGAATTTAGTGCTTAAAGAAAACATCATTGTGGTGGACGTTCGTGTCACATTAACCCCTCCCATGGTTCCTACTGCCCTGTTGGAATGCTAACCCGAAGGTTCCCTAGGAACTATATAGTTTTAAGAACTATTTAGTTCCTAGAACTAACATCTCAGAACTATTCTGTGGGAAAGCACCTATTGTTCTTCTTCTATGGTGCCAACCAGAAACATGCTAAAGCGAAAGGCCGTGCATTGCCACCTCGTGTCTGGAAGTCTAGTGTACCTCACTCAATACTTCAAATTTCTCCAGTGCAAATAAACTCGCATTTCTGGGAAACTCCAATTAATCAGGCCATGGCAACAATTCAAATTTCTAAGTGCATGTAAATGTACTGAGTAACGGTGCCCTTATACAGGATTTATACACATACGTACATACATACATACATACATACACACACACACACACACTATATATATATATATATATATATATATATATATATATATATGTGTGTGTGTTAGCAATTATTAATTAAATAGAGAATTACGCTTCAGTCGGTAACACCCTTGCAAATAAAGGTCAAAATAAAAATAAAAAACTGCAGGCTTGAGACATTTTGGAGAATGTGTAAATGCAACAAGTCTGTGTTCCCATCACTACACCAGAGTGAGATCCAGGAAGCTTTTACTCCCACCTCATCAAAGTTTTAAATTAGAGACAGCTTTATAGCAATGAGTCAGTAAACACTGATGTTTTCATGATACATGGGCATCCATACTCTGGTCCTGGAAACAGAGCCGTGGCTCCAAGTCTTTGATGGCTTGGGAGTGGAATTTGATTTGGCACACCCCCTTCACCTCCTTTCTGCCAATAGTACTGAATGAAAAACACTCTATGCCCTTTATCCTGACACTGTTTTGTTTTTTTTAATCAATAAAGAAACAAGTGTTCTAATCAATCATTAATGGAACTGATGGTGCTTCCATCAAAATGTACAGAAATGTTCTAAATGTGAAGCTTGTGTCTGGGTTCTTCTGGGAACAGAGGCAGGAAGTAACTAAGTAGAAGTACTTTGTTACTGTACTTTAGTCGTGTTTTAGGTATCTATACTTTACTTCTGGGTTCAATTCCAACGGAACCTTTCTGTGTGGAATTTGTATGTTCTTCCTCCCACCATCCAAACACATGCACTGATAATAATATAAATGTCCCATAGGTGTGAATGTGAGCGTGATTGTTAATCTTGCCCCCAATTATTGTAATCCCCTTGTGTGTCTGTGAGTCTGTGTGTGTGTGTGTGTGTGTGTGTGTGTGTGTGTGTCCGCAGAGACGTATCGTACTATAACTCAATAACTCTACCTGTGATTTTCCCATAATGTCAACACATTGGAAAAACTGAAACAAATTAAATAATGAAATAAATAATTCCTTGACAATGAACTCGCGAGTCATAGCACACAAGTCTCAAGTCTTTGTTTGTGCGACTCAAGTCCATGTCTCAGACTTGAGTACCCATGTCTGTTTACCAGAGTATTTTTTCAAACAAAAAGCCGTACTTCTACTTAAGTATAGAATGTGAGTACTTTGACCACCTCTGCTCGTGTGGATGAAGTGGGTTCAGAAAATGAGTGAATGAAAAAAGGTAAAACTAAAATGATGGGAAACCAAATTCTAATTCTAGTTATTTCCTTTTTTAAATGTAATTTTAGTTATGTAGGTTTTTTTTTTTTTTTTTTTTTTTTTGCATTTTTTTGTGGTTATTTATTACTGTTTTGGTAATTTTTCTACATTTAATATTGTATTTTATTATTTTTTCTTCCTTTTTGTTCCTTTTGTGTCTCACTTTGTTCATGTTACTTATAATTTTATTAGTTTTTGTTGGTTTTTATTGATCACTTTGGCTCTTTTTGTTCATTTTGTTGCTTATTTTATTCTTTTTTGACAGGAAATTCTCAGGAGTTAAAGGGTTAAAGGACAGATGTTCAGGGGAAAAACTGAGTCTGCTACACCGAAATCAATGTGTAAGTTATTATCACAGATGAGGTTACTGACACAGCTGTTAACTTAATAATGAGCTTATGTAACATTAACAAACATGAGGTCTGCGAATCCATTTACCAACGTCACATGAGCACATGCAAATTACACATACAGAACTTTTATCAGGGAATAAAATGTGGAAAAAGTGGAAAGTAACAGGTGACTATCATATCTTTATGATTTCCAAATATGTGAACCCATAAAGACCCAAACATCCACCATCCACTAAAACCCTATCAATACATGTAAATAGTTAGTGTAAAATGCAGTTTTCTGTCATTTCATGGTCATCAGATATGATCTGTTTAAACTTTAAGAGGGTTCTTAGTTACCATGGAAACACTGTTATCTTCTACAATATTGATTCACCTGTAAAAACCCATGGAGTTTGATGTTGGAGAGGCTTATTTAGTTAGTTTAGTTAGTTTAGTTAGTGACATATTTGTTAAAACAGGTATCTTTTTTTCAGTTTTCTCTGTTTTTGATGGAATAATTTTATTATTCTAACTTTTCATGAACATCTCAATGAAATGTAGGAAATTAAATATAGGATAATACATAATTTACATTTAAAAATGTAACTAAAAGTAATTAAGTACTTGGTTACTGTTTTTTTTTTTAGATCTGTACTTAAGTATATATTTTTCTGCACACTTTTTACTTTTACTCCGTACATTTTTGTATAAATATCTGTATTGTATAAATATACTCTTTACATGATCAGAATAGACTCATTACTAAGCCAAACTAAACAGATGTGACAACAAAAAAACAAGTCACTTCAGACTTTTGTCATAATTTCAACTATTTTTCTCATGATTCTGCATTTCTTATCTCATATTTATGACTTTTTAATCCCATAATTTTGAGAAGGACCATAGAGTCAGTACCAGAATCTGGCATGGCTCCACTTTTGACTAAATTTACAATCTTCTTTTGTTTTTTTTATGTGCTTGCCCACTACCTACCTGCATTTCGTTTCAATAATTATCTTGATTGGAAACTGCAGAAACATTTTAAAATTCTTTTCATTTATTTAGTTATTTTTAATGGAATATCCCTTGCAATGGACAGTATATTTAAGGAAAACTGTCCAACTTTTGTCCCCTGCAGAGGACAAAAATGCATTGCTGAGTCTCAGAATGATATATAGTATTTTTAATTTAACTTAACTTAATTTCATTTAATTTTATTCATTTATTTTTTATTGATAAATTTTTCCCATCCCTACGTATTTTTGTGGGTTACCTGTTCAGTACCAGACTTGGTGCTGGATGGAAACTTATAAAAAATTTTCCTCGTGAAATAACGGTTACATTCATGGCAAAAAAAAAATGCAGTTTTATTTTTTACTTTTGTATTTTATTACAATTCAGAAGTTGTACTTTTTTTTTTTTAGCTTTTACTTCAGTAAAGGAGTTGAATCAGTACTTCTACTTTTACCAGAGTATTTTTCACACAAGTAGCTGTACTTCTACTCAAGTACAGAATGTGAGTACTTTTCTTATGTTGGATAAGCTTCAAACAACTCTAGTGAGGATAAAGCAGGTTCAGAAAATGAATGAATGATATTAAATCAGTTAAAAAATGTTAAATAGAGATAAAACAATTAATATGGGAACTGACATAACTGTAGTAACTGGGTCTTTAAAGGTTAATATTTTAATCATAAACTATTGATAGATACTTTATACGGGTAGTTTTATAGTACCCAGTAGAGGGGTGTGTGTGTGTGTGTGTGTGTGTGTGTGTGTGTGTGTGTGTGTGGGGGCGGGCGAAGGGCAACGACTTGATAAACAGCTTATTTGTGCTCGCATCCTGTCGAAGAAATTAGAAACACAAACACATCAAATCTTAAACAAGCTTCCCACATCCAACTTCTGCGAGCAATTAGAAAAGCATCAGTACCATTACACACCAACTCTGACACGCTATGTACAAACCCTTCACCTTCTTCAATGAGTAAACACACACACACACACACACACACACACACACACACACACACACACATGTTGGGTAGTGAGTTTAAACACTTATTTTTTAAGTAAAATAAAAACATAAGAATAAAGATAATGATGAAGAATTAAATTAAAAATGAATGAGTAAAACAAATAATTAAAATAAAAAAAACAGAATAAATAATAATGATTAAATGGGTTAAAAAAACATAAAATTGAATACATTAATTTTAAAAAAAGTAAACACATCTTCAAACCTTTGGAAAATTACATATTTCACTTTGCACCTGTTTCCCTCATGCTTTATGGGGACTTCTGAAATTTTTTTTATGTAGTTATAGGGTCACATCATTTCAATTTTACTAGTAGGGACCTTTGTTTATATTTAACCCTGAATTTTGGTCCTCATAGTGTCAGAGGTCCCCATGGTGTTACTGTGTAACCAGATCAATGTCCCCATAAAGATAGGAATAAAAGTAAACAGACATGCAGATAAAATAAAGTGTATTTGTGGTTAAAATGTTAAATAAGCAGATGATGCTTTAATTCACAATTCAAGTAAATCCATAAATGACTCGTTTTACTTGATACTCTCATCTGTTATTCTTATCTTATTCCTGGTGATCAGGACGAGTCCTACACTCGGCACAGTGAAAGTTTCAATTTTATTATCTGTTAGTTTTTCAATATTTAAGTTGTTTTTTTGCTCTTTTACAGAGAAATATATTATCTGTTCTGTAAAGTGTCAAGTGCAAGCACTGCGTAAAAAGCACTACATATATTTGTCATTTGTTGTTGCTAAGTGTTGAGCATATTTACACTTAATATTTCAACCTGACATTGTAGGGACCACATGTGCAGACCCTTATAATGTGAGCCAGGTCATTTGTTTGACATGTTAGTGTCTTTAAGAAGTTCACCAGGGACTTTTACTGACCAGTGAATTAGAAGATTCATTCATGCTAATGCTATTACATGCTAATTCACGGTTGTCATTTAAACACATCTAAAGTATATTTCCACATAATATTTCGGCCTGACAATGTAGGGACCACATGTACAGACCCTTATAATGTGAGCCAGCTGGTTTGTTCGACATGTTAGTGCCTTAAAGAGAGACTTTTACTGACCAGAGAATTAGCCGATTAATTCATGCTAATGCTATCAGGGTGATGGCCAATCTGAAACGCAGTGAAATCTCGTGGGATGATATTTCACGAGAGTTACGACACTCAATGGAAACACGTTCAAAGCGCAAATATAGTTTGTCGAAATTTTTGGAATATAGGTATTGTTTTGCGGAAAAACTGTAATGGAAACGCAGCTAATGTAAGAGTAATAGTGTTGCGATGTTGGGAGAGATTAACAAAACCCATGAATATACAAGTGAACAGCTGTAGAATAACTGTCCATCAAAGGGTTAGTGTAGAGGTCATTGTATGTAAGGCTCATTCAAAAGATAATACATTGATTTTAAATTCGATTAGACAAAAGTATCATCAGTCAAGTCTCCACCTTCCTCTTCGTCTTCTCAGTTTTTCTTCTCTCCATCTCTGTGTCGAACTTGGCAGAATAACACCGTTTATCATTATCACCCCCTCTCACCTGAGACCTCACCTCTTGCCTCCTTTCTCTCTCTCTCTCTCTCTCTCTCTCTCTACTTCCTGACACCCCCACCCCTCTCAGCCCTTTCACCCTTCCTCTCCCCTGCCACTACCCATCCCTTCACACATTCTCCCCCACCACCCCCTCCTCACCTCCTTACCACCTAGTGAGCACATTTCCTTACTCCCTCCTCACCAACAAAGGAGGAAAAAAAAAAAGCTTTTACTCATTAGCGGATGACCCTTGCCCCTAGGCCACATTTTAAGAGGCTCTACTTGACTCCTGACATGGCCGTCAGCAATCAAAGCGTGTGCGTTCGGTGACTATAGAGCTGAAAAAGCGGGGGAAAGGCCACAGAGTATTGATGCAGGGCTGGATGTGTGTGTGACAGCGTTCTGACAGGAGACAGACAGGTTCACTAACTACTGCACAACCTCTGCAGTGGTTCTTCTGTCCCCGGGGCTGGACTCTGCTGACAGTTACCCAGCCCCCCCCCTCCCACCCTGAAGGAGATGGATCACTCTTGGTCCTCGTGTGGCCCATTTGCAGGAGCACCATTAGCTTTATCACCGCTGTGCAGAGGTGGTAAAAGTACTCGCATTCTGTACTTAAGTAGAAGTACAGCTACTGGTGTGAAAAAATACTCTGGTAAAAGTAGAAGTACTGATTCAACTCCTTTGACTGAAGTAAACGTAAAAAAAAAAAAAAAAAAAAAGTACAGCTTTTCGATTGTAATAGAGTGGGGGAAAAAAGTAGAACTGCATTTTTTGACATGAATGAAATAATCAGAGGTTGAAGTAACTAAGTAGAAGTACTTTCTTTACTGCACTTAAGTGGGTTTTTTAGGTATCTGTACTTTACTTGAGTATTTATTTTCTAGCCACTTTTACTTCCTACATTTTTGTATAAATATCTGTAATTTATACTCTTTACATGTATATAAATATCTGTACTTTATAGTCTTTACATTCTCGGAATAGACTCATTACGTTTTCAAACTAGACAAATGTGACAGTATGAAAAATAAGCCGTAAATCAGAAATTGTGTCTGACTATATCATAATTTTAACTTTCTTAAATTATTATTTATTCTATTTCTTTATTTTTATTTTGTTATTGTTAAATTATTATTTTTAAATTTATTAAGTTTTATATTTTTATTTAATTGTATTTTCTATTTATTATTATTTATATTATTATTCTGTTTTATTAAAATGTACACTCACTAACCAATGGCTACTTGATTACAAACCTGGTCCTCATGAGACATGAAAACGTGTGTGTGTGTGTGTGTGTGTGTGTGTGTGTGTGTGTGTGTGTGTGTGTGTGTGTCAGTGTGCCAGTGGCGGGCTGTTTGAAGCCTCTCATGGTTCTTTTGGTGCTCTCCAGGAAACGTTTGTCTGTGCATTGGATGAGCTCCTCCAGATGTTCCCATAATTCCTCTGGATGTGTACGTGCATGTCCCGGCAGTGTAAGTATATGTGGACATTTAAGTGTATGTGTGAGTGCGTCTATGTGTTTAGACAGAGATACAGAGAAGGGGCGGCCGTGTTCCAATTAGAGATGGGTAAACTGTTGATGTAAAAGAAACTAAAGCTAACATTTACAGGCCGTGACTCTGTGATGTCTCCCATTGTGACTTAGGTCTGCTCTGTGGCAGCCAGCCTAAAGCACAGTACAGACACCACAAGGCTCCCACGGATTGTTATTAAATTCCACCTTATGCTTTCCAAAGTGCACTCCAGTGCTCTAAACACATTTTAATGTACAATCAGAGCAGAAAACACTTAAGATTTTTCCTGTCTCAACTCTTAACTGCTCGGTGTAAGTGCTGCTGAGTCAAAGGCAGGGGAAGATCTGTGGGTGTCTGTGACCTTTGACCCCCACGTGGACAGATGAGGGACTAAACTAACTGACCACAAAAATTAAGAGACAAACCTATGTGCAGAAAAGGTGGACATATTTTTACCATTTGTCAGGGCTTCAGTGGAAAATCAGAATACAGTGGTACCTCAATTTACGAAAAACCCAGGTAAAGAATAATCCGAGTAATGAAAAACCTTTACGTCAATTTTTCATCTCTGAATACGGAAGAAAATTTAATTTACGAAACTGAAACCCCAGAGACGTAAATACAGTACTGTACGTATCATCCCATTGGCTATGAGGGAGCTACCAATGATGCTTTTGGTGACCTTTGACCCTCATTTATCACAGAGTTCTAACGGGTATAAAGGACAGAGTTACTGCTGTTTGGTGAGTTTTTCCCAGTGTGTTCATTGAAACTTTATTACAGTACATATTTGTTATTCATTATGAGCCCAAAGAAAATGATTCCTGGTGCAAATGAAAAGGAGTGGGCTGTGTTATCAATAGAAGTGAAACATGAGATGATAAAAAAAAAAAAGGAGAAGGCAGCCATTATTTCATCAGCACAAATAAGACATGCTGGACACATTTCCCCACTGAGACCAATAAATTAAATTTAAAATCTAAATGTTCTTTTACTTTTAACACATATTTCATACACAATCTGTATACTTTTATAATCTTAAAGGGTTTAGGGGGTAGTATTGGGGGGCCTTGGAACGAATCACATGTAAAATGCGACTATTTAAGAAAAATTCGCAGAACAAAACCACTTCTGGAATGAAATTATTTTGTAAATTCAGATATGTGACCCACCACCACGAAACCAGGCATATGTGTCTGGAAATCCAAACTGAGTTATCTGTGTAGCTTGTTAGAGTGGAAACTAAGGTTTAAGATGGTGAAAAAATTATGTTTCTATCACAAGTAGAACCAAAGTTATGGTCATTTTAATATCCACATTTGGACATATTTTGCAATTTGCATATTTTTAGATATTGTCCGTTAAAGTTTTGGACTGTTTTGGGGTAGGAAGTCCTTAGCAACGCATAATAATTCGTATCCGATTGACAAAAATTATTCACAGATGTTAAAGGACACTCTGATGGACATGTCACAGAAGTTTTATATATTATAATAATAGGACAGAAGTGCGACGTATTATAATCATTTGGCTTACGCCATTGGACAGAGCATTCAATATAGGCTTTTACCTCGTACCGAACACTTGGGTGTTTACCCACGGAACGGAGATCGGTTTGTTCGGCGAAAAGAGGTGGAAGTCGTCTTTGTCTTTGCTCAGCAATCCCTGAACTTTTGTCGCCGCATAAATAATTGACTCAATAAACACCTTTATTGATTGGATTTCAATGTAATGACCACAGGAACTGAAAATAGAGGTGTTACGGTACCGTTTTTTGATAAGATGTAAACACAAATAAGAAATCGCCTTCCAGCCTAAATTTGGCTGTAGCTCTGAACGGCTCAGCGCGACTTATGCCTGGTTTCATGGTGGCGGGTCACATATTACTGTATTGTTACTTTGCTAGGGGGCGGCTGTGGGGCAGGTCGTCCAATGACTGAAGGGTTGGCCATTCGCTTCCCGGCTCTAGCTGTCCACATGTCGAAGTGTCCTTGGGCAAGGCACTGAACCCTGACTTAGGCTCCCAGTAGGACTGACAGAATCTTAGAAACCTACTGGTGTGTGTGTGTGTGTGTGTGTGTGTGTGTGTGTGTGTGTGTGTGTGTGTGAATCTGAGGCTCACGTAAAGCACTTTGAGTACCATGAAGGTGGAAAAGCTCTATATAAATGCAGTCCATTTACCATTTCCTTGACCTTTGGCCTGTATTCACCAAAATGTAATGGCATCTATTCTGGATCACCTTGCACCTTTCTGAAAAAAATGTCATTGAAATTGGTCCAGTAGTTTTTGAAAAACAGATGGATAAAAAAAAAATAAATCAATCAATAAATAAAAAGAACCAAACCAAAAACAATACCCCTTGCCTCTCCTCTCGTGGGGCAGGGTAATTAATCTGTTTGTGACTTTATGGGTTAATGAGGGAGACTGAGGAAGAAAATCTAAATACTGACTTCAGATTCTGTTCTCTTTAAAATGCTCAAAAATCACTGTACACTACAGCCTCTTAGTACTTTTGTTTTAGGTTTTTATTTAATGCTTTCACCTCAGATGTGTCGGTGCTGATGCGTTTTGACAAAGTGGGTTAGATTGAATATTCAGGAAAAAAAATATCAATGATTTTAAAAAAAAGTTTCTATGGAGTTTTGTTCATGTTTGTTCAATGTTTGTTCTTTTCTTAAAAAATTTAATTGTTTTTTGGGGGGGGGTAGTTTTTGTGTATTTTGTTGCTTGTTTTGTAAATATTTCTATATTTAGTGATTTTTGTTGTGTCTGTGTCTTGCTTTGTTCATTTTCATTTTGTTGCTTTATTATTATTATTTTTTTTTTTTATTTTATTGGTCACTTTTGGCTGCTTTTGTTCATTTTGTTGCTTATATTATTTTTAATGTCAGGAGTTAAAGGGTTAATAATAAATGTAATTCCGTAAAACAAAAGCCTCACACTGTTATTGTTATGATCTTACGTTTAATATTAAATTCTTTAAATTTGATCTCCAATGTGTGCAATTGTACAGGTGCAGTTAGCTTTTTCCAACAAAAATAATGTAATTGTCTGCAGGTGATTACATAAAAAAAAAAAAAAAAATGAACCAAAATGTTCTCACCTCACCTCAGAACTGAGGGTTTTCAGATAGTTTTGCTTTTAACATGTCCAGGTTTTCTGTCTGTAAGATTTCTGTCACCACCTCTGAGGAGGTTTTTTATTTCATTAGTGGTGTTAACAGCAATGAGCAACTTCTCTTCCCAGAAATAACACCCTTGTTACTTCCACAGAGTTCTTAGTGCACAGTTTTCACATGAGTTTTTTTTTTTTTTTTTTGCCTAAATACTTCCTTTATTTGTTAGTAATTTCTTTTTAAAATGTCAAGTGGGACACCCTGAAATAACATTCTTTTCTGGGAATTACTCTGCAATAGGCTTTACTTTTTTTAGATACATGTTGAGCAAAACAGAAAAACAAGATGTCTTGGAACAAAAAATTTGGTGACTAGACCCAAAAGACAAACCTAAATGTGAGAATGGACACAAACAGTGATAGAAAGACACAGGAAATGTCAGAAGGAAACTAGTATTCAGAGAACGCCGAATCTTGCCCCTATTTTGTACCAATCTCAAGTTTCTATGACAACCTGTGATTTGAACCAATAATGTGATGTTGACCTTTTGGCGACCTTGACCCTTTGACCTTTTGTAATATTGATAATTTCATTATATGTATATAGGTGTCAGTGTGTGTAATATTATGATAATATACGTTGATGATATGATGTTGACCTTTGACCTTTACTCAAATTGCATCTGATGTGCATTAGTTATATTTATATGCACATGTTATTTCATGGTGATACCTCAAGTATTCATTGAGTTATAGTATGATATGTCACCAGAGGTGGATGTTACTAAGTAAAAGTACTTTATTACTGTACTTAAGTAGATTTCTTTTTAGGTATCTGTACTTTACTTGAGTATTTATTTCTCTGGCAACTTTTTACTTTTACTCCCTACATTTGTTCATAAATACCTGTATTTTATATTCTTTATATTGATATAAATATCTAAAAGACCTTTGATCTTAAGTGTATTAAGGCCTAAAATAAACTTCGTCTGCTTACTTTACAAAATTGACCTTTGACCTTTATTTTGGGGTACACTTTGGTCATTCATAAATAACTTTGTCATGTAAGGGCATGTATTTTTCTCATGAATTCTTAATGTAAAAGAACAATGGCTTCATTCTCCAACATATAAACATATTTGATTAAAAAAAACATTTTATTTCAGAATGATTCTAAAATCATAAAAAAATACATAAAAATATTCATGTTGGTTATAAATTCTGAAAAGAATAAGGTTGAATAGACGACTACAAATGAAATGTGGTTCAAGAGGCGACAATTAAGTGTCTTTATTTTCTGGGTGAAGTAGGATTTATTTATAAATTTACTTTTTAACAATTTTAAAGAAAGTTTTATTGATTTCACCATATGAAATAACTAAAGTAGTTAAAAACCATCTAGGCTATTGAGTAATATTTTTTAGCGGTGATTTATATGTGTTTTATAGTTTAAAATGGACTTACTATGACACTACTCACACATGTGACCCAAAATATGCTCAGCACATGACATCAGGATTTTAAATATTTTATTTTATTGGTTAGACAGGATTTTAGGTGATACATTTATGGTACAATATGATTGGTTTGAGGCTTGTATTGTTTTGTTTTTTTAAGCCTTTTTTAAGCATAATTTATAAATGATGTAGTCCCATAGAGGGTGAACATCATCTTGAGTGATGGTGGAAATATTCAGGTGAATACATGCAGATCTGCTTCACTTGTAAACACATAACAATGCATCCACATGTGCAGATGACTAATACATCTGCTATATTTATGGAGATGTCAGTATTTTTCCAAGGAGTACTTGAAGAAAATCAGATGAATAAACAAAGTAAAAGAGCTGCTTATCTGCACGTACAGTAACCATCTGACATCCACTGTTTGTTTCTGTTTTCAGCTAAAGTTTAACCAGTGTAACCTCATGCACAAGGTCACTGTCCTTTAAAACTGTATTTGAAGTTGTTTTTTTTTGCTTTTTTAAATACATATATAATACCTTTTACATAATACCTGTTTGATTTAGTTCAAAAATGTAATATTTAATCTCTTATCTTGTTATTGACATTAGATTTCTATCCATAATTGACACTACCTGCCTTCATCATCACTAATACCACTACTGTCCACCTGCACTAAAATCAGATTCACCCCCCCACCCCCACGACCAAACTGAGGCTCTGCACAGGCAATTGCTCACACCTGCTGCTAATGGTACACTCATATCTATATTTGCACTGCCTTACAACAACTACCTGAAAATGCACTCATCTCCAACACTCAATGTTGTCTTGTCCTGTCAGACGGTACCATGTCAGTGGACATTATGTCCTGTCTTGTTTACCTGGTTAGTTGAGCAGCACTAGGAAAGTAGCCTTAAGCTACTGCACTTGAGTTTCAAATCTTTTTTTATTGTGAATAGTATTTTGGAAATATTCCACATCATACACATTCAGAGTTTTGTTTTAAGGAGCAGATAACAACAACAACAAACAACATAAAACAAATAACGAAACCCACACGCACACAAACGCACAACCCACCCTGGGACTTCCTGGTCTATTACGTTGTTGAGGTAATCGGATATTAATATAGATAAACAAAAAATATCTTGTAAGTATCTTGTAATATCTTGACAAAGTCAATGTGCTATAGAAGAGGATCCCAAATCTTCTCAAATGTTTCCAGTTCGTTTAATAACACAAAAGTCAGATCAAAGCTACTGCACTTGACTTATTTATTTTCACCAACTTAGCAAGGATTTTGTCTTGTTGCTCTTCTGCACTTCAATGTTCCAAGTAAATGCATAAAAGAGTGAAAAATGTAAATTCAATTCCTTTGTATGTCAAGTACATGTGAAGAATTGACAATGAAAGGACTTTGACATTCGTATAACTTTTCTGTTGTTGGTATCAGCACAGGTGGACTCACAATATATTGTATTTCCACTGTACAACTATAGTAATCTCTAACTGGTGGTTAAAGCAACACAATGGCTACATTTACATGTATTTAATTCAGAATTATTTATTCTGAATAAAATAATTCAGAATTAAAGTTGTTTCCTTCATGTTTACATGGACATGTTAATTTTGAATGAAGGTTTCCATGATAACAGGTGTATTCTGCTCTAGTTAATTGGGCTTTAAAAGGACTTTAAAAGGACTTAAAAATAAGTTTAGCACATTTTTTAGATCATTGGAGTACATACAATACATACATATAGTTGTGATTAAAATCACACTATTTGGATGCACACTGAGAAATTTCGATTTTGGCCGTTTTGAACCAAACTCTGTTAGCATGGAAGTGATTAGGGCATGTCTTTTCACTATTTTTAGACCTCTTCTAAAGTTCTAAACAATACCTCTTTGGCAGAGGTAATTAACTGTTAACATGTCAAAGGAATGATCAAATTCAGAATTAAGAGTGAAATAAACTAGTGATTTTATTTGGAATTAACTTTAATTGGGAATAGTCATTTCCAAGTAGAATTAGATGTTTACATGGTTATCTTAAAGAGGAATCAGTCTTTATTCTGAATTAATCAGGAATAGTGGTGCTTCCATGGTGGACTCTGGAATGCGTTCCGTCTTCTCTTTAGGTGTGAACTCCTCATGCTCATGGTTACACAAACACAACAGTTCCCATTTTGCGTAATTATACACAAAAGAAAACATAATTATGAATATTATATGCCATTTCTGCAATTACATCCTCCTAAACCCCCATTAATCCTTTAACCCTAATCTGTCCATAGGTGTGAGCTCACCCACATGTGTTTGTTTTGCATCTGCACTGGGGGGAAAGAAAAAAAAAAAAATTCCAACCTTCCTCAATTTCTGAAGAGGCACACTTGAGCTGTGACCTCATTTGGACTGTGAGCACCTGTGAAGTGCAAACAATTATCCCATTAGTGCTAAGAGGAGCTGCTCCAGCTCACCTCAGAAGCCCTTATCCCCGCCCCCTGCACACCAACAAGCCCTCCGTCCTCCAGACAGACAGCTTTGGTTTCTTTCTGCTCCCACATCTGAAGCTGGGGAGTGTCTTAGAGGTGTGGTAGCACTCTGAAGGGGAGAGGGAGAGGGGGGGGGGGGTCACGGGGATCAATGGTGTTTCTCCTGGTTGACAAAGCTCAGACAAAAAGAGCCTTCTCTGGTTGAGGCAGACGGGCCGGCCCACACACACCTGGACAGACAGGGGAGTCACAAGGAGGTTCAAAGGCACCGTGCCACCTGGGATCCACACTGGGTGGGATTGGGGGGTTGGGGGGTTGGGGGGTTGGGGGGGAAGCTAAGGTTAAACGTAGATATATAACAGGCATCTACATACTGGAAAAGGTTATATTAGGCCAAATGAACACGTAGTCAAGTGAATTGAAATGGATTAAACCTGTGTAATCTGCCGTTGTAATTAAGTTCAGTTGAAAAGATTTTTTCATAATCAGGGGTGTCAAATTAACACATTAATTCTGATTATTTAATTACAGTCATAATAATGTTCTGCAATTATTATTATTATTATTTTTTAGAAAGTGTTTGCTTCATACATTAAAAGTGCCAAATCTTATATACTTGAATAAAAAAAAACATCTGACAAAAGTGCTGGTGCGCTCATGTTATTACCTGTTATAATAACAGCATTCTGTAGTTTATATATATATATATATATATATATATATATATATATATATATATATATATATATATATATATATATATATATATATATATATATATATATATATATATATATATATATATATATATATATATATATATATATATTAAAGGTTGTCAAAATGAATGCAGATTAATTTATCATCAACATAATTAAATGGAACAACTGTTTATGGTTGTTTTGTTGAAAACTATCAAAGGTGTTGAATAAACATATTAATTGCAAATATATTCATATTTTCATCATATATTCATATATATGTTAGTGTATTTTATAGGACATTTTCATACAAAAACAAAAAAACAGAACAGACAATTGCTATGAAGTGTTTTGATAATGATTCACTGAAGATTATCCAAAGCAACCCTGTGATGAATCAGATTAAAAATTTAATAATTTGACAGCCATATATATATATATATATATATATATATATATATATATATATATATATATATATATATATATGAATGTGTCTGCCAAAGAGATCCTTGAAGCTGTAATGAATGTAATCTGATTGGACCTAACCTAGTCTAATCTAACCTAATCAAATTTAATCTAATCTAATCTGTTCTCTTCTAATCTAACTGAATCTAATCTAATCTAATTGAATCTAATCTAATTGAATCTAATCTAATTGAATCTAATCTAATCTATCCTAATCTAATTTTGACACAATGATGCAAACCATTGATAGCTACCTTCAAATCAATAAAAAAAGTAAAGTCACAGACCTGACACATTAAGGAAGTACATACTGTATATATGAGTCATAGTAAAGTACTATAGTGCAGTCCAGATAGTATACTATACTACTATAGTATATCAGTGCAGTAACAGTGTTTGGTTCCTTCCAGCCTCTGCACACAAATACATGGACACACACACAGGCCTTTGCTGAGGCTGGGAACCTGGTGCAGGGCTGCTGTAGGAGCTGTTTGAAGCCAGCTGTCACAACCTGACAGCCTGTTGTTTTAGAGGCCTTTGGTATGGCCGAGGGGCCGAGGGGAGAAAAACAACACCAGGAATGTGTACAAGTCAGGACCCAACAGTAAATCCTTCGTCCGTTTCCTTTCTCCCAATGCAGACAGAGGGGAGCAGGGTCATCCAAGGGAGAGAGCAGAGGGACGTGGGAGCGCCTCCAGTCTCCCAGACCAGCCACTGAACTGATCTGCATCCACCCACCCCACCTCCCCCCTTTTTCTCACACCTTGTCTTCTAATTTATCATCTTTTGTTTGCTCTTTTTGCTTCGCTCTCTCCCCCTCCACATCTCCATGATTCTGCCCTATGCGTCACACATGTGCTTAATTGTAATTGCTTTATCATGCGGCTGTTTATCCTGTGGCTGTGTTCATTAAGCACACGCAAACAACCGCTTACAGGGGGAAAAGGGTGGGGAATTCACACACACACACACACACACACACACACACACACACACACACACACACACACACACACACACACACACACGACAATCAACACACAAATATTCTCAGAGTGATGGATGCTAACACACCCACGATATGTCACTAATCCAGCTAACGTAATGCAAACATGAACACAAAACCATACAATGACACCCAAGTGCCTCTGTGATGAGCACATATGATGCACTCGCAGATGTGGATGTATGACCTGCCTCAGTGTCTTCTGGGAAAAAGTGGGCTCCACTGCAACAGCATGCAGATAAGTTAGCAACACGCATGGCAACAAATAGCATCTTCATGAAAATACCCTGGTGAGCAGGGGTGGACTTTCAAATTAGGCAAACCCAGGCACATTCCCAGGGCCCCCCATCAAATCTACTACTACCCCCCCCCCCCCACCCCCACACACACACTGAAAAAAGTAAAACATTGAGTGAACTTAAAAGCTCTTCTTCATGATTTTGACATTTATCTCATAATTTTGACTTTTAGCTCACAAATTTGATTTTTTTTATAGTCACTCATGAAGAAATCTAGTTGAGTGAACCAAATTAAATTGCATAGGATTAGGGTTATTTTACTTTAATTTAATTTGAGTCACTCAACTCGATGTTTTTATCTGTGACCTATTGAAAATGAATTTTTAAGGTGATTTTACTTTTTCATTGCTGTCTGCGCAGCCCAGTCACAGTAAACGCACAACCCCCCCCCCCCCCAATTTTAAAAATGTGTTACTGATGTGAAGTAATACAATGTTTTTCCGTGAAAAAACCCCCACTAAATATCATCTCTTGTTAATCTCTCTTTCTCAATGGCACTCTCCCACTGTAGGAACCATTTGTAATTCCTATTCTCTATTCTAGTTTATAGTAGCTCTGTCTTCTACTTCCTTGTGTAATTCCTGAATTTAGTGCTTAAAGAAAACATCACTGTGGTGGACGTTAGTGTGACATTAACCCCTCCCATGGTTCCTACTGCCCTGTTGTAATGCAAACCCGAAGGTTCCCTAGAAACTATATCGTTCTAAGAACTATTTAGTTCCTAGAACTATTCTGTGGGAATGCGCCTATTCTCTCTCTCTCTCTCTCCCCATTATTTGGTGTGTATGTGTTTACAGAATGAGGGCCCCATGTCTATATTTTGCCTAGGGCCCCAGAATGGCTAGATCCGCCTCTGATCCTGGGATGTGGGTGTGATGCTGCATTGAGAGCTTACCTCACTTACCTCACACCCCTTGACACATGAACATACGAGGACAAGACACGGTTGGGAAAAACTTCAGATGCTGTGTCACAACATGCAGTTCCTAACACGGCCACTAGAGGCTGTCTCTAAAAGTGAATCAGTTCCCACATGTTAAAATGCCAAGCTTTACAACAGAAATAAAAATCTTTACAGCTGCTAACAAAAGACAGATTTAGTATGTGAAGCTAATTTCCTTTGTTGTTGGCTTAAAGTTATGTATAATTAAAACTGCAGGTGCTAAAAGTCAGATGTAAACACAACAGAATTGAAAGACACACACATCTTCTAAACTAAAAGACTGGCTATGAATAGGTTATAGAGCAGAGGTGGGTAATTCATTTTCCTGTGGGGCCACATGAGGAACATCAACAGTTAATAAGAGCCGGATATATATATATATATATATATATATATATATATATATATATATATATATATATATATATATATATATATATATATATATATATATAATTTTAGATTATTGTAATCATTTTGTGTGTGTGTATCCCAGTGTTTTCCTCAGCTCCTCCCCTTTTGTCCATATATGGGCACTCCTATGGCCATAATAACCACATAGTGACAGCGTCAGGCTTCCAAGTAGCTTTATCCATTTCTTTAGTTCACACAGACTTTGTATTTAACATTTCACTGAACTCATTTTTCCTCAGTTTCTGCTATAATGTCATCATTGTGCAAACACTGATCCTCATTCACAAACCATATATACATAGAAATCTGCTTCAACCACACATACAGATGTTTTTTGTACTGATTTGTGATAATACTGTAACACTTTGTCTCTGTTTCTCAGTGTGTGTTACTCTCTCCTGTTCAAATAAATCTGTTTTACACCAAACAAAAGCTGTGTGTTTTTAACAGGATTATTTTATTGTTACTTTTTAATAGGGCTGTTTTATTGTTAGGGTAATATAGAGGTGCAATTGTGCCCAGAGGTAATGGCTTTTTATGTCAATACTCCACTTGATGGAGTTTATTAAATTAGAAAATGTGTGTGTGCCAACATTTTAGTGTCGTATTCTTTCAGCAGGAGAGGTGACTTAACAGTACGATGATGTTTTCACCTCTGAGCTGCATTGTCACCTGTGAAAGGAATGAAAGTAACATGTGTTCTCTTTAACCCTTCTGTTATTGTAATAACACTGCTCTACAATTTTTTTTAGAAAGTCATTAAATGTGCTAAATATTAAAGTTGGTGCTAGGAAGAGAACTGCATCATTTTTACAGAATTTTCAATTAAATTCTGGAAAAATTGGGGTATTCTAAAACTTTTGACGGGTAGTGTATGTACGGATTACTTTCCTGTGAATATGCTTAAATTTGTCCCAAAAATTGCTCCATACTATTTCCCCTAGCCTGGGATGAAACATTAGGTGATAAGCAGCGTTGCATTTATATAGAACAGAGGTGGTCAAAGTACTCACATTCTGTATTTACGTGGAAGTACAGCTACTTATGTGGAAAAATACTGTGATAAAAGTAGAAGTACTGATTCAACACCTTTTTAATTAAGTAATTTGTATCCATTGTATTAAAGTAAAAAAGTAAAACTGCATTATTTTTGTGAAATAACATTTTGTATATATATATATATATAACATAAATTTGTGAAATAACACTTATTTAAGCAGGAGAAAACAAAACATTTTCAAAAAATAAAGCCTTTAAAAGTGAGTTATTGTGTATGTGATGTGTTTTATTGGGTCATGGTACTCAATTTAGTGGATATGGATGGGGCATTTAGGAAAAATTCAAAAGTCATAAATAGGAGTTAAAAAAGCATAATGATGAGATTTAAAAAAAAAAAAAAAAAAATCTAAACCATGAGATAAAAAGTCAGAATTTACTGGGTAGGTTGGTAATGGGGATATGATTAGAAATTATTAGATTTTGGTGGTGATAGGTGGGTCGAGATAACTCAAAAGCTTATTGACGGATTTTGATATAATTTTCATGACCTGTTGGGGGTGTCACAAGGAACAAATGATTACATTTTGGTGGTGATTTGACATTGCAATAAATGGAGAATACATTTCAAAGTGATCCAGGATCTCTTCTGGATCACCACCAAAATGTAATCATAGAGAGTAGAGAACACATTATGAAAATGTCATCAAAATCCGTCCATAGGTTTTTGAGTTATCTTGACCCACCCCTCCAAAATCTAATCATTTCCAAATCTCCCCATTACCAACCTACCGTATAAATTTCCTCCATAACTTTTTGAGTTATCTTGTTAACAGACAAACAAACTCTGGCAAAAAAACATAACCTCATTGGCGGAGGTAAATATGACATAAGAAATGGTTAATTATGAGATAAAAACTCAAAATTATGATATAGTAAGTCACAATATCTCATGTATTAATTTCCTAACTTATTTTTCACAGTCACATTTGTCTAGTTTGAAAAAGTAATGAGTCTATTCTGAGAATGTAAAGAGTATAAAGTACAGATATTTATCCAAAAATGTAGGGAGTAAAAGTAAAAGGTTGCCAGAAAAAAATAAATACTCAAGTAAAGTACAGATACTGACCTATGTACTGTAGTTAAGTACAGTAAAGGAAGTACTTCTTAGTTACGTCCACCTCTGATATAGAATTCAGAATGTTGGACAAACAAGTATCCAGTGCACTTTGTGTTTATTCGTATATAATTCAGTAAGGAGAATGAACAAGTGTTTGTCTTGGGACAATGGACACAGGTCTGAAAAACCGACTGTCCACCCTAAAGCCAGGCGGATGACTATCCTACGTTCCATTGTGTGTGTGTATAAACACTGTCTGCGTCGTGTTGCGATCTGGTTGATGTAGGCTGACACTCTTAACATTTTAATATATTTTATTGTCTCTGTAAAACAGCGAAGAAACCACACACTGGTCGGTTACGGTCAGATTCGTTCACTCGGCACAGCCTCATTGAAAATGAGTTAGCATACGTTAGCCTAGCATCTGAGCTATGCTGCTAACAATCGTGAAACAATAAAACACAACGAATTAAATCAATTCAACCTCGTGCTACGTACCCAACATAACATCAACCTCAGTCGCGTTATTACATTACATTATTTTATTTTTAATGTCGTGTTGTGCGCTGAGCAACCGAACATGGGCTTTACCTTCTCTGACTGACACCGCAGTCCGCAGCAACGTTGCAGCCTGCATTCATAGAGTAAGCAGAGCCGCACTGACCAATGGGTGTCCTTGATACATAGTTTGCTGCATGTAACGGCAAATCTGATTGGCTGTACGGTACTAAGCGGTATCAAACTATGTTACATGTGCATGAAATACATACATCCAGTTTTAGTGAGTGAATCCCAGCAGAATGTATGTTTATAGTAAACAAATCTCACATCACATCAATATGATTCTCTATCAGTCAATTTTATTATTCCTCTGTACATCTTGGTGTGTTTTTCTGTCAAATTACTGTCTATTTAATCTTAATACATCCTCACTTATGTATAAAAAATGAACACAACAAAGCCACAGTGAACATACACAAGGTTTCACATGACACCATTTTCGACTGACTTTGTTTTTGTCAACTTGAAGTACTGTTTCCTCAGTTCCCACAGTCCAGAAAATTTCAAAGAACCTACCCTAAACACACCACTCCATGGGTTACACAGCAGGAAAAAAAACTGCATGTAATGATAATAACATGCTGGTGCAGTTATGGCAAAAGGCCCCTGGTCTTGCGCAGTATTTATGTCAAACAATATGATGTCATTCTGAGTATGATTTACACAAAATACTGCACAAATGACCTTTTATAATCTTTTAATGTTTTTCCGTTGTCCGATAATGATGTTTTGTAGATTATGTCTACCTATGAGTGGTTTTACAACCATTCAATTATAATAATAGTATTGAAATAATGATCAGGTTGTTTCAAAAGTCCATTCATCCACTGCATCCATTAATTATTGTTTAATGCGTAAATGTAGTCAAAGAGACAGTGGGTTTTCACACACACACAGACACACGCATGCATGCACACACTAGAGGGGTGGAAGTAACTAAGTAAAAGTACTTCATTACTGTACTTAAGTAGCTGTTTTAGGTATCTGTACTTGAGTATTTATTTCTCTGGCAACTTTTACTCCTTACATTTCTATAAATATCTGTACTTTATACTCTTTACATTCTCAGAATAGACTCATTACATTTTCAAACTAAACAGATGTGACAGTATGAAATATAAGTCACTTCAGAGGGAAAATCAGTGGAAAACAAACACTTATCTCATCATGTTGACTTTTTATCTCAAAATATTTATATATTTTATATATTTATTATCTTTTTAAAATCTCATAATAGTGATTTTTTTTCTATTTTTCCTAAATTGCCCGGCCATATGCACAAAACTGAGTAACTGTGACCCAGTGAAACACATTATATACACAGTAACTCACTTTTAAAGGTTTTTACGCATGGCTACTTTTTAAAGTATTTTGACATTTTTCCTGGTTAAATAAATATTTCAGTCCTGGCAAAAAAAGAAGAAAAAAAATGCAGTTTTACTTATTACTTTATTACAAATGAGAAGTTGTACTTTTTAACTTTTACTTCAGTACGTGTACTTTTACCAAAGTATTTTTTCATACAAGTAGCTGTACTTTTACAGAACAGAATGGGAGTACTTTTACCACCTCTGGCACACACACATAAAAGCACAGATACAGAGTACACTAAAGCCATATTCCATGACCCTGGTGGTCCGGTCTGCTATAGATCATCGACCACATCGCTGCTCCAACTCCTCTCTGTGCTTTGAACTGACCACGGTTCACTGAAAAAGTTGCTGCCTCCCCATAGGGATTCATAGAGAAAACCAGAAAATCACCACTAAACTCTGTGATGAAACCTTATGGGGCTCACAAAGGGAGCCCAACGATGTTCGAAAGAGTCATTTTTTACACCATTGTCCAGGCAGGTCTCTACTTTCCATGGGCGATGTCTCACAGAGGGGCTTTAAAGTCAGATATTGTATTACTAAGGCCTAGTCCATATGTACGCGGGTATTTTCTAAAAAAAAAGGTTTTATTCATGTACAGTTTCAGGTCACTGAAAATAAACCTTTGGTAGCTTTACAAGAAATACTTTGTTCCTTTTTATGCAGGTGTGACCTTTTTGAAATCTATGACTGATGAACAGCGACAGCAGTTCAAATTTTCTGGGTTAAACAATGAAAAAAGAATAGTTAATTCTAAGGCTAATGTTGCCTTACCAGGCAGAGGTGGTAAAAGTACTCACATTATGTATTTAAGTAGAAGTACAGCTACTTGTGTGAAAAAAAAATACTCTGATAAAAGTAGAAGTACTGATTTAACTCCTTTAGTAAAAGTAAAAATGTACAACTTCTCAATTGTAATAAAGTACAGAAGGAAAAAGTAACACTGTTTTTGTTGCCATGGATGAAATAGCATTTATTTAACCAGGAAAAATCTGAAAAGTTTGAAAAGTTTCCAAAACCTACAAAAGCACTCTGAGAGCACAAACCTCCACCAAGGCAAAACTCCCTCCTTCAAGAGGTATTACATTCAAGTCAGTTTGTTTGTTTGTCTATCTATCAGCAGGATTATGCAAAAAGTCCTGAACAGATTTTGATAACATTTTCAGGATATGTTGGAAGTGTCACAAGAAACAAATGATTGCATTTTGGTGGTGATCCGGAAGATAACCTGGATTCTGGATCACTTTGAAATGTTACATTGCAGTAAATGAAGAATACATTTCAACGTGATCAGGATCTCCAGGATCTCTTCTGGATCACCGCCAAAATGTAATAATTTGTTCCTTGTGACACTCAACATGTCCATTTGATCAAAATCCATTCAGAACTTTTTGCGTAATCCTGCTGACAGACAGACAAACACACAAACAAAAACTCGAATTTAATACTTCCTTGGCGGAGGTAAAAAAAATGTCATGTCTCAATGATGAGATGCAATGAAGTCTTTTATAGTGAATCAATTCTGAGTGGCAAAAAAGGCATTTATGTGAGATTTAAAAAAAAAAATGCATGAGATAAAAAGTCAAAATTACAAGATAAAGAGTCTAAATTATGAGATAAAATTCAAAAATCTGAATAAAGAAATGCTTAATTCTGACAAAAGTCAGAATTTTAATATATAAACTCACAGTTTCTCTCCTCCACTGATGTTCCCTCTGAAGCCACTTATTTTTCATGCTGTCACATGTTTATGTTTAGTTACCTCCGCCAAGGAGGTTATGTTTTTGCCTGCGTTTATCTGTTTATTTGTCTGTGTTCAAGATAACTCGAAAACATATGGATGGATTTTGATGAAATGTTCAGGATATGTTGGAAATGTGAACAGGAAGAACTGATTTCATTTTGGGGGTGATCAGGGTGGTGGTGGGGGGTCTACCTTGACTGAGGTCTGTGCTCTCAAAAGTGCTTTTCTAGTTTGAAAAAGTAATGAGTCTATTCTGAGAATGTAAAGAGTATAAAATACAGATATGCAAAAATATAGGGAGTAAAAGTAAAATGTTGGCAGGAAAATAAATACTCAAGTAAAGTACAGATACCTAAAAAAAAAACCCTACTGAAGTACAATAATAAAGTACTTTTACTGAGTTACTTCCCACCTCTGGTTCCAGACCACCTGTAACTTGTACTTTTCTGACTTTGTACCAGTGAAAATGCACTGGAATAGCAATCAAACCTGTGACTTCCCTCCTGTGAACTTGTACTAGATTCATGTTCTCCCAGTTACGAGTTTGATGTCACATAGATCATCAAACAACAATGGCGGGTCCTGTTGATACGGTGTTCATGCAGATTATTAAAACAATTTATCTGTAAATGTTCTGCACAATCAGCAGTTGCTCGCAAGACCAAAGGTTAATGCTAGTTGGCCAGTCCATTCAGTGGAATAATAAATTTATACCAAGTATGTATCCAAATATAGATACAACTAACAGAACATAAAAGGTAGAACAGCTTCTCTTGAGTCATACACTGTTTTTCCTCCTCTGTTTCCCGTCGATAATGAAAAAACCAACACCCCTGGGATAGAAATGACTGTAAATGAAAAGAAGCAGGAGCATCGATCCCATAATTCCTTGCGCTCCGGCAGTTTGGCATGACTTGCCTGGAACGCTACAAAGTCATAAGTTGTGGTTTAAAGGTTGGAAAAGTACGAATTACGGGTGGCCTGGGATGCAGCATAAATAAGCAATACACTGGAAAAATCCCAGGATGGATAAAACAAAGATTCTGTTAAAATGCATAAATAGTGAGTAGAACATTTTTTATAATGCAGGAAAGTTTATCTTAATAAAAATGCACTGGTGGCTAAGCTAACCTAAGCTAATTATGGTACAGCCACACCGAACGCGGATTTTCACATCCGCGCGTCGAGATTACATACAAAGTCAATGGAGAGGCGCGTGCGGCGCGATGGAGGAGTTTCTGCGGTGCGTTGGAACAGCTGGGTTTTGCTGCAAATCCGCATAAACTGGAGTTGAAAATATTGAACTTTTCAGGCGAATTCGCATGACACCTATGAAAGCCAAGAATTACCCTTGAAAGCGGACTTCATTCAGACGGAGTTCCTGGAGCAGGTTGTGGGAAACCCCGTGCTGTAGAATTAGATGAACCCAAACGCGACTGTGTCTGGCCCTCGAATGTATGAGACCTCCAGAGCAGGTACAGAGCAGTAATCCAAGTCATCTGAGCCATAGTTGAGGACACAATGAGATGGCGGGACATATTTTGTTTATCTAGTGCCCAGACTGGGGCGTTGCACGGTCGGAGTGTCCAACGTTTAGTGTTCAGAGTGGCTGCGAATTATCTAGCGTCCAAACTCGGGTATTTAGGCGACGTGTTACAAGCTTTACACGCGAAAATTAGCTTTTGGTGTGGCCGTAGCATTACGGTGTTAACAGTGTTATTATTGTTGTTTGTGTCCGATGTGTGTCGCGCCCGTATTAAGGGGATGTGGGCGCATGCGCACTACTTCTTCTATTGTTCTCTCGTATCCGGTGGGACTGGTTTACAGCGCGCATAGGGGTGCGGCATTTAGTTTGCATCATTTTCAACAAGTGATTCACCCCAAGCTGACACAGATTTTTACTCAAATGGTTACATTTTTAGTAATATCTTTTTGACACGGTTTCAAAACAAACCCGTATTGAACTCGCGCGGACGTAGCTTTGGTGTTTCGGCACTGACCTGGGTATATGTGGGAGGAGCTCGAGCGGGAAACAAGTGTAAACATTGTGATCCATTGTTATGAATAGAACACAAATGTGAGAGTCCCACTGAGTCATTTTACCTTTTAATGAGTTGCAAATGTACTGAAAACTTTTTGGGAAAAAAAGGTCTGCGTTTTTTGTCGTCCCGAGTTAGATAATTGATTGTGCTGATGGCAATTTCTTACGTACCCGGGACGACGTTAATTTGAATCCCTGCACGTTTTTTTTCTTATTATTTTTTAACTTTATTACTTTATGACAGTTGAAACGTTGTACTTTTTACATCAATAAAGGAGTCGAATCGTTTTTTTCCGCACAAGTAGCCGTACTTCTATTTAAGTCGAGAAAGTGAGTACTTTGCCACCTCTGATTGTACTTGGTACTTTTATTTATGGTTTAATTCATTCTAATGTGTAGTGTAGTAAGCTTTATACTTTGACTTGACATGATGTAAAACAATGTTTAACAACAGTGTTTAATACAGTATCAATATTTGATGAGATCCCATGTTCTAAACATATTATTTTACCAATTTTATTTTAATATTTTAGTTTTTAATTGCTCTGTATTTTATGTATGTATTTTTTTTTTGTTAGAGGTCTCGAATCTGATTTCCGAAAAGTAATGGCGACCCAGACCGAGTGGGAACTTTGTGAAGTTTCCAAAGCTGAGTGGCCAGCTGCTTGAACTTCTGGAAAAGATCTACAGACCTATCATTCCAAACCCAGGAGCCAGGTAGCCAGTATTCCACACAGATAATACCAAAAAAACATCTAAACCACACTGACCACACAAGGCAATTCTAAAAAAAAAAAATCCCATTCTTATATTTGAAGTTATTTTAAATTTATATTTTAAGGGGCTCTTCATATTTTGGATTTGTTCTGTTATTGTGCTTTTTGTACAGTTGTAACAAGTGGTGCCAGGCACTAATATTGCAAATATTTTACCTGAATTGTCCTATCTCTGATTAGGAAAACACACTTTTGGTCACCTTGACCATGACCTTTGGCCTACATTCACCAAAACTTAATGCTATCTATTCTGTACCACCTCACGCATTCCCTAAAATTTTCATGGAACTTAGTCCAATAGTTTTTGTGTAAAGCCTCAGTCCCAACCTGTCATATGTGCTTTTTGTTTCTACATTTTCTGTGGCGGCCACGTCTGCCACATTCTTCTGACAAATGTGGGGAGAGAATGGCAAGAGCAGGGAAGGGAGTAGGTCATTGAACGTCACTTGGACGGTTGTGCAACATATAAGTAAGTGGCCTGCACACCATGCCTGGCCATGTGTGGTTGCGTGCAATGTACGTTGTACATGTGGGAAGTTGCATAAAGTGCGTGCAAGTTCAATGAAGATCAGTTTTTTCCGCCCGATCTCGTGGTTTTGAGCTGCAAATGTAGTTGACCCTGTGTTTTCATTAGATTAAAAGGAAGCTCTATACATACTACTTGTCATTTATTTTCAGCACCTGGGAGAGTGAGCCGAGTCAAACCGATACTGGTGGAAACGCACATTAAAAGACTCATGCAGTCTGTGTTGTGCGCTCATGACTATAGAAGCATCATTCATGCTGGGATGCATTCATAGCCCGAGCACAGCTGGCACGCAGAAAAAGTTCCTCATGCACTAAAAGTGCTATGCTATGTCTGCATACTCAGAAATCCATCCAAATCTGAACGCAGGCAGTATTCACCATGTACTGAACACCAAATTTTCCCACATTTTTGACAGTAAACAGTAGCGCTTTGACTTTGAATTTTGACATTCCAATATAATTAAAATATAATTATTGTGTTATAAAAAAAAAGACATTTGAACAAATATTAGGCAGCTCTTAATAATCTAACCTTTATATGGTATCATTAGGACTATCTCGTTTACTTTCGTGAATATGGTTGTAAACACTTTCAGTTCATTTTATTTTTATTTTTTTCTATGTCTGAGGAAATATGTGAATCATGACCGCAAAGGTCATTATCATTTGATTTATCTGGACACCTGTAGACATTAGCATCCAGCTGGTATGTAACCAATGGAAGAGTGATTGCTGGTCAGTCCTGCGCATTCATGAACAATAGCTGTGGTAGATGGCACGTCAGAGATTCATACTGTGTCATAAGTTAAAGTGAGCACGTAAAACTAATCTGTGACTGTTTTACATATCGTGTCCATTTTTGTGCCTGCTTATTTTGTGAACGTTCCCTTTTCTGTCAATGAGGCTAACAGTTTAGAGGCTTTCATCAGTAACAGGCAACCAGGAAAAGGAAGGAACAGCGTTTCACACAACAAGGCAACGGATAAAAGATGTTTGTGGATTATGTAACGTTAAAAGTGTCAGCCGATAATAATTCTCATCACTCCGACACTGCATGTTTCATCAGTAATGGTTGTAAACACACCAGAATATTTGACAAATTTGACTGAATACTGGCCCCTGGTGGACTGAATATAATATTTCTTTTTAATGCCGAGTTGTTAGTGAGGCATTTTCAGAGTAATATAATTAATAAATATTCAAATATTATTTGAATATCTACATTAATTTCCAAATGAAATTCGATTGATAATTAAAATATAATATAATTTTTGGGCAAAGGTCAAAGCTCTAGTAGACAGCACACACTTACAAGTACAATGAGTTGAGACAACAGCTTCAATGCATATGTATACGCTTCTGTGTGTCTGCGTGCTTGCACGCCTATACCACAGTGGTACTCACCATATATGGATCCCCAAATTTTTCCCACATTTTTGCAAGTAGACAATACATACTTGCGAGTAGGGTGGGTTGGGACCAAGGCTTAAACTTGCTGACAAACAAAGAAACAGATGGACATAAACATGAACCAAAAACAGTACCCTTGCCTCCCCTTTGAATAGCAGGGCAATACAAATCTACCAGCAGTTCGATGTTAGCATTATTAACAATTTTGGCATTATTATAATTCATTCACAAACCTAGTCCTAAATACAACCTTACTAATCTAAGCAAGTTTTACATACATGCATGTCAAGAAAATAGTAGTTTGTGATGAACTGTAAAGTATTATCTCATTTTATGTAAAAACAGCTCAGTAGACTGCATCTCTTGTCTCATCAACACCTGCTAACACGAGGAATGATCATTACAATGGTATGTTTCATCTCATTCTTCAAGACGCAGGTGGACAAGCATTAAAAGAGGTGAAAATTACAAGTCTGGTTATGTTGCAGCTGAAAAATGTCCTCAGCAGCTTTTATGTCACTATAGTGAGAGAAAGCTGTGAATATATCTCCTGTGTAACTTGCAGGTGTGAAGAGAGAGAGAAAAATAAGTAGGTATACTGCCATATGACATAGCATAATTCAAAGACCATAACGACTGTAATTCAGGTTTTTTTTTCCTGAAGGAAGAAAATAGTGGTCCCACCCATAAGATGTTACTTCAGAAAAAAATGCAAGTTGATTAGTTGTTCTAGACCTTAGATAATTGTGGTACTTGTGTCATAATTTGTCATAAACATTGAACAGAACCACTTTAGTTTTGGGATACCAATTTGTTTTTTGTGTGCTAAAAAGATAATTTGCCTGGATGTCTTGTTATGTGCGTCACCAACACCATTTCTGCACATTTTATTCATTTTAGAAGGATTGAGAAAGTATAGAGATAAAAATCATAACAATTCTGGTCGATGAAAGCTGCACAGACCCTCGAAAAGCAGTTGGCAGAGTTAGGTCGACATCTTTCTTTGATTTTCACAGTCTGACACTTGTTCAGGTCAAACTGACTTTCTTGATGTGAAAAATTCATTTCTACATTCACAATAATCTTATTTATAAGGGGTGTTACCTTTTCAGCCCTTTGATTGGCCAACATGGCTTTAGGGTTAAGGTTAACTATAAAGACCCAAATATACACCTGTGACCAAAACCATCTATGATCTAAAATATTTAATACCACATGATCCACTAATCCTATCAATACATGTACACAATTTTGGTAAAATGCAGTTTGTCTTATTTTCATTGTCACCAGCTATGACCCATTTGGATATTCAGAGGCTTTGTAGTGAATATGGAAACACTATCATCTTCTACAGTACAACACTGGCTCCCAATGACTCCTCAAAGACCCTACCCTGCATGTTTTACACGTTTCCCTTTTCCAACACACCTGATGGTCACTATCAGGCTTCTGCAGAGCTTGATGATAGGCTGATCATTTCAATCAGGTATGTTGGATAGGGTTTATCGACTACCAGTGTTGGGAATCACTCTTCTACAACATTCATTCACCAGTAAAATCCATGGAGTTGGATCAACAAGTATATAGACACACTCTGTTTATATTCAGTTGATGATGGATTTAACTGGAAAAGTCACTTTTTCTCAGTCAATAATCTCAGCATGATGATGAAAGTATATGATCAGTGAAATGAGGTAACTCCCTTTTTTCACAGAAAAAATGCTAAATGGATAGGATAATGTTAAATGGTGATAAACCATTTAAATGTGGTCTATATAAACTGTAAATGCTATGATTGGGTCTGAATTCTTCATTATTCAAACTCCACAGGTCCATCTTCAACACTATTTCTGAGTAATGACACCAGAAAGATCATTTTGAGCACTGGCCCTTTAAATGCAAATGAGCCACTTCACTCCACTGTGCTGCTCTGTCTCATTCAACCAACAGCTGAACATTTTAGGTAATTGGCTCGAGGTTTGGACATATTTTCAGTTTGGACTACAACCACTGCTGCTGACGAACAATTGTGTTGTACTTGGAGAAATGTTTGTTGGAATTCTTAATCTTATATGTGCAAATGTCTTGCCATAACCCGTTATAGATGTAACAAATTAAGAAGGAACTAAAACGGGTTGAAGAAATCCACTTAATTTTTGCCAAGGCTTGATATCGCGTCATATGACGTCAACACGTGACGTGATCGAGCCACAGGTGTTGACCCATCTGATGTCTGAACGTGAGACGATGTGAATGCAAAAAAACACCAGATTCTATCTTGTCTGAATCCTGAGATATTATCACTGATGTGTTTTAGCTGTTGACCTTTAGTGTGACCTTGACGTTTAACCTTCATTGCTCAAAATCTAATGGGTTCTTCCTTCACCATATTATCTATCATTCCTGAAAGTTTCACCAAAATCTGTTCAGAACCTTTTTGCTTAATAATGCTGACAGACACTGACAAACAGACCTGAATTTGGAGGAGGTAATAAATTTGAAGCACCTGGAGGGTTCAAATTCAAATTTCATGAACTATTAGGGTCAAAATACACAAATAAAAAATTAACCACGGACTAATAAAAGTGGGTTTTGCTAAATATGACCCCTTTAAGAAAGGTTAAAACGAGAGGGAAAAAAAATGGAAACTGCCATAAAAGTAGCTCTGGGTCTTTACGGGTTAAATTGCCACCCATTCTTTTGTTATACTCTTGTCTTTCCTTCAGTTGTATTTTTGTTTTCATGTGTGCAAAGGCTGCGTATACAAACAAGGAAAGGATGTGGAAAAAGGAAACCCTTAAAACATACCTTTGTACATGTGGACCAGGCCTGAAATAGCTGTGTCCTTGGCTTCCTAACATAATGTGGCTGTGACTGACATTCATTAAATCTAAGAGGTTTCTGCTCTAACATGGTTGAAGTGGTAAATGTCATTCTCTAGCTGTATCCTCTGCAGAACTCTGCAATGACTAATTAAGTGCCTTGGTAATTACATCATGGCCATGAGAGAAAGGGGAGTGGAGGCAGGGTGGAAGGTCTGAGACTAATATTGCTGTTTACACAATTAGAGTGATACATCTTGGTTATGTGTGCATGCTGTGAGGTGTGTGTGTGTGTGTGTGTGTGTGTGTGTGGTCGGAGGAGCATTTGTTTCCTCCCTACCCTACATGTAAATACTGTGTAAGCTAGTGTTCTGACAATCAAGCACCTGAGCCAACATTACTCCCTTTTCTCCTCCTGCAGCCTTTGGACAGAATGAGATATTGAGACAAAGACAGAGGGTGTTAGGAAAAGAAAATTTGAAACAGAAGAACAGGAAAAAGGAAGATACAAAAATAAGTCTGTTTTAACTTTAAATAGAATACAATACATCAAGGGTGGATTTTCCTCTCAACATTTTCCACAGAAATGAGTAGTAATGAAAGCACTGAAGCAATTTGGGGGGCTTTTCTCATTGGGAAAAATGTATATAGATGCACATTTGACCATTGAAATCTATTTCAGTGTAATACTGCTGATGTCCACCAGGTGCTGCGTCCATAAAAACCCTGGCTCCAGTTGACTTTTCTCCAAAAATGCTTAAGACATTTTACTTTTTTTTTAGGAGTCATTCTGTTTTCGCTCATTTTATTCATGTGTCCTGGTGGTCCATCTGTAAATTATTGCAACATTAATACAATTTTAGGGTAAATCGAAGTTTTGAGGTCTGCAAGACTCAGTTTGACAGGTGTACGGGCCAGCTGGGATCCAATAAAAATAGTAGTGCATCTGATGTGTTCTTGTAAATACTGTTTGTTGGTCACAGAACAGGGCAATTCACAACAGGAAGCTGGGTGGATGTCTGAAACAATATCCGTATCTCTTTTTCTTCTTTGTCAGGAAAGGGACATCATAACGGCTACAAAACCATGTTCTTTTCTCAAAATAAGGCATTTAGAATAATTTGTATAAGATTGCCTATGAATAGGTATCATACAAATAAGTATTTAAATGTCCATTTTTCAAATTCTCACCAATAACAAGGTTTATGTTGTCAGAAGTGACGGCTAGGGTTATGTCCCTGAATGCCCCCAATCCTTAATTATGTCACGATGTGAGGCATCCCCAGGTCATGATCTTTCATTAGCACATGATTTGAAGTCAGTCACACAATTAGTTCCAGAGATATGACCAAAAGAGTGTTTAATGATTTTAAACTTTTGGCCCTTTATGGGTAATCTAGAAATGGTAAATCATCATAAATCTAATTATTTCCTTTTCTCTATGATATTCATTTATATGAAAAAATAGAATTTTATAAAAACTGAATATTTTTCAAGTTATTGCATTCATATGAAGGAAGCGTGGTGGCGTTTTTTTATTATATGCCCAAACGTTGTTCGGTGATATAATAATGCCACCATTAACAGTTTTTCCATATTTCTAAGCAAAACTAGCATGTTTACCCGTGGGGATCCACAGATTCTAGATATGATAGTTCAGTGAGTTTCAAAGTGTGAGGTGGGCCTCTCCTGGGGGGCGTCAGAGGACTTTAGAGGAGGTGTGGCATAAAAAACAACAACAAAACAGAAACAGAATAAAAGACGAATAAAAGTGTAAAAATCTCGTTGGCTAATGAATTGCGATCACAGATAAAAGTCATGGAGACGTTCGGCACAAGATACCATGGTAACCGAAGCATTGAAGCACATAGTTACACATTGCAGAGGTGGAGAAAACTCCACAACATCGCCCAGACGTTGGTCTTTCCTGCTGCCAAAGTCATGTGTGTCAGTAAAAATAACCAATAATAAAAACTTACAAAAGTGTTAACGTGTTTTAAGAGATGTTGAAAAACATCCATATGTTCAAATATGTTTTAAGGAAGATGGTTAAAAACTAGAGCCTCGAGGGTAAAAAAAAGTCGATAACTGATGTATTGGTCGATTATATGAAATAAGAATATTATTCTACACATGATATAATATTCTTATATTCAGTAATCGTGGACATGTGGATTAAGTTGCATAAATCTTTTTTTTTTTTTTTTTTTTAATTTCACAAAGATAGTTAACACAACTTTCAAACCCTGTTTAATATTCTGATATCAGACCAATATTTGATCCATGGGAAAACACACAGGTTATAGATGTGGTCGTTTTTATTCTTGGCAGAGCAGAGTAATAAAAAAGACGTGTCTATATTTTATTAGTGAAATAAACACTGTTTGGTAAATAATTAAAATGTCAGTGAGACCTCCCTTTAATGAGTCCAGCTACAAACAAAATCACAAAAATAATTACAGAAAAAATATTATTGAGCACAAAATGATATTTTCAAAAAGTCAGCAGCAAAAAACGTTAGTAAATCGGCTGTGTATTGGCTGATACAGATTAATCGATGAGACCCTATGATCGGCTACTAAAAACACAGATGTTAAAATGTGTCTTAAAAAATATATCTAAGCCCATAGACAGATAAAGATGTTTAAAATGTTAAAAAAGAATGCATGTTTATTAAAGTATATTTAAGATGCTTGTATGTATGAAGATATTTTCCTAGTTTTGAGCCTGCATGGAACATAGAAAGCAATAACAATAGTAATAATAATAATATTATATATAATAATATGGAGGGGGGGGCTTCTGCATTTGACTTCACTTTGGGGAGGCTCACTATCCCACATTTTGAAAACTGCTGTGATAGTTTTTATACTGTTCTGTATTTGTGAGGGTTGTACCATATTTGTCCAGCAGTCACTGCCAAAGTGTTTTGGCCATAGCAACATGAGTAAAATGCTATTGTATTCCAAAATTACTCATATCTCCCAAAATATTAGACCTATCAACTTGCTGTTTTCACTAATCTGTTCCTTGACTGAAAATACATAAGTATGCCAAACTGCAGCAGTCAACTTTGTCTGGGTTTTGTGTGAAACCCAAGACACACGCATACACACACACACACACACACACACACACACACACACACACACACACACACACACACACACGCAGAGGTCTTTCTGGCTGCTGATCAGTCCACTAAATAGGCTGTTACTCAACTCCTGTGAACGTGAATATGTCAAGGCAGAGCCAGATTCACTGAGAAATATGTGTTATAAAGGGAGATGATCAAAAAAGTTTCTAGATGTAAGCCCATAGATTTAAAGACTGGACATAAAACATACTGATGTCTCATAAAGGCATCAATGCACAAATACAATAAGAGCCTCAATTTCTTTGCACAGTATCAGCATTCATTTGCATTCTTTCGGACATTTTATTTTAACTGTTGTGTGTGTGTGTGTGTGTATGTGTATATATGTATATATATATATATATATATATATATATATATATATATATATATAAAATGTATATATACCCCCCCTGCATGTTGATGTGTGCCACTACCCCCAAACATACACACAGTGACAGAAAGTTTTAACCAAAGGTAACCAAAGGTAAACAAGGATATTACAAATCACACAACAGCATGTTGATCTTCCCTGAGTGATTCATCTCATCTTCAATATGAAACAAGAAGACTTTTAATTTGAAAATCACAATAACCCGCAGCCAACGCTATATTTCATTTAACTGTCTCGGCAGAACCAACGGATTTAACAACAATAGCCACATGAATCAGCGCCAGGTTTTTATATTAAAAAAAAAAAAAAAAAAAAAAAACCCAACCTGTCCACATGTTCAGGGTGAAGGTGTGTGCGCAGCCTTTTCACAATTAATGCAGCTGCTGAGAACACGCGTCCTGACAGCACAGACATTGCGGGCACAGAGAGATATGTGCTCTGCTTTGTTTCTGTTATTGCACCATTTTTCTCTTGCACTGCACTTCTGTTGCATTTGTTTTATATGTTTGTGTTTTTGTTTGTGCATATTTCTAGTGTTTGCAGTATTTTGTCGATACGGTACGTTTCCCCTTGTTGGCCACCACACAATGCAAATCAATATGGCATTCTTTCCAAGTGAAACACAATACAAGTAATGCAGGTTTCAAAGTTAGTATTGTATATTTGAGCGCGTCACAAATAATTGGAATATTAAAAAATCATGTCCCATCCCAAATAAATATATATGTGTATGTATGTATGTATATATATATATATATATATATATATATATATATATATATATATATATATAGTGATGTATAAACAACCCGCAACTGACCGCTCTTTTAACTAGCCTGCCCGCAACTCAGACTGCAAGAAATATATTTAACAAGGACGCACCCGACCCTCTTCTTAAAGAGTAGTCAATGGTTTTTATGAACATCAAATTACCTTACTCACCTACCTGCATTTATTTACGTGTTAAAATCCAATGTCATTGCTTACGCGCAGCATCGAAACCAGAGGTCAACAACCTGTCACACCCAAAGAGCCATTTGAACCCAGTTTCTACGGAAAAGAAAACACTGGGCGCCACTCATTATATTAAAAATCTCAGCGAATGTGTCCCTTCCTTTTTTTGGTTGTATGTTTCTTGAGCGTCCACTCTCCCAACTTGACTTTCTCTCTTGCTCCCTCTATACCGTAGGATACTTCCAACATTGTACATCAACTTCACAGAAATTCAATTAATAAAGTGTATTTACCAGGTTATTTTAATGTTTATCTCAAACGACCGCAACCCGAATATCATTAAAAATAAGTTTAAATGACCCGTAAGTGTGGGTGACCACGGTTGACCTCATTGGCATCACTGATATATATATACATATATATATATATATATATATATATATATATATATATATATATATATATATATATATATATATATATATATATATATATATATATATATATATACACACTTTGTATTATGTGTTTTTATTACATTCTCAGTTTAGATTGTATACATATTTTTATTGTGCTCATAATTCCATGTATATCTTATCTTATGACACAGGGGGAAACTATTTAATTCCAGTTTTATGGGTAACAGTGTATGATATCTTTGCATTGGAAAGAATTGCTTTTAATCTTAGAACACATGATATTCTAATTTATTCATCACATTTTATTATCAAAGACAATAAAAAAAGTGACCAAAAAATGTCTGAACAGTCACTAAATCAAAACCATGACTAAAACATTAGCCCCTTGATTCCCACACATTACACTGTTGAGAAACAGCCCTTAGGCTTGTGTTATATTATGGAGATCACAATTCAAAATAAATGTAATTTATGTAAAATATTGCTGTCATGAGTGTAACTTGGTCTTTTGGCACAAAAAATAAAGAACGTCCACAGGAAGCTCTCACGTCATGTCAAGTCACTGATGAGTATTTGTGAATAAATGTAATTCCCAGCTGTCCTTCAGAACGCCAATGACCTGTCTACGAACAGTTGAACATGCAAACTGTATTTATTTTCAGAGAGTAGGTAGCCAAATATTTCATAGCCACATTCTTAACCATGATGTCAATCCCTCTTCAGGGACATCGATAATAAACATGTACCACTAGGACTTGCATACTCTCTTGACAGCTGCTCTCAGTTGTTTATGTGCAGCCTGTACATAAATGCTAACATGGGGGTCTCCAAGTTTCCAGTCCCATATCAAAGCCTGACCCTAAATCTGAACCCTCTTTCAGACTCTTGCACTAGGCTCAGCCCTGTGGGACTGTCGCTGGCCTTGGGGGCTGCCCCCTGGCCTGGGGTCTGGACCCCTCCATAGGCCCCTACATTGCCTTGTGCAGTCGCGGTCCTCGGGGAGCCATGTTAAGCACCCCCCCCCCCTTGCCTGTGACTCGCTCAGCACCAGGAAACGGGGGCCTTCTCCTGCACCTCACGGCCGCAACGTTTGACAGCTAATATTTTTCTGCCGAATCCGCGTCTGTAATCCGCACTTCCATGTAGGGATCCCGTTACGACCTGTCTTGAGTAGGCCAGCTGTTCAAACAGGGTGATTAATTAAAGGAATTCTGTTTGTAAAACAATCCTCGACCTCCTTCTTTCTCGCCATCACATACTCTCGTTCTCCATCCAGCACTCACTATCTTTATCATCACTCATTCTCACTCTCTCTTTCTTTGTCTCTCTGCGCCTTTTTGTTTCTCTCCCCTCGGACTCGTGGTCCAGCTCTTTCCAAGTTCGGCGAGTGGTTAGTCCTTATTAAGACCACAAAGCGAAGAGTTTGTGGTCTCCATGCATTAAGTTTGATTCTCCCTGCGGTAGTTCACATTAGCAAGACAAACATCTCAAATAAAGGGGATTGAACTGGCGTGTGGGTGTATGTGTGGACATTTGCACGAGTCTGTGTGTATCATAGTGGTGCTGAGAAGGGGGATGTGGGATGAAGCCCTCAGAAAGCCAGGAATGGGAGGTTTTTTTTTTTATTACTGCTTTGTAGCAGGTGAGGTCTCTTGTTGCCAATTTCCAAGCTGGACATTCGCTCTCTTTCCTCCCCTTCTCTCCATCTCTCAGTCTCTCCAGTTTCCGTGAGTAGTGCAGGTGCTCGCTATTCATCATAGCTTAGACAGATGCCTCAACTCCCATCAGGCCACAGTGAACGGTGACCTCGCTCATTCACACCATCCTGTACTTACAGGACAAAGGGTCACATGGGCTCTGAACTACTTAGGCTGCTCAAACACACAGTTTTATACATGCAGAGAACTGCACAACTTCGTGACACAGTCCCTGAACAATGATTGTATGAAAGAAGAGGATGTACCAGCCATGAGGTCATCCTACACCAGGCATGGGCAACCTATTCCACAAAGGGCTGGCGTGGCTGCAGGTTTTTGTTCCAAACAACCAAGGGTACACAGTTTGACCAATCAACTCTCTGAAGATTGAGATCAGTTGATTAATTGAATCAAGTCTGGTGTGCTGCTGCTTGGTTGGAACAAAAACTTGCAGCCACACCTATGCTTGGCCATTACTATTATACTTTGAACTCTGTTGTATTATACGCAATCATGTAATTTTCATTATTTGTTGAATGTCAAAATGCACATTTTTGTTTCTCACTTTTCCAACAAAAGTTAACTTTGCATCCAGTATTAATATGATGAGAAAAAACTAGTCTAATTAATACAAGTTAAGGTAACTTATACAAATTGCATGGGCTAACTTCATGGAATAGCCATTGATAACCTAACATATTAAAAATACAAATTTAACAGCTTTCAGGATGCAATTTGCTTTTACATATTTAAGTGTTTCTTGAAAATACTGTAAAAAAAAAAAAGGGAGGGGGGGTGCTCCTTCCCAAAAATCTCTGATCTTTAAATTCCATTAGGGACATTTGATCTACAATGACCAAGTGATAAACCAAAACTGCTAGTTAGTACAGTATTTTATGTCTCCTCTACAGGAGACTTAAAAAAGTGTGAGCATTGACTCACTTTTGCAACCACCCTCTAGTGGCCATTTGATGAACTGCATGTTTTAGCACCTGCCTTCTTTTTCCAGTTTCAGGTTACCGTTAGTCCCAGACCCACATAAGTCACTGTCTAAAATGCTAAAGAACCCATAAATCCTGAAGTGCACTCAGACCCCATACCACTCTGGTAAATACATTGCACAGTCTGGGTCCAAGACGTAAACAGCTTGGGCCACACCTAGCACACACGAGACATATATGCACTCAGTGCTCTCTACTGTAGTCTGTCCACAAATCTGCACAGATGTTTCATCACAAAAGACACAAAAGAGGCCAAAAAACCAATTGGCCTGAAAACCCATAGCACACACGACCTTACACATGCTTTGCAATCGGTTCTCTCCCTAAAAAGCCAACAGGGAGTTTTTGAAACTATTTCTATTAGGAGTCTGGGTTTTGTCTGCCTAACAACATCTGTTGTGAAAAAGGACTTGGTGAAAGAATTAAGGCAAGGCCCCGGACAAAAGGCCTCGCTACCAGGGTTACTGAATGATTCTGCTTATAAGCTTCAGCTACACCACCTGGTCACCTCAGGTCTCACACACATCAAACATATCCTGTCACTGGAGTTGAGGGCTGAGATCCTGCACCTGACCTACTTCACACCACGTCCCAGTCTCTGACGGAGGGGCTGTGCCAAGTGCCTGATTTAAATGCTTGGATCTTTACATTTATAGAGGGAATGCCTAACTTGTAGATTAGAGAGATCAGCCATGGGAAACATATGAATTAAATTATAAGTGAGGGAATCATATGCTTAGGGATTTTCCTGATTTGCAAAAGTGAATAACTCATTTGATCTCTCTATTCCTGTCAGTGAAATCCAGTCTTATTTCCTTCATCTGAGCTAAGCAGGCAGACCGAGGGAAAAGGTGTACAATGCTAAGCTGACAGAGTTTAATACGCAGAAGTGAAACTTGAAAGTGGTATTACAACACGGTTCTGTGGCTTATGGCAGCTCAGTCTCTTCCACAACTCTGGATTCCAAACCTCTGAGATTCCAAGGAGGTATTAGGTGACTCTAACCGGAAATCCCCTCTCTGTGACCGCTGGCGTTTGTTTTCCTTAGCTGAGCTCCTAGATGGGTGGCATTGTGGGCCCAGGCTTCGCTCATTCTCTCTCTCCCCACTTCCAGATGCCCAGGAGGGAATCGTTAGAGCTGCCTTCATGCCCGGCTGGCATCGTGTGGATCGGGTCCAGCTCCTAACATGTTGGGCTGCCTGGTTACAGTTTACACTCCTCCCTTACTCCCCCCTTCTTCTGTCCCTCCCTCTCCCTTTTCCATCTGGCCCTGCGGCCAAGGCTGTACCACCAAAAGGGAGGCTTACCATTCTCTGGCCTGAAAGGCAGAAGGACCTTCCTATGTAATTACAAACAGGCATATATTCACAATTTTGGCAAATTGGTGATCTCACACCTTTGCTCTGCTGGCGGCCTGAGGGTAATATATCAGGACTGAGCCAGTGAGGGGGCAAGCACAGACAAGGACCAGAGCATGGTCTGGACATAATGATAAATTAAGGGGTGGTATTTGGATAAAGACAAAGAAAAATATTAAATATATAAGTTTTGTATGTGCTTTGTTGAACTTTGTTTTGCAGTCTATGTTTTGCTGGTAGCCTTTCTTTTTAATTGGCTCCATTTCAAGGGGAAACGGTTGCTACTGTTGCCACAGTTGAGGGACAGAAGAAAGGTGCAGAAGAACTAGGCAGTAAGAAGAGGGGTTTTCTTGCAACAGACAACCTAAACTCTATTTATAAATCAGTGTACAGGCTGTTACAGTAACACTATGAAACAGACAGTTATTACTTTGGAAATGATAGTTGATGTCAACCCACAAATTGTCCTCAGGATAACGCAGACTCCAACACACACTTCACATAAGCACACATCAGCCAGCTACAGTCTAATTGCATATTGTACAAAAACTGATCTTATTATCAAACATAGCTCTGTCATATATCAAAACAGTTGTGTTGAATATGGCAGTGTTACTTCATATGGTCAGTGTATTTAGTAAGTTAGCATTAAGTTAAATTAAGTTTTATTCCTTTCATTTCCCAAGATCCATTCTCATGTCCAAATATGGTCATCGCCAACTTAGCACGGTCAAAGCCTCAAGGTGACAGACCACAAACCAATGGGTGACGTCACAGAAACTTCTGCTTTTTCACATACAGTCTATAAAGACCACAAGCATGTGCAGATCTTACATATTAAATCTTCCATGAAAAACAAGACATGTACACACACACACACACACACACACACACACACACACACACACACACACATATATATATATATATATACACATACATGTGTATGTATTTATCTTGATTATACATATAAATATGTAGACGAGGGAAAGTCCAATATAAAGGAAACATAAGCGGAAAGTGAGCTACAAATATACATGAAAGAAAATTCAGAAGACATGAGGAGAAAAGGGAACACAGGGAAGGAGCGGGTTGAGGAAAAAAGAAAAGAGGGGAAAAACATCTTGTGCTGGAAGCGTTCCTTTATCCTGGCCAATCTCGGCTGCACCTGTGATGACAACCCCTTGTGTGCAGTGCAGTGATTGTGTAACCTGGAATGAAAGGAGGGGGGTTGCTGTGGATGGTGTAAGGGGCTAGAGAGGGGGGCGAAAATGACATAAAGCGTTCCCCGGACTTGTAAATCCATGACAAGACCCAGACAGTCACCCTGAAACCCCCACCCAGTGTCCTCCTGCAGGGCATAGATGGGAGAAGGAAGGGAGGGTGCCGGGGCATACATCCAAGCGCACTCCCTCCCTACTCCTGTTACCCACATTCTCCCTCCTTCAGCCTCTCTGTTGCCCTCCAACACACACACACACACACATACACACATACATACAAGCTGTGGGGCATTGCGTTTCTTCCATTCCGCACAAGCTGTTGTTTTAAATCATAATAGTAACCAGACTGTAATCACATTATTGCACACATGGTGATTTTGACAAGTGGTGGGAGTCATGTGCTGAGGCTTTGGCAGGGTTAGCACACCATTCTCCCAGCTGTGAGCTCAGCCCCAACCCACCCCCCTGCGCACACGCACACACGCACACACACACACACACACACACACACACACACACACACACACACACACACACACACACACACACACACACACACACTACCTCCAACGCTCTTTACCCCCCCTCCCAGACAATATGTTGCTCTGCTCCGTTCCACTGTAACCTGCATGCATTACTGCAGCCTAATCTAAATCAGATTTCTGTAAATTGTACTTACACATGTGCCTAGAGACTGTCCTCACAAAAAATGACAGCATATGTTGTTTTGTTCACTTAGACAACTTATGTTCTATTGTCCTCACCAGCGCCCTCCTGTGGTCGCCCAAAAGTAGCAGTTCAGGTGTAATGTTATCAGCACACGTCAATGTAAATACCCAGTGCAAACAAATGACTTGAAGGGAAAGTAATGGGCAAAAGGCTTCTTTATCTTTTTTGGTCATGCCATTTATTATCTGGATAATAACAGTGTGATTGGTCAGTCTTAAACATCAGCTTATCACAGCAAATAGAAACATTGTCTGGTAAGTTTCAGGAGACTGGATGAAATAAAAACATTAATTTGAAGAAGTACATATGGACGGGAGCACAACATGTACTGCCCTGTTTTAATAAGTCAGTAAGAAATTTATTCGAGCTTGGACAACACGGTCATGAAGTGGATAGCACTCGGACCTCACAGCAAGAAGGTCCTGGGTTAGATTCCAACACCACTTGACGGGGATGGGACCTTTGTGCATGTTCTCCCCATTTCTATGTGGGTTCTTTCCAAGTAGTCCGGTTTACTACCACCATCCAAAGACATGCACTGATAGGCTAGTCAGTTAATCTAAATTACACATAGGTGTAAATGTGAGAGTAATTATTTTGGCTCTATATATCAGTCCTGTGATGAAGTGGCGACATGTCTAGGGTGTATCCTGCCTTCACCCATAAGTAGTTGGGTTAGCTCCAGCGACTCCTGTACTCATAGTGAGGATAAAATGGAATGAATGAATATTTCAAAGTTGGAAATGAATGAATATTTGAGCTTATGTGTTGGAGTCTGTGTAGTGTTTGTTGACATTAGCCAATGCAATTAACTGATGGTAATATATTTGCAGTAATGTTATATAATGTTAGCTGCTAGTAGCTTAGAAATACTGCACAGAATCCAACTGACTTCACTGACTACATATCAGCTCATTGTAGGTGTTTGTCACAACACATTTCATGAACAGCAAGTTCCTTTGCTGAGGATTGCTAACTACCAAACTTAGCAAGTGTTGTTGTTTGAACATGGAGCAACAAGTGTTTCATAGCTTTTTGTACCATCACAACAAAAAACCCCAATAATTTCCATTCAACATAGTGTAATTCATGTTGTCTGGAATTAATTAATGTGGTAAGGATGCAAGATTTTTGCATCTTTTCTTTGGCTTTATTACTTGGCTGTAGAAAATCTACCCCATGATATAGGTTTTTGGCTAATCACAAGTGTTTTAATTACAGGTGGAAGTAACTAAGTAGAAGTACTTCCATTACGGTATTTAAGTAGGGTTTTTAGGTATCTGTACTTTACTTCAGTATTTATTTTTCTGGAACCTTTTTACTTTTACTTCCTACATTTTTGTATAAATATCTGTACTTTATATTTTTTACATTCTCAGAATAGACTAATTACTTTTTCAAATTAGACAAATGTGACAGTATGAAAAATAAATCACAAAATCAGAAATTGTGACTTACTGTATCATAATTTTGGCTTTTTTCTCATAATTTTGACTTTTTTATCTCACATGTTTTTTTTTTTATCTTCTATTTATGACTTTTTAAATTTTCCTAAATTTCCTGTCTATACCCAGTAGACTGAGTACCATGACCCAGTAAAGCACATCATATACATAGTAACTCACTTTTAAAGGCTTTATTTTTGGATATTTATGACATTTTTCTGGGTTTTACTGGTTAAATAAGTATTATTTCATCCATAGCAAAAAAAGTGTAGTTTTACTTTTTTACAGAAGTTGTGTTTTTTTTTACTTTTTACTTCAGTAAAGGAGTTGAATCAGTAATTCTACTTTTACCAGAGTATTTTTTCACACCAGTAACCATACTTGTACTTAAGTACAGAATGTGAGTACTTGACCAGCTCTGGTTTTAAGGTGCATATTGAGGTTGAATATATGACTGAAGACTACCCTGATCACATTCTGTCTCATACTTTTCCAGGTTGAGGTAATGCCAGGTCAGCTATGTTTGAGCTTTTGGTTTGGACTGAGAGGAGAGAGTTTGAGGGGAAAGGAATGTGCTTTGTAATTTTAATCTATTTTTCCCTATGACCTTGGCAGCTACAGCTTAACAACTATAGCAAACATACAACATGATGCTCGTATAGTAATCATACAAACATACAACACAATATTTGAATACAGTGTCGGATAGTTTGGCAAAGTGTCAACTTGGGTAGGAACTGTCTCACTTCTTAATAGAAAAATGGTTTATTTTTACAAATATCTGTTAACACCTGCAGATTTTTGTTGAATATAGCAACATATCAGCCTAAAACTAGTATTGAATGTATAGTGGTGGCATGGTAATAAAGGTTGTAAATACGGTTAAGAAGAAATGAAACGTATGTTGACAATAACATTCTTTTTCAACACCTGGTTCAACTTCAAAACTCATGGCTTTCCTTTTTAATGAGGTATCAGCACTGACACAGGTGTGCACAGTTTAGGTTTTACTTCCAGTAAAGTTGAAGCTATTCTGGCTAAACCTGCGTGGGTGATACATTGGTTTTTGTTATTCTGCTTCATATATTTTAGCAGTGTCTTTGTGTGTTATGAGAAATTGGGAAATGTTCTAATGAGTGTAATGTTATCACAAGCCCAGCTATGACTGGAAAAAACTCATCCTGTGCTTGAGCTCACATACAAGCATAATGTTTTGATACTCATGTTCTTAAAGGTACAAAGTTTACTCTCTAGCTATGAGCATTATTTTCATTTGACCATGACCACAAGCTTTTCCCTAAATGTATCTACATTTTGTTAGTTTTAGTTACTCAAACATAACCAAGTGAGGTGCCACATCAGAAAACGTTCCATGTTTGGATATATGGGTGGACTTGTATGTCTTCTAAACATAGCATAGTTTTCTATATTCATGCAAGTCCAATGTTGGCTGTTGTAATGTTGACATCATTTGATCATTTGCAACTCCATGTAGATGAATCCCAGCATGCATTTGTTTGTGCCCACACACGACACAATGAATGACTTTTGTGGCACTGATTAGAAGGGGATCCTCAGATCAACATGGCAAGGCATCAAGCAAGCAAAACAACCGCATGGTTTTGGTCCACGTCTCGGAATAACGTGAGAGAGATGAGGGGTCGAACCCAGAGCACTACTCTCTCTCCGTCCCATCTTTTCTTTCATTTGTTCTGAGGTGTGGCTGCACTCTTTACCACATTGCTAACAAGATCAGGCTGCGGGGTGGGCCTCATCCAGCTGGCTTTTTGTGTGTGTTTGGAACAGGCTCGGTTATTGACAATAGTTGTAGGAGAAACTATACTGAAAACAGCATCGTGTGTGTGGTATGTTTTTGTGTGAGAGTGAGAGGAAGCCAGAAACTACCAAATAATAGCTTACCCAATCTGTCGACAGTTTTAATGCCAATCAGGCAATGGGCAAAGTGTTCAAAGTCAAAAAGGAGGCAGGACTGTGGGTAAATTGATGATATCCACCCCAATTTCCCCAAAACATTTAGGTACAATCCTTCCACAGTATGTAGTTCCTGAATGAACCATGCAGTGTTTCGAAAATAAAGACATTTCACATGATGAATAGACTAGACTGACAGACAGACAGACAAGGAGTCAGCACAAACAAATGTATGAAAGCATAAACACAGACTTTGCTTTTGCTGGTGAGATGTACAACAGAGCTGTGCTGTCCCTGACTTTTATTCACTGTGCCATTGTGGTCTCTGATTTATAGCGGAAGAAAAAGATGAGAGAGAACATTTCTCTCTAAACAAAGAAAGCAGATGTACTTTATAAACCCGCCGTTCTAAAAAACATCCAGTCCTCCCAGTTGTTAAGGGTTTTAGCTTGACACGTCAAAAACATTTGAGCAACTGCTTGGATGTTCAGTCCTCATCTTTAAAAACTTGCAGGTTGACCGCGGAATCCTTTTTGCGCTCTTGGACGGTGGTCCAAACAGCAGATAGTACTCAGAGCCCAGGAATCCCTGGAATGGTTTTGTTTAACTTTGCCTCAAGGGAGAAATATATTGTGTCGATCTTTGGAAATATGATGCCCATATTTGCCTCCTATCTTAGAAGGCCTGAAGTGAAACCATCACTCCATCAAATTTTAAGAACCGAAACGAGATAGAAACGGTCTGCAGCAGAGGGATGGGAATAGAGACTTTTAGTGTGTAGTTGTTAACATTTTGAACCCTCATAGGCTGTTATCTGATCTACAGCATGCAGGAAGGGGGGAAAAAATGTAGTTGGTAAGAAATATTTATTATCATGTCATGTTTGAGGAATATCGTCACATTAAACAGTATAGACACATTTATTTAGGTACATTGATTAACTTTGAAAAAAAGTGCAGCTTAATGCAGTTACGTGCCAAAATATATCATACCCATCTGTGAAGTAACAAAATAACAACACTCCATTACTGTACTAACATTTTCTCCTGAGATTAAACCCAAATGCATGTGCTCTTACTCTATGCTTTGCACATTTTCTTCAGACTCGTCCTTCTCAGCACTCTCGACATGAACTATCAAGTTACTCATGTTGCGCACAAGAAATGCAACAAGAGGAAAAGAAAGTCAAAGATAAAACGGAAGAAAGTAACACTGAAAAGCACAAGAGATGTGTCCTAATGTCCTTCAAATGACTGATTCAAATAACTCATGAGCTCAGTTTCCTTACACACAAAGAGAAATACAGTCATAACATTGTGACCACTGACAGGAGAAGTGGTAGTAATGGGGGGGCCATGACTCAGTTGGTAGAGCGGGTCGTCCATTAACCAGTTTGATTCCCGCTCTGTCCTAGTCAGTCCGTTGTGTCCTTGGGCAAGACACTTCACCCTCCTTGCCTCCAGTGTCACTCACACTGGTGTATGAATGTTTGGTGGTGGTAGATGTGAAATGGCTGCCACGCTTCTGTCAGTCTGCCCCAGGGCAACTATGGCTACATATGTAGGTTACCACCACCAGAGGGAGCATGTGAGAGTGAATGAATAATGGATCACTAATGTAAAGTGCTTTGGGTACCTTGATAAGCACTATAGAAATGTAGTACATTATTATTATTTTTATTATTAATAATAATATTGATTATTTCATTACAATGACACTTTTCACTGGGTTGGATGTATTAAGTAGCAAGTGAACATTTAGTCCTAAAAGCTGATGAAATGATAAACATAAGGAACTGAGTGATTTTGACAAGGTCCGTATTACAGTGGTGATGGCCGAGGGTCTTGTTTGTTCCTGGTGGTTAATACCCACAAAAAATTGACTAAAAGAGGTAGTGCCAATCACACGACAAATGATAATCTGCGGAAGGTGTTGGACAAATAAATCTGTTCCATTCCTTGAAGCTCCACTGAGGTTCCAGTGAGATGACTTTTGGTTGGTATTAAGCACGACACATTCAGAATTACCAACAGAATCTGGAGATGTTCTTAAACTGTGTATTTCTTGAAGGTAAGGCAAGGGGTACTGTTTTTGGTTCAGTTTGTTTGTTAAAATTTAGCAGCAAAACTATTTGTTGAATTCATACCAAATTTGGCTTATGGATTTCCAGTGACATAGAGTATATCTGGTTACATTTTGGGACCACTGGTAAAAGTTATTATTATTATTATAATTTGTTGGGCCTGTCTTGTACAGCATCCTAGCAGCAAAATCGTGGCCTGGCTGCATTTTGGTGGGGAGCAAACTTACTTTGCTAAGGGAAACTTCATAACATATTATATGAGGCTCCCCTTGATATTCTTCTTTATTATAAGCTTTGTTGAAACTAATTTCAAAATAAATATTTTACATATTTTTCCCACTTATTTACAATGGGCAAAATTTTAGGGGGGCCTTGGAACGGATCAGGCCTTTTACATGTAAAATCCAACTCTATTTATGAAAAATTCATGGTACGAAACCACTTCTGGAATGAATTAATTTCGTAAGTCGAGGTACCACTGTTCACTCACTTCCAAATTTGTCACTGGCTCCCTTCTCCACCACAGTGACAACAATGAGCAACACTCGCTACTGCTAGCTTAGAAATGCAGTCTGCTAATGTCAACAACTGGCATCCTTTACAATACAAACCCCATGTATGACTTACAATATCCCTTAATGTTACAGTGCTTTAATCATTAGCAGAACAGTTGTGTGTGCCACAATCAACATGAATCCACCTAAATTTGTCAAAAAGTACAACCTCCTGTCTCATAAATTAAAGGAAAAACAAAAGCTTTGGACTGTGAGGAAAACATGTGTTTCATTGGTTTTGTATTTGCCTGTTTTGTATTTGTGGGTGTATTTATTTCAGATGAAGGAGAGCCAGGGAGAGAGCCAAGGAGAGTATGCCAGGCCCCAGTTAGTATGCAGGCTATAATTTCTGCTTCTTTTGAAGTCTAGGCTATGCATGTGTGTATGTGTCCATTGTAATACTGGGGTATATGGCCCAGCTGTTCTTAAATATACTCTCCTTGCATTAGATCAATTGAGATTTAATGCTTTCGATGTAAAAAATACTTAGAAAAAATATCTGTCGTTCCACTCCATAGTGAAACCAGTTGAGTGGAAGGACAGAATACTACACATGGTATAATACAATCCAGTACAATAGCAGAGTTTGGCCTCATGTTACCATAGAGACAGAAGATAAACAGTAAAGGCTTGACAAAAGGGGCTATTGTGGTGGTTTGCATTAGACTGTACAAGTGGTCATGATTTTGTATCCACCCCCTCAATGTGTATATGCGTATTATCCATTTTATCATTTCGCTAAAGCACGCTTTTAAGTGAACTAAATCGAGAACCAGTCTGTTATTATTGTTAAATGACACAAACAGCACTCAGAAATACTCAAGTCAGCAGCACAACTACTTGAGCAGATGGGCCAGTTCTTCCTGTCTGCAGCTACTCCATCTGTAATGATGGAACCAAAATCTTTGCTCTCAGCACCCCAGAGATAGAGGTGCATAAAGGGGGCAGAGTTAAGTGGACAAATACAGATGACTCAGGCCATGTCCTCGCTTCGATGACTACATTTAAAAACTCATGTTTTCCATTTTGAGCTTTTCTCCATGTTCGGCCAAAGTTTTCACACCCAAAACTGAACAAGTGGAAATAGTTGGGAGCTATGTAACAGATTGGAGGTTTGTAGTAGTCATTACCTGTAGATGTTTACTTAAGGATGTCATGGGTACCAATGTTAAGAAATGTGTATTTACCCCATTTTACCTCCAAACACTGAGCTAATGGTACCATATTAAAGATCCAATCTGGATACATATGACTTTTGTGATTAGATATAATTATTTTTATTTTTTTTTACCAGATTGGACCTATCTCCTGGCCTGTCCTTTTCCATCCTGTCACTGAGGCTGACTTATTAAGTTCTTGGTGAATACAAACAACAGCAGTACTCCAGACTGTTGCGGGGGTTTGTCAGGACGTTTGGCGGGTTGGAAGAAGCGATTCTCCAGGTCAGTCCTTCCCACACACATAAAGCCATGATGATGATGTGTAAATAATATTTAATTTGTAATTCAGATTACTTATTTCTATAAATATTTGCATAAATACAGTTTTTAATGTTTTGGTCTTTATATTTTTCATTTTCAATCATCTGGTTTTTATACCTGTCATTCTCTCTGCAATTGGTGTTTTATGTTACTGCTGTTAAATGTGAAATTTACCCATGGTGGGATAAAATCTTATCTTATCTTATCTTATCTTATCTTATCTTATCTTATCTTATCTTATCTTATCTTATCTTATCTTATCTTATCTTATCTTATCTTATCTTATCTTATCTTATCTTATCAGCCACTATCATCTGCTTATTCAGTCATACATTACCATTACACATATGTGTTTTGTTTCACTATGTATACATCTCTGTTTCCATGTATTTTGGCATTTTAACACCGTGAGTGAGGTTGGTTACAACAATAATCATGATCCATGTTACATTACAAAATGTGAACATATTGACGGATTCTTGGTGTATTGTTGAATAGGACAAGTGAACCTCAATTTGACCTGAATCTTAAATCTGCAGTTCTTGTATCTGTTGGTGATTCTAAATCCTTATTTGGAGATTTCAAACCTTTGTATCAACATTGTATATGTATAACACAAGTGCATTGACAGTGTTAGAGACACTCAGAACATTTACATGCACACTAAAACTCAGGCCATTAAACCTCACATCTGTTAACTGCTGTTATCTGATAATGAGAAAATAGATGAACATGTCTGGATTTCTCCCTAATTTTCTATAGTTTTTTCTAGTGGGCAGTGTAACTAGGTGCTGTCCATAATGGAGAATAGGAAATCTGTTGTAAACTGTTGTAGAAACTAGGGATGGTACATGATTTTCAAATATTCGTGACACGCTTGAATATAGAATACTCATTTTGAATGTTGCATTACTTGTATTGCGTTTCACTTGGAAAGAATGTCATATTGACTTGCATTGTACAGTGGTCCACAGGGGCAAATTCACCACATCGACAAAACGCTGCAATCACAAGAAAGGTGCACAACCAAAAAAAGAATACCCCCGTTTTTTTTTTTGGGTTGTGGCAAAATTGGTGAGCGCGTACCTCTGTGTGCTCCCAATGTCTGTGCCGCCAGAGCACGTGTTCTCAGCATTAATTGTGAATAGGCTGCGCACTCGCCTGCACCACGAACATGTGGCATAGATTCATATGACTATTGTTGTTAGATGTGTTGGACAGTTTAGCTGAAATCAGCTGTTTCACCCAGTTCCACCTAGACAGTTAAATGAAATATAGCATTGGCTGCGGTTATTGTGATTTCCAAATTAAAAGCCTTATTTGTCTCATGCAGAAGATGAGATGAATTGTTCAGGGAAGATCAACATGTTGTTGTGTGATTTGGTTACCTCTTTTACCCTTTCTGTCATTACGTGTGTAACGGGGGGGGGGGGCGATTTTTGACAATATTCGAATAGTTTCTAGCGAATTTCGAATAATGTTTTGGACCAAAAATCACATCCCTAGTAGAAACCTGTTTGATATGGACCTGTTCTCTCTCATACACTGAAAGCAGTTGTTATTTTCAGGTAATTATACGCAGGCTATTTCTGGAATTATATTTTCCCTTTTAAGTTCAGTGGGAGAACAGCCTTAAAAGTCATACACGTGAAAGACTTTTCCAGATTTCAGAGTGGATGTGGCCTCTGACTGTTTACTTAGTCACTTGGCTTACTAATTTACAGCTGTCGGAGTACTCATCCAATTAATGCAGTGATTTTGTGGCTGTGGCTTGAGGATCTTGTAAAAGCTGTAGAAAACAGGGCATCGCAGAGAGGGAGAGTCTGTCACCAGTTGATGTTTCCTGCTGGGTGACACTGCACAGACTAAAACCTTTAACTGGGAACATCAAAGTGAGGTCAATTAAAGGGGCTATTCTGTCCAAACAGTGGAGACCTTAAAACAAGAAAGTCTCTTTGTGTTGCGGGAAGTGGAATGGTGTATTTAGGTGACTCACAAAGAAAATTGACCCACAAAATGAGTCAGACACTTAAATTGACTCACTCACTGTTGTAATTGACTCACCTTCAGAGATACTCTGCATGACCCCTGAGGAAAGAACCACAGTTACAATATATTACAGCAGCTTTCCTCCTGGCAAAAAACTGATTTTTGTAAACCACGTTCTGGGGTAAACCACCGCTTCCTTATCATTTATGTCTTTTCACTTTTGTTATTTAGAGAAGTGGTTTCCAGAGTGGGGTCAGGGGGCTTTAATTAAGTTGGGATACATTCTAAACTGTACTGTATCATTAAAAGTGTATATGTACAGATGGGGGCCATTGGAGCTAATAAAATGAGCATATTGACTTCATTACTCTGTTGTTAGTGTTGGGGCAGTAGCTTGATTATTGGCTTATTATTGAAAAAATGTCTGTACATGTGCCTGTCGTGTTTTGTTCGGAGCTTAAGAGCTTCATGGCGATGAAAGAGCAGTTTGTTATTGAAAGTTCACTGATACTAAATACTAAAATGGTTTTTAACAGGAAACAGAATCCTATGACTCACTTAATGGAAAATTATGTAATGGAACACATCAGATTCTGGTGATAATGCACAGAAAAATCAATATATTGTACATTTTTGAGTTAAAAACAGTTCAGCATGTCTGAAAATCTTCATCTTTTCCACTCATTTCATAATGTGGAGTAGTACTTGATTCTTTTTTATTATTTTATTTTGTATATCATGAAATATGCATAAAAACATTATTACTAACCCTTAATTAGAGGTATTCAATATATTTGTCCTTCAATCACCCTGCTAGATCTCATAAATTTTTCTTCATAGATTGGGCTGAAGTGGTTATATTACTGTATTTGGAAACAATGGTAGCAATTTTATCTTGTAAAACACTTGCTTCATTTGGTTAATTTGTCCAAAATGGAAAAAAAAGACAAGAATCAAACCACTACAGCTATACAACAACCCACGTTGCAGAAGAACACTGAGTATCCAGGGCCTTTAAGAAGACGTCAGAGCTTAGCTTCCTGTGGGGAAAAAAAAGCATCACATATATTCTGAATATAGTGTACACATACAGTAAAACGACATTGGTAGGGGTGTGATGAGATGTAATTTGGCTAGATTTCTCGTCGCCTTAAAATTCAGTCTGGCTAGATTCGTTATCCAGGATGACGTCGGAAAACACAGGTTTTATATTGAAGACGCCCCCTCCACTTTCAAATGTTTGGTAGCATTTTGGGTTCCCGGCAGAAATGATAAATGGAAAAAGAGTGACTGATAAGACATGGGCAATATGCAGACTGACAGTGCAACATTAAGCGCTCCGTCATCTCCTGCCCCAGCATACTTTCTCTCTCTCTCTCCATCTCTGTTTCTGTATGTAGGGAGTGCGTGAAGCACAGCTCTCCCGTGACGCACTGTTTAAACTGGATATTATTTGGACCGCACTACCCAGCCATTCCCCCATGTTGTGGGCGCAAACAATACCTACTACATACAATACCTAATACATCGCGGCTAATACGAGCACAATGCCGAGACATTTCCATCACCACCACAGCTCAGTACTCATAACAACTGCACCTGCCAAGAAAACAACAACAAACCACACAATGCTGACAAACACATTCACACCTCAACTTCCACAGTCAAGAGCCACATTTGATTTTGGAAAAAGGAGAAATATGTCATTTTAGTTATAAAATCCATGTGCAACTCAGTTAAATAAAAGTCTGTTGTCTATTCATATCGTTTGTAATTTAGTTTCTTAAAATCTTCTGACCTGAGTGTCTCGTCACACCCCTAGACATTGGTTTTAAAGGGATAAAACTAGTACAAAATGTGTGGGACAGAAGTGCAAACCACTGTGTAGTCCAACTGGTGAGGACTCACAAAGGAATATGAATATGATTGTCTTAAATCCTACACAATGACCCTTTAAAAATAGAATAGAATAGGCTTTATTGTCATTATACCAGTGTGCAACGACATTGCAGGTGGTCTTTGCACTTACATTTAAACAATTCTTAAAATTTCCCATTTCTTTTTCTTATAATCCAAATGTACATAACTTTAGGCCATGAGCTGAGAATTTCTTGCTGTAATGTATTCATTTACATGCCTAAATAAAAAATACATGTAAAAAAATAAACATGCATTAAAAAAAAAAACAACTAGTGTGCAATTGGAAAAAAAGTGCAAATTAGATATATACTGTATGAAATGGTAAAATAATAAAAAAAAAAAAATAAAATAAAAATATATATTTCTATAGAATATAAAGTTGTACAAATGTAATCTTGTGACTAATATAAACACGCATGTTACAGTATCTGAACCATTTACTTAGATTTTGTCACTCTAACTTTGAAAAAATCAAAATGTCAAATATAGGAAAAACACAATGTCATGTTGAGTTAAAAAGAAAAGAAAATAACTTTTTATCTAAAGGCTACTTTCTAAACTAGTTCAAGTGATTCAAAATAGGGCTGGGTGACACCGTGTTAATGACTATTATTTCAATTGAAATTTTTTGAACAAAATGAAATAGATGTTTGATAAATGCTGAATATAGTTTGACTGTTTCAATTGCACACCCTCATATATATGCACATGTTGTATTACTTAAGGTCCTATAGTCTGAGCAGCTTGTTCTACCTCAGATTTGTGAAATATTCCACTGTTTGGCAAGAGTATGTCATGTTCTAAAAATAAAGAATGGTTGAAAACCACAAGTAACCATCTGGTTTCTTTAACATTAATGCGGGAGCACAAACCAGGCTTCAAACATAAACGAAATAACGATTTTACATTTATCTTTCATCATGACATGTTTTCAAGGCATAGCTCAAAAAATGAAATGTGTTTCTGTTTGTGATTGAATTAAAGTATTGAGGGTGGATTTGTGTTTAGATTATAGGTCATAACTTCCACAAATGTCTTAAATGATCTTGCAGTGTCGGATTTACTTACATATATATAAAATATTGGAAGTAGTTTGACTGCTCTTGTGAGGATTCCCACATCGTACACTGTTGGGGTACTTACTGAGAAACACCGACCGATAAATCTCCTCACCTGACCCACAAATAATGAAACCAACACATTTATATGAAAGCTAGTCGGAGATCATCTATTATCAGAGATCATCTATTGTTACATATCAGTCCATAACAGTCCATATTTATGAGCACAAATGTCTGCATCCAATGCCTCTCCTGTCACTTGTATTGGGAAGGGGGGCTTCTACTGTGTACACATCCAGACTAGACTAAAGTCGGGCTGCACGATTTTAAGAAATAATTGAATTGTGATTTTTTTTTTTCTCCCCTGGCAGATATTGCAATTTTGATTTGATTCACGATTTTCTTCAAATCAGGTTTCAGTGCACAGCAAGATTTGCAAACACCACAGCAACTTAAATAATACCATTCAAAGAAAAATGCCATAACTCTACCGCAAGAATGAAAACTGAAGTCAAGAATTGCTTTCAAATGATGTCATATTTATTAACAAGAAACATACTATGCATATGCAACATCCAGTGTTCTGAAAATGGCTGTTATTTCAACTGAATAAGTAAAAGAACCATCTGTGTTCAAACCCCCTGACCCCCTGAGCTTTTACACTAATGGTACAATGGTAGAGAGGAGCATACATGTGTAAAAGAGTTGATGAAACAAAACCTGGGTCATTTAGGAACACTATAAAAAAAACTGCAGCTTTCATGATCCCAAACTCATCAAAGCTGCATAGCAAAGCAGAGGATAGGTATTACTGCAGGAAATGAATTTGTTACAACAGCATAGGATAGTTGTTACTGCAACTATTTGATGCTGTTGTAACAAATGCATTAGCTGTAAGGGATCAATAAAGTATATTTCATTAATTTCATTCATTCATGTTGTGTCAAATTGTGATTTTTGGTCCAAAATTATAATTATGCAGCCCAAGACTTAGGTGTCGTCATGTAGAGACATCTGTCTATTCAAGTAGCTTTTGGGTCTGCATTAAAAATAAACCGGCTTCAGGAGGTATGTAATGTATATTATACAGCAGGAACTACAGAACTGCTGGGACTGAATATTAACTGGAGTTAACAATTGGAGTTGCTGTGGAACACAATGAGTGAGTGAGTGAATCACATACAGGTGTCATTGGTCTACAGTACACCTCTGCTGTATTCTGTTATTTCTTATTTTTAATTATTTGGAATTCAGTACCATAACTGAGGTTGACCTTATTAAAGCTATTTCTGCTTTAGTATCAGTAGTCGACACATTAGTGTGCTTGTACTGTATTTATTTTATCAGTTTATGTTAATGTGGAGGAAAATACTGAGGATAAAGTGGAGCGAGTACGTAAGTAATGAAGGGGTGTTACAGCAAGCGAATGCTGAGGATATTGAAATCACTTTAGTTAAAAGTCGTTTGCGCTGGCTTGGTCATGTATCCAGAATGGATAATAATCGTCCTGTAAAATCCCTCCTTTACTGTGAACTCGACAGTGGTATTTGTCCTGTTGGTCGACCAAAACTAAGGTATAAGGACAGTTATAAAAGCGTTCTGAAGTCGGGAAGAGTTTTAAATCAATGGAAAGAATTAGTTACTGACCGACCGCTCTGGAGAACCACCATCGGAAATGTTTGTGAAGCTGTGAATACAAAGCTATAACCGAAGAAAGGAGCAAGAGCTCGAAAGAAAGCCTTCAATGGAATTTGACAGAATTTGTCTTCATTAGTTATTTATTCAAATGTTTTTACTTGTATCAGGTCTTAGGCATGTATGTTATGTTAAGTAAAAAATGCAGTTTTATGTGATTGGAAGCATTTAATAGTGGTATTTTGCTTTGCTTCACCCCTTTGACCCCCCCCCCCCCCCCCACTAGCACCCCAACCTTGGACTCTATCCTCTCGCTGCCCCCCACCCCCTTCCATTTTTTCTGGATCCACCTCTGTGTTGTGATTCTACAACAGAAAGCAACCTGATATGATGCTCTGAAAGATGGTTTTTAGTGATGTATATGTTGCTGTGATTAACACTTAATGATTTTATCTTCTCTTGTTTGGAAATTTTGAAATTCCAGACTTGGAATTTCTAGCAAATCCTCTTTTCTCAGTTGCTCCGAGTACTTAAGGTGTTAGAAAACCCAAATAATGTTCTGCTTCAAAGCATAACGGCTCATTTTCACCCCCCCCCCCCCCAGTTGTATGTTACACCTCCACCCATCTGTCTGTCTCATCACATGCTCAGTATCTTGAATCTGCTCCCCTGACATCTGCTGAGGTTTGTAACATAGGTTCCAACAGCACGGCTCAGAGCTGTGTCTGATCTTGTGAGCTGTGGAAACGTCTGCCCTTCTGGCCCACATATGAAGATAACTGCTTAGTAGAAGTCCAGATAGTGGCCCCTGAGCTGTGAAACCCCACGCTTGGCAGGATGCAGGGCTGCAGCGATAACTCACCTGTGTAGTGATAGAAGGGAAGACAATGTCCCAAACAGATTAAAGGCAAAGTTGATTGCAAAACAAGATGCATACTTCTGCTAGAGGGATAAACATGAGATGGAAAAATTCTAAACAAACCAGATGAAAGAGGATGTTGGATGTTTTTATCTTAGTGTCTCTGATTCATTTCTGGATCTGTGTGTGAATATAAGCGCATGCACATGCTTGTCATTTATATAGAATATCAGGGTCTATTCATGTTTGGTTTGGAAATCCTAAACAGCCAAAAGAACATTCGGAGCTTTTCCCACAGCTCAACTTCAGAACCACAGATCCTAAAAGCCACATTCTGACATGATATGAAACACTCTGAAACGTCAACACTGATAGAAGATATGGACAAACAGCTGACAGCCTGATCTCAATCTTCTTTTTTTTTCTTTCTTTCTTCGATCCTTGCTGTGTTGTCACGTAGCGGCCTTTACAGTCTGCTGGCAAAAATGTCATTTTGGAAGGCCTATCTCCCTCTCCTGTCAGAGCAGGCAGGAGATAGACTGTTAATCTTTAAAAACATGGTGTTTGTCATGCGTTTACAAGGTTTGCTTTGCTCAGACTGATGTGTGAATGCATGTTTATCTGCTTGGAGATAAACCGCAGGTATTGTCTGTCACGATAAAGTTCAAGTTAAAGGCTCCAGCTGTCAGGATGCTCCATCCTCATCATAGGAAGATTATTACACTTGACTCTATAGGCTGTAATGCATTATATTATATTAACACATTATAATACATCCGTGGGGGATGGGCGTGTTGAGACACCCCCACTTCTCCAACCAGATGATTTCATACTCTCCACTTTTTCCTGAGTTTATATATTGTATCGTTACTGGATCCAGGAAATGGTAGAGGTAAGATCTTTAGCCCGAGCCCGACCCGGCCCTAAAATGTCAATCATTACGTTCGGGACGGGACGGGCTCGGGCTTCTCTCTCGCGGACTTTTTTTTTCTCTGCGTAATTGAGCGAGTGCGCATCAACATCTCTCTTTCACTCTAATTGTCTGGCCTCTTATTCTGTGTTCCAGCGTTATTTCGTTGTGTAAATGCATTTATCATGATAATAAAAATATGTAGATTATTTTAATCTTCAAAAATCTTGCATTTTTTTCTGCCAAAAATACTATGGGATAAATTTAAATTTCTGGTTTGCTTCGGGCTTGGGCCTGCAAATCGAGTTAATTGGTCAGGCTCGGGCTGGGTTGGGCTTTAATGCCTGCAGGCCTGGGTCGGGTTGGGCTGGATTTTTTAGGCCCAATCTTACCTCTAGGAAACGGACGGAGAGTTGGTCTCACCTACTTTTTATTTCAGGATAAATGGTTACTGTCGCTAGCAATTGCGCCAAACAAACAACAATAACATTGCGGGGCTGTTACAATATCTATGGTTTAAACTGTTTACCCGCCCGGGCGGCACAACAGCATATGTAAATGAAGCGCACCTCAGTTCCGGGTGAAATGTAAGCAGCTCTTCTTCGCGGTGTTAGCAAACAGTCATCAACCAGTAAGTAATGAGGAATGTTGCCATTGTTAAACTAAGTTAACTAAACTATGTCTTGTTCTGTGACATATACCCTAAGCCAGTGGTTCTCAAACTTTTTTCAGTGAAGTTCAGTCGTCTCCCCTGACATGGGCAAAACATTTTGTATGGGCTATTTTTGTTCTCATTATAATTGTCCAAACAAATGTAACTTTACTTGTACCAGACATTAAACTGAACAAGAAATTAAAGAAAACAAAGGTGGTCTAATATATATTTTTTTAAAGATTTCACACATCAGGAGTACATATGTGGAATGATCTGTCTCTGAAATGTTTCTGTCCAGACCTCAGTTCCTGTAGACTTACGCACCTGTACAGTATTTGATGTTTCAGCTCCACATTAATTTTCCAAAGCAGCAAAAGACATGCAAGAAATGTCTTTGTTTTCTAATACTGTTTTCCACAAAACATGTGTTGCCATGTGGATGAGACATCATCCTCTGCATGTTTACTTGAAACCTGCATAATCTTTTAATGTGTTTTCAGCCCCATCGACAAAACGAATCAAAAAGGCAGCTCACATAATCTCAGTTCTTTCTGCTGCTGATTTGCAAACCAACACAGTATGTTAATCGTTTTGTTGTTTACCCCCTTTTTCTGTCTTTTAATACTCAGCCAGATTAAAAATGACATCGGTGAGAACGCAAACAAATAACCCAGAACAAACTGACATTCTTAATCATACAACATCCTCCTCAGCGTTGCCCTGCGCTTAAATGAGCTTGAGGTCATTCTGTGAGTTAAGGAACATGTCAGCTCCACCCTCACAGTGTACATGAGCTTAATGGTATTTAACGTAACACAAAACATAATTGCAAAATATGGCATGACATCACCATACCGCAGGCGTGGGACTTGGAGCTTTGGGGATCGCGCAGAACCGAGAACGGTTTGCTGTGACAAGCAAATGTTCACGTAGGTAGCCTCACCACAGGTCTAACCACTGCCGGAAAAGTCGACGAGTTACAGTAAAAACCTTTTGAGTTTTATATGCGAATGTTACCGCACACACATGAGGACAGGAGAGCTCCCACGGTGGCTCTGAAGAATTTAAATCTCATAAAAGGGGCAGCCGAATAAACAGCACTGAACCAATGCACAAACAAACAAACAGATTCCTATTAAGAGAGGAATTAAGGAAACTAGCTAAGTGACTGCAGCCTCTGTGGAGAAGAAAAGCATGCAGCCGCTTTGACTGAGTGTGTGTCTCTGTGCATCTGAGAGTGTTTATGGACTGGCTCTAAGTGGAAGTCATTATGGGACGTTTGAATACACTTGCGCTGATAGCAATGGTTCTGGGTCCACCCAAGGCTCCTAACGTAGGTGGTCTGGGCAAGAGAGGAAGATGAGCGACAGAAGGAAGAAGGGGAAGAGGAAGAAAAGAGACAGAAAAAGAGAAGGAGAGAAGCAGAAACTCTGGCCACCACCCTTCCTTTAGTATTTGCCTCTGCTGCAGATGTGGTTGTAAGCAAGGGAGGAAAAAAAGATCTCCATAAAGTTATAATTATCCACATGAATGCAGCCCAAATTCTGGAAAACTGCAAACACACACACACACACACACACACACACACACACACACATACACAGACGCATACAATTACACAATAAGCTCTCTGCAGATGTCACCGTACCTTTGTACATTCATCAAACATACACATGTCCGTCATGCTCCAAAGCTACAAGAGGAAATGTCAAAAAAATATGAAGTAAAATTGCAAGTAAGATTGCAAGCAGTTGAAGATGACTCACATAAAAGTACCACCATGTTAGTGATAGCTTGTCTTGTTTGTTGAGTGAAGTGTAGAAAAGTGGTTTTGGACATTTTGCGAATAAAATTATAAACTGACATGACAGCAGATGCTCCTCATACAAGGAACATGTGGATATAAATGTTTAGTGTCTATTTACAGCCAAGCACAAGAACAAAATATGTGTAATGTGATATAGAGTTCAGGCTTATAATGGACCAAAGATACTGTGGGTGAATGGATGCTTCGCAGGTGTTTAAGCCTGCATACTGGGCTGGAGTCCCACATGTGGCTTTGAGTTTTTGCTTTTTGGAGTAGTAAATTCTTTACAGGTTTCTTTTGCAGTTTGGTTAGGTTTGAGTAAAATATTTGAGCTTTAAGAACAAAGACTTTGTCACAGTGTTAACTGAAACGTCTGTCTGTCAGATGACATTACATTCTGGTGCACATGGTTTCTGCCTATTATTTCATTCAATCCTAATCAACAACACACACAATGAAACAAGTGGTTCCAGGCACAACAAACCCCGCCTCCTGCATGTATATAGCAGCTTATTTTGGCTTCGATCCAGCTCATGTCATCGTGTTTGCTTGTGCACATGTCAGTATATCAATCGCCTCTACAGTATATATGTGTCAAGTTTGAAGTAAATTGAAAGAAAATTTAAGTTTTTATAGACATGTGAATTTCCACCCATTATAAAATTAGGACAAAAAAGTTTATTTTTAAAACTTCTAAAAAATGTCAAATGTAATGACATCTATTCTGGGTCACTGGCAAGTTATTAACATAATTTGGTATGAATTCCACATAGTTTTGCTGCTGAAGTCTTAAAAACCAAAGGAACAAACCAAAAACAGTACCCCTTGCCACCTCTTTGGGGGTGGGGGTAATATAAATACATAAATGAGAAAACAATAGTTTGTTTTATAGATAATGCTTTGGGTTGCCAAGTGCTAAATTTTTATCATGAGACTCATAAACAATTAGGTTAAATAATTATGGAAGCCCTCCCCCCACAATTACTTTAAACATTTTTTAAAGTCTCAGTTTGCAACTGCATTGTATTGTATTTCATAACCTAGTTTTCAGGACCATATACTACAACATAAAGTCTGACGTATTCTGAGCACATTACTTCAGTTTACTTTACTAAATCATAAAGTTCAGAAAGTTGTCATTTGGGAAAGTTCGTTTTCTTCTATAATGATATGATACTATATAAAATAAAAGGAAGTACAACCAATATCTAATCTATGTTTATATAAATTATAAATGTAATCACTTCACACTAGTTTGTCACAAAATCAAAAACCTTTAAACCTCTTAAAACTGGGTTTTACAAATCACATGCAGTTCCATAATGCAAAAGTGCATAAATATTCAACACATAATAAATGGGATATTCATCAAATAAACATTTATATATGTTTAATGGCACCCTTGTAGGTTGCAAGGATATTTTTTTTCCTGAAGATAATTTTGATATCTGTTCATTTATTAAAGGAGAAAAATGAAGCAACATATTCAACAGCAATGCAAATGGGAGTAAAAACACAAGGACAAAAGTAAGACAAAGTACATAAATGAAAGTAAAATACAGAAATAATAACTAATGGCTAATATGGACAAATGGTTATAGTAATGGACATAAATGATTATTATTTGGGGTGTGTTTGGTGGGTCCACAGAGGGGTGGAGGGGGCCCAGTAGATACCAGTTGTGAAAGTGTAATGTTGTAATTTCATCTTTCTGCATCTACATCCAGTTTTACAGAATAGTGTTCCCACAGTCTAAGTGCTTACATCCCTAATAACAATGATCTTTTACCATTAAGCTAAAATGAGTCTCAGACTATAATAAGATCCAAAACCAGAGACACTATAAAAGCTCAGACCTCAGGTTGCCTTGAGGCTAAAGTCCATCGTACATTCTTCTGCTATTTCTGACATTGCACGGCGGAGGCAGACAGTGTACAGCACACTGCTCCGACGCAGGCAACAACCAGTTAAAATCTGTTTACTATTGCATGCCTACAACTGGTTTGTATCAGCTAAGTTTACTTAACAGTATATTTCACCTCAGGACATTTGGAGAGATAACCAAATAAACCTTTCAAGGCAGGAATGTTCCCTAGAGCTGCCAGGTTCAAAGTGAAGCCCTTGACGGCCCCTGAGCGGAGCGCGGTGGGTGCCTGCACTCAGCACCGATTTTTTAAATTTATTTTTTATTTTTTTTAACTGAGGTCTCACTGGTCACTGAGACATGGGTGTGTAATGGGCAACTGGAAGTACATTTAGCATTAATAGAAGTGAAAAAGGCTGATGGATTGGGGGGAGGTTCAGAGGTTTTTGTGCAAGGGGGAACATCAGCCAGGAGCAGCCACCCCAGCTTTGACACTTCGCCCAGAAGAGCACACTGAGAATTCAAACATCGTCTCTCAGATGTTCCACTTCCTCTTGTAAATTGCAGGAATTCTTTCATGTTACAAGTGCTTTTGTTTTATGACCACGGCCCTGGAGAGTGGCTCTGCAGAGCCCCACAGCTCGCAAATTTCTCCACCCGGATGGCTGCCATAGGATTTGAGACCGGTGTGCAAGTATAGTATGTGTGTGTGATTTGATTTAGGGTGTAGCAGGAGAATGAAAGGGAGGAGGTGAGTGTGTGGGCATATTCCTTCCTCACTAGCTGCTCCATTCATCACTTTGTTGTCCCAGCTGCAGACTAAACCACATTGCGGTGCATCCCTTTTGAAAAATCAACATGATAAGAATTCCTGGATTGAAGTGGCACAACCCACGCTTCCTTGGCACATGGGCTACTTCCTCCAAATCCTGGTCTGTGCGGTGGACCAGGACCCAGTCACTCCCCAAACACATCATGTCCTGCCTGATGATTCCAATGATAGGGTGTCCTGGCACCCAGACTGTGATGTCATGCTGTGACACACAGGAAAGGGAAGAACCCCGTCTAGCCCTGGTGAATGCTCGTCTGGGTCCCCCAACCATCTAATTATGAGAGTGTACACATGCGTCAGTGTGACGAAAACCAAGAACCGCTAGAGGGGGGAGGAGTCATACCAGCTGCCCTCTAAAAACAATCAAAAGATAGCGCCGTTTCCATTATGCTCTTTCTTAGCTTCAATAAAACGAAGCACAAAAAGCAGGATATGGTTGGTTCGGAGACTAAACTAAAACGAAAACCATACCAGTAAAATAATAATGAAATTCACTGACAAATAAGCCAATCTAGAAGTGAGTGCAGACTATCAGATGTGACAACAGTAGAAACGGTAGAAATACTGTTTCAACTGCAGTAAAAGTGAAAAAGTCCAGGCGAAAGTCTAACTGAGCTTTATATAACGAATATAAGGTAACTAAACAAAAAAATAAAAACATAAGTTAATGTGTAGAATGTGTGTCTTTCATTTTGACACAGACATTATGACAATTTTATTTTGAGGTATTTTTTTCTCTTTTCTATCGGCTTCATATTTTTTCAATTCCATCCGTTTGTGTGATATGCCCAGAGTGATCCTCCAACAGAAAGTCTTCTATGAGTTATTTTCTCTTCCATTTAGGTTCAAAGCCAGGGGATGGTAACTTCAAAAGACACTGATTTGAAGGTAATTGCTATGAGCCAAGTCATGTTACTAACTCACAGTGGATTTAAACAATATGGGATATTTAACTAACTTTAAATAAAGCTGTTCACATAAAAAGAACAGTAAAACTAACTAGAAGTCTTCAAAATATCACTTAATGTGCTCATAAAATTCAGTTAAAACTGACCTGAATGGCTAAACAAACTAAAACCTCATGTAGATTCTGGTCCTATAACTCTGAATTGTACACATCTTATAATTCTAAGCTGAAGTAAAATACTGACCTGTGCAGCATCCAAATCCACCAGAGGAAGTCTCTCCAAATATAACAAAGCTCTGCAGCCCTCTTCCACTTATGGGATTTCCTAAACTGACTGACCTCGGCCATTTTGTGTTTTGGCATCTTCTCCCGATAGAATCCATCATATGTCCCACAGACAGCTAAAGCCAGACAACTGCCAGATGGCATATCTATTTGCTCCTCTTTAACTCTAGTCTGTAGACCAAAGATGCAGGGCCGGCTAAGAGAAGCACTCTGGCACCGGACCAAGATGCTGTGCAGTGAATTTGCTTTGGAGTTTAACACACTTGGGTTGGGGTTCAGAAGGGGCTCGTTGTGGGCGCTCTCTGGCAGGTGGGACCTTGTCAAAGGTGATCTCAGGGCAGGCTGACGTATGGTCCTCTCTTTTCCACCGTTCTTCCCTCTGCTGTGCTGTTCCCTCCCTCCCATCATGCTCTTGTTTCTTGTTGTGTGCCAGTGCACCTGTGCACAGCGGGGGGAGGCTCAGAAACGAAAGGCATTAATGCAGACTTCCAGAAAGTCTGCTCTCATGATTGATCTTTCAACCAAGTCATTTGTAAAACTTGTAAGGAGGAGAGTGTGCAAATACGTGTGTGTGTGTGTGTTTGTGTGTGCACTAGATATTTATTTGCCCATGCATGTGTGTGTTGTATAAGTTTTTAAGACGGAGCTCTGTGGGTCTTTTTTGGCAGTTCATGTCCAAGAAGCTGAGCACTGGAATCCATCCACTGCCAACTACCCAAACACAATAAATCAAAACAGGTGTTTCAATATGTCGACTGCTGTAACATGAAGGCCAGTCTTTTGCCAGGCAATTCTTTTCCTCTTCTGCAGTTAAATCAAAAACCAGAAGACCAGGCTGGAGTCAGGATGTCAAAGACGATGCCTTAAATGGTAGCCTCCTGTTCTGCACCGTTACAGCAGAAACATTTGAAGCATCAGTGTCTGGTTGGACGTATTGAGAGGGATATAAAAATGCAAAAATGTGCAAAATTGGCTTTATAGAGCAATAGTCTTTTTGTGTCATTTGAATACAGTTTGACAGTGTCTTACTCCTGTGAAAAAACTGAACTCTCCTCATATTCTAGCCCAAACCGCCTCCTCACCAAACTCACCAGGCAACAAAATCTGTTTGCATTTTTGAGGTTGAATGATGCACAAAGATGACTCATTATTATTTTTATTTTTTTTTCCTGGTGAAAAAAAAAACAGCACTATTTTCACTGTGGACCAAACAGTGGATAAAGGCACAAAACATTGAGAATGTGGAAAAGCTTTCCTGGTGGGATGGTCATGTGTGTGAACTTTGACTCTCCAGCTGTGGTGTTGTACTTTTAGAGCTGGGTGAACATGACTACAGTATAGATTGTGTTATTGTTATGAAGTGAATCCTATTTTATAAGTTGTGGTTTTAGCCGTAAACCATGATTTCATAAATATTGTTTCCCCTTTTGAATTCCCATGTAAATGTAAACCAAATGTTCTGAGGATTGCACTCGGTTTGGGAATTCCTGCTCACTACACTGTGTTCAGTATCGGTGCGAAAGGTCACCACAGTGAAGACCAGCAGTAGAATAAAGTCAAGTAATGTAATTAATGTAGCAGAGAACAGCAGAAGGTCCATTCATTTCTGTAGTTGTATTTCCTTGCCTCATTGATCTTAAAACTTGGATATTGATCTCAGTGTGACATCCTATATAATGAAACTCAAAGAGCAATGACTGGAGAATGAGGATATACGCTGGCGGAGTTATGATGTAACTAAAGCAACCATGATTATACAAATAATGGAGGTGGCTACAATTTGATTTAAAATGCAGGGTTCCCAACATTTCTTGAAAATTTCAGCCTGTAACCTTTTGAATTATCTTTCTATACGTCAGACAAACAGGCAGACTAACACATAAACGCTGGCAAAAACATAACTCCCTTGTTCCTTAGTGGAGAAAAATGGCAGTGTTACTGTACACGTTCATTTGGAGTTGCAGCAGTGACCTTTTGCCCCTGTCCCCCCCCCCATATGCTGTCCACCACTACTACATGCTATGTGTCACTTATACCTTTTTTTAAATAATGTACAGAACCCAGGTTTATTAAATGTGATGACTCCCAGGTGAAGATAGGGTTTTGTTAAATGCTCGATGTGTTGTCTCTGCTTCCTTTGTTTTTTCTCCACGACTCTTCGATTTACACTAAATGGGAGTGAATAAAAGGTGAGGAGAGGAGTTTAAGAGCAAAACTATGACAACACTTGGTTAGAAAACCTTAAATGTTATGAGGTTCATGAGACACAGGTGACAACTTTCACTCTTACTCTGCATATACTTTGTGTTTTATTAGATAGATAGATAGATAGATAGATAGATAGATAGATAGATAGATAGATAGATAGATAGATAGATAGATAGATAGGGGCCTTTTTAAAAAAAAATGTCCTACATATATATGTTGTATATCGAGATATAGCAAAAACATATCGAAATTATTTTTTCTCCATATTGCCCAGCCCTGATAGATAGACAGACAGACAGACAGACAGACAGACAAATACAGAGATATTGTGCATTCCCATGTCCATCCCAGGGACAATTATTGCTTTTTAATCCACTGCATTGGTCTGACAGACTTTCAGATTACAGTTTGTCGTCTGTTTCCTGCCCACTGAAAACCACCAAAACAATGATTTTGAATGTTTATGATAGACCAAGGGCTAAACTGTTCCTTTTTTATTTGTTCTTCTTCAGTTAAATAAACTCATTTTGGATTTGCTGAAAAATGCCACAAAGCTGAAAACAGCTCTTGTCTTTCTGAGGTCATGACAAGTGAATCACCATGACTTTGGTGATTCATAGTTGTCACCAGAGACATTTTGTATAATGATCTTGTACAATATGATGCATTTCCCTATTTTAAACCGTCAGCACTACATGATATAAGGGGCATAAATATCAGCAGCAGTGAAAAATAGCACACATTAATGCATCAGGAAATACAATAAAATACATTTTATGACCGCTCTAGTAACATGTTTTAATGGTAATATATATGTTGACTTTAATAAGCTTTTGAATGCAGATGGCACTTGCTATGAAATTTTCACAGTGTGGAATTAATGTTACTTAACTTAAGAACTGTGAATCTGATTAAAGGCCAAACGTACACATTTGCACCAGTCTTCCAGTGCACCTGCCTATTCCAGAAGGAGATCTTTACCAAAGCCATTACCTGACATCTGCACAAGTTACCACAACATTTCACTCACAGCCTCCTGTAATTGCTGCTTCTTTCTAATCAAAACATCAGTTACTATTCCAAAAGAGTGGCCAGATGGTTATTTAATCCATGTGGTATGCAATGGCAAACTGACAGAGGGCTGCACCAGAATCATGCATCACAGTGCGTCTGCCCAGAGTCTTGTTGAAAAAACACTGACCTAACAAATACTGCAGGGCAGCTCTATGCAGTCTGCAAAAATAACACACAACAAAAGTTAAAGTTGGCTACAACTGGATATGATTTTCTATTTAGATTTATATTTTAGATCATTCTGACTTACTCTTCGCGTGCCAGCTAACCTGTCTCGAATTTAATTTCTTCACATCTATTCATCTCTATGCCTTTTTTCCACTGCTTTCTCTTCATGTTTAACGTCTCTTTCTGTGTCTGGTGTGAATCATGTCACTTAGTTAAACTTAATCAGCGCAAATGTAAGCATAATTTTCATCAAATTGTGGAGAGCCGTGGTCAAGACTAGCTAACTATCTGCAGGTTGGGATGATGCTTCTGTCAAGGCTTAAACATAAACTTGGTTTTAATTAGGACAAAGAGTGTGATAAGGCTTGAAATACAAAAGCTACCTATCAAAGAAGACCTGTACCATCAACCAGATGGGTCCACTGCTCGAACATCATCCTCTCACTTACTGACAGCTATGGCCAAATGAACAAAGGACACATTTATGTGAACATTTGTACTGGATTTGATACATTGCATTCATAAGAATACAGAAACATGAGGCAACAGCAAGTGTGACATTTGGTCAACAAAAATATTTTACTTAATTTTTGCAAATTTATGGCCTTCACTCGATGAACATAATCAGAGGTGGAAGTAACTAAGTAAAAGTACTTCGTTACTGTACTTAAGTAGAATTTTTAGATATCTGTACTTTACTTGAGTATCTATTTATTTATTTTTTGGCAAATTTTTACTTTTACTCCCTGCGTTTTTGTATAAATATCTGTACGTCGTACTCCTTACATGTATATAAATATCTGTACTTTATCCTCCTCACATTCTCAGAATAGACTTGTTACTTTTTCAAACTAAAAAGTGTGAAAAAGGAAAATCGGTGGAAAGACTTTTTATATCGTAATCATGACATTTAGCTCATGATTGTCACTTTTTTGTCGAATAATTTCAACTCTTTTTCTCATAATCATGCATTTTTTATCTCATATGTATGACTGTTTCTCATACTATTGACTTTTTATTTCACAGTTTAAAAATTTTTTTAATCTCACATATGATCTTTTTTTTATGTCATAATGATGACGTTTCATCTAAATTGTGACTTTTTTCCATTTTTCCTACATTTCTTCCCCGTACATACAACACTGAGTACCATGACCTGATCAAACACATCTATACAGTAACTCACCTATTTTTTGTATACTTTTGAGACTTTCCTTTTTCCTGCTTAAATGAGTATTATTTCATCCATAGCAAAAAACAAATGCAGTTTTACTTTTTACTTTATTACAGTTGAGAAGTTGTACTTTTTTACTTTCAATTAAGTAAAGGAGTTGAATCAGTACTTCTACATTTACCAGGGTATTTTTTTCACACAAGTAGCTGTACTTCTACTTAAGTACAGAATGTGAGTACTTTGACCACCTCTGAACATAATAAGGCAGACATTGTTTGCAGTAGAAGTGTTGGGATCATTTAGGTAAATAGACCTCATGCAATAACATTTTCAGATTAGAATTTGAACTTCCTTTCACTTTTTCAGTCCGACGGCCTCATCCATGTAAACCACATCACATTCAGGAAATGTTTGCAACACCAGAACATAACATGCTGCACACTTTTAATAACTGTCAGCCAAATGTAGTGGAAGATTCTGTTGAAAGTTACTGCCCTATAATCCCTAATAGATGACCTATTTTTGATGGGCTTTTGCTCCATGCCAAGATGCATCCACAGTATAAATTTGGTGCGGATGTCTCAATGCATTCTTCAGATAATGTGATTATGTCATTGAATGGACAGACAGACGGATGAAGGACAAAATGAAGTTGGCAGAGGGGTAAGAACTAGATAAACCACATTTGACCCTTGCTCTACCAATTTATCTGTACAAGTTACTGCAACAGCTTAAGTGTTTTTTCACTTGAAAATTGTGTTCATACTTGAGAGAAAGTTCAACATACAAAAAAAAGAGTACTTGTTGGTAATTTTCCTAAATCATCCATGTGATTTGTTGAGGGAAAACTGGAATCAAAATGGTAACTTCTAGGACTGAACCCGAATGCAATGCAGACTTACCAAAAAACAGTTTGCTGAGTGTTTAGAAGAACCCCATCTAATTTTTTTTTCTCGACAGTCATTGAGGTCAAGACATTACCATCCATTCATCAATTAATTCATCCATTTATTTGTTTATTTAGTCTCAAATTTGGGCCATTCAGATTTTCTACCGTTCTTATTTTTATGAAGGCATTATGTTTTCTGGTCACTCATTCTACTGTTCATGCAATTACTTCTTGATTTTTTTTTTTTTCTCAGAAAGAAACTTGCACATGGACTCAATAATGAACTGGTGAGATGTTGATGGTGGAAAATATTTCCATTCCGTAGGTACTGCAAAACTAAAACAGCAAGTGATCTGGTTGTCAGTTTATCAGTCTGCATGTAAATATAGAGAGAACTCAAGCCCAACTCGGAGAACTAAGAGACCTCAAGCTACCCCCCCAAAATAAATAAAAAGTACACCTTATACATACATATGAATATATTATGTGAATTTGGACATACATGAATGTTGAGTAAATTGACACTGAGTTTTTAAGTCGTACAACCACAGGACTGTAATTCCAGTTGGTCTTTGACTTTCTTAACATTAATTTAACTTTCTATCCATTAAATTTTTTCTTTTTTTTCTTCACATGCATTTAATCAAACCCTGAAACCAATGCAACCCACACTGCCACCCCCCTCATAGCAAAAGGAACTAATTAAAAGCATTTATGTTCATCCATTGACACAGGTATGATCAGTTTTCCATTCTCTGTCACTCGTTCCCTGCTTCTTGTCCTCATCCCTGATTTGATAGCAGTCTGTGCTTGTAAGACTTACAGTACCCAGCCCATAATGCACTCCAGACGGCCTGACTTCCTAATGACTGGTTGTGCTCCAAGCCTTTCCGGGCACAACTGTGGCCGCGAGCCTCACACAAACACAGTAACACACACATGCACCATGTGTTGACCAGTCAAGTCAGTTACTCATACGTCTGTCTTTAACATCTGCGTCTCTTTGAGTTTTCATACTGTCATCGTGTTTTCAATCTGTCAGTTTTAGAGTAAACTGCCACACCAATAGCCTTCATATGCCTGTTTCACTTCTTGGTGCAAGTCATTAAAATATCCCAAATACTGAGCAGGTATGTGCGAACCATGTGGGCTAACATGTGGCGCGAGCTTGTATGAACCCCAGGCTACATGTGCACTGTGTACGTTGTCCGCAATGTTTCCAGAAGAGCAGGCCATCCTCTGGTCTTCGTTACGATACTTTTTCCTTCTACCTGTGCCTCATAGTTTTTTGCAAGACACTAAATGAAAACAAAAGACTGTTTTTGTTCCTCTAAACTAGCTGTCAAATGATGCAACCCTTCCCTCTCATTCCACAAGTGGTCCTTTTTTAACAGCCCATTCTTAAACTCTCATGCTCAGTACGGAGAGTCCATACGCACCACCTCAGCGGGGGCCTTGTCTGTTACCAAGGCAACAGGTCTGTTTGTTTGGTGTGATTCTTTCCCTCATTTTTTATTTCTGGCTGAAATGTTTAATTGAAAGTTTTCATAGTTGTTGTGCCTTCAGTCTTTACAAGTCAATGACTTAGGGAAGGTACATTAGGTAACTTACAGAATGGTGTATGGATGATTTTTGTGTCAGATAGAAGCAATATATTCAAATAAACTCCAAAAGATTATATACAAACAAGAAACGGCAATTAATTATAAAACTAATTTTTGACATCAACCCAGACCATGTAAACTGTCAATTTCAACAAAACACCAATACAGTCATTATAATTATATATTGCATTTAACTATTAAAAACATATAAACGCCACTAGGCTATTAAGGAACTTGTGCTACGATTATATAAAACTGTGTTGACAGTAATTGAATTCATACTTGCACCTGCTAGCCACTAGTAAGCAGCTAATATTGCTAGCTAAATTAAAATATTTTGATTTAGTAAAATACAATGCAGGTATTAATTTACTTTTGTATCAAACAGCAATCTAAGTTAGGAGATCACTATGTTATCTCATAAAGATGTACGCGAGGCAAACTGTGAGCTAATGTTGAAAAACATTTTATTCAACCCTCTCCACCTTCCCCCTTGTGAAAGTTCATTGGTTCATTCACATTTTTGTCAGTATTTATCACTCTAAGCAACATTCAAGATCACAACTGTTACGTCTTATCACACACTAACACCATATCTCACCTTTGTAAGAGAACAAAATATATAGTATAGTATTAGTTTTATCTGGTTTGCAGGGAAATGTTGTTGAGCTCTTAAAGATAATCAAATATAAACTAAACATGTATTTAGTTTGAAGCTGAAAAAAGTTTGAAAATTTGAAGCTGCAGTTTCCTGAAATTGTAATACTCAAGCTAAACTCAATAACTTCCATCATATCTTTCACCTTCCCAATATATCATAACATGAACATATACCAACAGTGGAATTTCCCTTTTCATTTATCAGTTCACAGGTCAAACCTAGAAGGTTTAACAAAAGCGCTCCCAGACCTAGTTCTGAGAGTCCTGTACTGTAGGTCAGACTGGAGTTGTCACGGCAGGTGGCATGGGAGCCTGTTCTGGAACTGGGTCTGTCACTTGGTGTGATGGAGACTTGTCTTGTGTAGGTGTCTCTGAAGGTATCAGGTGTAGGCGGTTACGTCTCACCACCCCTGAGGTAAATCCACCAGATAAGATCTTGGAGCGGAGTGATTTACGATCACAGTTCCAGACGATCTAGTGTCAGTGACCCAAACACGTTCTCCTTCTGTCAGACCTCTGTGAGTTCTTGCACAGTGATGTCTGTTGTAATTTGCAGCATCGAACATCCCCTGCTCCTTTTCCTTCTGAGCCAGTGTGCAGCTGTCAGGCAGCGTAGGGTTCAGATGAGAGGGAAGAGTTGGCAGGGTGGTACGCCAACATCAGCCCATAAAGTGTTCAGCTGTGCTGAAGCAATTCTGGAAAGGTGTGGCTCTATAAGAAAGTAGAGCCAGGTAGGGATCAGCTACCTTTTTCAATAAATTTTTCACCGTCTGGACAGCCCGTTCCGCTTCTTCATTACTTTGCAGGAACCTTGGGCTGCTGGTAACATGCTTGAAACCATATAAGGCCGCAAAAGAAGCAAAAGCTTTTCCAGAGAACTGTGTTCCATTATCTGACATCATGACTTCAGGCATGCCATGGCAAACAAAGATTGATTTTAGATGTGTGATGACATCAACAGATCTTGTGTGGGATAAGAAACCAACCTCGGCATACCTTGAAAAATAATTAACAGCCAGCAGGTAAGTTTCATTTTGTAGCTGAAAAATTTCCACCCCTAACTTCTGCCATGGCCAGTCAGGACAGTCTGATGGACTGAGTGGCTCATTGTGATTGTGTTGCTCTTGCAGGCTTGTTCTGCAGTTTAGTACCATTTCAGTCACTTGCTGGCTGAGTCCTGGCCACCACACAGATTGGTGAGCATGTGTTTTATATTTCAACATATCTTGGTGTCCTTCATGAAGTTTAGCATGCTGTTTCACATTGCTGATGGTATAAAGAATCTTGTGTCTTTCAGCAACAGACCATCCTTCACTGTAAGTGTAGCTTGGTCTAGCCAGTAGTTCTGTAAGACCAGTTCCTGTTTTGAATACATTGGCCAACTTTCCATACAAAGTGCATAATATGAAAAGATACCGTCTGCCTTAAGCTGTTCTCTGAGATTTTCCATATGTGACGAACTGACTGGCAGGTTTTCAATGATATATGTGTTGGTGCTTTCTATCAGCTTTTGCTCATCTGGAGTCATTTGTGCTTTCCTGGTACATGCACTATACGAGTAGTGCATTGGCCTCATTCTGAAGAGCTGGATCTTCGGTGTCAGGATATTCAAAGCTTGTGTTTCAAGTAGAGAAAGAAGGGCTTTATGGTAGGTCTCTTGGAAATCCCAGAACCACTCACACAACCATATGAGGTAAAGAGCCTCCTTCTCCACCTGTGCGTTGCTTCATTCAATTGGAGAGAGTGACAACGAGTGACGTGCATAAAACACAGGCTGCCAGTCTCCCCACCTCTGGAGAAGAACACCTCCCAAGCCATATGATGAAGCATTGCTGACGCTTTAATGTCTCTGTTTGGATTATACAGGGCCAGTTCTTCCTTCAGTCCTCATTCAGGCCTGCAAACTCCACATATATAGGCACAGTCTTTTTATGCGTTGGTGATCTTTCACTTTTCCTACCAATGGTAGGGAGATTCCCCTGGGTTTTTTTGGGAGAATGGCACAGCTTTTGGTTTCAGTTTTATGTGGTATGTCCTTTACATATATCCTAAACCACTTCACAGTGTGGAGTAGGTTGTCTGGAGACTGTCAATGGTCATACTGTTGACCTGCATGATTAGCCCAAGGGATAAAATGGCTCACAGGTCAAACAAAGGTGTGCACAAATTTTTGACAATGTAGACCTTTTCCATGGTCTATTTGGCTCTATACCTAAGCTGCAGTCTAATGAAACCCAACATCTCTAGGGGGATCCTTCATGGACCTAACATGGGTTTCTCTGATTTCTGGAGAACAGGCTTTTGTATGCTGGGGAATATCCAGTTGACGTTAGCTTGTGGCACAGCAGATACATCTACTCCAGTGTCAAATTTGAATGTGAGTATTTAGTCTATCACCTCTAAATCAGCAATCTATGCAGATATGGCATAGAGCAGAGGAAGAAACTTTTCTCCTCCTTCCTTGAGGCATTGCACAGTCTTGTCTGACCTTCAAAAGTGCTGGTAGTGACCATTGTTCCACAAGAATGGCACCATTAGCAGGGCAGGGGTGAGATGGACCTCCACATTAATAGCACTCAGAGCTATGTGGATTTTTACTCTTGATGTTATAGTGTGGCTTAGTACAATTGCATAAATATTTGTTGTTTTTGGGCTTGTCGTTTAGTTGCCTGTGTTTAAAAACTCTGTCCGCATAGCATACATCCATCTGCATCACATTGCTGGCATCATTTCTGAGTGTTTCTTGTTGCTTTTTAACCTCCTCTGATTGTCTTGCCATATTTATGGTTTTATCCAGGTCCAAATCTTTCTCCATTTGCATACATTCAGAAAGTCTCATGTCAGCCAGTCCCACTAAAATCCTGTCTCATATTAGTTTGTCATGCTGTGGTCCATAATGGCAGTGCTCTGCTGATTAATCCACGTAAGGCTGTAACAAAAGCATCAATACTCTCATTTGCTTCTTGTTTCTACATATTAAAGTGTGCATGCTCATATAGAATATTTAGATTTTTAATTAAAAGTGTGGTGGGAGATCTTTCTTTGGAACATTTTTTACCATATTGATTGAAACCCTCTTCACGATCCCATATCACACACTCAAATATAATGTTTGCAAAAAAAAATAAAAATGTTTTAGTCCAGTCTAGTGGGTGGAACCAGAGGAAAACTCTGGACAATCATTATACTGATCATCTTTACAATAATTGATTGACTGATACGTCCATCAAATATCCGTCCATTCTAATTTGTATTTCAAAGAATACAGGAGACCTTGTCTGAAAAAAAAAAAAAAAAAATCGCAGTATAGTGGTCCAAGATACATTTTAACTGCTAAATCTTTTAAATGGATTTGAAACTAAATTTATCTTGTTTTTCTAACCAGAACATTAATTTCAGAATACACAATATTGACCATGGTTAAAACTGCTGTCAACAGGATGGTGGCAGTGTTTGGTCTCAGTGTAACTGCAGTAGGTGGGTTAAATAGAGGGAATAACAAACTCCATCCATCACAGTCCTACACCACCTCATGCATACGTCTGAATAACCAGCTATTTGACCAAGTGGTGTTTTTCCATACCCTGGGAATGAGAACAGGTTCCAACAGTGTTAAAATATTACTATAGGTACTTACTATACTATATTTACTATACTATACTTACTATAGGTACTATAAACTTATTAATTATGCCATTTTCATTTATGGCCAGAAATAAAACATTCTTTTATTGCTTTAATTGGTCCATTTCTTTCATTCTTGCTGTGAAATGTATTTTTAGTTCAGATGTGTGCAAACTTTATTTATCTGTGTTTAAGTATCACTGAATGGAAAAAATAAAATGGAATATTCATACTAAAACACCCATGAGAAGCGAAAACACTAAAATATGAATGCACATGTATATATAAATGTATACATATTCATCAGATTTTTTTAAGTTTAGTGTATTTGGAAGGGGACAATACAATTTCATAAAACATGATTTTACATTGTTAAAAAAGCCAGAATTAGCCAGAAGGCTAGTTTTCATCCGGTCATTATGTAAAAAAAAAAACAGTAAAAACAGTATTTTACATATTTGCGGTTTGTAAAGCAATAGCAATATTTTACTCTGAAGACATGGTTGTTTTGTCAAACTTGTTGCAGTGCCTGAACTTTTTTATTTTTTTTGCACACTAATATTACAAATGCACACTGCTTCATTTGTTTGTTTGTCTTTCACCACTAGTGTTTCTGGTCCAAGTACTTAGTGAAACCACTTTTTCCATGAAGAGAGGGGTAATAATATCTGAACTAAATGATCAGCATTGACTTCCACAGCTGGGCTGTCCCCCTGGGCTCACGACTTCAGGCCTTAACTGCTCTGACCATATGTTAATGATCTCACTCTTGAATGCCCCGACATCCATGGCTAAATGTACACAGTTGTGTATGTTCATGCCAAGAGCAACAAACAGCCTCTTGACAATCACCCGCAAAGGAGGGAGTGTCAGAGTTTGTTCAAGCTTAGGCCTAAATCTGGGGAAAGTGCTGGCTTATTTTCTCTTTACACTAGCTTGAACGTGCAAATACACACAGATACAACAGTGACTGAAACAATGCTTCGACATTTTGTGAAAATCCATCAGTGTTTTCAAAAGCGGCGGCTGCATTGAAGTTCTAATACTTTACCATTACATGTTGACAGTGTGCTCTTGTGGTGACATTTTCTTTCTGACACTAATGCTGTTATTCTTCTCTCTACTTTCCACTCGCCTCCGCCCTCCTCCATCTCCAGGTGGTTCAGGACACAGTGAGGGCCCCGCTCTTCACTCAGATCAACAATGTTGCTTTTGGCTATTGCAAAAACCTCTAATTGTAAGCCGGCTCTCCTATCTTTGTCGGGATATGCGACTGATGCTGGGTGGCCTCCCCACACAAACATACATCATTGTGCTCTCACCTGAGAAAGCACGTTCTTTAACCATCTTCAGATTAACACATAGACTCACAAACTCACACAGATGCACACCAGTACAAAGGAGACTTGTGCTATTGCATCCTGCCACCAGAGGGTGCAGACAATGTGCCCCCATCACCCCCCTGGATTCAACCCCAGATTCCATTGGGGACCAAAGAATGAGCGTCCGGATGTTGGTACGTCAGGGAATCGCCAAACAATGAGCAGTGATAAGATATATTTTCAAGTCAGTCACATGTTTAAGGATGTGACTACATATTTAGGAGATGCTTTGTTGATAAAAGCCTTTTCAACAATCATCCACTGTCTTTTTTTTCCTTTTTCCTACAGCTCATCACACACCAGTGTTACACACATGGAGTACATTTAAAGATGTTAAAGCAGCACTTTTGGAGTCGCAATAGATTAAATCCAAAAGGTTGATCAATCTCACGCCAATTCTCATTTATTAATTTAAAGCTTCAGGATATTTGCCTTGAAATAATGAAGGTTATGTAAGGTTTAAATGAAGAGATGTTTTTGTCCAGATGGAACATGTCAGTATCTATAGTTATGTATAATATGTTTCTCCATCATCAGGGTCATGTAAGATGTTAAGAAAAAGATGGAAAGAATAAGGAAGATGGCAATAAAGGTAGATGAATGAGTCAAAGATTGAATTAATCCCTAAAGACTCAAACAGTGATCAAATTAATTCAAAATATAAACCATTTAGTGCACAGGTGTCAAATATAAGGCCCGGGGCCAATTGTGGCCTGCCAAGATTGTGAAATTTTTTGTTGTTTTAGTGTACAATAAAGGCAATAAATAAATAAATAAAATACCAGCCTGTTACAAAAAAGTCAATAACCTGAAATGTCCGTGGAATTTTACCAATATTGTGAATGTTACTAAATGTGTGTGTGTGTAATATTCCACTTATTTTTCTGAAGAATTTTCAGGTTGTTAATATTTTTGTTTATGTTATGTTAAAGTACAATTCAGAGATGTAAACATTTTCATTGTGGAATATGAGTTTTTTTGCGAAAAAAAAAATGTAAGTGAACACTTTGGAGTTAACATTATTTATACATTTTTATCCTTTTATATTTATTATTTTACTGTTCCGGCCCACTTTATATTATATTAGGCTGAATGTGGCCCCTGAACTAAAATGAGTTTGACACCTCTGATTTAGTGTAATACATCTTGATCCATTATTTCTATGAATCCATGTGGCATAATCCATTGGTGTAAAATGCAGTTTGTCATCTGTTCACGTTACATCAGATATGACCCATTTGGATGTTCATAGGGTCCGTTGTGAACCTGGAAATGCTGTCTTCTTCTCCAACATTGATCCACCATAAAAAAAAAAAAAACACGAGGAGTTTGAAAAATGACAGTGATTGGAGACACTTACTTTACATTCAGTTAGTGATGTATTTTGTTGAAAAACTATATTTTTCTACAGTTTTCTTCTTTTTTGACATTAGAATTCTCAACTTTAATTTGAGTTTAAAGGAAGATCTACATAATCTTTACATTAAACACAAAAAATGCCAGATATTCACTTAACAATGCAAAATACAGAGGATAACTGTCAGTAAACAGTGATGGATCTCTCAAGAAAGCTTGAAAATCGAGAAAAAAAATTGGAAACTACCACAAAAATAGAACTGGGTCATTCCAGGCTAAAGAAGAGAGGGTGGTATTAATACAACCCAAACCACAAAAGAAAATAAAATGAGTATTTTCTCTTTGCTTCACAGTGTGTATGTCCTAAAGACTGTAGATGTTCATCCCTGGACAGAACAGTAGCAGCTAATGGTAGTGTTTAATTTGAGAGTGAATGTTTTTGCATAATACCGCCAGCCTGGACATGCCATAAAAACCCCACTTACATTTATGACACTAGAGGCTTTAGCTAACGCTGTTCTGACCAAACTGCAGCTACAGAACTGGTTACATTTCTACTTTGCCAGGGTTAAAGAGTGCAAGACAATGAGCTAGAATATACAGATTTGAATTCCTCAGACACTGGTCCAGGTCGAGTTAATCTCTTTGATTGTGTCAATTTATTAGTGTAGTGAAGCACGGATATTTGGAGACAGCGAGGTCAAAAATATTAGGGGATTAGACCACCGGCCCCTCCAGCTTGTCTTTGTTGAATTATTTAAACTTAATCAGTTTGGTGAATATGTTCCACTGGGTACAAGCAAGGGAAATATATTAAACTTACTGTATCGGTTAAATCAGCAGCAGTTTGCAGTTTGCAGAACGCTGCTATGTTTTGTCATGTTATCTGAAGTTTAAATTCCTACTTGGTGAAATCAAATATACAATGAGGCACTTTTGGGAAGTTAATGAGCCTTGCCAATACATCTGACTTTACAGAAAGAACTGGTCTGTGTTAATATGTGTTGGAGACTTTTCTGAAGATGATGAGTGTCTTTGCTCCTTTGTTAATGTACACATCACAGTTGAATTTAGTTTAAACCATGTTTCATATCTCTAGATTATACAAACATAAGAATGATGGAGGGGTTTTATTTCTGAGTCGATACTGTAATAAATTAAAACTGACTGAATACATCTGCAGATAGATTGAACTCTATCCAACATTACCTAAGATGAACCACATGTATTATTACTGTATTGTAACATTGTATGGCAACACAAGATGTTTTATATGTTGTGAACAAAAAACAGTATGTACATCAAGAAGCATTCGGTTACACATTGACAATACAGTGGTATTGGTAATGGTACTTATGAAATTAATTGGTTCCATAAGTGGTTTTGTACTGTGAATTTTTCATAAATAGAGTCGCATTTTATATGTAAAAGGCCTGATTGGTTCCAAGGCCCCGAATTCTACAACCTGTTGCCAGATGATATCTCACAATAACTTCTGGAACTCTTAACGAAAACTGATCCGTTTTCAAAGGTGGGGCCTTATCTAAAATCCTTGCATGTTATTAGATGAAGAATCTGTCCGTCATCTTGACTGACATGCCATGATGCTTTACGCCACACCAGCCACAACCCAGCCATGGGGTAGTCCCACCCGGTGATACGATTGGCTCCTTTGTTTTAATAATTATAATAATTTATTGGACTTACATTAAGCTTTTTTCTCAAAGCGCTTCACATTAGTGACCCATTATTCATTTGCTCTCACATGCAACCTCTGGTGGTGGTGAACTACATATGTATCCACAGCTGCCCTGGGGCAGACTGGCAAAAGCATGGCAGCCATTTTGCACCTACGGTCCCTCTGACCACCACCAGACATTTATACACCATATCACAATGACTTTGAATTAATTTTCTAGTAACTAAATATTTGAAATATTACTTAATTCTGATTACAAAAAGGGAAAATCGCAACGATTTCTTGCAACTTTCACTTCCTCCTGCAATAAAAGCCTAAAAAGCACCGCAACTTTCATCGCAATTATTTGGAAAAGCTTATGCAACATCAGACATTTTAGGATCCAACAATCTCAAAAAAGGTCCACCAAATCCTGGAAGGACTGTTATATCCACTAGGCCACATCCACTAATCAATGCCCCCCCCTCACACACACACAAATAATCAGCCCCTTGAATTTGTCAATTTTACCTCTGCCCTTATCAGCACCCCAGAGTGTTATCACTGTACAAAAAAAAAACAGAAAATAAGCTTCAGGAAGGTGTTTGGACCTATGTTTAGGACCTAGTATGATTGCCTAATATGCCTGTTTGCATGTTTAAAAAAATATATATAGTACATTTTGATAGTAACTTCCACCTGTTATTTACACAAGACAAGACTTTTTAATAAACTTCATTGTATAAAGCAGGTGATTGTAAAATGTGCTGTGTTTTGTTATGGTTCAGCCCTTGCACTCTTTGTGTGACATTTGGAACATTTGTTTTGCATTTAACTGTCTGGAACTCCCATGCAAACATCTGTTTGTAGCCCTAGAGAAAGTTGTGAGGCTGATGTGTCATCCCCTTAACATTTCACCCTGAGTAGAGTCATACATAAACACACACAGACACATGAATACATTACTGTAACACATAACGCCTGCTCTCCAGTGCAAGCGTCGACTTCTTCTGCGTGGAACAGCCTTTTCTTTACATCTGAGTATCAGAACAATAACACTAACCCTTTCCAGTCATCTCCTCCACCACTGGATCCTGATAACCTCTGCTGCTCTTGTTAGCTCAGAGCAGAACCAGACCGCCACTTTAACACACACACACACACAGATGTATACACACACCGCAAATATCCCACCCCCAGCGTCCCTAACTGTGGCTGACACATCAAAGGGCCGTGTCCGAGGAGGGAAGTCAGGGAGGGTCTGGGGAATCATGGGAGACAAAGGAAGCGATTAAGAGATAAGGATCAGTCTAAGATATGACATTTCATCCTGGGCAGATCCGGTAGACACACTCCATTCAGAGAAGGGTATAGCAACGGAGGGGAAGGGGGGGTCAGGAGGAAGGAGCTACAGGGTCTCTATCTCCAAACGCTCCTAGTACCTCCTCAGCTTCCATAGTCAAACATGGTGCATGACTGCGGTGCTTTACTCCCCTTTAAAAAAATGGATTCCATTAGTCTTGCATCCTACAGTTGTGTCCACCCCGCCCTAATCCTACTTCAAAAAAAAGAAAAAAGAGGCACAACAAGGTAGGGTAACTTCAAAGAGAGGCATGCATTAGAACACAGGTGTCAAACATAAGGCCTGGGGGCCAAATCCAGCCCGCAAAAGAGTCCAATCTGGCCCATAGGAGGAATTGCACTGACTATACTAGACCCTCTAGGATTTCGTGATGTTGCGATATTTGCAACTTCAACGCAAATTCAGCCAAGAATTCAATGCGATGTTGCAATTTTAACCAATCATCGCGACTTTCCAGCAAAATGTGACCAATCATTTGCGACGTCTTGAGCTGCTCCTTCCGCCTTTTCCTATTTACCTTACAGCACGAAGCAACATGTGCGCGGCCAACAGTTCACATTTGACGACTAAAATGATGCACTTGTACCAACAGGTGCATTTGGAAGAGTACTTTTTTGCTGCATTTTTTTGTCATCCAGGTCATATTTTATTTGCCATATTGCATGAAAATCGTTATATGAATATTTAAAAAAAAAAATAAAAAAAAATTAATAACCTGAAAAAATATGAATAATCTAAAATGTAAAAATGTTTATTTTTTCCAATATTCTGTCTATTAATAAATGTTTTGTGTATTTATAATTGTGATGTTAGTTGTAATGAAGGCAAACGGAGGTAAAATATTAACATTTCTTAAGACAATACAAGTTAATTTTATTTGGATTTTGAAGGAAACATTGAAGATGTAAACATCCTAATGTGATTTTACTTTTTTCAGTATTATTATTTAACTTTACCGGCCCATTTGAGGTCATATTGGGCGAAATGTTAGCCTAGCTGTGCTAGACTCCTTGTGGCAGCACATGTACTGTCCTACAGTAGTAGTCTATTTACGCTCGATTCAACTTTTGGCTAGCTTTCCCTGAAACTGCCCTACGAATCACGGTGAAGTATAGAGTTAGAGGGAGAGCGTAACAAAGTGACGCTGCAACGATTCGGACTTGGAGCCAAACAACAGGAAGCAACCATAGAAGATCAACAACAGGTGATGATTTCCTTCAAAGATGACTGAAGGATGTGAGAAAATGTCAGCAATCTTTAAATTCTTTTTACAGAAGCAACAACAGTCATTAAGCACCATTTTGTTTTGTCATTCGTAACTTTCTCCAGAACTTCTAAATACGTCATCCTAAAGATGACGCTGATTGGTTGTAGTACCATCCTATTGCATACAGAGGGTTTGAAAGACAACCTTTTAGCCCTGCCTCCCCTGACTATGAAGCATTCCTAGATCTATACATGTAATGAATAGGGATAGCACAGCTGAATGTGGCCATGAACTAAAATGAGTTTGACACCCCTGCATAAGAGTAACACCCTCAACCTATGTACAACAAGCTTAGTCACAAAAACCATTGCTGATTTGCTACAAGGTTGTACATTTTCACCAGCCCTGTGCCAAAGCACCCACGGTTCCTCATTTTATTTGCTCTTAAATAGTATTTAGCAACACAAAAGCAGTGAATGCAAAAAAAACCTCCTCATTGTGGGCCTAATTGCCTCAGGGTCGTGTTACATCTCCGGTTTCACGTTGTTGCTTTCAAACTGTAGCTCGCAAGCCTGAGGCACAATCCACCTGCCTCTCTGAGAGCCACACAAAGGGTCAGGGTATGAACACAGAGGGAGTCTGTTAGCAAATAAACACTGAGATCTAACTCCGGTCGCACTCCAGCCAAACACCAATTCGCTTTTCAGATATTTATGCACCTGAAAAGGAGATGCTGCCAGTAGCCAAAATAGGCTTCTGTAACTAACCAGGGCAAAACAATGAGCTGTCACTAGATGACACCCCACTGTATATCAACTATTACCACGCTGAAAGGCAAATTAGTATTTCATAGACGAGAGAATGGAAGAATGAAATAGAGAAGCCAAGGATAAACAGCTTTGTCTAATTACAGGAGACTTTTTACAATGTCTTAGTTTGCCAGAGGCTTTGGAGTGGTGAAGATGGTTAAAAGCACTGAGTGATACTTGCAGCGCTTTACTCACTGTCTTTAATTTCCTGCTATATGGATAAATAAAGACAAGAACTGGAGACGAACATGTAACATGAAACGCTGCCTATTGTTTTTACTAGAAGAGCAAACTGTCTATAGAACAAGAAATATGAAAAAGTTGTTAGTATTTAGGTGATATAATGAAATACATGTGAAACTATGGTGAAAGTTAGTCTTACTGGAGGGGAGGGGGGGGGGGGTCATAAACTCAAAACCAGAATGCAAACATAGCAAACAAAGACTCAGATTAAGCATTGATAAGGTCATTCTGTTCGAGAATCTAATGCCTATGGCTGTTAGCAAAAGCAAGAACAGATGCTGGTGTGGTATGGGCTTATAACTAACCTTGGGGGCTCATTCTGAAATGTTTGAAGTCAAGAATTAAGAAGAATTAACTTGTATTAATGCATAAGCAAGCTGACGTAACTTTTCCCAGTACTGTTAGCGCTGATGTTCAGTACTGCTGCTGTGGTGTGGATGGCTTAAATCAAACCTTAAAAGCTCCTCCTCAACTGTTTGATCAGGTTAAAAAGAACTAAAATAATGATCTAACGGAAAGGACTGACCTCGCAAACGTAACGTTTTGGAGAAGATAATGAAATGAGATGATTTAGATGCTACAACTGATCTAGTGTTAGGAATGAATGTGGCTTTTTTAGGTTCTAAATATTTTTTCTCAAGAAAATGTTTACAACCCAAGAAAACAAAGATCTTTATTAATGCAATTTCACCATGTGTATGTGTATGATCACATTTGTTTTATTTCATTATTAGTTCCTTATTTGGTCAAATGAATTAAGAGTTTACTGGAAGCACAGTAACTGGACAGAAATTCTTCAACAAATAAATAAAAAAAATATTTTGAATAAAAACAGTTTTGATTTCCTGCTCAGTGATGCTCGATGAGTCTTCTGATTGGCTTGTGTGGAGAGGTCTAACACTGCCAACAGCTTGACAATGTATTTATGCAGATCAATATAAACGTAAATTAAAAAGAAAACGCTATTGTGTTAACAAAGTTTTTTTTCTTTTAAAAACGGGGCTTAAAAAAATAGGTTTTTCAAAAATACCCGGGTTTGGGTAAACATAGCCTTGGTAAGATTTAGATTTTTGCAGTGTACAACTTCATAAATACAAAAAAAATAAAAACCCACAATAAATAAATGCCATCAAATATAGATATGTTAATAAAGAGATGAATAAGGTCAACATTCTAGTTAAAATGAAAGTAATGTAGTGAAATGTACATGTGAAAATATGTTTTATAGGCACGTTTAATAGAGGGCTGCAGTGTTTTTGGTGAGTGTGTTGCAGTGCTGCAGGGCCAGCACACCTGTTCAGCGGGACATGTGAGGCGGGGACTCTAAATACAGGCCAGAGGAGCATCAGGGGGCCGAGCTGTCCAGCAGCCATCTTTTCATTAGCCGTATCTAATGAAACTGCACAGGGCCCGAGGAAGAAAGGCCTACTGCAGGGACACCCTGCCCTGCCCGAAATTACACCAGAGACTCATCCACAAAAGAAGCATTCCGTCCACACAGCGACACTGGCACTTGACACCAAATTTTAAAGCCACAGGTTGTTTCTTTGACAAGTGGAAATTTCCACTGCTATTCCTTCCCAGTCGGGGGGGCTTGGTGAGAGAAATGACTGTTGAGGGGGTTTAATCACACAGTATGTAACCCCCACTACACACACACACACACATATACACACCATGCCATGGACCCCTCTGTTCCTGTACGCTTTGTTTGGGAACAGTTGTCAAGATGGAAATATCTGATACTCTTTCACTCAGGCAGCAATTACTGTTATTAAGCTTTCTTTGAGAGGACGCCATTGTTTTTCTTCTGACACCACTGACAGACACCAGGGTGTTAACACCATGAAAAGAGCAACTAAATGCTGATTTGTGACTGTGTACACGTAGACTACCTATACCCAGAGGTGGAAAGTAACTAAGTAAAAGTACTTCATTACTGTACTTAAGTAGATTTTTTAGGTATCTGTACTTTACTTCAGTGTTTATTTTTCTGTCAACATTGTACTTTTACTCCCTAAATTTTTGTATAAATATCTGTACTTTATACTCCTTATATTCTCAGAATAGACTCATTACTTTTTCAAACTAAACAGATGTAGCAGTATGGAAAATAAGTCACTTCAGAGGGAAACTCAGTGGAGGAAAGAAACTGTGACTTTATATATTATATTTATAGGACAATATCTGACAATTTTGACTTTTTATTTCACAATTTTAACATTTTTGTCTCACAATTTTGACTTTTTCCTCTTAAAATTCTGTATTTTTTAATGCCGTATTTATAACTTTTTTAAATGTCATGGTGACTTGTTCATTTTCATCATTTTTCCTAAATGTCCTGTCCATACCCACCAAAAGTGAGTAACTGTGATCTGATCAAACACATTATCTACAGAGCAACTCACTTTTCAAGGCTTTGTATTAGATTATTTTGAAACAGTTATGATTTTTTCGTTGTAAAATAAGTATTATTGCATTCGTGGCAATAAAAAAAATTTGTTTTGCCCTTTACTTTTGTACTTTATAGCAATTGAGAAGTTTACTTTTTTACTTTTACATCAGTAAAGGAGACGAATCAATACTTCTACTTTTACCAGAGTATTTTTTCACATGAGTAGCTGTACTTCTACTTACTTTGTACTTTGACCACCTCTCACCAAAAGTATGTAAACTTGTTCCATTAGCAGATTGTTTTGGGTTGAATTAAACAAAACAAATATTGACTTAAGTAAATAAATAAATAAATCTGTCAATGGAACAAGTGAAAAGGATCTTGAAATACAATTTTCCAGCTCTATTGTCACTATAACATTAGTTTTAGGTCATTATCTCTTGTGTGTTGAAATATTTAGACTAGAAATGAGAAAAAACACAAATGGCAGGATTTTGATTTCTTTCCAGTGCAGATTGGTATCAGTGCTTAGATACAGATGTTGTAACATGTGTCTTGTTGGAAGTGAATGTTAGTAGTTTTTGGATACTTTTGAAACTTTTCAGATTGTTCCTGTTTAAATATGTATTACTTTACATATGGCAAAAAAAAAAAAAATGTAGTTTAACTTTTTGACAATTGAGAAGTTGTACTTTTACTGTATACCTTCAGTAAAGGAGTTGAATCTGTACTTCTAATTAAGTAGTATGAATTTGAGGGTCACTGTTTCATTGAAATAATTAAATTGAAATTAAAGTAGACAATGTGATTGGAAAAAATACTGATGATTAACATATTTCTGCAAATATTTTTCCTTACATTAATTATTTTGAACACGCAAAGAAACAAATAAAGCAAAACCAGATGAAATAAGATAAAAGCAAAATGACATTGAAGTCAACGGAATCTATTTGCAAGTACATGGATGGTCTACAGATAAAATGCTTCCGGAATACTGCTACCATGTGTGTGTTACTGATAAAGAAAAGTCATGTCTTAAATGCTGGTTGGATCAAGTTTCCAATATAAATCTGGGGTTAAAATGTGAAATTCTTAGAATTAACAAAATAATAGGTTTTAGTCCAAATGAATATTAGTCTCAGATCTACTTCAAAACACTGCACATTATGATCCATTCACTTTACAGGTTCTTTCTAGTGGAATATTTACAAATGCATTGTATATACTGTATGTACCAGACGTGGTCAAAGTACTCACATTCTGTACTTAAGTAGAAGTACAGCTACTACTGTGAAAAAATACTCTGATAAAAGTAGAAGTACTGATTCAACTCCTTTACTGAAGTAAAAGTAAAAAAGTACAACTTCTCAATTGTAATAAAGTAAAAAGTAATGCAATAATACTTATTTAAGCAGGAAAAAACACAAAACGTTCAAAAATAAAGTGAGTTACTGCGTAGATGGGTTTTTTTGGGGTCATGGTACTCAGTTTAGTGGGTATGGACAGGGAAAAAAAAATCAAAAGTCATAAGTGGAAGATAAAAAGAAAGCATTGTTATGGGAAAAAGTGAGATAAAAAGTAAAAATTATGAGGAAAAAAAAGTCATGATTATGAGCTAAAAAGTCAGAAATATGAGATTGAAAAGTCAAAATTATGACAAAAAAGTCACAACTATGAGATAAGAAATGGATAAAATTACGATATAGTAAGTGACAATTTCTGATTTACCACTTATTTTTCATACTATCACATCTGTCTAGTTTGAAAAAGTACTCATTACTGTTGTGGGAATGTACAGTAAAGAGTATAAAGTACAGATATTTATACAAAAATTTAAAAGTAAAAATTTGCCAGAAAAATAAATACTCAAGTAAAAGTAAAAATAAAATACCTAATGAAGTACTTCCACCTCTGGTAATAAAACACCATCATATATATTAAAAACATCTTATTAAAGTATGTACGATTTAACACATTTAATGTCTGAAGCAGATACTATGAGTATTGTAGTATTTGATGTAAGTCATGTTTAATTCAACCAATCGACCTCTAACAAAAACCTTTTATTTTTGTAATAAAGTCACCTGTGTGTGACCCTACTCTGCCTCATTGTCTTCTACTATTACCTCGACTGTACACAGCCCATGTGTTGGTGTGTGTGTGTGTGTGTGTGTGCGTTTAGTGCCTGTGACCTCGAGGTCAAAGTGTTCCGTCGATGACAGCCTTATCCTCTTAAATGCACGGTGGAGCATCGCGGCTTCCATGTGCCTGTGCAGAGGTGTGTGTGATGAGTGGAGATGAGTCACAGACAGGGGTGAGAGGAGGTGTCACACAGATAACCCCATACAGATGGACAGCGGGAAAGGCATCTAAGGTTTCAAACCTGCGTACGCGGCTGAATGTGCGTTCATGTAAAAATGATATACCCTGAAAAAGAATATAAGAAAGAGTGTGTGTGTGTGTGTCTGCGTATGTTAATGTGTGGAAGTATGAGGGGGAGAGTGAAACAAGAGGCCCTGACCTCAAGCAGCACTGACATAAGCTATCATCACACCAGCCCCTCCTGATTCTTTACCAAAGAGAAAGGACAGAAAGAGCGTCAACAAACACTTTCCAGTTTGGGATCGTAGCGCTGCACAGTATGACTCAGCTTTTACTTAATAACAACAAAAAGACATGATCACTGCTGCTGTCTGAAGTTACAGAGCATAAACAAACAAACAAACAAACAAGACACAATTAATAAATAATGAATAAAAAGGAAAGAAACCAAACGATGCAAAAAGGAGCCACAACCCCAGATCTAACAATCATATAAAATGTTTATTTATATAGAAATGTCCATGTGTGAATACACTGTTGTGAAGTTTTTTTGTTTTATAAAGTATCTGCTTCAGATGTTAAATGTGTTAAATCTTACATACTTTAATAAGATGAATTAGAAAACGAATGACAAAAGTGTTGGCTAGTTCATTTTTTTAATATATATGATGGTGTGTTATTACCAGAGGTGGAAGTACTTCATTACTGTATTTAAGTAGATTTTTTTGAAGTATTTGTACTTTGCTTGAGCATTTATTTTTCTGACTACTTTTTACTTTTACTCTCTGAATCTGAATCTGAAAAAAGACGTGAAAATGTTCCATTATTATCATTAAATATCTGCATAAAAAATATTTTTTATGTGTTAAAAGCTACGGCTGCATCAGATAACCAGATGTAAATGATTTACCTGTTTTTGTTTTGTTTATAAGAAAACCAAACAAACAAAAGTGAATTACTGACAGTATATGTTTGGACCTGGAGGTTTTTCTGCTGAAACATCCCATTTTGACCTCAACAAAAGCAGAGCACGTGCAGAAGTGAGCGTGTGGATTTAGAGAACGGAACAATACTTCAAAATGATTAACGCAATACATCACAAATGCATGGAGTGTCTGAAAAAAAGATTTTTCTATCAGTGTATAGTTGAATTTGATGTTTTGTTTTTTTGCAGATTTGCTTCCTGCTGAAAGTAAAGGTATTAAATAATGGAACAAATGCACCAAAGAATGACACAGAAAACCCCAAATCCAGTTTAGCCTATTATTAAGCTAGAGGCAACGAAAAATAATGACCTCAACATATGCTGTTGATCAATATAACATTATTGTTTGGGAGTTATGTGAGTCAAACACAGACACAGATGTTCATTAAGTTCAGGAGTTTCAAAGTCATTTTAGTTAAGGGGTCACATACAACCCAATATGATCTCAAATGGGCCAGTAAATAATAACAATGATATAAAATACAATATACAGTCAAATGACCAGTGTTAATATAACACTTAAAGGGATAGTTCACTATTTTTCACATGAATTTGTATAGAATCAGCGTCTTTACTCTGGTGCACAGACAGTCCCGGCAAGTTTCCTGGGGTCAACAAAGTAAAACGTGTTTCTTCTCAAAACAATATGTGTTTAAATGAGTGATTTATTTTCATAACAAAACCGTCACAGAACAAAAAACTCACACCTCGTAATGGCTTGGAACTACTTTCCCTCAATAGCGAACACTGCTAACAGCTGTGCGCCTTAGCAAACTACTTTCATCAGTTGTTTGGCAGTGTTTGCGGCTGCTACATGCAGTTAATCTTTTGATTTTCCACAATAATGTAATGAAAATACTTAAAGTCATGGAATTTTCTCAGCATTTTTTAGGTGAGTTTAGAAAAGAGTTAATTACAGATCCTAATTAAATCATCTCTTTTTTTAACCTCTTGAGAGCATTAGTTTAATTTGATTAAAGGAACAACTTTAAACTGTGCCTGTCAGTACATTAGTATCTATTTGTGTTTGTATTTTTTGGCCCGATCACCAAAATACTTGATTTTCCAATCACTTCCAATCACAGAAGAAATTTTAAATGTCCATACCTTTCATCTAAGTATGGATAGTTACATCTAGGGCTGTAACTATCAAATATTTTTGTAATTGAGTATTCTGTTGATGTTTTTCCATCGATTAAATGAGTACTGAGATGAATTTAATTTTTTAAAACCCTTTAACTTCTGATGCATCATTGGTGAGTGTTCTATATGTGTGAGTTATTCTGAATATTCATAACTCTGAACATACAGTGCAGCAAAACAAAGCAGTGAGTGAGACTAAAAATAAACCTTTTTACTGTGGTTTACAGTTTTGTTGTGATTTTCCTTTTTTCCCCCACTGTATTTTTACAAACTGTTGACTGTGTTGTTTGGAATCGAACCAAGTGCCAGAAAGCATTTGAACTGAAGTTTTTAAGAGCCCAAAACAAAACCTGCTCGGCCAAAATTCAAATACTTGTTGTACAATGTGTTCCAGCTCATGTTCAACATCCTCAACTGATTGACATTCTGGCGCTAGTGCTCACCAGTGAGGCGACATGCTAACAGAGGCTAGTAGTGCCCAGTGATGCTACATGCTAACAGATACTAGTACTCACCAGTGAGGCTATATGCTAACAGATGCTAGTACTGCCCAGTGACACTACATGCTAACATATGCTAGCACTGCCCAGTGATGCTACATGCTAACAGATGCTAGTACTCACAAGTGAGGCTATATACTAACAGATGCTAGTACTGCCCAGTGACGCTTTATGCTGACAGATGCTAGTACTGACCAGTGATGCTACATGCTAACAGATGCTAGTACTCACCAGTGAGGTTACATGCTAACATATGCTAGCACTGCCCAGTGACGCTACATGCTAACAGATGCTAGTACTCACAAGTGAGGCTATATACTAACAAATGCTAGTACTGCCCAGTGACGCTTTATGCTGACAGATGCTAGTACTGACCAGTGATGCTACATGCTAACAGATGCTAGTACTCACCAATGAGGTTACATACTAACAGATGCTAGTACTCACCAGTGACGCTACATGCTAACAGATGCTGGTACTCACCAATGAGGTTACATGCTAACAGATGCTAATATTCATCAGTGACACTACATGCTAACAGATGCTAGTACTGACCAGTGAGGTTACAGGCTAACAGATGCTAGTACTCATCAATGACACTACATGCTAACAGATGCTAGTACTCACCAGTGAGGCTCCATGCTAACAGATGCTAGTACTCATGAGTTAGCAAAACATAGAAGCTCTGAGTCCACTTTGTTGAAGTACTGTTACAGTGTGGATGCGTTTGGTTCAGGTGTTGTAGTAAATAAAACAGTGCTAGGCTAATGCTAATACTATTTTGCCATACACACACAGTCGTGTGCCTTAAATGGTCTCAAACTTCTACTATTAACGAACTGCACCTGTTCTATAGCGTGTTTGCAAGTTTAAAAACGGTCGCTAGTAATTTACGTTACGTGATCGGCTTTTTAATCGGCATATTTTTCGGATCGCAGGCTATTTTTTTTTTTCAATATCAGCTGATTGTAATCGGCAGCCAATCGATGAGTGCAACACTAGTATCTGTGCAACATGAGTGTATGTAGGTGAAAACACACAATAAAACACATGAGTAACGTCAGAAGGAATAATGTCGGTGTGATTCATAAATAAGGTCCTGAACTCAGGTGTGTTGCATCTGTGAGGTCTCAAATCACAGGAAAAAACAGATGCAACAAAAGAACCAGATAAGGCCATGAGGGACCCTACAGATTCCAAAAAAGCAAATTCAACATTGTTCAAGCTCAGTTTACTCTGTCAAACCACAGTTACTCACTAAACGGGTGGAAAGTATTATGGTGCATCTGAAGCTTGAAGAACTGAAGTACTCCACAAGGGGCTCAAAAGCCAGTTTTTACTTCGAATAAAATTATAAATCCAGACATTAAGCATAGTTTCCCTGACCCCCACATCCCCATACTCAAATGTTTTGGCCATTTTGGGCTTAGTATACATTTACAGTTGTGATTTATGTTATTGTGCGATCCATAAAGCGTAAGTCTGGTTAAAAGCCAATACAAAAAGATCTCAAATTATTAGTTTCTCTGGGAAAAGAGCTGGACTGGAAGCAAAAACACAAGTCAGACTTAACTGAAATAGGTCTGGTTAATTTGGTAAAATCACATTTATGTCACTCATTTGGTCCTTTGTCATCCAACAGCTGCACATACATAAAAACAGCAAAGGTTCGTGCAGCTTTTCTAAAGGCACAGTATGAGGAAGAGGTTAAAGAAAGGTGAACTCTCTCCAAGGCTACAATATAAGAAAATGAGTTTCATATGTTAAAAATGATCTGTTCTGGAGGAGACAGTTGTTTTAACATAGTAAATAGTTATTAAAGTAATGATATAAATAATAAATAATATGAAAAAATAATAATGTAAAATAAAATCCTCTGCTTCCTGCCTTTATTGCACATTTTAAACGTAGTGTAATCTTGTATTTTAAGCATTGTCTTTTACTCTTTGTTTTACAGTGAAAAACACTTGTAAATAAAATGTATTATAATTATTATTAGTAGTAGTTGTAGTCGTAGTATCCTGCTGATGAAGAAGAAGGAATAACTGACAAACATCAACATATAACGTGCAAAATGACCATCTATGTCATTACATTTCCATCAAAAGTAATAATAATAATAATAATAATATATTACAATTAAAAGTTCATTCATAAACCAAATTAATTATTGCTTATTTTAGTAAAAGAATAGCATTAGTCTACTTTGGTGCATAGTTTCTACTGGAAACATCTTCAACAGTTTCAACAAAACAACTGTAAACAGCTGTTCCATTGATCTGTGTTTAAATATTTAATCAAATTAATCAAGATGATGCATTAATTCCCATTCATTTTGACACTACTAAAAAGAATATTAGTATAAAAATGCCCCAAATTGAACTTTTTTAGTAAATGTACTATATGATACTTTTATATTCTGCTGTAAAAGTTCATCAAAAAAAAAAAAAAAAAAAGATATGATTGACAGTACATGTTTTTTTTTTTTTTTTTTTTCTGTCAAACCCATTACAGGCAATTATCAGAATTACAGTCACATGATTTAGCTGAAAACCCGCCACACATGCCGCTCTGAAACGTCTACTAAAAGACTATATTTCAGAGTGTGTTCGCTCACACAAGACACTACAAGCAAGGATCATCTTCCTTTGTTCCTGCGGGGAGGTTTACTCTCTATAAACACTCAGCTTTTACGGCAGAACGTCCAAATAAAAAGCTTTTTGAAGAGTTCACCAGTCAATTAGTCGAGCAGTGTCAATAGAGCCGCTGCATAAAAACTCACCTGTAAGTGCGTGAGAACGAGCTCTTACAGCAGACTGAGTGGCACGTCACATAGGAATGACAAAAGCCTTCAATGTGTTTTTTAATGACTCATTCTGTAATTGACTTGCCCTGGCTCACACATACTGACACATTTATCTGCTTCCTACATTTCCTTACCTTCACACGGTTGATGATTGTGGCATGACGCTACAAGGAGGTTGTTTCCATCAGACATGTTAAGATAAAAAAAAATAAAATAAAATACTCGTTTACTGTATTTAGGAATAATCCCAACTGTTTTGTCACCTTGTGTAATTATATAGTAGCAAAAAAATGTTTGATATTTAAAGGTTTAACCCTCAGGCATTAGTATAATTTAGTGTCTTCTCAAGTTATTCAGGACAAAAAAGAACTGCAAATTACAAATTAATATTTTTACTTTCTGTATGAATCTTTTAAAAAAAAAAAAAACTTGATCAAAACGTAACCCTTTAAATCACAGGTGTCAAACATAAGGCCCGGGGACCAAATCCGGGACACCATAGGATCCAATCTGGCCCCTGGGAAGAAATCATTTGACATCAATTCAATCTAAAATGGATCAGATCTTAACCGTAATAAACAATAAATTATGAAAACTGCAAATTATCTTTTTTTTTTTTTTTTTTTTTAAAAAAAAGGAAATAAATACATAAAAAGACCTGTTACAAAAAATGTGAATAACCTAATGTAGGTGAGATTTTACAAATATTTTTAATGTTACTAAATGTGTATATTTGTAAATCCACGTGTTATGCATATCTATAAATGATAAACTAAAGTGTGATATTGTTTATATTGCACTTATTTTTCTCAAGAATTGTCAGGTTGTTAATGTTTTTCTTCATGTTATGTTTATAGATGTAAACATTTTCATTGTGGAATAAAACTTTTTTTGGTCAAAAATGGAGAGAAAACTTTTTTATCCTTTTATTTATGTCGTTTTAATGGTCTGATCCATTTTATACCATATTAGGCTGAATGTGGCCCCTGAACTAAAATGACTTTGACACCCCTGCTTTAAATGCTAGTTTGATGACTTGAAGTTACTGTTGTAATTTATGAAAAACAGTTGGAGAAAAAAATCCAGTAAATATAATATAAATTAATATATATACAGGGTGAGTCAAAATGATCTGACACATTTGTAGGTTTAATAAAATGCAAATGAAGTAAAGAAACAAAAAAAGTGTTTTTATTTCCCAAAAATACATATAATGCCATTTATTTTTTGGAATCATATATTTTGATCAACATCAGTCCTCACTAGAACTATAAAATCTTCAATTTAACAGCCAGAATTTAACCATTTAAATACTAGTTTAATTACATTATGCAAATATTTTCTTTATGAAAACACAGAAAGTGCCAGTTATTTTCCATTTATGCTAACAACTGTTGGGGGAATTGTATTTAATTATTCCTTTTTAAATCGACTCATTACAGGTCACAAATGGGAAACTTTGCATATGTGTTAGTCTGTTTTGCACTTTGAAAGCGGTTGTTAGCAAACTTTTCTCAACAAACAACTGTCTCTGTTGCCACATTGCACTTAATTTACATTAAACCATACATAAATGCCAAATAAACATTAGTGTTGCTAGCCAAAAGTTAAAAAGAATGAAGACATGTTTGAATTATTCTTTACTCATGTAAATGTTTTAATATGTGTGATTTGCAAGTACTTAAGTGAAGTTTGTGTTGATACCTGGTATTAGCAAACTCCATTTCTAAGCTAACTACATTGTCTATATCCAAAAGATTGTACTTAAATATATTTAGCCCTACATAAATATCAAATCATACCTGATATTGTGCATTTTGATACCAGTAGAAGATGCATCAAAACATTTTCAACATAATTATTAGCATTCTTTGCTTATGTAACAATTACATTAAAGGTGAAACACTATTGCTAAGAGACAAAAAAAAATGCTATTTTTTAAACATATTTACATATTTACCATATTCGGGACTATAAGCTGCACCTCTATATAAGCTGCATCCGCTGTACTTTGCAAAATATAATAAAAAAAAAAATTTACAAGCCACACTGCGTTATAAGCCGCAGATATATTATGTTGAAAAATCATATATTTACTGCATGTACATAAGGATTTTGAAGTGTAAATGTAGTTACGTGTTTGTACCTCAACAGATGTTTTCCTAACAGTTCTTTTTAACACGGCAGCAATTTTGCTGATTTAATCAGAACAGAACCAAGAGCAAAAAAAGTAGTTCCAGTAAGTTCAGACCACCTACTTTTATGTCTGAAAATTGTTTTAGTTTTTTTTACTTTTGGCATTACATGAGCTCTTCCTGTGACCTCTAACATCTCACCATACATTCATTGATGCTAAACTTGTGTGCAGCAGTGCAGTTTCCTTCTTACATAGAAACGATAGCCTTCAACTTCAAACTTTCATCATAACAACTTCATGTAGGTTCCATGATGAAGGGGTGAGGATTTGAAAATAACAGTTGCCGTGTTTTATCTGCTGAAGAAAAAGTAGCGTATTTTTTGTTCCATTGATTTTGGATTCTAATTCCAGTTAGTACGCCCCCTAGTGGTGGAAGAAAAATCCATAGAATAGCTGCACCTTTGGTTAAAAACATATGAAAAAGTAGCGGCTTATAGTCCAGAAAATACGGTAATTATTTGCTAGAGTAATTGTTTAAAATATATGCGTCATATGTGCTTATGTAAGCCACCTATCTCCATTTCTAATCTAGCAGCAGTGTGTAGGATAACCTGTAAACTAATGTTAATGCATTTTTGTTTCTATGAAAAGCCCAGACGTACTTCAGTGTTAAACACCTCTCATGCTCGTCTACAGTGGAAATAATACATGTAGAAAATATCAAAAAAGCAACACTTCTCTCACAACAGAGTATAACACAAACATCACATAAACACATGCAGGTTTTACATCTGTAGTTCATTCCAAATGTATATAGTTTCTGATAACACACAGTATTCTCTGTTATTACTCATGTAGTGGAAATGTTTGTACTATATGTGTTTTATTTGGTAATTTGTTACATTTGTTTAAAACAAAGACGCTACCCCAGTACTGAAGTAGAGTTTCCAACTATCTGTAGTTTTCTTGACTAATTATTTTGATCATTTTTTGCTCACATTTTAGTAAAAAAAATACCTGCACTGTACTTTTACATTCTGCACCTCCTCAACAAGGCACATTTAACCTCCTAGGACCTGGCGTCCACACATGTGGACTTTATATCTTCTGTTGTCTAGACAACAATACCACATTTTGTTCTACAAGGGCCTAGTGTCCACTTACAAAGACATTATACTGATACCACATGATGTCAGAAGAGGATAACACTAGCTATATTTATATATATATATATATATATATATATATATATATATATATATATATATATATATATATATATATTATAGCTCGCTCTAAAACTGATCAATTAATTGTTTCCCGAATTTGTTGAATTTAACTATTGTTGAATATTTGTGTGTTTTTGTCATAGTCTACCTAGACTGACTGACTATATATATATATATATATATATATATATATATATATGTGTGTGTGTGTGTGTATATATTTCAGATTGGCACTTTTGATCATTCTTTGTTTTTAAAATCACCAGAAAAATTTTAAATGCATGTCATGCAAGAGATTGTGTCTTAGGAGGTTAAATAAAAAAGGGTTAAAAACCAGAGGTGGAATTAATTAAGTAAAAGTACTTCCTTTACTGTACTTAAATAGATTTTTTTAGGTATCTGTACTTTACTTAAGTATTTCTTTTTCTGGCAACTTTTTACTTTTACTCTCTACATGTTTGTATAAAAATCTGTACTTTATATTCTTTACATTCTCAGAATAGACTCATTATTTTTCAAACCAGACAAATGTGACAGTATGAAAAATAAGTTATAAATCAGAAATTCTGACTTCCTATATCAGAATTTTGACTTTTTATTTCACAATTTAGTTTTTTTTTTCATCTCATAATTATGCTTTTTAAAAATCTCCTATTTATGACTTTTGAATGTTCTTACATTTTCTGGCTATACTCACTAAACTGAACACCATGACCCAATAATTCAACTCATTTTAAAGGCTTTATTTTATTTTATTTTAGCTATTTTTTGAAAAATTTCCTTCTTAAATCAGTGTTATTTCATTCATACCAAAAAAATGTGTTTTACCTTTTACTTTATTACAATTGAGAAGTTGTACATTTTTACTTTTACTTCAGTAAAGGAGTTGAATGAGTACTTCTACTTTTACCAGAGTATTTTTTCACACCAGTAGCTGTACTTCTACTTAAGTACAGAATGTGAGTACTTTGACCACCTCTGACAAAAACATTGTCAGCTTGTAAATGTAATGAGGTGTTGATTTTGACACTCATTTATAACTCAGGGTACTTGCACAGGTCTTGAAAATCTTAATAAATATGGAATTTTAAAATGCTTTTTTCCAGACCTTGAAAAGTCTGGAATGTTGTATGGAAGTCTTAAACTTAAGGATGGGAAATAGTTTCTCTTAAAATTTAATTTTAGAGTATACTTGAAGATATGAAACACATGAGGAAAGCATATTAAAAAATGGATAAGATTTAACTAAGTGGTTGATCTTGGAATGATTCTGGACAAATTTGTTTGTGTGATATCCATGCACTTTTGTGGTTTTTGTGTTTTGAAAATGTTTGTCAGTAAAACATAATTCACTTTAATCTTATACCTTAATTCATTATAACATGTACTGTTCTACAACACAAAATAGGTACAATCTTAGCCAAAAAAGTCTGTATACAAATATAAAAATATATAAAATGAAGGTCTTGGAGAAGTCTGGAATTTTTATTTGGATAAAGAGCAAGCACCCTGTATGTACTGTAGTGAAGATAATTCTATTATTTTTCCTTTCATAGGTTTTAGAAATATATTTTTCAGCTATTTTTTGTGCTATGAACTGTCAGAAAAAAGTAAAAATCAAGGTTTTGTCTTATTTGTTCTGCAAATTAAACTCTACAGCCATAGGTAATTAAAGAAAGTAGAGAATATTCCATCCATTATATTAAAACCTGAGGTTCAGTTAGCATTAGCACAGACACATGGTATAAACTCAAAGGTCTATTTTAATACTTGGCATTTCAGAGCCTATACTTATATACATCATATATGAATTAATTTGACTTCTATGCAGAGGTGTTCAAAGTACTCACATTCTGTACTTAAGTAGAAGTACAGCTACTGGTGTGAAAAAAAAACTCTGGTAAAAGTAGAAGTACTGATTCAACTCCTCTACTTAAGTAAAAGTAAAAAAAAGTACAACTTCTCAATTGTAATAAAGTACAAAATTAAAACAGCTTTTTTTTGTCATGAACACAATAATACTTATTTAATAACCAGGAAAAATCTGAAAAGTTTCAAAAGTATCTAAAATAAAGCCTTTAAAAGTGAGTTAATGTGTAGATAAAGTGTTTGATCAAGTCACAGTTACTTAGTTTTGTGGATATAGGCAGGAAATTTCAGGAAAATGGGAAAAAAAAAAGTCCCAATTGAGATCACAAGTCATCATGAGATTAAAAAAAAGTTATAAGTATGAGATTAAAATGCACAATTTTAAGAGAAAATGTCACAATTGTGAGATAAAAAGTGAAAATTATGACATAGGTCCAAATTATGAGATAAAAAGTCAAAAATATAACAATCATATATAAAGTCACAGTTCCTCTCCTCCACTTATTTTTTTTATTACTCTCACATCTGTTTAGTTTGAATCTATTCTGAGAATGTAAGTACAGATATTTATAAAATGTAAGGACTATAAAGTACAGATATTTATAAAATATAAAGAGTATAAAGTACAGATATTTATATAAATGTAAAGAGTATAAAGTACAGATATTTATATAAATGTAAGGACTATAAAGTACAGATATTTATTTAAATGTAAAGAGTATAAAGTACAGATATTTATGTAAAAATGTAGGAAGTAAAAGTAAAAAGTTGGTAGAAAAATAATCAAGTAAAGGACAAATACCTACCTTACCTGTCAGTAATTCACTTTTGTTTGTTTGTTTTTCTTATAAACAAACAAAAACAGGTAAATCATTTGGATCTGGTTATCTAATACAGCCACAGCTTTTAACACATAAAAAAATATTTTTCTGCAGATATTTAATAATAATATTGGAACATTTTAACGTCTTTTTTTTTTTTTCAGCTTCAGATACAGAGAGTAAAAGTAAAAAAAAGTTGTCAGAAAAATAAATACTCAAGCAAAGTACAAATACTGAAAAAAATCTACTTAAGTACAGTAATGAATTACTTTTACTCAGTTACTTTCCACCTCTGTTTCTACTTATGTGTAAATAAAAGTTTCCTGCCACCTGTGTCAAACTTAGTTTAATAACGGTGTACACATGCGTCCCTCTCCAGACCTTTTCATAAACACGCTCTCTCTCTTTGTGTAACCTGGTGGGATAATGAACAAACAGACAATTACCACAACTGTCTGATGTTATCTCAACTTCAGGGAGGAGATCAGTTGAAAAGTTGTAATTTCTTTCTCAAACTGCAGGGGAGAGAAAAAAAAAAGCCCACCCTTTTTAAAGCCCACATGCATGTACCTCCCACCTTCAGTCCCGTCTTCTCTGCCTTCAGCCACTTCAAAACGAAATTCTTCTCCATCTTCTCCCCCTTTACTTCTGTCTTTTTTGTCAAAGCTTTGCTGATATGCAGGCATCAAAGAGAAGCCCAGCAGCCAATGGACGGCCTGAGGGGGTCTGCACACGCACCGCAAGGACACCGCCGATAGAAAGAAGCCAAAATACAAGCGAATATCTGAGAAAAAATCTAAATCTAACAACATTTGACTTGACTAGATTTATTCAAACGAAAATTAGAGACTGACCACAAAAGCCAGTATGTTTTAAAATGGACTTAATATTGATAAATTGAGGAGTTGTGTGAGTAGTTTCAGTCTTAAAATAAAGAAAACAATGTTCTTTTGTTGAGGCTTTTATACAACCAGCATTTTAGTTAGTTTTTTTTTTTTTTTTTACTGGTACCATCCAGCTGAATATTAACCAGAATTGTCTTCATAGGACAAAGTTAGATGCGTTTTCCTAAAATCAGATTACCTGTCTAATGAACAACGTGCTTGACAAGATTATTTCTCTCTTTAGAAAAAGATTAGGTTTCTAGAAACTGGCTTTTTTTTTTTTGCTTAACATTCTTGAACGTTTCTTTTGTCTTTGCAGTGTTCTCTTAAAACATGAAGAACCCTGACTTTGCATGAGGTGAAAAAAAAAAAAAAAGACCTAATGTCGTCCTGATTTCTTTTTTTTTTTTTTTTTTTAAATAGCACATTCTTTTATGCTCCCGTTTTAAATGTTCCCCTTTTATCTCTGTATTTTTGTTGAATGTAAACACTGCAATTTCCCCACACTGACCTCAATAAAGTTATATGTGAACATAAATAATAGAAAAATATATTAGCTCTTTTAATGATTCAGGACTAAATGTAAGTCTGAGCACTCCACTTTTTTTGTCTCTCTTTTTTTTTTTTTTTTACATTAACTGGGGTTATTCTTTAGATCAAATAAATAGATTAAATGAAAGTCCATCCTGTAGACATGAGGGTGTACAGGGCACTCTGTGAAACAATGCACAGCCAACGTCCCCCAGCAGTTCAAAGGAGTCACTCTCTCTAAACATTATCATATAATTTGGGGCAGCCGTCAGCTTGTAAATAAGTGATGTAGAAGTCTATTGTGTGATGGGGCACAGGTTGGAGACAGGCGTCTTTGCTCTGTCGGCATGAGCCGCCCAAGACAAAGGCAGGAGACAGAGCGTCTAACCTTTGATTCTTCTGAGGACTCAGCCGCCTTGCATCAGGAGGCAGGACGCATCGGCCACAGCCATGCCCCCGATGTGGGGACGTCAAGAACAATAGAATCACTCTCCCACAGTCAGGCTCGACAGCCCCGCCCCAGTCTGCAAATGAATTAGTGAGTGTCCAACCACCACATTGCGAGCCTAATTGACATAAAAGTGTAATTTGAGAACAATAAGGCCCAAAGGCCTCCTATCTTTGAAATGCCATACCACTTCTGGAGCAGCGACTGTCACAGAAAATCAGCTAAAAACGGAGTAAATGCGGCACCGGAGGGAGATAATGTCCACTAGTTGAGCTTCTATGAATCACTCAAAAGTGGTTTGAAGCCAGATAGTAAACCTTTTGATTATTTTTATTCATTTTGGAGACATTTTTCCCGCTTTTTTGTGGACGCATTTATACCCCTTAGGATGACCAGGGATTGGAGATTAAATCTAAATATGAATATTACTTATTCTGTATATATAGTTATATGTTTTAAGCTGTTTTGCACTATACGTTTTGTTGTACATATACATGATAATAAAGGCATTCTATTCTATTCATTGAGATATAATTTTAAATTGCAACACTTCTCATTCGGTCAGTACACATTTGTCTTTTGGTTTTATTTTATTTTAAAGGAGTTGAAAAACCAAAGAAAACGTCAGTGTTCTCATCTTTTACTTACATTTTACCATTGTTTATATATTTCATTAGAATGTTTTTTTCTCTGTTCATGATATGTCCGGTGTAGAATTCACCCAAACCCAAAATCAGCCTTTAAAATATTCATCATGGTAATAGTGGAAATATTGATCATGTCTGGCCACACAGCCCTCAACAAAATCCAAACTCTTGTGAAAAAGTGTCATTTACCAACAACATTTTAACAACCCTTGTAATAGCTATTATTTATTACAGACCAGAGCCCCCCCCCCTTTTACAAAAAGTTACTGATCTTATTTAAGGAGCTGTTTAAAACCACCATTTTAAAGTCGATGTATAATTCTGAGGATTTCAACTAATTAAATTCACACAGTTCTCTCGTTTACACAAGTACACAATGGGTGCATCTTGTGGTTTGTTTGAATGTATTCTTGGAAGCAATCACACTTTTATTTTTCTCCAAAATGTATAGAATATGAAAGCAATAAATATTACCAGTAAATAAAGTTTAGTTTTTAGATTGTTTTTACTATTTTCTCAATAAAAAAAACTTATACAATCTAATGTACATTATGAAAAGTTGTACAGCTTTTTATGTTTAAAATAAGGACTCAATTTATTTTTAATATGTAGATATAAATATATATATTTTGTCAAAATATATGATCATATTGTCAAAGAAACAAACAAAGGTGAGACAAACATACACCTCAACATAAAAGTTATAAATAAGGGTCCAAGTGAACATTTTTGGGAGTAAAGACCTTCTGATGTGTTTTAGCGTCCATTTTGCTTCTTGTTTTTTTCTTTGTTTGTTTTTCTTCTTTTTTTTTTTTTTTCCTTTTTTTTTTTCTTTTTCCAAGTCACCAGTCCAAGTCCAGGTTAGAGTTTTTGTGTTAGCGGCAGCCGCAGCCCTCCACTACCATTTCCTGGTAGTTTTTTAGGACCACCTTGTCATGTTCGTCTAGGTAGAGCATAGAGATCGCACTGAGCTCTGTTGGCACGCAGCAAGCCTTGGGAATGTTGTTGTTCACAGAGTTCACCAGTGTCTGAACAATGGCATGGTTGGTAGAGTTCAGATGATCGGCCAGAGGGAAAGGACATTCCCCGTGGCAGTAATAGGCTTGGTAACCAGGGGGGGCCACTATCCAGTCATTCCAGCCTACGTCGCTGAAGTCCACATACAGCGCGTGGCGCCGGCAGTTGCGGTTGCGCTTGCGGCCCCTTTGCTTGGGGCTACGCTTGGTCCGGCGGGTCAGAGGGTGACCCTTCCCATCGTGGCCAAAGGTAACCAAGAGGGGCCGTAGCTGCTCCCAGTCCTCGCTTGGGTCCTGGTGAAGCGAGCGACTGATGCGGACGTGTTTGCCCTGATGACGCGGTGCCTGGTTGAGCTGCAGAACCTCCACCGCCAGCCCGTAGTTGGGAAGGCGCTCGCGTGTCCAACGCAGCACGGCCGGGCTGACATCAAAGCTCTCCCAGCGTGATGTGTTGTGGCGCACAAGCCGCGTATCCAGGAGCTGCGTGATGAGCTGCTGCCCGGGCCGTGGGGGTTTCAGGACCTCGTACACGTTTATCCGGTGAAGGCCCGGGTCGCCGGTCATGGCCTCTTCTATCTGCTGACGGTACAGCCTCAGTTCGGCAGAAGAGAGCAGCTCATCCTCTGGAATGCTGCTGAGGTTGAACAGGAAGCGGAGGGGCGTAGTTTCTCCATCGTCCAGCTCATGTACCCTCTCCATGTGCTCTGAAAATTACAAACCAAAACATGAAACATTTAAGACATTTGCTGACAATACAACATTAACTTTTTAGCAGCCACATTTTGGAGTAATAACAATACTGTAAGGACATTTTAAAGGTAATATTTTCTAAGTTTGTGTCTAAAACATAAAGTATATTAATTCAAAAGTTGGTACAAATATAACCCCAAACCAAAGTTAAAGCCCATGTAAATGACATGGAGGTTGACATTTTAGATTTGGGGTTATAACACCAGAAATATAAAATAAGACGAGATCTGATCTAGTATCTGCATGAGGCTGAAGCGTACATAGGAGATGCTAGCAAGCCTTCAAAAGTCCAACTCTACTGAACTTTTAAGAAAGGCTGGTATGTTATCTCCTTTAAACTGTGCAAACCACATAAACACACTGTGTAACATGGCTTAAGACACAAAAGATTGTACAGTACATGGACATTTTTCAAAGCCTTTGGGGTATTGAGGAATATAAATATACATCATCCACACTTCCTTATCTATCTATAAGGATTATCCCGCACTTCTCTCATTGACTTTTTTCGCAGCCCTTTGCTGAAACATGCATTACAAGGAGGGTGGTGATTAACGTACCACAGCTACAGTATAAACACAGTGGAGGCTCCCTGTTCCACGCTCAGTCTGCAGATTTCTGGCAAGATCACCATTGTTGGGGAAAGGAATGTTGTGTCTACTATTTTCCTGCTCAATCCACCCCTGTTATTTCACACCCAGGCCCTAATCTTACCCAGGTGGTTCTCATTATTAAAACCTGCTGTGTTTTTGATTAGCTCTGCAGTTTGTTCACTTAAGACATTTATCATTTTCATCATGAATAATCATTAAGGAGTCAGACAGTACAGTAGAATCTCATTTATCTGAAGCCCATGGGAAAGAGGGTCTAAAGAGGGAACTGTGTGTTTTTAAATTCTCAGCGGTTTGTTCAAGTTTGTTCAACATGCGTGCTAATGCCGTCTTATGAAGTTTCCGCCACCTGCTTTGCAATTTAATGCACAAATGGGAGTTAGAATAAATGAAAACCAAGGAAACTTCACCTGCCTTTGAAAACAGGAACTGTTCTTTCTTTTTTTTTTTTTTTTTTTTTAAACAAGATGGATGGCTACATGATTTACCTTGCAACATTTCTCCTCACTTAACTGTCCATCTGTTACGGTTTGTAGTACCTCGCTGTGTTTTGAATAAATCAGTCAACTGAATCACACTATGGTACAATGGTGCTTACATGAAAGCGAGCACTCCTACTTAAAAGGCTTTGGAACATATTATTAGCATAGTTTAGCGAAGGAGAAGGAGGATAAATGCCTGTAGACTGCAGTAGAAACACACACATTGCATCACAGGCAGAAGTTCCTCCTCCAGCGGCGGGTCTCTTTCTTCCTGACCAGCCTTGGTACTCTGCCTTGTTTGAGTGTGTATTGGCGTTTGCTACCACTAGCAGTGTGTTTGACAAGCCCCATTAAGGCTGACTCATCCCTCCTTCCTCACTCCTCCCCCTGAGGGCGGACATGTTCTCTAGCCCTAAAGCTCTCCGGTTTTCTCAGTTCACCACGATACCCGATCGCTTCCTCGCTTGCTAACTCCGCTACTACGAGCCAACCTTCTCTACGTGCCAATTCAGAACCCCCCCCCCCAATATGTTTAGTCAATCAGTTAACCTAAAGGCAAAGTGGGGTTTGTACTGCTCAGAATTAGCGGAAAAAAAAGAACTCGCCCAGTCCTTCTATCACACCAGCATCTGAGACTGTTTTTCCATCTCTCCAGAGAGCTGCTGCATCGTCTGCTCCGAGCACCCACATTGTTGGCAGTAGGGGCTTTATTTAGAAGGCAGCAGAGTAGAATTAAAGATAATTGCACGTTGAGGAAGGTCCTTCTAAAAGAACCCTCCATATAAAACCAAAAGACATAAGAAAGGAGCGCAATTCCAGGCCAAGGAGACTATGGCTTTTTTAAGCCGTGTTCTGTTGGGTGGGGTGAGAAGTGTAAGTCAGTAATATGAAGGTATGCTTTTCCTTCAGCTGCTAACCAAACACGCAGGGTTTTGTCAAATGAGGCTCTTGAGAGCTTGTCTAGCAGATTTTTTTTTGCCCCTCTTTCGACAGTGTTTGGTGACCACATCCTTAGATTCCTTGGTTATGGTGAGATGGGTGGAGCGGCCTTACAATCATGTTTCAAGGGATGTAGGAAATGTTTTTAGCAGTCCTCACCCATGCAAAATGAAGTGCATTACTACTACAATTATTGATGTGCCATTTGAGAACAGCACTGATTACTGCATAAGATTTCTCTGTATTGTTTCCATCTCTGCGTTTCCTTTCTACTACATGATGCCAGAGTGCTGCAAGGATGACATATTTATGTAGGCCAGACCCAGAGGTTAACAATGTCCTGGTTTAATCAACAAAAATCCAATTGTGTTTTTCCATTGGCTTTTCAGATTTTTGCAGAAAATGAGCGATCAAAGTTTATGATACTTAAACATTTCTTTCAGCAAGATGACCTTCTAAAACTAAAACCACATGTACGGTTTTCAAGCACAAGTCCAATTACTAGAACTAAGCTTCCAAAATATAATTTAATTTTATACGCTTAAATAATAGAAATAATTGTAAAAGCAGGAAAGACTGAATGGCTTGCAAGATCATGAGGAAAAGAAAAGGCAGACGAGACAGTAGATGAGCTTCACGTCCCTAATAAAGTCTGGATTTCATTAACAACATGCAAATATTTGGCATTTCACTTAATGTCCCAGATCATCATCATCAGCTAAATTCAACGGACTATGTGTCCGTTTGTTGGCAAGTGCTAAATTAACTCTTGTTATATTAGAAATGCTAAAACCCATCCTGGATTCTTTTGTTAGTGTGAACTAACAAAACAAAAGTGGGACATTTAGCTGCACTGTAAATAAAAACTGGAATACTTACGCCCTTTTGTGCCGTAAGATTCACTTTTGCTTCATTCTACACATTTTTGTCCTATACATTTCTTGGCTTACCTTCATGGTGGAAGCCCCTCACAGTGTTGGCTCGGCTCGTCGACCTCTCCGGATACTCGAAAGCAATGTCATGCCCTCCGGCCTCCTCAGCCTCCCCTGACTGCAGCCGATAGAGGTCCAGCAGGTAGCGAGGTATGGTGGCCGAACGGCTGGGCCTCGGCCGCCTCTTGAGGCCGAACATGTGCAGCAGCGTGGCCTCAAAGTCGCGCAGCAGTTCATGGCTCTGAGCGGCCGAACGACCCTGTAGGCCCGGAACTTTCTTTTTCCCTTCTTCAGGTATCAGACTAGCATGGTTGCTTTCTCCCAGCAGGACTTGGCATATTAAAATGACCATCAGCATTCGATTACCAGGAATCATGATGTCTCTGAAGGGAGCAGCAGATAGTATAAAGGAATAAAATATTATAACAGCAGTAACGGGGGAAGGTAGAAATTGATGATTTGTTTCCTGAAACTTAAATCAAAACCTCCTGGAGTTTTAACTAAATTAAGAAAGGTTTGCATTTGACCTTTTGTCATGTGTTTTTCCAGTTGTTTTCTCTAACTGTACAGAATAACTTGCTCTAATTGGTTGTAATAGCTCAGTGTGGCTTGTTTATGACATAGCAATACCTGACCACTTGTAGTTTATCTCTGGCGACATCCTCTTAAGGTAAACATCTGCTTCCAGTACCTGACTTTTCTGAATGGAATCTGAGGACCATTCCTATCCTCCCCCTCTTTTCCTCCCTCCCTCCCTCCCTGCCTCCCCTCTCTACTATGATTACACAAATAAAAGACGTGGCCCTGGGGTCAGAGTGAATTTCTAACTCGATATGGTCCCTCCGCAAAGCCACTAAAAACACGTACAAGTGCTTCACCCAACCCACTAGAGAGGCTTCAGGCTCAAATCTGCATGAATGCTGCATAAATCAGTGTCTCAGCAGGGAGAGGAAAGGGAGGAGAATCGCAAGATGCCGCCATGTGTCACATGCCGCAAATTGAAATGCCATGGTCTATTTACTTACCGACAGAAAATAAAGCATGGGAAAACAGTCCATGTTTGTTGGAAGCGGGCAATGGACACGTTCTTCCAGGAAATGTTAGGTGGTGTTGGGAGGCTGCAGGAGAACGTTAGAGTGACCCTGTTCCTGAAAGATAGATAAAAAAAAAAAAAAAAAGACTCAGTAGGATTATACACTGAACAAACACTTGAGGTTGTTATTTACTTAAAGAGTAGTGGAGGGAATGTGTGTATATCTGTGTCAGCTTGTGTATACGTGTGAGAGAGTGTCTCTTTAAGGCTTATCATTTTGGCTCATGGGTTAAGCTAGCTATTTACTGTAACTGGAATGTAAGGAGGTATGTGGCACAACACAGACAGCAGATCCCTAATGCAGTACACTCACCTCAGACAAAATAAACCCAACATCAATATAGAAATGAGCACAAAATCAAAGGGTAAAAAACAAAACAAAAAAAACCCAAAACCATTAGTTATATGTCAACTGCAGCTGGAAAAAAAAAGACTGCAATCCTCCTCTCATGTTCACACACACACACCATAGAGCTGATAACACCACTTTGATCATGAGTGCTAAAATCTATATCCAAAACAAGTGGGTTGTTTGCTTAACAGGAACTTGTCTCCAAGTGAACTCGCTCAACCTTTATCCCTCTGAGCAAACTGAGATCATCCATTTCAGACAGGGAACTTCAACATCTCAAAAGGGGGCTTCATCTCTTAGTAACCCCCCCCCCCCCCTCGGCACTTGAGGGATCACACAGGTTGTAGTGACGCCGATGACAGGCCTTGCGCTCTTTAGCACCACTGTCATCAGTAGGACAGCTTCCAGTCCGCCACAAGAGTCAGACATTAAGCGCTGGAGTGTGTTTTTGAGCTGAGCTGGCCTTGAAAGTTGATGGAAGCACAAGATCAAAAGATGTGATCATGTTCCAATACCTGTAGGGAATATTCTACGAACAATTTAATCACATTTTGAAGGGTTAAACTGAAACAAAAAACAAAAAAAACAGCATCAGAGGAGACAAGAAAAAAATCTTGGGCCGAGGTTTGCCAGTCCTACTGAAAATGTTCAGATTTACGTCAATGTGCCATATTTTGTTGGCACGTGTAGTCCGTAGTTTCAAAAAAAAAAGCCTTGAACCCACAGGAAGCGCTCCATTTTAGGTCAAATATGCAACTTTGAGCCTGTTTTTTGCATTTTCCAGCCACTGTAATTGTACAAACTCACCCTTGGAGAGTGAAACCAATCATGTTCAATTTCAGTCTGTGTCAATTAAAGACCTTCGTGATGACAAGTTCACGAAGAAGTGAGTTTTCATTGAATAGCGTTGCTGTTACAACAGTGAAAAGTTGAGGTTTTTCAAATTGCTCAATACTGGCCTGGGAGGAAAAATTCCAAAATAAGCCCCGTATTAGATTTCTAATAAGATACACCAAATTTTGCACCAGACAACAAAGCCTCTCGAAACCATTCTCAAAGTCTGTCGTTTGGTTCATTTTCACATAGAGGGGTCTTGAACATAGTTTCTGAAGTTAAAATCTAAGGAAACATATTTTTTCCTTTAGCTGTAACATTTAACAAGCACAGCAGCTTGTCTCTAACAATTCAGCCATTCAAGTGTGCTAAATAGAGCTGAATCACTCTAATAAAATTGCGTGTATTTTTTTTTTTTTTTTTTGACAGAGTGACCACAACAACATCAGCCCAGAGCAGGCATTTGAGCTCCACAACTCTTGGGTCATCATTTGGAGTTCGTTCCACTGGAGAGAACCCAAGCATTACTACAGACAGAGGATGCATAATGAACAGGAACGCAGTGTGTGTACTATAACATACAGTTTTTCCTGCGAAAGAACATAACTGTCTGGCTCGGTATCTGCGTGGCGATCTCGGCCCCTGCGTGGCTCACCGTACATGCAATCAAGGATCTTTTTCCCCTAACAGTATTAGACTGTGACCTCCGTTTGACCCCCTCTTTCTCGGTCATGACACTAGATCCAGTGTGTGCGAAGAAGAGAGAGGCTGATGTGCCCTGTGTGTGTGTGTGTGTGTGTGTTTGTGTGTGTGTCCATGAGCTAAACGGTGGCAAGGCGTGTGCGTGAGAGCATGTTTGTGTCTGTTCGTGCGCATGAGTGCCACCGCTTGCATGTTCGTGAGAACTGTGGCAAAGAGAGGAGGGTTCAGAACATGATCAGCTCTATTACCCATGGGGTGGGGGGGGGGGGATAACGTGTGTGTCTGTGCGAGTGTGTGTGAATGTGTGTGAATGTCTGAGTGTGTGTGTGTGCACATCTCTGACAACAAACGTTCATTGTACAGAGAGGGCCTCTCCCATGATTACAGGGATTCATAGCACTCAAAAACACTGACCATACAGAACATCTTGTAACTGTAACCAGCCACTGACAAAGCTGCAGGCTAAAACAGACACACACTCAAAGTGGTGCGATGATGATGAAAGAAGATGTAAGACAGACTGGGAGTAACTTTCATCTTTGGAAAAAAAGTCATTGCAGTCATGCTTGGCCTGCTCTCACCAGTTAGGATGAAGGAAAAAAGAAAAACGCGGCTTTTTAAATGCATAAATCCATCATTTTTTCATAGATTAAACCACACTAACAAGCATCTGGAGTGCTCTAAATACAGAAAAATCAAAATGTGGAGCTCATAAAATGTTTTCACAAGACTATCAACTGACTGAGAGACATATTTTGCCACAAATGCAGACCCGGGGCTGCAATTAGGCCTGAGCAGTCACTAACTGGCCTTGGCTTTTGCTGGATCCCCCTTGGCCTCCTCTCTCTCTCTCTCCCTCTCTCTCTCTCTCTCTCTCTCTCTCTCTGACCAGAGATAATGTGATCAGACTATGCACATGGCTCTTCAGATGTGTTTCCTGAGGAATTTGACAGTGATGGTGGGAGGGAAGACAGGACGAAGCAAAGCGAAGGGAGGGAAGAAGAAGAAGAAGAAGAGGAGGAGGAGGAGGAGGAGGGCGGCAGGTTACAGCCAACAGCCTGAGAGTATCATTTTAGAAATCAGTTTAAGAACACATCTAGTGGTAAATACAGTACACTTTAAACATTTAGTTGCCAGTACATTTCATTCACATCCTGATGTTGGAACCTGCAAGAAGTCCAACACTTAAGAATATAAATGAGAATAGTTAGATATTTTCTTAACAGCTCCAACCTGAAGCTAAATTAAGTTTACAAAATATGTGAGGATACCCATATAAGTCAATATAATGTTCTTTTCTTATTGACTGGCAGTGCAACTCAGCAGGAAGAACATTCACAGTCAATGAGATCACTGAAACCAGGTTAATGGTTTGGTTTGACAATGCAAAACAACACATAATGACTTATTTTAGAGATTATTTCTTTGGCCATTGTTCCACTTGAGGTTTTTTTTTTTTTTTTTACCTACTGTATGTCATTAAGCGCTCCCCCTACTTTCCAGATGCGTTCAATGATGCCAATATAAGTCACGGAAAACGCATCAAAGTAGCATCAATAGAAAGTTTACACTGCTTTGCTCCCCTCCCCTTTTTAAAGAAAAATCAGACGCCCATGTTGACAATGTTTGAACCGGCTGCACTTATTTTTATTTTGTGCTTTTAATATAAACATAAACGAAGAAATAAATAATTGCAATCGAGGTAGTTTCCCTGCACAGTGACAGAAAAATCTCGGTTGAAAACTAATGGAGTGTGTGCCAAGGACGCCATGCGCCCGCAGGCCGCAAATGTTTTTTTTTTAATCTGCTGTAGTATTACTGTCTTAACTGACACAGTTTCACTTTTTAATTTAAACACACGAGCAAAAGGATTAACAATGTAGTTTTGTTTTATTTCTTAGTTTTATTAAAGCCGTTTCACAGCAGCTTGACTTGTTGTGTGCTTTTAAATGCGTGCGTTTTTGCGCAATGTTTCCCCTTGGCCCACTTTCACGAGAATCATTCAAGAAGACGTGCATGTTAAGGAGAAATTGATCACAAAACACTGATTTATCTAAGAAAGTCTATTATATTTACATATTGTATAATGGATCCATAAGAGATGTCGTACACCGTAATGAAATAACGCAGACGCAGGTGTTCAATCAGCCAAAATGTTCGCTCAAATTGAGAATAAACTACAAAAATATACAGAAATATTCGATTTTTTCCAATGTTTTGTTCGTAAAGAAGAAACCCAGATGGACATTTTAAAGGGAAATGACTTCCAATCACAACATTTGTCAGTGTTTAACTCTCCGACACACAAAAAGATGTTACCTGCTCCAAGCTGCGGCGTAAAAAAAAATGCTCCAAAATCCACCTTAAATTCATTCCATTTCACATCGTTTGCCATTATGGTGAGTCAAAGTGATTTTTAATGGTTAACTTTCCTAGATTGACTTCTTACTTCTACCGAGAATACAGTACAAGTCACCCTATCGAGGTCTGTCAAACGCGCACAAACAGCAGACACCGCTCATCCAAACTCCACAGTCTTTCTATTTCTCACTGTAATATCAGTTTGTGTTAATGCGTAAAACAAACAAACAAACAAACAAAAAAACATGTCAATGTGTCCGTGGGGGTGATCTTACCATCAGTAGAGGTACAGGTATCCACGAATGAAATGAATATGAAAGGGAAGATGCAATGGCAGTCCAGGCGTAAAGCCGAAAAACGCACAGATGAGCCCTTAAAGGAGAGGTTTGGTGCGTTTGAGCCTCATTAATCCCTTAACGACACTTCTAGGAAAGACAAGGGGACACGGATGAGTCGTAGAGAAGACCGGTGATCTGAGTCTTTACAGCGGGGCTTCCTTTTTTTGTGTCTCCGGTACAGTTGGTGAGAGCGGGCGGGCGGTGCGCAAAGGACGGACAGACTTTTCCAAATGATCCAGCATCTATGGCCCCTTGCAGTTTTTATGTGTCCGCCCAATTTACCCTCCCTGCCTCCTCCTCCTCCTCCTCCCTCGTCCTCCTCCTCCCCCTCCTCCTCCCTTCCTGACCCCCACCTCCCTCATCTGTCTGAAACACCTTGGATAACCCCCCTTTCTCTCCTCCGCTATTTTAAATAAAGAAAGAGCTCATTGCGCGCGCTATTTTCATGATGTGAAACTTTGTAATTGACTGTGAATAACAGCCCACGGCTCTAATCATCAACACTGTGGATCTACATGTCAATGCAGGCGTCCAGACACTTAACTATTGTCATGCTACATAGTAACATCATAGCTTCCTAATGAAAAGAAAGGGGGCAAAAAAAGTTTGTACCTGCATAGTTTAAAGTACTTACATTCTGTACTTAAGTAGAAGTACAGCTACTGGTGTGAAAAAAATACTGAAGTACTGATTCAACTGTTTTACTGAAGTAAAAATAAAACAAATTACTTCTCAATTGTAATAAAGTAAAAAGTAAAACTGCTTTTTTTTTTGTTTGCTATGGATGAAATATTCGTATTTAAGCAGGAGAAACTAGAACATTTTCAAAAATATCCAAAAATAAAGCCTTTAAAATTCAGTTATAGTGTAGATTATGTGTTTTATCGGGTCATGGTACTCAGTTTAGTGGGTATAGACATGGCCTTTAGGAAAAAATAGGATAAATCGTAGATAAAAAAAAAAAAAAAACAACAACAACATAATTATTAGGTTTAAACTAATCGAAAAATAGATGAAAAAGTCAAAATTATGAGAAAAAAAATCTGAATTATGAGATTAAAAAAAATCTATATTATAAGATAAAAAGTCAAAATTATGTAAAAGTCACAATTTTGGATTTACAACTTATTTTTCATACTGTCACATCTAGTGATAGTCTAGTTTGAAAAAGTAATGAGTTTATTCTGAAACTGTAAAGAGTATGAAGTACAGATATTTATATATATATATATATATATATATATATATATATATATATATATATATATATATATATAAAAAATGTAGGAAGTAAAAGTAAAAAGTTGCCAGAAAAATAAATTCTCAAGTAAAGTACAGTTACCTAAAAACTGTATTTAAGTACAGTAAAGAAAGTACTTGTACTTAGTTACTTCCACCTCTGGTTTAAAGCAGTGGTGTCAAACATATGTCCCATAGGCCAAAAGCGGCCAGTCAAAGGGTGAAATCTGGCCCATGGCGTGAGTTTGTCAAATGCAAATGTTACAGTGACTATATTAAAAGTCATGGATGTCGATGTTAACCCTGTAAAGCCTGAACCAGTCAATCATTGACAGAAAATATCATTTATTTTAAACTGGACTTTTTATCAGTCTCTATGAACAGCTAAATTATTGTTTTTCAAATATAATACTGTATATTTCCACACTGGATTATGAGGTGGACTGTCAATGAATGGTTTATTTAAGGTATAAGGTGCATTAAGGGAAATAAAAGATGAGTCAGTCAATCAAACTGTATTAAACACATTCACAATGACTCCCTTTTGTTCAAACGTTAATGCTCATATTCACATTAACTTCCAACCTTGTTGAGTTGTAACATGTAATAAAACACACTCTTATACCACCAAATCAAACATTAGCGTATTGTAGAACTGTCAAAATTGTTCTGTTATAAATTATAACACATAAAATACAACACAATACACTGACTTTTTCAGTTCAGTCCACACTGAGTACAACTTACACTGTAATAATATGAAGTACAGAATGTATTAGTCCACGCTGTGAGCACCGTGTACGACACAAAATCACTTCCAAGTCACTAAGCACAACCAGCATTAATCCATAAATAAGGCGCTTCGGATTTTGAGAAAATTAAATGCGTCTTATAGTTCAGAAAATGTAGTAATAACAATAATAATGGGTTAGATTTATATAGTGTTTTATTATGAACACATACTCAAAGTGCGTCCATTATTCATTCACTCCCACATTCTCACTCTGTTGGTGGTAAATTACATATGTAGCCTCAGTTGCCCTGGGGCAGACTGACAGAAGCGCAGCTGCCATTTTGCGTCTTTGGCCCCTCCCACCACCACTGAACATCCATGACCAATGGACACAACAGTACATGACTCGGACAGAGCAGGATTCAAACCGCCAACCCTTTGGTCATTGCATGACCCACTCTCCCTCCTGAGTCAGGGGCAAATATCAGTTTTCATGCACAAGTTTCAATTTTGTATCTTATTTGATACATCGGGTCTCAATGCTCTGATAGTATTATTTTTAAACAAACAAAAACATAACCAAGAAAAAATATTCATATAACACCTTCACAGTCACAAAGTGCTTCACAAAAGACAATACAAATTGAAATTGAAATTATATTTTATATATACATTCTAAAAATGTGAATATGTTTTCAAACTGCAACTGGTGTACTATACATCTGCTGCTGTAACTGTGGAATTTACCCACGGTGGGATCAAATAAAGTCTTATCTTATCTCATCTCATCATACCGTATCTCATCTCATCATATCTCATCGTATCTCATCATACCGTATCTTATCTCATCTCATCATATCTCATCGTATCTCATGTCATTGCATCTCATCTCGTCATACCGTATCTTATCTCATCATACCGTATCTTTTCTCATCTCATCATATCTCATGTCATTGCATCTCATCTCATCGAACCATATCTTATCTCATCTCATCTCATCGTATCTCATCTCATCATATCTCATCGCATTTCATCAAACTGTATCTTGTCTCATCTCATCGTACCGTATCCTATCTTATCTCATGTCATTGCATCTCATCGTACCATATCTTATCTCATCTCATCTTAAAATACAAATAATGCCCTATCCGTACAGGATAAGTATTACCTATGGACCACTGGTAATTCGGAATAATTTCGGAGAACGTCTGAGTTCATCTCTGTGATTTGTTCAGTAATAATTCCGCCGCGAATGACCTCCTGTGTTTCGCTAAAAATACAGACGTCCAGTGATAATTCAAGTCCTGTGTGAAAATGCATGTATTTGTGTGTTTGTGTAATTTGAAAAAGTAATGAGTCTATTCTGAGAATGTAAAGAGTATAAAGTACAGATATTCATATAAAAATGTAGGGAGTAAAAGTAAAAAGTTGGCAGAAAAATAAATACTCAAGTAAAGTACAGATACCTAAAAACTGTATTTAAGTACAGTAAAGAAAGTACTCCTACTTAGTTACTTCCACCTCTGTGTAGTTTTACCAATGTGCTTTTGTAAACCACTCTGCTCTGTAAGTTGTAATGCACGTGTTTTAAATTAAACTCAGGCATAATATTGTTAAAATTCCATGTATTTACTGTATCAGAAGGACACTGTGTAGATGTAAAAAATGTCATCATGTCATTTAACTTTCAGTTATTATTTGACCTGCCTGGTCCACTTCTGGTGTAATAATGTTCAAATTATTAAATAAATAATAATGTTCAAATGTTAAATAGTGTTCAAATGTTCACACAGTTACTCAGCAGTTGCACAAACACCAGCGATATGAGCGATACATACTTTAGAAATAGTCATGCACATTTAATTTTTCAACAGATTGAAATTCCCCAAAACATGCACGTGTCTACTCCCCTAGAGCCAAATAAATACAGCCATGACTTAATTAACTGAGGGATTTTTTTTCCTCCAAGAAATAGGTCCTTTTCTGATTTAATCTATGGTGACATTTATTTAGAGGTTGGAGGACAGATTAGGTGATAAACAGAGGTGGGAAGTACACAAGTAAAAGTACTTAGTTACTGGACTTCAGTAGATTTTTTTAAAACATATCTCTACTTTACTGGAGTAGTTGTTTTTGTGGCAACTTTTTATGTTTACTCCTATTTTTTGCATAAATATCTGTACTTTATATGTATATTCTCAGAATAAACTCATTACTTTTTCAAACTAAACAAATGAGACACTATAAAAAATAAGTGTCTTAAGACCTTTGTCTCAAAATTTTGACTCTTTGTCCCATAATCATGCATTATTCTTATATTTATGACTTTTTATCTTATAATTTTGACTTTTTATCTCATAATTTAGACTTTTATTTATTACCTCCACTAAGGAGGTTATGTTTTTGCCAGAGTTTGTCTGTCTGTCTGTCTGTTAGTTAGCAAGATAACTTAAAAACTTATGGACAGATTTTGATGAAATTTTCAGGGTATTTTGGTAATGGGGAGATCTAGAAATGGGAAATCACATTTTGGTGGTAATTCCAGGGGTGGGGGTGGGGGAGGTCTAACTTGTCTCCTTGGCGGAGGTTTGCGCTCTCAGATGTTTTTCCTAGTTATTTATTTTTCTGGCACCTTTTTACTTTTACTTCCTACATGTGTACAGCTATCTGGCTGCGTTTCACCAAACTACACACTCGGCTCACACAACCATCTGAGGATCATGTACTAGGGCAGTAACAGACTAGTCGACTCCTATAGCAGGAATCGACTTAAATTTGGAGCAGTCGACAAGTCGCATGTTATTCTTTTCTCTCTCTCTCTCTCTCTTTCTCTCTCTCTCTGCGTAAACACAGTCAAACCTAAACAAGACGTGGGTGCTGCAGGTAAGACAGTTGTGGTGGGAAGACACACATCGCATGTACGTCTGTCACTCTCTTTTACTTCACCTTAGATGAAAAAAAAAAAAAAAGGCACAGCCATCTGAAGACGCTAATCTACGTAATATAAGCAGCATCCGCTAGCTACCCTGAGTGAGCAGTAGCGAAGGCGCGCTCATTTTATCCATCTGGTGTGCGGCTGAATTAAACGTTTTGCACTTAATATGAAAAGTGAGGACGCGTGACAGACGTGTGGACAGTCCAGTTTTAGAGCCGTGGGTCCAGACAAAATGTGGACATATGTTCACCTACTGATGTTCAGTTAAATTTAACAGCAAACTCTTTGCTAACGTTAGCCTTTGTTTTGTTGGTGTTAAAATGCATATGCTTGTGTCTTGTCAGTGACAGTAACTTTAATACAAGTTGCTCATTGCTGGACAGACGTGTGTCCGTGTGTTTGTTGTTTTTGTTTTTTTAGCAGTGTGTCTGTGTTGTTCCAGCTGACAATGTCATGACGTCATCATGACAAGTCGACTAGATTCTGACTTTGTTGACAGATAAGTTGACTTGAAAAAAACTGAAGCCGTTAATGCCCTGTCATGTACTGTAGTTCAGGCTTTCTAAAAAACAAAGGAGCCAATCAGTGTCGCTGGTGGGACGTCCTATGACTGGGCAGCGTTGTGGCTGATGTCAGCGTCATCTGTTCGGCACTGGGTTCCTCTTCATTCTTTTTACCATTCTCTTATAGCGTCCCGACCAAGCAAAGACATTTCAGACACATGCCAGAGGATTTTTCTGGAACATCTTGACATGTTAAGACCAAGTTCTGCAAACCACTGGTCTACCAGTTTTCCATGAGAAAGTTCACGGAATATCCACTGCCTGTTGTCAATGTTGTTAAGAATATACATGTTCAAAGTTTTTGTTTTTAATGTTTCACCACTTTATTACTTTTTGAAAGAGAAATATATAAAACAACAACCACAGTTGTAAAGGATTAAATAGTCTGACATTTCTGACACCATTTTACCTCCAGTTTGACTGCTGGGTCAAATTATCTATGTGATAGAAACATGAAGGGGGTGATCACATATATGAGATGAACCATTTTCATATTATTAATCTCACCCAACATTGGTTGGATGAGATTATTGTAATCACATTGTGTCTGTGTGTGTGTGTGTGTGTGTGTCCGCAGAGACATATCATGCTATAACTCAATACATACTTGAGATATCACCATGAAATTACATAGGCATATACATATAGCCAATGCACATCAGATGCAATGATCCATTTGAGTAAAGGTCAAAGGTCAAGGTCACAATTAACTAAAAAGTCAAAATCACATTATTGGTTATAACTCAAGAACAGAGGGTCACCGAACTTTCAGATTGGTACCAAACGATGCATAATCAAGCTTTCTATAATTCTCATAATTGGCGTTATCACCTATAACCAATATCTTTTGAGATCTCTGGAGGTCAAAGGTGATATGTTGTGTAACACTGTTTGTGTGAGTCAAGCAAAGATATATCACACTATAACTTAATCAATACTGGATATATTATTATAATATTACAAACACTGACACACATAAACATATAACAAAATTATCAATATTGTCAAAGGTCATGTTTCGCAGAAAGGTCAAAATCACATTATTGGATCTAATTCAAGTACGGGCGGGATTAAGCATTCTCTGAATACTTGTATGTTGTTGATTACACTTAAGGCTAAGAGAAGAAGTTTCATACTGAAAAAAATACTTTGAACTATTTTTCCCAGATGTTCAAACTTTAAAATGGGTCAATGTGACCCGTGACAAAACAAGAGGGTTAAAGGATGGTGTGGAGATGGAAACATTTACAGTTAATTATTTGACCTAAAACAAAGAGAAAAGTATACACACACACACACACACACACACATACACACACACACATATATATATATATTATATATATATACACATTACTAAAGCATAGTGACATATATTTAAACATTAGCCAGTTTGAACCTATGACTATTTTTGTTCCTTAGTATTTATCTTCTTAATCAGCCTTTTGTCCTGTTTAGCTCTTGACTGCTGGGTCTGTAGGATAAATCCCCAGGGGAAACAAAAAAAAAGTTGGGCAAAAGCTGCAGATAATTGGCTTGGTGTGTAAGTGGATTGTACATGTGTGGTTTTGATGTGCTTTGTGTCTTAGGCTGCTTAATATCGCTCACCTTTGGGTGCATACCTTCTGCATGACTCTTGATACTGAAACACCAGCTGGGATTATTTCATTTTAATACTATTACTAATACCATTTGTGTTTTGTCTGTTTTATGAGGATTTTTTTTTGTCACGCACAATTTATTTCTGGTCAGACTTTCAAGTGTTTTTGGTTTCACACTGTAATGACTGGGAGGAACAACAATGATCTGATGTTGCACAAGTATATTCATGTTCTTTATCAGTGTAGCCCTGTGACTTGGACTGGTCTTTAACCCTTTCATTCACTGTGCCCATCACTTAATTTAATGAAATACATGCTGATATAATGTATATTTTTGTGCAGATGTGCTGATCATAACAGTGAATAGTTGTTTCATTTAAAATACACCATCAGTAGTCATCACAAATACCCATTATGCAATCAAGTACTAACTCCTGTGTGTATCATGTGACTCAAACATTTGAGTGTATTTTTAGTACATTTTACTTTATTCTTAGTGCATTTTACTATATTTTAGTGCATTTTTGTATATTTTAATTGCATTTCAGTGTATTTTTAATGCATTTAACTCTATTGTTATTATATTTTACTCTATTGTTAGTGCATTTTGCTTTATTTTTAGTGCATTTAACTCTATTGTTAATGCATTTAACTCTATTGTTAGTGCATTTTACTCTATTATTAGTGAATTTTAGTATATTTGAATTGCATCTCAGTGCATTTTTAATGCATTTAGCTCTATTTTCACAGAATTTTAGTATATTTTAATCGCATGTCAGTGTATTTTTAGTGTCTTTAACTCTATTCTTCGTGCATTTTAATGTTTTAAAATGAACAAGATATTCAAGAAAACAAGGGTAGTCTAATAAGTTTTTCCACAATTGTTATAGCACAAACTGGGCATTTTAAGTGTATGTCGGAGCACAACACTAGGGTTAGTGATACAAAAAAACATATAGAAGCACAATAAGCACCCATTTGAAGTTAAGAAAACTTCAAACAGATTGAAGTATATATGATAGTTTAATGATAAAGGTTTACACATTACAGTTTTAACAAAACTTTATTGTCATGTTATGACACTTACAACATATGTCAGGTTGTAGGTTACGATTGAACATAATACCTAACAAATAACAGGTTTTTTTCCTCCTCTGTGATTTAACAGTGTGCGTGAACTTTACTTATTACATTCTCTACATAGTAATGTTATATTGTCACATCTAGTTACTGTATAGATGAAAAAGTATTTTCAAAACAGGATGTTTCAGGGACGTAGCCAAGATTGATGAGATTATTTTATGTCTATCAAACGATGTACGTAATAACCATCATGACCACACCACACTGGTGTTATGTAAAAACAGAGATAAGCCTGAAAAACACCCATATATATATATATATTTATAAAAAAAACTAAACAAACAACAAAGTAATGAAGACACGTTATGGAGCGATGAGACTATGATAAATGAGTCAAAAGAAACCTTTGAAAGAGGAGACCAGGATAAATGTTACAAATGGTTTATTTAAACGTGTGCAACAACACACATGCACAGAAGATAAATGACATCAACAGTTGCAATAAAGAAAAAGGGTATAAGACTTTTTTTTTATGTATTATTAAGGATTTGGACCAAATGGTTAAAATATGTAATATATCAAGAGTAAAGATGAAAATACTTTACAGAAAAAATATAAGGAAACACTGTTGTCAGTATCAGTATGTTGATTCGGCTGAGCTGCTGCTTCAGAATTATTACAAAAATAAATAAACTAGTATTCAGACAATTTCTAATCTCGCCCTTATTTTGTGCCAATCTCAAGTTTCTATGACAACCTGTTGAATTTTAGCCAATAATGTGATTTTGACCTTTCTGCTAGATGCGACCTTGACCTTTGACCTTTTGCAATATTGATAATTTCGTTATATGCATATATGCATCATTGTTATAATATATCCAGTATTGTTTAATTTCTAGCGTCATATGTCTATGCTTGACACACAAAAACAGTGTTACGCAAGTTGTAAAATTTTAGAGCAGTTTTTAGAATTAAATTTTTTTGATATTTTATTGTGCTAAGAATGTTATGTTTTATTTCTCTATTTTCTCTATGTATGTTAATTATATAAACATATGTTTTTAATTTCTCTTTTATGAGTAATAATTATGACTTTTAGCTCATCTTTGTGACTTTTAATTCATAATTTTTCTCATAATTATGCATTTATTATCTCATATGTATGTATCTCACCATTTTGACTTTATCTCATAAATTCTACATTTTTTTAATCTCACATATGACATTTGTTATCTCATAATGATGACGTTTCATCTAAACTGTCAAAATTTGTCACTTTTTAAAAAAAATTTCTGCCCATACCCACTAAACTGAGTACTGTGACCTGATCAAACACATTTTCTACACATTAACTCACTTTTAAAGGCTTTATTCTTTTGATACTTTTGAAACTTTACAGTTTTTTTCCTGGTTAAATAAGTATTATTTCATCCATGGAGAAAAAAAACCATTTTCTTTATTACAATTGAGAAGTTGTACTTTTTTACTTTTACTTCAGTAAAGGAGTTGAATGAGTACTTCTACTTTTACCAGAGTATTTTTTCACACCAGTAGCTGTACTTCTACTGCAGTACAGAATGGGAGTACTTTGACCACCTCTGGTTTCTACTCTAACTACAGAGCCTCTTTATGTCCACATGGCTCATAAAAACAAACTGTATTTTGCACCAATTATTTACATGTATTGATAGTATTAATAGTATTAATAGACAAACACTTATTGAACAGTCGATGGTTGACAGTAGCTGTTTGGATCTTGATAGGTTAACCCTTTAACTCCTGAGACTTAAGCAATTCCACAGTAAAAAAAAACAAAACCTAATATAAGATAAAATAAGCAACAAAATGAACAAAAACTGCCAAAATGATCAGTAAAATGAACAAAAATGAATAATAAACTAACAAAATAATATGTAACATGAACAAAGTAAGACACTAATGGAACACAACTGAAGTAAAATAATAAAATAAATAAATAAAATGTAGAAAAAAATTAAGAAAATTAAGCAACATCCACAGAAACTAATAAATATTCACAAAATTAAAATTTAAATGACTGGTGTTGTAATTTGGTTCCAGTAGTTCAGTTCCATCAACAAAAATATCAGTAAAATAACACTAAAAAAAAAACCACGAGAATTATTCAGAATTTTTAAACTACATCGTCCATTCAGAATGCGTCAACGCTGACACATCAGGGGTTAAAGGGTTAAAGACTCTTCATTTTTGATGGACCAGTTGTCCATTTCCTTGTTGTCCATCCAGGCGGCAGGACCACTTGACGATAGGCTGTGGATGTTGGCTGTAGGTGTTGACCAGGCTTAGCCCCTTTGAGACCCTTCAGTTCCGACGGAGATTACAGACTGCTGGTGGCTTAGCGACCCACAGGCAGACTGACTTGTTTCACTACTTACGATATGAACCTCTGATCCCTAGGTCTGGTCTGAGGGGGGTTGGGGGGGTGGGTATATCCTAATGGCTGTAGGCCTGTATTTTATTTCTAGCGTGTTTGACAAAGTGACTTGTAAAACTGCACTGTAAAAAAAATCCTGTTTTTACTGAAAATAACTGGCAGCTGTGGTTGACAAAACAATCCTGTAAAAAACACATTAAACCATAAAGATTTTTACAGAGTAACATGTAGATTTAACGTTTTAAACATGTAGATTTAACATTTTAAACATGTAGATTTAACATTTTAAACATGTACATTTAACATTTTAAACATGTAGATTTAACATTTTAAACATGTACATTTAACATTTTAAACATGTAGATTTAACATTTTAAACATGTACATTTAACATTTTAAACATGTACATTTAATATTTTAAACATGTACATTTAACATTTTAAACATGTACATTTAACATTTTAAACATGTACATTTAACATTTTAAACATGTACATTTAACATTTTAAACATGTACATTTAACATTTTAAACATATAGATGTAACATATTAAATATAGAAATTTCACATTGAATGTAACAGTAAATAGAAACCTGCAGGTACCCACAGTCTTCTCTAAATCCACCAGGACTAAACTAGAGACATTTAAGGTTCAGTGTCTGCAGAGTTTTGTTCCTTCAACGTGTGAACAGTTGTTGCTGGGATTCAAACTGCCAACCCTTTGGTCACTGGATGACCTGCTCTACCGACTGAACCACAGGCACCTGTTATTTTATATACTTAAGATGTTAAATTGTTAAAAATTCACTTCTTTATGACCTTTTTATTTAAAGAAAAATAGGGGTCAAGGCAAATAGGTTCTTATTTTAACATTGTGATCTTGCAATTGAAACAGCACCACATTGTTTTTCAATTTATAGTTTTATTTTCCTAAAACAATACGACCTACAAATCTGCTTCCTGTAAAAACCACAGCTGCGTTTGTTGTAATTGTTAGCACAAACATACTTTTTCGTTTACAGTTTTTCTGTGTTGCAGTTTCAGAACATTTTTACTGTGATTTCTACAATAATTTATTTATTATTTTTTTTTTTTTTACAGTGCGTGGGAAAGTGTTTCTTTGAGCGTTGTGTGTTTTGCCTCTGGTCGTTTGGGGTGTGTGTGTGTGGGGGGGGTCAGCGGTGCTTTTGCTGCTTTGACGGCAGCGGTGGTGGTTTCACCTCTGTGCATGTGTCACTAATTCCTGCTCGGAGCCGCTCACCTGTGAACACCAGCCCTTAATCAGCAGCAGCTCAAAGGCGACCCGGCCACCTACACCCCGATGTTATAACACACCTACATTTTTTTTTTGTCTCCCTTAGAGACTTTGTAAAGTGTTCGCTAGTGCAGACACGCGCCGTGGCCATTGATCAAACCTCCGCTTTCACTCGGGACGTCTTATTGGAACATTCTTCAGCGTAGCGGCCTCATGATTCTTTGTGCGGCTGTTTGGCTACAGCCTGCTTGTCCTGTAATCCTCTAACCCAGGCCTGGGACCTGAAAGCCTGTAAGTGGTGTGAGGGGTTAAGGGAGGGAAAGGGACGAGGGAAGCAGAGTTTGAGGATGGATTGAACAAACTATTTTAATCCCTGTAATGGAATTGGCATGTAAACTTATGAACCTAGAAGTAAACAGAAAGAAAATGGAGAGGGATGGATGTTGAATTGGTCTGAGCCTTTCCGGGGGGGAGTTGTGTTGAAACTACCATTTTGCCGCCTTCAAACAGCTTGCAACCCCCTTCAGTAGAACAAAGATGGGTCAAAGTCTTTTCCGGCCCATCTCCTTCAGCAGACATCACTGTTTACATAAACAGTATATGTTTCTCTCTACAAAGAATGTTTAGATTTAAAGTCATATATATATAATTTTTTTTTTTTGAGCCAAACATCTATCTATAATTCAGCAAATCTCTGTAGTGTTCCTGTTTGTCTGTTGAATGTCTAACACCTGCACAACTTCACCAAATGATCCGAAGTTTGGAGGGTGACTTTCCAGTACTATGGTGGATTGCAGTGCAACGTTTCGTCATACGACGAAGATATTAAACTAATTTCATGGCTCTTTCTAAGTGTGGTGTTCTGAGCAAGTCCCACCCCCCGATTTGGCTACAGCTGCACCAGGCTTTTTTCTCTCCCGACATGATTCTGTCGCTCTCGCTCACACACAGAAAACACGCAAGAGAGTTGGATACTGAAAGTCAGTATAGCTATGGAACCGGGTCAAACATTAACGGTCGTAACCAGACCGAAATCTAATGTGAATTTTGTTACCACACATGCAGCTGTTGTTTGATTACGCCCTCTCTCCGGTGAAGGTGAAACACGCTGTTACAGTTCACAGGAAACTTCAGATGCTTCCATATGCTACAGGTGTTAAATACATTTACATGTAAAGGCTGGAATAAGACTGAGTTAATGAAGCACCTGGTGACACACAGTGTTTACTCAAGCCTCTGTGAAGAGCTAAGTAGCCTAGCACTGTGCTAATAGCACTAGCCTAGCACTGTGCTAATAGCACACTTGGAAATAACAGAGACTGTGCAGATACTGGACCATGTGCTGTATGTGAATTCCTCAACTGGTGACATGAGAGATAATAATAGGTTAATAAGTACACACTTCCAAAACAGCCCCAACAAATTATTATAGTCTTTCTTTCTGCTCCTTTCAACTAATTTCACCCGCTTCCACAACATATTAGTAGCAAACAGCCTCACATTTTCTACAGGCTATGCACTAGTTATATAAAAGATGTGGATGTGTCTTCTGTGACGCCACCCACAGGTTTGGGAAGCGACATTTCAAAGCCTCCAATTGGGTGTTTTGGCTGCCTACTTGCCGTGTTTTTTACAACAGGAAATGACCATATTTGGGGAACAAGATGGGGTTGAAGAAGGAAGGATGAAATTCACCAGGTTAATGCTAACCTCTTAAATCATACAAAAACTATTCACAGAAAGTCATTATTATTTAAGAAGAGAATTGAAATTGAAACAGTATTATGTTCATACTAAACTTAGAAGGATGTGCATTTCCATCTTTTTTTTTTTCATTTTCCATCTTCTTCCATAGCGGCATAGTACATGGTTACTTCCTGCCTTCCATCTGAAGTTGTGATGTCATCATTGTCACGTGACTGAAACCTACCTATTTCCGCATCTGTATTTTTTAAACCAGCAGGTCACAGTCTGACCAATCAGTGTCTGCAGGGTTTATATGTCATCGTTTGGAACCTCTGCAGAGACTAGTCCCAGGTACCAGGATTCCAGATCCTTTTTCATCAAAGCCAAGTTGGCACTAGTGGTAACGCAGCATAAAGGATTCACCTACCAGTGTCATGTGGTCATATACGTTCCCAGTGGTCGCTGTTCGTTAGTCAAAAATACATTTGTATAGCATCATGTTGTCCTGTGTAGCTAAGAGGGTATCAGGTGCTTAGCAGAAGTTATTTCAGTGATAAGATAATGAATTTGTGTTCAGAATAAAAAGCAGCCATGCCAGGCCTTCATCTCATATAACACTTTCACTGAGGAATATCATCAAACCCATTAGAAAGAGAGATCATCAGTGACACTCCTGTTGTGCGATTGAGGATCAGTCTGAGCTGCTGACTGCCCTCCTGCCAAGTGAGTGACAGGCCTTTAATGTCCCTCCATCTCCTGCTGTCACTGGTGTCAACCTGCCCCTGCCAGATGTTATCGAGGGCCGCTGGTCAAGTGAGTGGCGGTGGGGCCTTTTTTTAGGCCGTTCTCTCCCTCTCTCAGGGCGCAGGGAGACACACTCAGGCTTCAACACTGTCCAGACACAGGCTGAGTGGGGCAACGCCTGATGCCTGGACTCTGGGGGGTTACACCAGGAAACTTTCTCAATGGATTAAAAAGCTTTTTTATCACCATTTGGATTGGTACTTGAAGATACTCCTTTAATCTGAGAGGGGAACTGACTTTACCCACACTGCCATCCCTAAGAGGCCAAGCTAAGAGGCAGTCAAATAAAATCTCCACGCTTAGTGATAGACAACTTCACAAGTGGTATATTCTGGGGCTCAAAGGAAAAATAGATTAGACTTGAATAGACTGAAATACAGCTGTGGAGAAAAAAAAAAAAGGAAGAGACCACTGCAATCTTCTCTGAAATCTGCATGTATGACAGCTATTCCATTCTTCTACCCATTCAATTCTTATTCTACTGAATAAACATCTGATCCATGTTTTATTTAAGAAGAAGTATAAACACCAATAGGCAAAAACAGTTGTATTAGTACTGTAAAAGTAATGTGAATTCCCAAACTCTGATCCATAACCCACATTGACCCAGTGCTTTTATTATTTTTTCTATATACTGTTATGGCCTTAATCATTATCATCATGTTTCCATCCCTTGTCTGTACTGTCAAAGTAATGTGAATTCAAAAATACCTATTGAAAACAACTGGACTTCTGCTCTGACAATGTTCCCAAACTCTAAGTCTGACTGGTTTTTCCATCAGGTCAATGCTCCCGGCCTGAGGTAGATCAATAAAAGTGTGGATGACAGACCACCAGATGAAGACCCTGTCATGTCCAGCCCAATCTGTAGACCTGAACCCACTTTGAAAACTAGTAGAGTAACATGGATGGTCACAAACTATCTGTGACCTACTATACCTACTATCAAACTATATTAATTTCTCTGCCAGGAGCTGCATTAAGTCATCCATCAGTAATGGAGGAGAGACAAGAGAAGTGAAAACTGTCAGATGGTTTTGGTCAGCAATGACAGTTTGGGTGTTTTATGGGTTAAAATAAAATATCTGGAATCTTTCTTGGGACGGTGGGATGTAACTATGTTACTTTACAAAGTTGCTATTCTCCAAAAGGCTTCATATTTTGCAGCCACCATGAAAGAAAGGAATGTTTTCCTAACATTTTCTAACCAAGTTTGTTCAGAATCCACCTGATTTGACCCGTCAATAAACATGCCAAAATGATTAAAGTTCATAGAGCTGCTTGTCATTTAGTAGTTTAATTTCAAAGCATCTTTGCTCATAAATCATCCACACCACCTCCAACCTGACCTTTCCCTGTGAAGACATTAACATGAAACATTACACAAATTACACATACTGACAATACCTTTCTCTTACCTCCAAATGTACCAACCCCTTATATTAGATTTTTACTGGGTTTTCATCACTCTGAGCTGTCTTCATATTTCAGACATCTATGAGCTCTGTGAGTGTGAGTGTCAACAGCATCTTTTCAAACCAGGACATATAATACAGCATGTAAATCACTCCAGGGACCTGTTATTCCTAAAAGAATGTAATTACATACTTTCAAATAAAACTTGAAAGGGCCTAAAAAGTTTTAAAACGCAGTGTGTGCTCCCAAGACGGCAGGAAGGAATTCCAAACAGTTAGAATATGCTAACATCCCTGTGTGGGCGAACCATGGGCAAGAAGAGAAAGAGCAGAGGAAAAAAAGACAATGACAAAATACTACAAGTAAAAGGCTCCAAAAATAACAACCTTTTAATACTGTTTCATCTTTTTCTTGCAATTTTTGCTTTCTCACAATGATTCATTTTGATCATAACACTGAAACAATGGCCTTAAAAACACATTATGTAACATATTATGAATACATGCACCCAACTTTAAAAACTGAGCATTTTCTTAAATAAATTCAATGCACATTTTGAAATTTCATATTAGACAATGTTTATGGAAATGCTGCATGTATATGTATATATATATATATATATATATATATATATATATATATATATATATATATATATATATATATATTGCACAATGCACATTTTGTGTGTTTTTTTAGTTTGCTTTGGTTTGTCACTTTAGTGTCAAATAATTCAGACTTCACTCTTTTTACAGTACTGTATTGGAACTAAAACCAAAGTTAAAACGGTTAAATATGACCCTTTAATATGACCACTGCTAGAAAGTTACAACATGACTTTGCCGTTAATCAGCTAAGCATCATTAATACAACCGAGTCAATGGCTGCAGCATCAATATAGAGTAGCTTGATGCAAATTCTAAACTGTATTTCATTCATATATTCAGCTGTAAGGATACAAGTCAAAAAGTCATATTCAGTTGTGAGTAATCTACATGTGCTGTGTGGTCAACTGACTGACTGATTATGTGTCGGACTGATACGTCAAAACACAAATAAAAGCAGCAACAATTGATTTATTAGGAGAGACTGATTTGTTTATGAAACTTGGTATTTCAAGCTTGGATACTTGTCAAAAGTGAATTTGTTTGTAACTTCAACACAACAGTTTGATGCAGAGTAAAAGGGATCATGGTGGTTTGTAAGGTAAGTCCAACATTTAGTTTTATTAGCCATAATATGTTCATGTAAATGTGTTTATGTACACTATTACAGATGTGTTAACATTATTTACACTCTTACTTTGGTACATTTTTATACTACTTTTTAAAAAATATACACTTTCATCTTTCATGTAGTAAATCCCTAATTTGTACTTTATATATATATATATATATATATATATATATATATATATATATATATATATATATATATGTGTGTGTGTGTGTGTGTGTGTGTGTTTTTAGATGTAAGTGCACTGTCACTGGCAGAAGGCACCTGGTATAAAGACAATAAAGCTCATTCTATTCTACTCTATTCTATATGTGGGTCTGTCAATATTTTAACTGCACTGTAAACCCAAATGTTCAGAATAATTAAATATATTAAGTTGTGAATACTCAAAGTTTCAGAAATACTACTACTAACTCAAATGTATTAAGTACTTCCAACTAATATTTTTTTATTAAGAGGAACTATTGCGGATATAAGTAAACATAACTTAAAAACATAGATGAGGTACAACTGAGTAGAATTAAATCATTAAATGCTGAGAATGATATTGTACTGTTATTTCTATTGTTTCAAATAAGGATGATTGGAAAAAAATAAACTTAACTGATGAAGTAGATGATGAAATCTAATTTCAGAACACTCTAAATAACCACCAATATCTATCGCATCAAAAAAAATTTCAATCACAAAACACATTAGTTATATTCAGGTGCAGCTGTGGTTCAGTTGGTCGAGCAGGTCGTCCAATGACTGAAGGATCAGAGGTTCATGTCTGTCCACATGTCCACATGTCCTTGGGCAAAGACACTGAACCCTGACTTAGTCTCCCAGTAGGACTGACAGAACCTTAGAATACTAAGTTAATACATTTTAATTTAAGTACACTTTAATAAGCATCTAAATTTCAATTTCAGTAAACTTATATTTTTTAAATTACATTTTTTGACCTCTGTTAACTTATTCGGGTTCACATTGTGGATCTGAATGTTCGTCATATGGGTGTAGTTGCAAAGTGTTTACTTGTTGTTTATTGTGGCATATGTCATGAACATGTAATGCAAGTATTTAACTCTTCTGCAGCAGAAGTTTTGATTTCATATAAGGAAACTACAGTGTAATTTACTGCTTTTTGTTTGTTTGTTTGTTTGTTTTTTTACAGTGATCATTAAATATGTTCTACCGGTGTACAGTGAGTTCTAAAGGTGCCAGAAATGACAAGTTTCCTTTTTAGTGATACGGTTTATCCACTAGCTTAATCCAGTCTGAGTAAAGCTCCTGTGTTTGTGAGTATGTAAAGCTGTTCTTACCGAGGCTCAGTATCCAATGACTCACTCCTGACGTAATATTTCATGGTGCAGTCGGATGTTACTCTCAGGGGTGTCTGGCCTGCTGCTTGGGATTTGGCATGGAGCAGTAGGTGGTCAGGCGATTAGGTCACCGCACTGCTCCGAGATCCAGGAATGCTGTAACCCAGGTTTTTGGGATACGCCGTGCTTCCGATCTCTCTGTGGGAACCAACATGTTGCATGCTTGTGCCATGGAAAATGCACTTATGTTGGAGTGAGTAGCCTCCAAGTTCCACCCAGCACCACATAATTAAACTAGGAGGGAATTTTACACACTTTAAAGACAGAAACCTTTCCACTTTGCTTTCGGGGCAGCGGCATGTAATTGCTTTTGCTGAAATGGTTGACGTTTAAGGAGTGGTCGGAATATCTTGGCGAAGCTGGTAGCAACAAAGCCTCGACCTTGAAAGTATGAACTTTCTGCAGCTGTTTTAGAAGGAAAATTTACACATGCAACCACGATGGAACATCAGCACACACTCTTAAAGCAAATGGTTGCGACACACTGAAGAAGAAGCAAATCAAATCTGTAAATGAGAGAAGAAACACTTCAGGGGTTTGCTTTTGCAGGTTATCCTCTGATCTTTTTCTGAATGGGTGACCTGAAAAGTTAATTTCTAGCTGGGCTTGTAATTGTAGGTCATTTTGCTCTATGAGTGCAATTGCAGATTTGATAAACAAGCTCCTCTCTGGCAGTACAGTGTTTACTTTCAAGGCCTTGATTTGAGAGCTGCAGCTTCAGGGGTGGCTTGTACTTTACCCCACATGTTCTCCCTCAGACATGTTCACACAGCACGGTATGAGTAGAATAACACACATTTTGTCTTAATTCTGATGAAGATAAGACTCCTACAAAGCTCTTTAATGAATGTTTATTCTACGGACTTCTAGAATGTTGCGACAGCTCCCATTCACTTTGAATGGACGTTACGAGTGTTCTGCGGGGGGATTTTTTTCGATGACCGCCCACTGCTCCATTAACGCCCGCTGCCAATGGAGTTTTGTCACTTCAGATTCACGTTACCATATCATTCCGCAGGTAGTTCTGCCACTTTGAAAGTAAATTTGCGACGTTGTAACAGCTATGTTATCCAGTCTGTTAGATTAGTAGGGTCTATGTCTATGGAATTGTCTGTCTTTTCTCAAAATAAGCTGTAATAACCCGTAGAATAAGTGGCATAATGTATTGCCCACTCGTGACTATTGAAAAATATTTCCCGACGGGTCCGAACAACACCCTGATGCTGAATGCGGAGCAGTGTTGTTCCATCCCTTACGAATATCCCACTACTAGTGTTATGTTTCACCTGCACCTGAGCACATGAAGAATATTGAAAGTTATATTAATGTATACCATCGTGTACACCCTACAGCATGGTGATATTTGTAGACCTGCTCCCTGCAAATACAAGGAGGATATACCATAGCAATCAGTATTTATATTCATATATCTGTTGGTTTTTGGTGCTGTTTCTCATTATATTATTTCTGGAATGGGTCCTTTGGTCTGGCACCAAATTGACCAGAACCAGCCCTGCAAGTAGCTGTACTTCTACTTAAGTACAGAATGTGAGTACTTTTACCACCTCTGCACATGTTCATTTTGCAATCCAAACATTGACAGTTTCAGTTTGAGAATAGAGCTATTGGAGGTGGAGGTGTACACAAATACAGTGTGTTCCCATGAATCTGCTGCATTTGATTATTGTGTTGAAACCATTGAAACTCATTGTAATGGATTTACTGAATGCCAGAAGCAGTCAGGTCTTCCTACTTAACAGCAAAATCTGATTTGACAGAAAATATTTTTGAATTGGGCACATCCCCACATGTTTGTACATATCCAAAATCCAGTTGATATCAGTGTTTTAATGTGTAGCATTTGTTCTTCTGAACAGAGATGTGGGCTTTTCTTCAGCCCATGATACTCTCCTCCTGTCTGAAAAGCTGTTGTTGAGTCGGTTTGTGTCCGACATACAGAGGTGACCATAAAAACACAAAAGGCCATGTGACAAAAACCACAGAAAGAACCCAACTGTCCCCCCAGGTGTATTCATAATGAGCAGTGCATGCATTGAAAATATTTAACAAATTATTCTAAAGCCCAAATGATATCAGTCCACACATGTAATTTCCTTTTTATTTTAACCCAAACACAAACATCACATGAGGATTCTACAGTGAAACCATAATGATGGTGAGTCAGGATTTATTACTGGTGTAAAGGCACACAACATATATCAATCAATCAATCAATCAATATATATATATATATATATATATATATATATATATATATATATATATATATATATATATATATATATATATATATATATATATATATATATATATATATATATTTGCCTTTTTGAGCAGCATTTTGTAATAAACATCCAAAATGTAATCATTTTTTCATTTGTATTTTCACATATGTTTTTCAAAGGTTTGAAGATGTGTATTTAAAGTAAACTTCATGCATTTAAAAAAAATATATATTCATTTAGTTTTTATTTTTTTATTATTTCTAAATATTATAATTAATGTTTTATTAATTTATTTGCATTTATTTATTTATTTATTTATTTATTTATTTATTTATTTATTTATTATTATTGTTATTATTTTATTTATTCATTCAATTTTAGTATATTTTTTAAATGTAATTTAATTTTCACATTTTTATTATCTTTATTTTATTTTATTAAGAAAGAAAGATGTGTTTACACTCACTACCCAATAGCTATTTGATTGCAAACTTGGTCCTTATGACACATGGAAACTAGTGTGTGTGTGTGTGTGTGTGTGTGTGTGTGTGTGTGTGTGTGTGTGTGTGTGTGTTCATATTAACTGCTACTGATGTTGCTTTAAACCTAGACCTGAAAAGGTGTAGTACTAGGATAGAATGTACATTATTACTGAGCTGAATTTGATTTGTTACCACATCTTTGGCTTCATTTTAATTTCCTGTGGACGAAGTTACAATCTGGATTTCAAGTAGGTTACGAGGCCGGATGGAACCTAAGTTGCTGGGAAACCCTTTAACAACATGCTTAGTCACATTACCTGTAATTTTACATCAAATCAAACTTCCTGCTACGAGTCTGTTTAAGAGATGAGCTGTAACGACATATGAGTAAAAGACGACCTGGACTCTACAAACAAACACGGCTTTGGGAAAAAAAACAAAACTGGAGGAGGAGGAGGAGGAGGAGGAGGAGGAGGAGGAGGAGGAGGAGGAGGAGGAGGAGGAGGAGGAGGAGGAGGAGGAGGAGGAGCAGGAGGAGGAGGAGGAGGAGGAGGAGGAGGAGGAGGAGGAGGAGGAGGAGCAGGAGGAGGAGGAGGAGGAGGAGCAGGAGGAGGAGGAGGAGGAGGAGGAGCAGGAGGAGGAGGAGACAGATTTATCTGCTGCAGTTTCAGAGACATGGTAATGGACCCAGTTAAGTGAAGCCACATTTTTTTCCTCCTCACCACTGGTCCCCGGAGCTGGTTGACATGACACAAATTTTCCGCTGACAATAAAATAAATAAATAAATAAATAAACAAACAAAGGGGATGGTGATTCCAGAATGAGTCAGGAGCATTAAGGCTGGTTTGTGCTGCGAGAGCGTACACTGAAAAAAGTCAAAACATTGACTTGACTTAAAAATTCTTCTTCAATTTTGGCTTTTTATCTGATGATTTTGACTTTTTATCTCATGATTTAGACTTTTTATCTGATGATTATGAATTTTTATCTCATAATTTTGACTTTTATCAGATGTTTTTGACTTTTATCTCATAATTTAGACTTTTTATCTCATAATTTTGATTTTTTATCTCATAATTTTAACTTTATGGTTACACAAAAAAATCTAGTTGAGTGAACCAAATTGAATTGCATAGGATTAGGGTTATTTTATTTTCATTGAATTAGACTCACTCAATTCGATGTTTTTATGTGTGACCTATTGAAGAAGAATTTTGATGTTGATTCAGTGTTGAACTTTTTTCAGTGTAGTTGAGGCCTGCACACATATACAGATTTACGAAGAGCCGTGTCCAGACCCTGGAGGATCCTGCTGGGTTACAGCACCAAATGATATTGCTAACAGTAAGCCTTGGATTTCTGTTTCCAGCTTCTCAAAGTTAAAGCTCATGCACTTAAATCCTCTCTTTGCTGTCGGAAAAAATTTAATATTTAATGATTGCGTGTGTTTACATGCACATCAGTATCCCTTTATCATTTAGGAAAAACACAAATATGACATTTCGGTGTTGACGCATACAAGTATCGTATCGTATTTGCAAAAAACAAACTATGTTCTTACCCCCAAATCATACACTGAAAGGTTATTGGAAAAAGTGAACACAAATGCCCCAGTTTTAGCAATATTAGCCAAAATAATGATGCATGTGTCTGTGTTATTCCAGTCATTGTTGTATTTTGTGGTTTGGATCACTTTAAATGGCATCCGCAGCCTCATTTGAAATGTTCTGTTTATTTACATGTGTGGGGATATCCGGGAGTAGGATCTAAAAAACATACGTGTAAACATATTGTCAAGAATTTGATCTTAACCAGATCCAATATAATCCAGAAAACACCATATGTGAGTCGAAGCAGTAGAAAGTAGAAGTACAAACTATCTACATGAAATGTTGTAGAAGTTACTCGCTAATATTTTTAAAGAAATGTCTGTACTTTATACTCTTTACTTTTATATAAATATCTGTACTTTATACTCTTTACATTTATATAAATATCTGTACTTTATACTCTTTACATTTATATAAATATCTGTACTTTATACTCTTTACATTTATATAAATATCTGTACTTTATACTCTTTACATTTATATAAATATCTGTACTTTATACTCTTTACATTTATATAAATATATCTTCTTTATACTCCTAACATTCTCAGAATAGTCTCGTTACTTTTTCAAACCAAACAGATGTGACAATATGAAAAATAAGTCGCTTCTGAGGGAAATTCAGAAATTGTGACACTATATCATAATCGTGACTTTTAAATAAAAGTAATTTTGACTTTTACTTCATCTCATAATTGAATCCCTTTATCACACAATTATGCATTTCTTATCTCATATTCATGGGTTTTTATCTAATTATTTAGACTTTTTGTCTCCTAATGATGCATTTTTTTAATCTCATAATGTTAACTTTTTTTTTTATCTCAATTGTGACTTTTTTCCTCCAAAGTTCCCTGCCCATACCCACAAAAATAATTACTGTGACCCAATCAAAGACATCATCTACACAGCAATTCACTTTTAAAGGCTTTATTTTTGGATATTTTCTCATTAGAAAAAATCTGTATTATTTCATTCATGACAAAAACTGACTCAGTTGACTCAGTTGAGTCAGTACTTCTACTTTTACCAGTGTATTGTTTCACACAACTAGCAGTACTTCTACTTAAGTACAGAATGTCAGTACTTTTACCACCTCTGATTTTACTACAGTCCATGAGTGAGTATTTGTAATAGTTGTAGCCATCTCTGTCCATTCCTTTTACTCTCTTTTGTTCCACTAACCAACACCTTCCATCTCAAGCTGCTTCCTTTCCTCAGGAGCTGAGGGTGCGAAAAATGGGAAGCCCAATCCCTGCTGTGGGGGCCCTCTGGTTGCCATAGCAACTACTCAAACACGCCAGTGGTTGGTGTTGGGTTTACTGCCAAATTTGTTGGGTTACTCCGTCGATTTCCCCTCCGGTACTTTACCCCACCCACAGCAAGCCTGGCTCTCAGCAGGGGGGAGGAGGTGAGAACACTGAGGAGGAGGAGGAGGAGGAGGGAGGAAGGAAAAAAAGGTGAAGAGGGGAGAGACGGGAACCCAGAGGCCCCATCACTCCTGACACCCCTGTGGGTAACATCAGAGCGCTGCTGTCTGAGTGCTTCTGCTCTCTCTTTCCATCAAAGATTTTTTTTTTCTCTTTTTTGCAAAAACAAGTTACATTATTTATTTTTCACACGTTATATAAGTGGTTAAGAGTGTTGATGTGTTTTAATGTGAACAAACTGAAGGAGAAATGACTGATGGGAACAGCAAAAATAACATTTAAAAAAGAAGTTTGTAGAAAAGTGTGTGTGTGTGTGTGTGTGTGTGTGTGTGTGTGTGTGTGTGTGTGTGTTCAGGTTGGTCTGTGCTGCACTAGCAGTAACAGTCCATTCACTGACAGTACAACACTGTGTTTGTAACAGATCCTCACTTCTGATTGGCTACATCTACAACAGCTGTCTTCTGCTTCTTCTTTTTCTCCTCCTCCTCATTTTTATTCTTCTTCTCATTCTCCTCCTCATTTTTCTCCTTCTTCTCCTCCTCCTCTTTCTTCCTCTCCTCCTCCTTCTTCTTCTTCTCATTCTCCTCCACCTCTTCTCCTCCTCCTCCTTATTCTTCTTCTCATTCTCCTCCTCTTCCTCCTTATTCTTCCTCTCATTCTCCTCCTCTTTCTCATTCTCTTCCTTATTCTTCTCCTCCTTCTCCTCCTCCTCTTTCTTCCTCTCCTCCTTCTTCTTCTTCTCATTCTCCTCCACCTTTTCTTCTCCTCCTCCTCCTTATTCTTCTTCTCATTCTCCTCCACCTCCTCCTCCTCCTTATTCTTCTTCTCATTCTCCTCCACCTCCTCCTCCTCCTTATTCTTCTTCTCATTCTCCTCCACCTCCTCCTCCTCCTTATTCTTCTTCTCATTCTCCTCCACCTTTTCTTCTTCCTCTCCTCCTCCTCCTCCTTCTTCTTCTTCTCATTCTCCTCCTTCTACCCTAATGTGTTATCAAATATAAAGATGAAGTTCAGATTTATAAAATAGCACAAACTGGATGTAAAATATGTCACTGGCGACACAATCACTTTAAAAGGGTTCATATTCCTGAAGGAACTCGTGTTTGATTGGTCGTTGATATGTTACCTTCATCTGATCTCAGTAGCGTTGGCACAAGGCCTGTGAACTCACCTGTGCACGGACCAAATGTCCTGAAACAGTTCAGTACAAATACACGTATCATTACGTTCAGAGGTAGTAGTAGCTGTTCTTACTGTAAGTAGATTTTTTTTAGATATCTGTACACTACTTGACAATTTGTTTGGAAACGTTTTTTAATTTTAATCTCTGCATTTTTGTATAAATCTCTGTACTTTATACTCCTTACATTCTCCGAGTAGAATTTTTACTTTTTCAAACTAAAAAAAAACAAAAAACTAATGAGTGGCTTCAGAGGGAAAATCAGTGGAGGAAAGAAAGTTTCTATAAATTACAACTTTTATCTCAGAATTTTGGCTGCTGATCTCATAATGGCTCATGACTTTGTTAATCTTCTAATGATGACTTTTTATCTCAATTATGACTTCTTGTTTTTCCAAGATTTCCTGCCCATATCCATAAAACACAGTACACAGTAGCTACATACTTGTGAAACTTTTATTATTGTTCCTGGTTAAATAAGAATGATTTAATCCATGGTGAAAAAAAAAAAAAAAAAAAAATGTTGCACAACATTGGTTGGTAGAGTTTATTGTAATAACTGTGTGTGTGTGTGTGTGTGTGTGTGTGTGTGTCCAGAGACATATCATCCTATAACTCAATGAATACTTGAGATATCACCATGGAATTACATGGGCATATACATATAGCTAATGCGCATCAGATGCAATGATCCATTTGAGTAAAGGTCAAAGGTCAATGTCACAATTAACTAAAAGGTCAAAATCACATTATGGGTTGTAACTCGAGAATGAAAATTTCTACAATTCTCAAAAATGGTATTATCACCTACGACCAATAGTTTTTAAGAGGTCAAAGGTGACATGTGGCAAAATTTACTTGTGTAACACTGTTTGTGTGTGTCAAGCATAGACATATCACGCTATAACTTAATCAATACTGGATATATTATCATAATATTACACGCACTGATGTATATATACATATAATGAAATTGTTAATATTGCAAAAGGTCAAAGGTCAAGGTCATATTATTGGCTCTAATTCAATGGTTCTCATAGAAACTTGAGATTGGCACAAAATAGGGGAGAAATTAGGCCTTCTCTGAATACTAGTTTACTTTTACTTCACTTTTACTACTACAAGAGTATATTTTCATACAAGTAGCTGTACTTCTACTTAAGTACAGAATGTGAGTACTTGTATGTATCATGTGCATGGACATTCACACAAAACTAGATGTTTCTTTATTATCTTTGTAACAAATTGACACTTTATTGTCTCAATTTCAAGTGGGTAAAGTGGAATGAAACAATTAATGATGCATGTTTCAGGTTTCTTTTTTTTTTTTTTTTGCTTTTTTACAAATTTTAATTGGAAATGTGACAAACTCTACCTTTAGATCCATCACATCTGGAGACCTTTTTATTGAATTAAACATTCTGCTCCTGGATGCTAAGTCAGTGTTACCTCTTAAGTGATTTAAAACTGTCTGCGAGGGGACACATTTGTTCATTTTTCCAGTCAAACATAACATTCTTGGAGTGCGTTTCAGTTTTGCACACGTTTGTCTGCGGCGAATCCTTTTCAGTTTTAACTCACTCACCTTTGTGTCATTTCAGTGTGATTCTAAATTAGCAGACATGTCTGAATGAAGGCTCCTCTAGAGGGCTTGTTGACAAAAGGACACCAAACATTTACAGAAGCTGCTGCACCCTTCTTGGCAACACGAGCAGGAGATGACATCAGAGGAAAACACAGTAATTCACTGTTTACGCGACTTATTTTGAGGCTTGATTATGTGTAACTCCACAACATTTTAGAGGCTTTAAGAACACTTCTAACCATCGGGCCTCAGCCGTTGTTATTATTGCCTGCATCTGTTGAAAACCAAATAATGGCGGGTGGTCACCTTTCATCATGGAATGATGAGAATGGGTTCTGTAAGATGAAACCATACAACACAGGAATGGCTGTGACATCATTGCTTTTAGATTTGTTTTGTGTCCATTCGCTAACGGTGACAGAAACCATCTGGGCTGCTCGGAAAAAGCCTGGATGATCAAGAGTGTGTGTGTGTGTGTGTGTGTGTGTGTGTGACTATTATAGCACATATAGTGTGTTTGATCAGACCACTTACTAAATATCTGTAGTCTGTGACAGAAGCTCTGACCTTTGGGGTGTTTGCTAAATGATCTGCTGCTTTGGAAGAAATGACAGGTTTTGGGCTAAATGTAGAACTCCAGCAGAAACTGAGGCTGAAAAATGACTCTCTTGTAAAAAGTATCAAAACCTGCAGTCCCTCAGATGTCCACTGATGTCCTCATTAACCCCATAAACCAGAAACATGTTTGCAATCTGGTACAAAAACAATCAGTATGTTTACATGCACTTAGAAATTCACATTATTGCCTTACTCCAGGGGTCTCAAACATGCAGCCCGAGGGCCAAATGCGGTCCGCCAATGCTTCCAATGTGGCCCGTAGGATGAAGAGCATGATTTATTAAAGGACTAGATAAATATCCCAAAATATGAAATGTGGACTGCACAGGTGGTCCACACCCTGGAACCCATTGTAGTCCCAAAATACTAAGATAAAAACACACTAAAACATAATAAAAGCTTAAAAAATACTAAGATAAACACAATAAAATATAATCAAAGCTACAAATACTAAGATAAAAACACATTAAAACATAAAAACTACAAATTAAAAGCTAAAAATACTAAGACAAAAACACATTAAAACATATTAAAAGCTACAAAATAAAAGCTAAAAAATATTGATTTAAAAAGACATAAAAACATACTAAAAGCTTAATTTATGTAAAGGATTAAATGTCAAGTATTCCAAAATATGAAATGATAACCTATTAAATGTCTCCATATTTTATTCTCAGTTTTTTTCTCTGTAAATAAATGACAACTTTGATTTTTTTTGCCACTGTTTGACTGCAAAAAATAATATTAAATTAGGAAAATATTTACATTTACAAACTATCCTGTAACAATAAAATGTGAACAGCCTGAAACGTGACACAAAATTTGAAGCCTTTTCTGCTTGTGTTACTGCGTGTGAAGTGTCTTTGTAGAACTGATCCATAATACACATGGACAAATGATAAATTGAGGTAGAATATTGTTAAAATTGGCCTTATGAACTTTGCCTTTTTTTGCATTTGGATAATTTCTAAAAGTATTTCCATAATTTAATGAAGGGGGGTTTGTACTAAAAGAATAACAATTTGATGTTGTCATTATTTATAAGTTTTTATGTTTTCATTTCACTGCTCTGGTCCACTGGAGATCAAATCAGACTGAATGTGGCCCCTGAAGAAATCATTGCCCTTTGCCAAACATAAGAACTTCACCTATGAACCATCATCTGCGTTTCCTGTTGAAAACTGACAGGGCAAGCTCAGTCGCTGTAACCATGACGACACCTAGATGCAACAGGTTTTGGACGTCCATCTTCCAACAGTGAAATCTCGCAGGATGATATTTCACGAGAGTTATAACACTCCTGCCTCGAACAACCGTCAATGGAAACATGTTCAAAGTGCAAATTTACTTTGTCAAATTTTTAGGACTATCACTATTGTTTTGTGAAAAACTGTAATGGAAGCACAGCTTCTGTGACCCCGCCCCTTTACAAAATATAGATGCAGAAGTTGACACTAAATATAGTGCTACATTGATCCACATGACAGTCCATAATACTACACCACGGTCAATTCAGGAAATTCAGTCTAAAAATTCAGATGAGAACAAGAAACAACAACAATTCCCTGAGCAGATGACACTGAAGTAACACACTGCATTGCTATGACGACCAGGTACTGTAGAGTCAGTACTGTCCTGTGATGGAAACACTACTTCACAGATTTCACTTTTTGCAGATTACACTGGTCTACAAGTAAAATGCTTCTGGAATAAAACTAATTAAATGTTCCCACATGTGTGTTACTGATAAAGAAATCTCAAGTCTTAAATGTTGGTTGGATCAAGTTTCCAAGATAAGACTTGGATCAAAATGTGAAATTCTTAGAATTAACAAGAGAATAGGTTTTAGTCCAAAGGAATATTGGTCTCAGATCTACTTCAAAACACTGTCTGCACATTATGATCCATTCACTTTACAGGTTCTTTCTAGTGGAATATTTACAAATCCATTGTATACATGTACATAAACCACCATATATGTGGAATAACACACCATCATATATATTAAAAACATGAACTAACCAGCACTTTTGTCATTTGTTTTCTGATTAATTTTATTCAAGTATGTAAGATTTAGCACATTTAATGTCTGAAGCAGATACTTTCTAAAAAAAAAATTGTAGAGTAGTGGGCTAAAATTTATATTGAAAGACTAGGTGCATATTAGTGATCGGTTAAATATTAATTAGTGCAAAAAGGTCAGAGGTGAAGTGGCTACCAAAAGTTACTTTCTAAATAAATTTTAGAACAGTATTATTTTTAGAACATAACATCAGCAATAAACACACACACATATATATATATATATATATATATATATATATATATATATATATATATATATATATATATATAATAGATTTAAATTCATTCAGATAGGACCAATAATTGACTTGCATTTAACCACTGACAGAAATGAAATCCCATGCAGCCCAACCAGCAGAGGCAGGACTTTAACTGTCTGTGTCTGTACAGTCACTTCTGGCTGCAAATAAAAACAGACTCATGCTGGAGGCCTCCAAATGCCAGTCCACAAACGTTGTGTGTGATATGACAGTGGCTACTTCACGTGTCTAAAGTCTGCCATCACCTTGAAAGACAACACCAAGGTGGACGGAGTAGCCGAGCTGGGATCCACATTAAATCTGTCCAACACTCTGTCCAGTCTCTTCCACTAAGCTCATGCTATTTGTGCAACTCAGCCTACGTTTAATACACGAATGACTGCACATACACACGACCGCAGAAACACAGACACACACAACTACCCACTACCGCCACCCTGCCCACACTCTATTTCAGTCTGGACTTTACCGTTCCAGAGACCGCAGGCCCCGCCACATAGAGAGGACTGTGTTGGGCTGCTCTAACCCCAGTCAGACCGGGTTGTTCGGTAGGCTGGGGTGGGGTGGGGTGGCGGTGGCAGGGGAGGGGAGGGGAGGGGGTTGGAGAATGAAATGAAAGAGGGGGTGGGGGTGTAGTGCTATCTCGCAGCTGGTTCGCTAAAGGACGGCAAGGTCTCTCAGCATAAATTTCACTGATATCACCTCCATCAGAGGGCCATAAAGCTGATTTATTATAAATACAGCTCTCATGTGTTTACTGCGCGCATTCTTGGGCCCTGCAACATCTTTCAAAGTGAGCACTTGCAGGTGCTCTGGCTCAGTCTCTGTGGGGCAGACTGGAGGAAATCAAGGAAAAAGACATGAAAAAAACAACAACTGGGAGACAAGGGGTGGGGGGGGGGGGGTGCAGGGAAACTGATGGAGGTGGTGAGGAAGGAAAATATAGCAGCCCTCAGATATATACGTTTGTAGGTGACGTTATAGTTCAACTCGACTTTTCCATTAGATCCTCATGTGCAGCAGCTTTGGCAGATTATAGACAAGAGTACATGCGAGGAGTGACAGAATTATCACTGAAGTCCAAGATCCAAGAGCAGACGCTGCAACGTTCAAGATGGCTAACCCAGGTTTTACTGGGAAAAAGCTACGTCTGACCGAGTGGGTCTTTTTTTTTTTTTCCATTTCTAGTAAAAATATGTCATCATACTTAAAACTAGAAAAGCACTCTGAGAGCGCAATCCTCCGCCAAGGCAGAACTCCCCACTCCGAATGAAGGGAGGTCCGTCAAGGAGGTTCTGTTTTCACTGGAGTTTGTTTGTCTGTCTGTCTGTCTGTCTGTCTGTTTGTTAGCAACATTACTCAAAAAGTGCTGGGTGGATTTTGATAACATTTTGGTGGTGATTCGGAAGAGATCGTGGATTCTGGATCACTTTGAAATTTTACATTGCGGTAAATGGAGAATACATTTCAAAGTGATCCAGAATCCAGGATCTCTTCCGGATCACCACCAAAATGTAATCATTTGTCTCTCGTGACACTCCTAACACATCCATAACTTTTCGAGTAATGTTGCTGAAGGTCAGACAGACAGACAGACAGACAGACAGACCAACCAACTCCAGTGAAAACATAACGTCCTTGGCGGAGGTATAAGACATAATCACCTAAAGAGTAACTTTTCAGTGACACATAAGAACTGATGTTCTGAACTGATGCACATAAATTTAATTCAATAGATCAGGGTGGACTGCCACTCGCAGAAGTGAAAGTGAAACCTATTGCTCTGCTTTGGTGAAGGTGTGCTTTTTTAGTTTTTGTTTAATTCAACGAAAAATATCTTGTATTAATTTGTTTTAACAAGTTTTTTTTCCAGTGTTCCATTAAAGACCACTTGTGCAACCAACAATAATTTAAAAACATACAAGTAAAAATGTCTGTTAATAGTTCTTCTACACATGTCAGATCTAGCTAGAACTAGAACTAGAAAAGGACTCTTAGATTACTCACTTCCATCAAGGCAGATCAGCCCCCCGCCCCCAATAAATTATGTAAATGAAGGGTATTGTAGGTTAGGTTCTTCTTCACCTAATGAATGACAGACACTTGTTATTATTTGTTCCATGTGTCAGTATCAACATATCGTCTCATCATCTGAACCCACTTTATCCTCACTAGGGTCACGGGGGTCACTGGGGGCCTAATCCAGCTACAATGGGTGAAGGCGGGGTACACCCTGTTTGAGTCTCTAGTTCATCTCAGGGCTGAACATATATAGACAAACAATCACTGTCACATTCACACCTATGGACAATTTAGATTAACCAATTAACCTATCAGTGCATGTATTTGGATGGTGGGAGGAAACTGGAGAAAACCCACGCAGACACGAAGAGAACATGCTAACTCCACACAGAAAGGTCTGGTGTGGGAATCGAACTAGGGTCCTTCTTGCTGTGAGGCACGAGTGCTAACCACTGCACCACCATACCGCCCTTCAGTCAGTATCAACATTTCCTGGAAATTTCATGTAAATCTGTCCATAACCTTTTGAGTTATCTTGCTAAAAGGTAGACAAACAGATAAACGCCGGCAAAAACAGAACCTCCTTCTCAGAGGTAACTAGAAAAACACTTGGACAGCGCAGACCTCCACCAAAGCAGATCACCCCCCCCCACCCCACCCCTCCAGATCACCACCAAAATGTAATCACTTCTTCCTTGTTGCCAGTATCAACATTTCTTGCAAATTTCATCCAAATCCTTCCACAACTCTGTGTTATCTTGCTAACAGACAAACAAACAAACCCAGATGCAGAAGGAACAAAAGCTGTTACTGTTCTGAAAGTGGAATATCAAATGTACCAACTCGCATCACTGGACACGATGCAAAAAGGTGGGAAAAAAAAACATGATCTGCTGGATACTACTTTTGATGCTATGTAGGGTTAGCACATATAGTTTTGACAAGTTACAGATGTTGTAGAAATAGTAACAGTCTACATCTGTTTCCCAAACGTAGGGTCAGGACCTAAAATGAGTCGCAGAGCTCTTTTTTTTTTTATTGGTAGAGGAAAACATATGATAATAATGGGATATGTGAATTAATTTTCCACAATAATGTGAAGAGTTTAGAAAGCTAAGCAAAGCCATGTGAAATGCAGAGGAAAGTTTACAGTTGATAGAAGACAAAAAAAGATCAAAAATATGCCACACATAAAGACATAAAAATGGAAATCCTTGGTTATTTATTATATATTTTTATAATCTTAGGTTCTGAGAAAACACAAAGCTGAAAGAAGAATTGGGAACAATTATATTTTCATGGCTAGTGTCAAGTGGTTCTTCACTTGAGTTTATTTATATTTGTACTTATAGTCGTAATTCTGGGAATTGAATAGTACAGTTTCCCCTTGCTATAACGCCATTCACCTTTTGGCATTTGGTTGTTTCATTAATGTTTTTGTTTTTTTGTTGTCTTTTTTTGTGCAATTTTTCATGCAATTTTTTTTTTTTTTTTTTTTTTTTTTACAGTGTATTGTTGTACTCTGCGTCCTGGCCGACATCAAAATTCAGATGAGAAAACACAAAACGAGTGAGTTTATCAGCAGACACTGAAGTATACACCACATCACTATGACGACCAGGTACTGTAATGTAATGCTGGGATGATTCTTTTGATTTTGATGATTTTCGGTGCCAATTCTTTGATATTCCTGATTTTTCAGATTTTTTTTTGCTTGCTTTTCTAACACCAGACTAGGTGTAAAAGCTGAACAATGATGCCTACAGATCATATTAGGAGCCATATTTCCCAAAAAACTGCAGATCATATGTGAATCAGTTCAGATTTATTCAGCAGTAATATATTTGAACCAGACTTTGGGAAGTAAACTGCGACATTTATCTACACACAACACAAATAGGAGCCTTTAAATTAATATACTTCATAATAAAATGAACTTAAACTCTCATTTCAAAATCTGGACTGCATGGAAAAGAGGAAAACACATGTACAATATAAACTCTATTTTCTCCAGTATGTATTTAGCTTATTTAGCTGTTCCTGCTCTACATTTACCTCAGGATGGTGTCTTGTTAAGTGCGCAGTAATGTTTGTGGTGTTTCCACAGTATGCCATGTGTGCATTACAGAGTTTCTAAATATCTTTCCACATGTCCAGTTCTGCTCTTCCCTTCAAAGCTAAAAATCCTAAATATGTCCACACTTTGTATTTAAAATGTGATGGTGGGGGTTTTATCACTGCACATTTTTGCCAGTGGTCCACCATTCTGTCTTCCCTTCAAGTTTTTCTGGATATAACGTCATAGATAGTCGAAGAAAAATATGTTGCCCTCTGCTGGAGATAAGTGGCATTTTTTCCCCCCACCAGTGTAAAATTTATCATTTAAATATGGAAAAAAAATCATTTTTGAACAAAAAAATCTAATTAAAAAAGTCGTAAAATATAAAATTCCTGATACATATGTGAATATTTGTTTTCTCCCACCCCTACTGTAAAGTCAGTACTATCTTGTAATGGAAACGCTACAGAAAAAAAGTCGATTTAATACTAGTGCAAACACAGTATTATCTGGACTTTACATTGTACTTTCACATGGTGCAGTTTAACATTGTTTTGCTGTTAATTCAAACCATCATTTTTTACAGTGTGTCTGTAGAGTATGTCTAATTTGCTGCACAGAAGAAAGTAAAGCTGTTTTTTGAAAAATGCATGCATGCCTGGAACACTTAACCTTCCATAAGTTTCCCTGAGCAGATGACATGGAAGTACACACTGGTCACTGTGATGTTCAGATCAAGGAAAGTCAGAACTATCCTGGAATGGAAACACTATTTTGTGGATTTCAATTACACTGGGTTATTTATAGAATATAACCCTGTGATAAACCAGGGACCACTGTACTCATACTCATCATCCTCCTTCATTTATCTGTTTGGTTTATTTGTTTTATATTGAAATGTCAGCAGTTAAATCCATCCATCTATTTTCTGAAGCCCTTAGTCTGTGTGGGGGTTGTGGGAATGCTGGTTAAGCTACAATCATACACTAATGATTAACTAAATACTCACACACTCTTTTTGTAATCAGACTGGTAATAGTGTAACATTTAGATGGTCTTGTACATTTCATCCACTCTTTACAAAGCATTCTACAGAATAACTGCTTCGGTTTTAAGCAGAGGTGTCAAAAGTACGTACATTCTGTACTTAAGTAGAAGTACAGCGACTTGTGTGGAAAAAATACCCTAGTAAAAGTACAGTAGAAGTATTGATTCAACTCCTTTACTGAAGTAAAAGTAAGAAAAAAAAAAAGTACAACTTCTCAATTGTAATGAAGTAAAAAAAATAAATAAATATAAAAAAAGAAAATATATATATATATATATATATATATATATATATATATATATATATATATATATATATATATATATATATATATATATATATATATATATATATAATTTTATTAAAAAATGTTTTTTTTTTTGCCATTAATGAAATAACATTTATTTAATGAGGAAAAATCTGAAAAATGTCTAAAGTATCCAAAAATAAAGTCTTTAAAAGTGAGTTACCTTATAGATAATGTGTTTGATTTTCTGGGTATGGAAAGTCAATTTTTGAGGGGGGGGGTGTCACAATTGAGATATAAAAAAAAAAAATGTCATCATTATGAGATTTAAAAAAAAAAAAAAAAAAAAGCAGAACTATGAAATTAAAAATTTTAATTGTGAGATAAAAAGTCTAAATTATGAGATAAGAATTGCATAATTATGAGGAAAAAGAGCCAAAATTATTAAATGAAATCTAAATCATGAGATAAAATCACAATAATGATCCTCATTTCTGTCCTGTAAAGCCACTAAACTGTTTAGCTTGAAAAAAGTGTATTCTGATAATATGAGTATAAATTACAGATATTTATGAACAAATGTAGGAGCAAAAGTAAAAAAAAAAAAAAAAAAATGGCAGAAAAAGAAATACTTCAGTAAAGTACAATTACCTAAAAAAAATCTACTTAAGTACAGTAACTAAGTACTTATACTTAGTTACTTCCCATCTCTGGTTTTCAGACAAGCACTTGGATAACATCTCATTTCATCAGTTTCTGGACATGAATGTGTTTTTCTGTATCCTACCACCACCACTGCTGCTGTCAGAGGCCATGGGAAAAACATGTTTCTGTGATTACATCAACTGGTATTTAATCTTGTTTATGAAATAAAGCCTTGGCAGTGGTGATGTGGTGCTGAGAAAATTAACAGTTCTCAACTTACAACTCCTGTTTATTTGAAACAGTTTAATCCACTCCACATAATGGCGTTTCTTTACCTTAATCTTACCACTTACTTGTTTGATTGCGACGCAATATGGAACAGATAGCATCTAAAGGAAACAAAATGGAGTCCAGATGACCAAGAAGGGAGTATCCTTCACCGCGGCTCAGTGGATTTGTTTTCTCTTGATCTCACCTCAGTTTCCGACAGTGACACGGCAGAAAGGACGGGACGGGAGGGAGGAAGGGAAGGGGGGAGAAAACTGGCTCTGCTTTTGGAAGCCGTAAGTAGATCAGTAATAATTAAAAAGAGGACAGAGAGGGGAGAAATGTGAGTCATTCCAGAAATGCGCGGGAGCTGCTTTGCTTTGTGGATACAAAGGAGGTTGACTAAACCTAACACCAGGAACTGTGAACACACCACTGAGCTGCATCACTGTGTCTGTCAGTGTACACACACTCATATGTTTAGTAGAACCACAGGTTGAAGGCTTTCTTTAAATTTGATTTTATTCTTAGGATAATCATGAGATGATGCAGAACGTGAGCAAATGTCTAAAGTTTATCAAGAATATTTTCTTTATTTCTCATCAAAATGTCTCATCATTATTAACCTCACACACTGCAAAAGTTGTAAGAATTTGCAGCTTTTAATGTAATAATTCCACAAATGTAATAACTTTCCCACAAACGTAATACAGTGAAAAAAGTAAAACATTGAATGAACATAAAACATCTTCAATTGTGACTTTTTATCTGATGATTTTTACATTTTATCTCATGGTTTTTACATTTCATCTCATGATTTTGACTTTTTAACTCATGATTTTGACTTTTTATCTGATGATTTTGACTTTTTATCTCGTGGTTTTTACATTTTATCTCAGAATTTTGACTTTTTATCTAATGGTTTTTACATTTTATCTCATAATTTTGACTTTTTATCTCATGGTTTTTACATTTCATCTCATAATTTTGACGTTTTATCTCATGGTTTTCACATTTTATCTCATAATTTTGACTTTTTATCTCATGGTTTTTACATTTTATCTCATAATTTTGACTTTTTATGGTCACACATTAAAAAAAAGTAAGATAAATAGTAGCTGATTGAATACTTGACAAAAACAAAAAGAACAGACTGAGCTAAAAGGAGAAAACCCTTAACCCTTAATGCCTGAATTTAAAGTGTGTGTGTATAGGGATGTAAAATTAACACATTAACACAGATTAATCCATGATCATGATTAAAAATGTTAACACAATACATATTTTTGCATATATTCTGGATATTTTATCATGTTTTTTTAATAGGTTTTAATTTAGTTGGTTTTTTTTGTGAATTTTGGTGGATTTTAGCATGTTTTGTGAAATTCTTCTCCACATTTCTTGTGTTTCTTAATGCATTTTTATGTATTTTGTCAGAAATTTGAGTACAAAAAAAAAAACCCCAGACAAAAACATTTGACCCACAAAGTGTTTTACTCAAAATAAAAAATTAACCCTATAGTTAATCTGACTAAAAATAATAGAATCATTGAATAGCCTTAGATAAAACCAAAGAATACACAGAGTAAAAGAACAAAAATACATCTCCACAAAGCAGCGCAAGTCTGCCAAGGTTTGGATCTGGATGTTCGTAAGTTATTTGTAAACTAGTGTTCAGTGTTTGCTAATGATTTATTTTATCTGTTAATAGCAATTCCTTAGAGGGTTTAAAAAATTCAAAGAAATCCTCAGTCCCATTTTTGAGATATGACCATTTCAATATTCGACCACGTATGTCGTCACTCTGACGTTATGCGACGTCACACAACGACCAAATGTCACATGTTAGATCTAATGTTAAATATGAAGCACAAGATATTGACAGATTTAACTAAATATGTCAATAACCCTGCTTTAAGGTAAAGGTCATACATTTTGCAAATATACCAATCACTTGACGTCATTGGTTTTATCACATCTGATGTCCGAAGGTAAGATGAAGTGAGTGTAAAAAAAAAAAAAAAAAAACGCCTGATACTATCTTGTCTGGATTCTGAGATATCACCAATATGTGTTTTAGATGTTGACCCTCACTGTGACCTTGACCTTTGACCTTTATAGTTCAAAATGTAATGATTTCTTCTTTGGCACATTATCAATCATCTCTAAAATTTTCACCAAAATCCACCCAGAACTTTTGGAGTTTTCTTGCTGACAAACAAACAAACAAACAAACAAACAAACAAACAAACACGAGGTAAAACATAACCTCCTTAAAAACAAAAACAAACTAAATAGTAAGATAAATAGTAACTGATTAAAAAAAAAAAAAGAACAGCGCTAAAAAAAATTTAAATAAAATAAAGGAAAAAAATCACCATGTGAAGTTATGGAAAATTACGAGGAACTCTTTCAATTTGATGGACGTCTTTTATCAAACCTGTCATGTTAACCTCAGGCTTAAACCATCGTCTCCTCTGCTTCGTCCTTGCGCTCTTTTATTTGTTAAACACTTCACAGTAAAGAGAAAGGAAGCAGCTATGGTAAACACTAACTTTAAGCTACCATTGTTTTAGAAGCACCTGCTATGCCATGGAGAGCGGTTAAGCTTGGTATTTATTTGCAAAGACACACACACACACACACACACACACACACACACACACACACAGAGCAACATGTAAACAAATACCCACAATCGTCCTACCACTAGTCCACAATCTGGCTTGTGTTTGCTTTCCAGCATTTTTTCACAGGGTGGAAATATTTAGCCCTGATGAAACATGCATTTATCTAGCTTTTTTTCTCCCCAACCACAACCTCTAAAATCAAATAAACGAGGGAGCTCTATTCTTTCTTTTTCCCTCCATAAAACCCCATCAAGAGGAATGCTGGTAATCCATGTCTACTCCTCCATCATGCCTTGTTCCTCTCATTACCAGCCATGTTGTTCCTATTACGCCTCAACATCCTCTGCGCTTATCAAGATAAATGCGCTGAGATATCATTTCATGTTCCCCTGTTTTGCTTATTGCCTGCCTAAATGCAGTCCACTGCAGGTTCACTGCACTGAACCAATTTGCTACATGGTTGTGGTGTGGGAGTTTTCTTCCACCCCTCCCTTCTTTCTTTTTCTTTCTTTCTTTTTTCTCGATGAAAGCTCGTTTCATTGACTTTCCTGGCTGCTCCACTTATTTTTCTCTTCTTTAACATAAGGAGTTGTTTATTTGGCTTTTGTTAAAGATGGAACAGCAGCTTTAGAGACTTGACTTCGTTAAAGCCACATAGACAAAGAATGGCAACAGCATGTACGTGACAGATATGCGTAACAGGAGGATTTGTGTGCATAAAGAGGACTACAATGAGAGTTGACAGGTTCCATATAAGAGGAAGTATCTGGGGATTTTCACAAACCATGTTTTAATGTTCTCTGTTGTTTGCAATTTTTGATCTGCTCTTCTAATTAAATACACACAGATCATCTGTATTCTCCATAACAGAAAAGCCATGAAGAAAAAGACCAGTACCTCTTCAGTTCCCAGGATGCTTGAATGATGCTAATCTTATATCCAAATCTTATAACATAGAAAACAGAGACGGAAATACCACAAGTCTACTCTTTATATTTTGAATGTAATTTTACTTGAATGTAATTGTGTTTATTTTGATCTATATTACATTGGTCAAAATGTCATAGATGTAGACGTGAACTGGACGTGTCAGTGTGAATCTAAATGGTGCCTTGTCCAAACTATCTGTATTTTTTGTCAATTGCCTTTTTTTTGGAACAAAATAATGCAACAGTTTTTTCAGATGCATTTTAAAGATTTTTATAGTTTGGAATGTCCTTTGCAGTAGACATTTTTTTGTTTTTTATTTCTTCAATAAAGGTGTGTCTTGTCCTCTATAGACAAGTTTTTGACCTGTTTCTGCTTTACTTCCTAAACTCCTCCCACATATGCTTTTCACTTCCTTTCTAGAGGCCTCCGGTTTGTTTTGCTAGCTAACTACGATATAAACGCAGTGATTCAGTGAGAAAAACCATAGACAACTTCAATAGTAAAAGTGGTTCGGGAACTATGTGTGCTGCCGTTGGTTGTAAAAACATGAGAAAACATCTGAATGAGTGGTTAGAGTGTTTTAACCATAAACCTGCTACAAAGAGGCAATGTTCATGCCTTCCGTTGTTTACATTTTTTTGCAAGCATGATGGTGACTCTGTATCACAGGCTTGACTGAAGGCATTGAATTTAAAAAATCTACCCTGTAATGTTTTTGTGTTCCAATCACTTTGTGGACAAAAGACCAACTCACCCATTTCCAGAGTCGTGGTTGGGATCCACTGACTTTACCCACAGCCACAGAGGAGACAAGTCACCGAGCGGAACACTGTCACCACAAAGAAACTAAGTTAACTTCAATCTGATGGTAAAGTTCAGCAACTTTAGCTATGAAACTGACAGTACCGTTAGTTGTGAAGACGTTATCATACACTAACGTAGCTACCGGTGTTTTGCTAAAACAGTTGATTGGAAATGGAACAAACAATGTTCACCATAGGCTAATGTTCATAGACAGTAGAGCTAACGTTACATCATTGGTTGTATGTGGACATTGGATTGATAGATAGACAGACGGACGGACGGACTGATGGATGGATGGATGGATGGATGGATGGATGGATGGATGGATGGATGGATGGATGGATAGATAGATAGATAGATAGATAGATAGATAGATAGATAGATAGATAGATAGATAGATAGATAGATAGATAGATAGATAGATAGATAGATATAGATAGATCATGTTTGTATGACATAACACTATGCAGAGGCTTTCAGATTGTCCATAGCTTTCCTGTCTATTGCGATGGACCTGCCTAGCCATGAAATAGGTACAAATCTTGCTGTATTTTACGTTGGGCCACGTCCTCATATTATCCTCCCAGTTCTGCACTGAATTTGGGTGGGGGGATAATAACTCCATCTCTAGACAAAGTACTTCAACTATGTTCCCAAGACATTATAGCTCACGAAAAGTTAGCAATCGAAGTCTGTTTACATTAGCAAACACTGCGCAACTCACTTCCAGCGGAAATTAAATACATATCTGGACCATAATGGCGCCACCCAGGGTTTATTGTGTAAAATTTGTCTATCAAGGACAAAAATGTATTGCTGGGTCTCAGGAGGTTAAACAGTTTAGTTTTGGTTTTCAGCAGCTGGTTCTTTATGGAAAGGAAAATGACAAATACAGTGATTGGTCTTAGCCTTTAGTCCACTGTAATTTTCAGAAATAGGCTCTCAACACCTGAAACAGAAACATAAAGTAGTTTTTAAATATTTTTGTCACTGTAAAAGTCACAGAAAGAGGCAGATATAGACCAATGGCCAGTGCAGGAGAAGGACAGAGAGAGAGAGAGAGAGAGAGAGAGAGAGACCTATGACTAGAATGAGTACAATTAGCCAGTGTGTGAACAAGCTCTTGTTTATTGACTTTCAGGGGGAAACTTTATTAACCTGCCTTGCTGTGAATGGAAGACACCTGCTGTTGGCACTTAGGCTGTCATTACTGCTGTAGAAAGCTGCAGGGAGGGTCCTTGCTATGCCCCGTGCTGCCTGCTGTTCCATTGTCCGGCGCCCCATCATCCAGCAATTGAGTGCTACAACGTTTACAATAAGATTGCCCTTTGTTAGGTATCGTCGCTAAGCTGACAGACCTTTTTCCCCTCACTTGTCAGCAATCAAATTATGGTGGACAAACCCACCAACTTCAGTTTTGTTCCCTTTGTCCGGCAGCAAAAACAGCCGCTGTCTGTGATTGACTTTTTTGTTGAGGTTGCCGTTGGTGAAGTGGGTGATTTTGAAAGAATTAAACAGACTACAATGCCAACAAAACACAAGCAGTTTAGTTGGATAAAGAGCCCAGATGGGAGACACTGAGTCATTGTCATCTGTAAGTGAGCAAGTGTGGATAAGATGGGCAGTGGGATTTCACACTAGTCATGTTTTCATACAAATGTGCTGTAAATTTGAGTGGAATTTTCACATGACTGGGAAGAAAATGTGAATTAATAGCGTTATAGATGGTATGTAATCATTCGTTCATTCATTTTTAAAAATAAAACCAAAAATAGGACAATGAAAAAACAATACGTTTCTTCACTATTTGTTTCCAAAATGAAAAAATGGACAGATATGCATTTTTTCAGGTTTCCTTTTTGTGTTTAAAAGAATAATAGAAAAAAAAAACGTATAACGGCCATTTTCCGTTTTATCCAATTTTGACCTGAAGCAACTTGGGTAAACTGGAAATGACCGTGACCCACGGTAACAAATACATCATATTTCAGGAAACTAAGTGGTGGCCATGTTTCTTTGGGTTGTTACGATTAATTTCTATTTTACTCAATTTGCTTCTGATATTTATACAGATTAAGATGCATTACTTTGTTCTTAGATAATGTGAGATAGCTGGTCTATGCATGAATTTGGGTGTAAAAATGTGCAAAGTATTAAATCATGGTTGAAATATCTGGCGATTGTATAGAATATTTTGTAGGGGGTTTTTTTTTGTTTGTTTGTTTGTTTGTTTTTTTAACTGGAATATTTCCTCTGGACAATGGATGGAAAATAAATGATCAAAGTCTGGTAACTTTTTGTATATTCTTCAGCTCTAACCTTTTTGCACCAATTGCATGTGAATCTATCACTAATATGCACCTAGTCTTTCCATTTAAATTTTAGCCCACTGCTCTAAAATTTATTTGAGAAAGTATCTACTTTAAGACATTAAATCTGCTAAATTTTACATTAATCAGATGAATCAGAAAATAAATAACAAAAGTGTTCATGTTTTTAATATATATGATGGTGTGTTATTCCACATATATGGTGGTTTATGTACATGTATACAATGGATTAGTAAATATTCCACTAGACACAGACATGGTAACATTGAATTATTTTTATTCCAGAAGCATTTTACTTGTAGACCAGTGTAATAGTAGCTGATCTATACTTTTCCTACAATGTTTTATTACGTATTACCTTAAAGACGCCCATGTGCTTATGTTCATGTTAAGTTTGGGTCTGTTTTGTGTTGCTTTACTTGTTGACGTCCCCTTTATGACATGAGAAAGTAACGTCCTCTGAGTTGTGACTTGCATATATTTTTGATGGATTTATCTATTTTAATATCATGGCTCGCTTCCCAATGCAAAAATGATCCACCAAAACAATTTCTGACCCCAGTGACACTTGTTTGCATTAACACCGTCACCACATCCTGCACTTAGCACCACCCAAGATGAGTGTGATTTCTTTACATCACACTCACTTCCTCAGTCACTTCTGTAAAATATCTAAATAATAATGTACCTCAGGCCAATAATCTGAACCATATTATTATCTCAGCCTCTGTCTCCCTCTCTCTTTTTTTATCTTTTTCAATATATTTTTTAAATCTATTTAAATAGCACACTTTTGAGCCCTGTATTTATTTATATCATATGTCGTTTTATCAATGTTTCTATGCTTTTTTTTTTCATCATGAAGAATGCTGTTATGTATGTTTCTTTTCTCTTCTTGTTTGCACTCAGGATGGTACAGTTTAATTTCGTTGCATCTATGCAATGACAAATAAAGTCTATTCTATTCTAAAGGATTGATAGTGAATTAAACCACATCTATTTTTAGTTCAAGAACAATATTGGAGCGACAATATATCAGGTTATATAAGATAATTGATTTACAGTTTTTTCTACTTTTCCAATGCCTACTGTCATATATATATCAAAAAATGTATATATTATATGTGCAATAGTCAAATTAATTTATCTCCAATTAATTTAACATTTACTTTTGCTGTCAAATGATTAAATTTTTTAATCAGATTTAATCAAAGCAACAGAACAGAACATTAATCATTTTAATTAATCATGATAAAAACACTTTGTTATTCAACTGTTTTGTCTCTGGATTTGTTTGGGTATTTTTGTACTCGCATGTCCCACAAAATACACAAAAATACACTAAGAAACACAAAAAACGGTGAAAAAAAATACAAAACATGCTCAAATCCATTAAAATTTACACAAACACACACACACACACACACACACACACACGCAAAAAAAGTAAGTGATGAAAAATCCAAAACATATTAAAAAATCTTTATTATGTTAACATTTTAAATCAGATTAATCATGATGATGGAATAATCTGTTTTAATATGTTTATTTTGACAGCCCTACTTTTTTATATATACTTTAAAGTAAGTAGTTGAATTTTTATTTTTATTTTATTTCTCACTGCTTTCATTTTTTCCATGTGTGAATTGAAAAGACAAATAAAAACCGGAAAGCTGGAAATACACCTCCTCTTTCAAGGAATTCAACCTTGTTCTGGTTTTTGTAGTTTACATTTGTTCTGGGGTTTTTGTTGTTTTCTTTACTAAAATTGTGCAGAAAAAGTTCTGTGATGTATTTGTTTGACTTTTTTTCCCTCCCCACTAGAACTCTGCATCAGTTCGACCAAAACCAAATAAATAGAACCTTTTTTTTTTTTTTTTTTTGGAGGTGACACTATAAACACAGTTTTGGGATCCTTCTTGAAACGGGAAGTGACTGTCACTGTCGCTGTAGAGATGAGAGGACAGACGGGTCCTCCTAGTGAGTGATACTTCCTCTAAAGTGCATAGTGTCAATGGCTGACTTTCAGCAGTGGAGATAAAACCCAGCTATCCTGGCTTTTATCGTCCTTCGTGGGCCCAGTGAGCGCTGATACCGCCCATTACAAGGACAGCACTGAGGCGAGTCCAGATGAGGTCTCTGTAAATGTCCACAGCTTAGACCTCATGTTGGAACTGATGTGTGTTCATTAACCCTCCTGTGATGTTACAGGTCAAATTTACCCTTTTTAAAGTTGGAACATCTAGGACAAGGGTCTCAAACATGTGGCCCTGGCGCTAAATACGGCCCACTAAAGTTTCTAACGCAGCCCCTGGGATGAATTTACAAAGTGCAAAAATTCACATACAGACCGACGATATGAGCTCAAGTAAAATAATAGCATATTAACCTACAATAAATAATATATACATATATTTTCTCATCAGTTTGATGTGGGAAAAAAGTTAGCTTATGTTATAAATAATGACAATAATTTGCAAAAAGTACAGTGGTACCTCTACTTATGGAATTAATTCGTTCCCGAAGTGTTTTCGTACCGGGAATTTTTCATAAATAGAATTGCATTTTACATGGAAAAGGCCTGATTCTTTCCAACATTTTCAAAAAGTTATTGTGTAGATTATGTGTTTTATTGGGTCATGGTACTCGGTTTACTGGGTATGGACAGGACATTTAGGAAAAATCCAAAAGTCATAAAAAGGAGATATTAACAAAAAATCTAAATTATGAGATTAAAGTAAAAATGATGAGGAAAAAAGTCATAATTATGAGATAAGAGATGGATAATTATGAGATAAAAAGTCTAAATTATGATTTATGATTTCCGACTTATTTTCCATACTGTCACATTTGTCTAGTTTGAAAAAGTAATGAGTCTATTCTGTGAATGTAAAGAGTATAAAGTACAAATATTTATATAAATGTAAAGAGTATAAATTACAGATATTTATACAAAAATGTTGGGAGTAAAAGTAAAAAGTTGTCAGAAATTAAACACTCTAATAAAGTAAAGATACACCCAAAACTCTACTCACTGTAAGTACAGTAAAGGCAGTACTTGTACTTACTTTACTCCTTTTTTGAATATGACTTATTTTATTTTCTTTCTTGTTTTCTTTATGCGTATTGTAATTGTTTCCTGAAATTGCTATTTTAATGCTGTGTTGTTTGTTGACTGGCAGAAATAAGGAAGCTTATACCACTCCATATTCAAAATAAATAAATAATAATTAAAAAAAAAAAAGAGGTAGTGGTGGGGGCATTATGGCGATAAAACCAGAGTGTGCTTGGTCGTCTAAAGTCTCTTTATGCAAGTTTGTATTTATTTATTTGTTCTCATTCAGGAAATTAGGTAACTGGAAACCAAGAAGAGTTTACAACCAAACATCCACAAATATACAAGCTGTGCACATCCAACTTTTAACCTTACTGGGGCCAATACATACTCTGTAGACCCCTCAGGCAAACATTATGTTGATGATCACAGCTCAACAAAAATAATGTTGCAAACTCAGCTTATTGCCGTGTCCTTCTGTCCTCCCAGTGCCCAGCAAACAAACTATTCATTTGTTTATACACTGTTGGAAAAGATTCGATAGCGGACACTGAATTTCCTGCTTTTCCTTCTGTATGAACCTGTTCACATTGGAGTTTTTATTCTGAATAAAGTTTAATTCCACTTTAAGGTGACCATGTAAACACATAATTCCAGTTGAAAGTGACTATTCTTAATTTAACCGAATTCTGAATAATGTTACTGGTTTATTCCACTCTTAATTCTGAATTTGATAATTACTCAGTTAATCCCTTTAACATTATTCCTGTCATTCCTGGCACACGTTCCTGGTCTTGTCATGATGACGCATGTATTTTGCATGAATGACACACATATTCCCCGCTTCCGGCATTAATATGTTGATTCGGTCGAGCTGCTGCTTCAAAATGATCACAGAAATAAATGCAAAAATGACATCAGAATCAGAATTCTTTATTTGTCATGTGTGGATGTGTTTCCACAGTGAAATGAAAGCAACGCTCCCTTTAAGACTGTGCAAAGAGGCAAAACAACTACACAATTGAACAAATACAACAATATACAAGATAACAAAACCTAGAATAAGTCAAATATAAATGAGGATATAAAGAAAAATATAAATAAAAAATATAGCACTGGATGAATGTAAATATGTAGTATCTGTCCTTCCATGTTGAAACTCCAACAATGATAATGATCATTTTCTTCCAGTAGGCATCCAGACTTTAAAGCAGTCATTCCATGGTTATTTCATTAATATTACTGTGTTCTTTGTTGTTATTGAATACATTGTGTGTTGATTCGTTTCCAGCTGTTTTTTCATGGTAGAAAAATGACTTGAGGTCAAACAACAGAGTTTACCGGTACTTTCTCATACATGTCCATGATTTGGTGAGGATGCGTCTCTGATTGACTCAGAAAGCGTGAAGGAACACTCCCCCCCTCCACTCTGGCTCTGTGTGTGTTTACCATCCCAGAGTAGCATCCAGCTAGGTTTCGTGCCATTGCTTGTTTTGAAAACCTGCAAGGAAAAAAAAATGACGCTTTATTTCCACAGAGAGCACATGAACCAGTTTGCTCCGGCATTTGTTTCAAGTTTGTGCAGCAGCTACTGTGGCACTGTCTTCTCTTGTAGATGCTAATGCTAATGCTACTTCAGATTCACTGTGGGTGATGCCAATGTCCTCATGATGTGTAGTGGACAGGCTTTTTCAGATTTTCTATGAATAATAAATCCAGCCAGTGGAGAGGACACGCCACGCAGCAAACGCAGCATGTGTTGGTAACTCGGGGTGACCCATCAGATTCCAGGAGGAGCATGGAAAAATGGTTTTCAGCGGAATGACACTTTTCAGCGGCCATTCTGTCCAATCAGAACCCTCTGTAACCCCCAGGTCTGAAACCCAAATTATAGCAGAATACAGTCATTTCCCATGGAAACCCCTTTATTTAGGATTAACATTTCCATGTAAATGCGAAGGAAATTACTTTAATTCCTAATTATTCAGAATAAATCAATCAGAATTAAAAATCATCACGTAAACATATTCAATATGCAACTTTTTTGCTTTCATTCCTGTCGAGTTGGACCACAGTTCAGAGTAGCGAACACTGAGGTGATTAGTTGTTGCAAATTCCCAAGGATTACCAGTTAACTAACAGTTACAGTTCAGCCCCGTCTGCCTTCAGAACTGTAAACAAGTCAATGCATGACATAAGCACATGTTTTGGTGGAGTTCTGCTGCAAACCTACATTCTACTGTCCCCTTGAATATGCAGCTATGTGATTTTTATTTAAAGAAAATTCAGGTGTAAATGAGGTGTCAGTGTGTGTGGAGTGTAGGCGGCGTTAATTAGGTGTGGAATGATGACCTTTGCCTGGCCTAAGGGGACATTTATGTATAGCAGCCACAGAGAGATTGATAGGTATTGCTAGGCAACATGAACAAGTTGTCTGCAAATTCTGTCTCAGTCATTAAAAACACTTCATTAGGCCATGCCAACAGCAAAACGACACGCAGGGTTAGGAGGTGGATTCTAAAACTATGATTTCACACAGTGTAACCCTTTAAACTTCCAAGGGTCCACATATAGACCGGAAGTAGTCACTCAAAAATATTAACCAAACCTGTCCCAAATGTCACATGACCTAATGTAGTTTTACAATAGAGATTGTCACACATCACAAGATATATAATAAACCACTTTCAGATAAAAATATCAACAGCAGGTACAATCAGTCATTTGTTCAAAATACAAATGACAAACAGCAGATCTCATAATTATCCACAGAGGAACCATATTCCATCAAACACAGTCATAGTCCAACAAAAACATCCAAAACAAACAAACAAAAAATGTCCAAATGTAGTCCAAAACACATGAAAACATCAATAAATATCCACAAATCTTTTATCTATTGTATCATTTAACAGGACCCACCTCCAATATCCCAATTTACATCTGAATATTTTCATTTATAATATAATCAAACACCAACTGCATGTTATTAAAATGGTTCAAAAACAGCATTCAATTGACTTTATCAAGAAATTTAGGCTAAATTGTTTGGAAGTTTAAAGGGTTAACATCTATTTCAGCCTTCTTCAGGTAAAGATATCAAAATATAAGACAAGTTACAGTGAATAAAGTCACTGCCACACACCCAATTTGGTAAAAATGTTGGTACTTGTTAACAGTGCAAACATAATAGCACATACTGTTTCATAATTCTCTTTCACAGCCTCAAGCTAATAAAAACACATTACATCAAAACTGTGCAGTGAAGTCACGAAGCTCAGATACTTTGTTATTGGAATACATTTTCAGGTATGTGTTCTGTGCTTGTGTATCAACTTTTTCTTTTGTTCCCAGTGCTTCGATGGTTCAATGTGTCATATTTCTTGGTATTTCATGGGAAGGTGGGAGACTGAAACTCACGGAAAAACCCTCATCCTCCCCTTTAATAACGTGGGGTTTTTTTTGTTTTGTTTTTTGCACTACTGGCCTTAATGCTTTAAACTTCCACTTAATTTCGCCTAAAGTTCTTAATAAAGTAAATTAACTGCTGTTCTGGAAGCATTTTGATAACAGAAAATTGTTGTTTTCTTAAATTATAAATTAAAATATTAAGATGAAAACTGGGATATTGGGTTAAATGATGCAATAGCCATTTGAGGATATTTATTGATGTTTTGATGTGTTTTTTTTGGACAATTTTTCTTGCTTGTTTTTAATGTTTTTGTTGGACTATGACTGCGTTTGTTGGAATATGGTTCCTCTGTGGATAATTATGAGACATAAAGGTTCAAATCAGCTGTTTGTTATTTGTATTTTGAACAAATGAGTGATTGTACCTGCTGTGGATATTTTATCGGAAAATGGTTTATTATATATCTTGCGATGTGTGACGGTCTCTGCTGTCCAACAACATTAGGTCATGTGACATTTGGGACAGGTTTGGGTGGTTTGCTTAACATTTTTGAGTGACTACTTCTGGCCTATATGTGGACCCTCGGAAGTTTAAGCAGGTAATAATCTGACTCATACCAAATACAGTAGTTGATGGTCATGTACCTTAACGCTGAATGAAAACCACCGTAAAACAGAATGAAGAATTAAAAGTCTGTTCTGAAACATAGCGGACATAAAAGAGCTCAGTTTTATCATTTATTCAGGATTTAGAAAAATCTCACCACGCTTCTACCGAAATTACCCAAGGAAAAAAACTTTCTCTTGACCCCAAACTTTCCCTGAAAAAAGTACCTAGTACTTTTCAGATTTCCCTAATTCTTCAGGAGCATTGCTGTGTGCATGATATATTTAATTACCACACATGAATTTTGAGAAAATACTGTAGAGTTTAAGGAAAAAAGACTTTGGGAGAAACACTGGAATATTCTGAAACAAATATGTACATTTTTGAAGTATAGTCTGCTCTTATCGATGTTGGATTTTATTTAAATTTAGAAAAATTAAAAAATCTTCTCCAATTTTCACTTTTTAATGTCATCATTTTGACTTTTTATTTAGTGATGTTGACTTTTTATCTCATGATTTTGAATTTTAATGGCATAATCTTGACTTTTTATTTCATAATTGTGACATTTTACCTCATAATTTTATGGTCACACATAAAAAAAATTTAGTTGAGTGAACCAAATGAAATTGCATAGGGTTATTTTATTTTAATTTAATTAGATTCACTTAACTAGATGTTTTTTATTTTTGACCTATTGAAGAAAATTCAACGTTTTACTTTTGTCAGTGAGCCACCTCTAAAGCAGAGGGTGTTAAACAGATTATCTGCATAAATAAAATGTATAATCGTCTTTTAAAGGCATTTATTATGTGAGTGCCAAATACCTCCCTTTCATGCTGCTTTCGTCTGCTGATTGTTGGCCAGACTCGGCTGTTCTGCGTATAAATAGATATCGTAACAAAAAGTCACAACCACTTTCTCTTTCTCCCTCATTTTTTTTTTTTTTTTTATCTTCCTCCCTGTCTTCTGGACTCGTTCTATCTTCTCCCTCATGTGTCGGAGCTTTGCTAAAGCCACTTTTTGTGGTGCCTTTCAAGAGGAACCCCTTTGAGAGGCAGCTCCTCAGGGACTGGGGACAGGCAGTCGGCCAGCTTCCAGAGTAAACATATAATCATCCCTCGGACAGCTATAATTATATGTGGGACGTGAAGGAACAGAAGCCAACGAGAGCCAGGCAAAGATACACAGTAGCAGAGGTAAAGTCAAAAAAGCTGCGCGTTTAATATTTGTTTTCTGCCGCCCAAATAAATAAAGCTCAGGTTGTGTTCGGGAGGACCGGAGGGTTGGTGGAAAATAGAAAATAAAAAAGCAAGTCGGCTTCATCGTTGCCTGTTGTGGCGAGTTTGAGGAGTTTCGTTCTGGGTAATAACGGTTTTGGCATAAGACCTTTAATGTCAAGACACGTCTGCATTCACACACACACATAGAAACACACACCTTGCATGCACATCTCCACCCACATACAGTGGAACCACACAAGAAACAGTGGGTGGTTTCAAGGGCCGTATATATGTAGGGACGCTCCCCCCTAAGGCCTGTTCTTTAATCCGCCATCGCCCAACACTGCAACTTTAATGCGGTTAACTAACTAGCAGACTCTGTGGTCAGCAAGGCCACTCTGAAGAGAAACTGATTACAACTCCTGCTGGAAAATCTAATTACTTTCTGGATTTTTTTTTTTTTTTTTTTTTTTTTTGCAGCGATTAAAAGTGAATTTGCAGTGACCGATATGGAAGAAATCAACCAGCGAATACCTGTTTACCTTTGCATCACCTGACTCAGTTTGAAACCAGCCAAGCCTTCATCTTTTATGTGAAAGTTCCCCCCTCTAATTTTCCTTGTCTATAGTGCCCCGAGGCGAATTGGAGAGGGATGGGTGTGTGGGTGGGTGTGTGTGTGTGTGTGTGGGGGGGGGGGGGGCAGGATGACATCATACCATTTAGGCAAATTCCATACAAAAGAAGAAGAAAAAAAAAAAAAGGAACTGCTCAAGCTATTCTCCATAAAACAGTGGAAACACTATAAAGTTATAGGAAGCGATTAGCTGATAATTAAGCAACCTAAACAAACCCCCCACTATTCTCACACATAATTACAACACCCACTACCCCCCCCCCACCACCACCACCACGCACACATACATACTGTACATACACACCCAAACATACAAAGCGGTACACAACATTGGAAGCTTAGAGCATTGGATGCTTGTCTCTAGGGGCCAAATAGGTTTAAGCATCAGGAGCAGCAGGGACTGGGCGTGGGGGGGGGGGGGGGGGGGGGGGTGGGGGGGGGTGGGGGGCTGTGGGAGCAAGCTGCAGCTGGGGTCAGAAGAAGGCACGTTAATCACCGCTATCCTGTCAACAACAAAGAGCGGGCCTCACCCAAATGCTCTGCTCGGTAGCCATAATAACACCACGTAGGTATCACGGTGAGTCAGAGGTAGAGGTGTCACTAGAGAACCGAAGGGAAGGGAAGGGATCACGGTGCAATGATGCAATTACAGGAGTAAAACAAGAGAGGGGAGGGACAAAGAGTGAGATGGAGGAGAGGGAAAAAAAATCTCAAGTGGTTCCTATCCTTGCTTAAGTATCACTTAATTACAACCACAGGGGGGGGTTCTTTGGACAGAGATCCCACACAGCCGTTCACCACCCAATGAAAATGCTATAAATTTTCATCATTGGCTGCTGACTTATTGCTTGTGCCCCACCCATCCCCGTAAACACAGCTACTTTTTTTCACCCACACCAGACGAGCTGGAATGAAGTGTCAGACGCTGAACTTTGGAAACATGCGCTGTAGCATTTTGTAAAGTATAATTCATCTGCCCTTATTGAAAAATACCAGGTGAGGAGGTATTTGTTACTTCTGCTAATGGATGTTGAGATGTGTAAGATCATACACGACACACACTGTGTACCTAAAAAAACACACTTTTTTAGTCATGTTGAACAGTAGTAGGTGATGCAGGCGTGACTTGTTAGTGGAATAAAACAAATGAAAATGTACCATGTGATAAAGAAACTCAAGTCTTAAATGTTGTTTGGCTCAATTTTCCAAGATAAGTTTTGGTTCAAAATGTGAAATTGTTAGAATGAACAAGTCCAGGTGTAAGTGGCTATGTTGAACACTGTAGGAAACACACATTTGCTTCACAATTTTTAATATTTTTATAACTTTTACTTTGAAAATTAATTGTCTTCTGTTTTCATTGCTCAATAACTGCTCTACCTTTTTTTTTTTTTTTTTTAGAAAGTATCTGCTTGAGACATTAAATATGTTAAATCGTACATAAATAATCTGTTCATTCCTTTTTCAAAATACTTTTTTCTTTATTATTTCTTTCCAAAACCAATATGAAAAAACAAATAATGATGCATTTTTTCACTTTTCCTTTTTGTGTGAAGAATGGCCAGATAATGACCATTTCCTGTTTTATCCAATTTTGACCTGAAGCAAATTAAGTAAACTGGAAATGACCTTTGAACTGCAGTGACAAAAATGGAAACCTACATCCTATTTGGGGAAACTAAGAGGGTCACCCTAAGACCTGAAGACACGACCACAGAGAAAATTGGTGTCATATCATTCCATAATGATCTTCATGTTCGGTGGCCATGTTTCTTTGGGTTGTTAAGATTCATTTCCAGTTTACTCCATTTGCTTCAGATCAAAATGGGATAAAACGGAAAATGGCCGTTATCAATTTTTCCTATTATTCATTTAAACACAAAAAGAACGACTGAAAAAACATATTACCATCTGTTTTTTCATTTTGGTTTTGTAAACAAATATTAAATAAACAAGTTTTTTTTTCATTGTTGGTTTTGTTTTCTTTTGGTTTTATTTTGAAAAACGAATGAATAAATGAATGATACACGGATTGTACATACTTGAATAAGATGAATCAAAAAACAAATGTGAAAATGCTGGTTAGTTCATGTTTTTAATATATATGATGGTGTGTTATTCCACATATATGGTGGTTTATGTACATGTATACAATGGATTTATAAATATTCCAACACACAGTAACACACATGTGGTAAAATGTTATACATTTTATTCTGGAAGCATTTCACTTGTAGACCAGTGGAATCAGTTAATCCATTGTTTTGTGCTACATTGAAATGATTCTGACCAGAAACAAAAGACCCATAGTTCAACAGGTCAAAGGTTAAAAACGTAATGTTTGTGTATGTTTATAGAAGTGTCGGACTAAAATGTCAACGTGCACATTTGGTATTCTTACATGAAGTTTTTGTCTGTGTTGTAGATGTTGGCTAGCTGAATTTATAAGAAAATGTTTGGAAATATTTTCATGGAAAATCAGATGAAGTTTTCCACATAGAAACCAGTACATGTGGTGTTCATGGATGTCATTTAGAAATGGACTTAGCTAATGTCAACAAATAACCAGCTCCCAACACTGAACAGACACCAATACATGCTTCATTTATTGCAATGATAACTCAGGCAAAGCAAGTCTTTTGTTAGCACTGGTTACCAACAACGAGTGTGTATATATATATATATATATATATATATATATATATACATATGTGTGTGTGTGTGTGTGTGTGTGTGTGTGTGTGTGTGTGTGTGTGTGTCAAGAAACATTTGTATCCTTATAAGCAGAGCAATGAAAATAGGAACTAACCTCCTGGTATTTTTCATTAGTAGCTACAGACATACCATACTTCATACACAGACCTCTCACTGCAGCATCTCTGCGCACTCATAATTTTAAACTAATTACATTTTCATGTCCTTTAGAATATCATTTTTTTCTCTTTGTGTGCACATTGTTATTAGTGGCATCCTGCAAACGTGTTGTTTTAAGGGTCACTTATTGAAACACAAGCTTTTCCTGCAGTGACCAGACTGCGACCCCACACTGGGTCACATTACTGAGCAATGGGCATGTTTAGATTTTTCACTCCAAAAGAAAACATCATTAGGATCTGAGAGGGAATTTCACTTTTCCCTCAAGTCTGTAACTCTGAATTAACTGCCTGCCCATCCGCCCCCTCCTTCCAACTAGAACCATGGCCTTAGACCTGACCTTCAACCTACTGGCCCTTCACGCTACCCACACACAAACACACACATGTTCACACATACAGACAGAGTAGGATTTTTGTTCAATCTAAAATGTAAAACACACAAGTGCAAATTATCTTCAGGCATTGTTTTTAACTTTGATTTTTTGAGATGTTTTTCAAATAATACAAGTAAATACAAAAAGAATTTAAAACACATACAAATGGGGGTCACTTTTAAAGCGATGTGGTCATATTCCATTTTCTTTTTCTGATGATACGCTTATGTGGAGACGATCGGAAAAGACGATGCAAAACTGGCGTCTCGTCTTAATCTTTTTTATCCGCATTTACATAAACATTATCATTAAGACATGTCCGCGTATACAGGGACACAAGAGTGTGTGGAATTGAATTGAATATTCATGCCAGGCTGCTCGATGGTGCTGTGATAGAACAGTGGTTCCCAACCCTGGTCCTCAAATACCACTATCCTGCATGTTTTAGATCCTTCCTTTCTGTTTGCCAACAAAACACAACAATGATGGAAGATACCAAAAAAACTTTGTGTGGACAGATGAGGAAGTCAAATCACTCCTTCAGACAATGTTGAACTACAAAACTGCAAAATTACAAAATGGGAGTCATGCCAAAGTAAATTGAATGAATGGGTTTTATTTCTTCACATCATAATTATTTATCTTTCAATTACATGATAAATATAAATTAAACGGCATAGATTAAAATGGTCTCCAGGTGAAGCTAAATGTAAGCTTATAAGGCCCATGGTACTGAAATAAGGTCACTGGTATTTTATCAAAGACAAAATGCTAAGGCATATAATTATGCAAATCAATTGTATTAACCTGTATTCACTCAACTGATGGCATGTCTATGTGCCGTCAGTGTGTTATGTGTTCATAACACATTTAGCGGATGTTCATGTAACAATATCTGCTTTATTAATAACTATAATAACAGCCTCTGGCTCCTCACATGTCGAAGTGTCCTTGGGCAAGACACTGAACCCTAAGTTGTACCCAGTAGTGTCTGTATCAGCAGCAGAATGGGTGAATGTGAGGAATTGTAACATGCTTTGGGCACCCACTGGTGTATAAATGCACAATATAAGTACAGTCAATTTATCATAACTAATTAATAAATTCCATAACACATTTAGGGCATGTTCATGGAACAATAGCCGTTTTATTAATAACTATATATATATATATAGTTATTAATAACTATATATATATATATATATATATATATATATATATATATATATATATATATATATATATATATATATATATATATATATATATATATATATCCATGCTCCATGAATATCTTGTTCCAGTAGCCAATTTAACATCAGGGTGTCCTGGTTCCTCAACCCCTAACGCAGACCTTGTTGTCCCGGGCGCCGTCCGAGCCGGTATGACTCTATTTATTGTATCGCTCATCGTGAGGTATAGGCATGTATAGCGTAAAGTGCCTTGCCTAAGGGCACACCTGGGATTCGAACCTGTTCTGCGCAGCTAAGATCCTGCGCAGAACCCTCAGGCTCCCAGGCCTCTGGTAGAGGACCCGAGCCTGAAGGAGACACCGCCCACGTGGGGCGAGAGGAACTTTTTTTTTTTTATATATATATATATATATAACTAATTACTAAATTATCTTTATATTTAATATTTATATATTAAACATAAACTTTAAGACAGTATGATGCAAATGCAACGTGAGCAGAGCACAATATTTTTGCATTTTGACCGTGAGATGGAAAAGCAACAGTAGATATTTTTAAAGATTTTCACTCTGGAATGCATCTTGAGATTTTTGCATTTTCAAGCCATGAAAACACAATTGTCATGTAGACAAAAGGCACTTCCGATAAAATAGTTTGTCATTTTTAGCTGCAATCGTCCTCGTGTAAACAATCCCTCAATCAAGTTATATTGTTTCGTTGCATAAATATTGTCCATTTCATACATTTTGGGTCAGTCCATCTTCCCTTCCACATTTCTTCAGAATTGCTTTCTTAGCTGCTGTTAATCATATTTTTTTTAACAGGTATCTGTCCTTCATTCTTTTATTTTCTTCACTTACAGTATGTTACACAAATACAGTATTGTAATGGAATCAACAATTCAACAATGCATCATGTATAATGTTCCAAATCTGTCTGATTTAATTACATTTCCCTAAAATATGCAAGTGATCAACATTCATAACGCCACAGTGTCTCCAACAGTGTATATTGCAACTGCAACTCTGAATTAACTGCCTGTCCCCCCTTTTCCAAAATGAGCCATGGCCTTAGACCTGACCTTCAGCCTACTGGCCTTTCACACTACCCACACACATGTTCACCCACACAGGCAGAGTAGGATTTTTGTTCAATCTAAAATATAAAACAACGCTTGCACAAGTGCAAACTATCGTCTGTCTGTTTTTTTTTTTTTCCCATCTTCCATCTGGACTGTCTCTGTTGCAGCAGTTGTCTGATCTGACACTCAGCCTGATAATAGGGTCGGGCCCAAGTGAAACCAGAAACAATTTGTTTTGGTCTGAGCTATCATTCCATTTCCCATAAGCCATGCCTCTCCCTTCTCTTCTCTCAGCCCCTCTTTGTATCTCATGCCAAGAATTAAAAGGCATGACTTTAGACACAGTTACAAAAAGCAGCTGCTGAGAAAACTTTTCTCTCAGAAACATACTAAAGGCTACAGCAGATTTACATATCTTATTCCAAATCACAAACTGCATGCCTTTTAGAGAGCCCCAAGGCCTGAAACAGGGCCTTCAATAAGAGCTCAGATCACTTCAGAGCCCTCCTCTGGAATGAATAAGGGAGGAAGTGGAGAGGCCACACTCACCCTAAGGTAGGAAGTGACATATGCTCAGTGATGATGCTAGGCTGTTTTGAATCTTGTAAGACAAAAAGAAAGTTCTTAAGAGCAACAGAAGATTGAAGGGGAGAGAGAAGGAGGAAGGGGGAAAAAGTAATTTGATTAAAATCGTTGCCTACAGCAGCGTTTCCAATTCTAAACATGTCCGTCCTAAAGCCGCTGATGTAAACACAGCGTGCTCTCTGACCTTTGTGGTAAACATCTGTTCAGGGATAGGCTTTCACCCTCATTCGAGCACCGCCTGACATGACATTGATGAATACACTTTTAATCACCAAAGGCAACACATTAAATGAATCTTCATTATCTACTTAAGCAACTAAGTAAACACTGTTGTCCTGTAGAGTACCAGAGCCACAGGTTTAAAGCTGCACAAGCACAATTTATTGTGAGAAATGTAACGGAAGCTTTATAGTTGAGATCTGGGGCTGCTAAATGTCTACGCTGACAAAAAGTTATTAAACTGAGTCAGAGTAATCACTTTGAGGTGAAGAGCGGCATACCTTGTTCTATTTTATTTCACAGCTTTTTTTGACGGGTGAAATTTTTTACCTCATAATTCTTATTTTAAAGTATTACTTAAAGATAACAATTTATGCTTCTCACAACTCACACTATGATAAATAAATGATAAAACAATGTTGAGATAAGATATGTATGTGTATATATATATATATATATATATATATATATATATATATATAGAGAGAGAGAGAGAGAGAGAGAGAGGGAGAGAGAGAGAGAGTTTGAATAATTTAAGTTCAAAAGTAAGACAAGTATTCAGAGAATGCGTAACTTTGTTCCTTTGTTCATTCTATGACAACCTGTTCTTGAATTGAAACTAATAATGTGATTTTGATCTTTCTGCTAAATACGACTTTGACCTTTTCTCAAAAGGATCATTACATCTGATGCACATTAGCTATATGAATATGCCCATGTAATTTCATGGTGATATATCAAGTATTCATTGAGTTATAGGATGCTATGTCTCTGCAGACACACACACACACACACACATACACACAGACACTGATTACAATAATCTCTCCCAACCAATGTTGGGAGAGATTAATAAATATTGATTAAAAAAGATTTAAACTACTATTTACATATGTACATTTCATTTAAAGTGTGTAAGTAAGGTAGGACTATGTTTGTAACATTAAAACTCCATCAGCGGGGTGACTTAATTTGGTTGCCATGGGGACAGGGTCAGTAGGAATCAGAAAAGAGATTGGAACACAATAGTTTTTTGACCTCTGTCCGTATGACCTCGAAAGCCTTGTAATCATAGATATCTTTTAAGTTTCTGTTTTCAAGTAAACGGTTAAAATTAAGAAGTGGACTCGTGGATTTATTTTTGAAGTATTTTAAAGCTTCAATAGGAACAATAAGAACCTACAGTGACTAAGGGTGTTTTCACACAGTATACTCTAGTCCAGACTACATACCCAAGTCTGCTTTATTTTATCCATGTCATATCAGAGTCCATTTGAGAAGGCGGTCCTGGAACCATGCCACCTGTATGATGCCATGTGAACACATCTGTGCCTCAGACCTGGTCCTCATTCTACCAACGGAAGTAGGTAAATCACCATGAAAGGTGTGTTCCTGTTGACTTTGAGAAAGCCTCTGATCTGCAAAGCACAGGTTCTCCTTATCTACAGAACCACTGGGTCCAAGGTTCACAGGTCCACCTTATCTACAGAACCACTGGGTCCAAGGTTCACAGGTTCACCTTATCTACAGAACCACTGGGTCCAAGGTTCACAGGTTCTCCTTATCTACAGAACCACTGGGTCCAGGGTTCACAGGTTCACCTTATCTACTGAACCACTGTGTAAAATTTCAGGGACAACGAAGGTCACTCTTCTTCTCTTTTCCTCAAACAGACTAACAGATAGTTAAGGGTTTATCTTCTCCTGACTTCCACTTTTGTTGGATAGACAGATTTCCTTCACATTGCCACCTCCTGTTTTGGCCCTGTAACACCCATTCATACTCAGGCACAGGCTGTGATATGATATGTGAACACAACATCTGTGGGAATCAGGTTCAAACGGCCAATTTGCAAGGAGGTACTCACCGATTGCATGAGGATGTGGCACCCTTATTACCCCCGTTCAGAAAAAATCCTCATGTTCTGTTACTAAACTACATCTTCTGGTCTGGTTTGCCTCCTTTTGTAGTTGTAAGTTTCACTGACTGTTAATACACTAGCATGTCTTACTCTTAATTCATCCACTCCTGTTAAACACAGAGTTTTACAATGTATCCCAGGTTATCAGATCACAAATATACTTGGTGCTAAAAACAAGTGTAAAAGACCACCAAGACACTTTGTAATAGGATCACTCAAACTACTTGCCGAGGTGGTCTGGGACACATTAGACCAACTGATTGTATAAAAAATGAATGCAATGACAGCTCTCCAAAAGTAGAGTCAAAACATCTCAAGCTCCCCCTTTTAACCAACCTTAGACCAGCCTCGTGCTTATAGGCCAAACTGGAAATCTTTTTTTTTTTTCCAAAATGTGATTTTTGGTGTATGTGGATTTCATGATGCTTACGTGTGTTTCTAATCAGTTTGTTTCCAATTAACTATTCAATTATATAAACATAACATGCCTGAACTCCAAAAACCCCAGCCTTCAGTCCACACCAACGTTTTTGCACATATGGACGGACGATGAGCTGATGACAATACCTTACAGCGAGGTGAGACGGGAAAAATGGGCAAGCAAAAACTGTAATGTCCAATGACTATCATGGTTAAAGTACTTTGTTTGTCATTATACATTGTAAAATGAAATTTGTCCTCTGCATTTAACCCATCCTTCATGCCATTGGGGCACCTGTAGGGAGCAGTGGGCAGCCATGGGCGGTGCCCGGGGACCCATTTCCAGCTGTAGAATCAGGCTAATGATCAGTATCACCTGGCTGGAGGATTTTGCCTTAACAAACATATTTTTGGGTGATGGGGAAAACTGGATCACTTGGAGGAAACCCATCCAGACACGCAGAGAGAAACATACAAACTCCACACAGAAAGGCCTGCACGGTCCAGGGATCCAACCCGGATCTTGCTGTGAGGCAAGAGGGCTAACCGCACTAACCGCTCAGCCACCATGCCACCACGACACAATCGGTTGTAGGGCTTTGACTTCAAATTTTGACGTTCAAATATAATTCAAATGGTCAGTGCCTTCAGTGGTCAGTCCTGTGCATTCCTGAACATTATCTGCCGACAAGACACACTCCCAAAAGTGTACGTGTCATAAGTTAAAGTGAGCAGGTACATGCGAAAATTCGCGTTTGGTGAGTATTATGAGTACACATCAGGGTACAGGCGACACTTTTTTGTCGGCAAAATTGTAATGTGAACGCCTTGTCTACCCAAACTAGATATGATAAATAAGAGTAGGACAAGAGTATGGATATTGGAACACAGCATGTGTCTTGTAGCATGAATGTTAACACATGCTGTATCAAAGATAGAGATTTAACTGTAAAATACTTCCTAAATGTAGAAGGTCATGGTAGTTTTGTTAACATCATACCAACAGAGCAAAAAACAAAGAAGACCACTGATGTAAAAATGCAAATGTAAACACCCAAAGTTTACATTTGCATTAGTTACTGAACCAGTTCTTTTTAGCTGGCTTATGAAATCTGAACACAAGTGATAAGCTGAGCACCTTGGAAACACGAAACCCTAAACAGGAAGTTAATTGAAAACACATTTTAAAACCATGTCTAAACAGGGTTCGCCTAAGGTCTTCAGTGTTTAACACATTCCATACCATTTTATGAATATACCAAATATACCACCGAGTTTCATCAAAACAGACACGTTGCATAATTCTGCTGACAGACCAACAGGAGTGATTTCATATCATCCTTGGCAGAGATAATTATTGTCTCGCCTTGATCCCTCCCAGCATGACGTAGCAGCACTGTTCTATTGGTATTACAATGGAGAATGGAGACAAGATGAGTGTCTGTGCCTCAGGAGATAGAGGAACATAGTTCAGGAGGGAAGGAAGATCCTTGAAAGGGCGAGCAGCAGCCGGTGGGTCCGGGGCCTCGGCCTCGTAAAAGGGCCACAGCCGGCTAGGCCGAAGGGGAGGAAGGAGGCAATTAAAAGAGCCACAAGTAGCTTGGACTCCAACTGATATTTATCATATCGTGAAATGACCAGAAGAGAGAGTAGAAAAGAGGGAAAGAAATGACAGGGAGAAACCAGAATGGAGGATGATGGGAGAATACTGGTGTGGGATAGAGGCCTGGTCGGACCACCGCTGAGAAAAGGGCCAAGCTATCAAGACAGACGACTTCCTACTCTAGTCTGATTATCCCCTGGAGGCTCAGGGAGAACCCTATAAAAGCCTCCTCATTAAGAGCGGACCATTTATAGATGGCTTAATGAGTCTAGGCCACTAAAAGAAGAGAGGGAACAAGGGACTGATAAAGACAGCATTCACTTACTACTGGGGTTCCTGTCTCTGCACCTCCCTGCCCTCAGAGGTGCAGTTGAGGAAATCAGATCAGCCACCGGTGCAAGTTGAAATCACATACAGCCAAGCAGACAAAAAAACAAAACACAGTTGGATCAGATTTAAGAATGTAAATTATAAAATGGAGAGAAAAAAATATTGACTTATCTTCTAATCTTCCTTGGAAAGCAGAAATGAACTGGGAGCTTGTTGCTTCTGTTTTACCCCAATGTATAGTGGAATGTGCCCCAGCCCCTACATGACCTTTAATATGATTACATGGGCTAAATAAGCTACTTGGGTAATAACAGTCCCAAATGACAACTTTACATTCAGCCATTAAGTTCTTAATTCTTCAGTTCCTGCTTTGTTCACATCCTCCTTTAAGTCATCATTGGTTCATTTTCAATTAATCCTTCACCACAGAGAATGAACAGCAACACTCGCATTTTTTTTTGTTTGTTTGTTTGTTTTGCCTCTAAGGCTCCAAACAAGTGAGTGAAAAGACCCTCAGCATCTGATAAGTCCTACAGTACAAACACAGTGATAAGCTCCTATAGGCCATTCATCATAGCAGTTTCCCTCCAGCTCCACTAACACTACCCACCATCCTGCTGGACTGATGACCCATTGTGATTCTATCTGTCCCTCAGAGAACAGCAAAACCTCCATCTTAACACCATTAGGTCACTCTAAATACACTGGTCTACAAGTAAAATGCTTCCAGAATATAACTAATGAAATGTTACCCCATGTGTTTTACTGATAAAGAAAACTCAAGTTTTAAATACTGGTTGGATCAAGTTTCCAAGATAAGTCTGGGGTCAAAATGTAAAATTCTTAAAATGAATAAGAGAATAGGTTTTAGTCCAAAGGAATATTGGTCTCAGATCTACTTCAAAACACTGTCTGCACATTATGATCCATTCACTTTACAGGTTCTTTCTAGTGGAATATTTACAAATCCATTATATACATGTACATAAACCACCATATATGTGGAAAGTAACTAAGTAAATGTACTTCATTACTGTACTTAAGTAGATTGTATTTACTGTACTTTACACGAGTATTTATTTTTCTGGCAACATTTTACTTTTACTCCCTACATTTTTCTATAAATATCTGTACTTTATACTCTTTACAGACTCATTACTTTGTCAAACTAAACAGATGTGACAGTATGAAGAATACGTCACCAGAGGAAAAATCAGTGGAGGAAAGGAAGTGTGACTTTATATATTATAGTTATATGACTATTATATTACAATTTTTACTTTGTATTTCACAATTTTAACATTTTATCTCACAATTTCAACTTTTTCTCTTAAAAAAATATATTTTTTTAAATCTCATTTGTCATTTTTTACAAATCTCATGATGACTTTTTATCTCAATTGTGACTTTTCCCCCCGTTTTTCCTAAATTTCCTGCCCGTACCCACACAACTGAGTACAGTGACCCTGTCAAACACATTATCTACACAGTATCTCAATTTTAAATGCTTTATTTTAGGTACTTTTGAAACTTTTCCAATTTTTCCTGGTTAAATAAGTATTATTGCATTCATGGCAAAAAAAAAATGCAGTTTTACTTTTTGCTTTTGTACTTTATTACAATTGTGAAATAGATTTTTTTTTTTTACTTTTACTTTAGGAAAGGAGTTCAACCAGTACTTCTACTTTTACCAGAGTATTTTTTCCACACCAGTAGCTGTACTTCTACTTAAGTACAGAATGTGAGTACTTTGACCACCTCTGGCAATAACACACCATCATATATATTAAAAACATGAACTAACCAGCACTTTTGTCAATTGTTTTCTGATTCCACCTATTATACTTAATGTCTGAATGTCTGTCTGTCTCTACTTTCTAAAAAAAAAAAAAGATAAAAAAAGTATATTTTTCCTACTAGTAGAAGTCTTACATATTGCACCAAAGTATTTCTGCAAATAACTTCATCTATAGAAACATTAGTCAGATTAGCATTAGCCAAACATGCAGTGTTTTTATGGAAATCTCTACAGTACACAATATTGTAATTGCATGATGTCTGTATTTTACAGACACCATTGCATCATGGTTCATTTAGTATTAATGTTGCTTGGCTAGCAACCTGAGTTTGTGTAACATGTTTTATTGCCGCTGAGGAAATTAAGTCATGACAAATGAAAATGTGTTCAGATAATCTCCATAGTGCTGTATTTACTATTGAAGTGAACAGACAGAAACTCTTCAGGTATTCAAAGAAGACAGCTGGATTTGATTGGTCAGTGGCTTCAGGTATCTGAATATTAAGCCAAGTTTTATCCATTCCACAGTGATGTAGAGCTCTAAACTCTACAACTGTCTACCCCATATGAAGCACATAAACCCTCCAGAAACCCAGAGACGGTGCTGACAACCATGTGTCCATGCATTTATGTGCATAAGCCTGTTGGGGTGCAAACATATTCACAGATCAAATGCTTCCATTCCATAAGTAGAATCAAATGCTCAGTACACTGTAAAACTGAATGTTGAGAATAATGAAAGTTAAGTTGTGAATACTTAAAGTTTCAGAAATAGTACTACTAACTCGAATGTATTAAGTTTCTGTAACATGTTCTTCTTTTTAAATACTTCCACCTAATATTTTTTTATTAAGGGGAACTATTGTGGATATAAGTGAACATAACTGAAAAACATAGATGAGGTAAAACTTAGTGGAATTAAGTCATTAAATGCTGAGAATGATATTGTACTGTTATTTCTATTGTTTCAAATAAGGATGATTGAAAAAAAAAAAGCTTAAGTGACATAGTAGATGATGAAGAGCACTCCAAATAACCACCAATATCTATCACACCAAAAAAATTACAATCACAAAACAGTCCTTTTATTCAGGGGCGACTGTGGTTTAGTTGGTAGAGCGGGTCATCCAATGACGGAAGGGTCAGAGGTTCTGTCTGTCCACATGTCCAAGTGTCCTTGGACAAAGACACTGAACCCTGTCTCCCAATAGGACTGACTGAACCTGAGAATACTAAGTAATGTTCTAATTTAAATATACTTTAATAAGCATCTAAATTTTAAGTTCTGGAAACTATTTTTTAAGTTTCATCAACTTAAAATAATTGAGGCAATAGATGGCTTTACATTTTTTGAGTTCTGCTAACTTATTTGGCTTCAGAGTGTAAAGTGATAGGTGTGATTGTGATTTTAATTAGTCAGGAACAGCAACAATGTTCCTGGGTCAATTTGACCTGGTGCATGTTTAATTATCCAAAAGATATCCAAAACAAACAAACTAAAACAAATCCTAACAAGCACTTTGAATATGTCATTACTAATTCCATTACTAACTATTCTCTCAATATTTAGTGCAATAGTGTTCCTTACCTCTAATAGGCAATGGTTCAAATAGGATCATTCATTTTTCATTAAACAAATGCATGGCCAAACTTTTTAAATCTTTCAGCACTTTATTACTTTTAAAAGACCAATATTTAAAACATAACATAATATTTCACACAGTTATAAAGACATAAATAATGCAACATTTCTGACACCCTTTTACCTCCATTTTGACTGCTGGGTCAAAATAACCTGAACAGTATCTATGTGATATAAACACGAAGGGGGTGATCACAAATGACACTAATGAAGGCTAGCAGAAGACGTTTAAAACAGAAAAAATAATTATTTTTCCTAGATGTATAAACTTTAAAACAGATCAGTTTGACCTGTAACATAAGAGGGGGGTTAAAATAGTCATGCAGTACATAACATAATGTCCATGAACAGTGCGATAAAAGTGCTGTCAGTAGCTGGGGATCCTTTCTATTGATTATAGATAGACTACATAGACTTTTACTTGTGCCAAAATTGGAATTCTTCCCCCCTGTGTCAATAAAAAGCTGTTATGTTCTGCTAGAGTAAGGCTTTGGGGTGGTGTCAGTGCGCCACTTTGTGCCAAAGCAGAGAAACAGAATGGACGAAGAAGTTTAGAAACTGACAAGCATCCCAGGCAGACAGGAACGACACACCAAAATGAGACGAGAAGATTATAATCTTACACTTTTAATTAGATAGTTCCCCTCCTGCAGATCCCTTCACCATTTGAATCCAGGTCACAGCACAGCGCTGTGACACCCCAATGTGAAAGGGATATCATAAAGAAAAAATTGTGTCCGACAATCAAAGAATAGTTCGACCCAAGGGTACTTTTTTTTTTTTTTTTTTTTTTTTTTTTTCTTTCAGCCAAACCGGGGAGCACCTTGGAGCATGAAATGTGGCTCCAATTGTTTCTCTGTGTGTGTATCCACCCAGAGCACTAGAGAAGGGTTATTGGCAGGCAGGAGGAGGGGAGTTTTGGGAGGGGATGCTGTGTTGAGAATGCCAGGAATGTCCAACCCTGTTTACAGCCCAGGCCGGTTCACACCTGCAGGTCAGGGTGCTATCACCAGTCCCTGCCCCTCCTCTCCCTTCTACCCCCCTCATTACAAGAGGGTCAAGCTCAGAGGTGACCTAATTAGAAGCTCATTACATCACAGACAATCTCCATTAGCATGCCAAGCTGGCCTGTTAATCCATTAGCACCACAGAGGCCCCCAGTGCAGCCTTTACATTCCAGCCCCTGTGGCCCTCGCTCAGGGCCTCTGCCACACACAAGCACATGCACCTATAGGAATATTTTCATCAGAAACACCAATGTACCACAAATGTACACTTTTTTTCAATCATGTGTTTAAATGGTACCCTATCTGTGCAGCATTTTTTTGGTAGTTGGGGTTTGGTTTAACCCATAAAAACACAAAAAAAGTCACTGGTGACACAAACCTACTGATGTAAATTGTTGAATATCTACTGTTCTGCTTCTATCAATATATGAAGAGTTCATTTGTAAAAAAAGATAACACAAAATGGCATTTTTTTTTTACTCTACATTCCAGACAATACTCGTTGATTTGATATATTATTTATTCAATTTAGTGGACGTAAATAAAATAAATGAATGAACTCTTCACATATTAATGACACTGCTCTACTTTTTTTCCAGAAAGTATCTGCTTCAGACATTAAATGTGCTAAATTTTTTACCATTTAACACCTGAGACTTAAGCTATTCCACAGTAAAAAAGAAAAAAAAAGAAAAAAAAAAGGATAAAATAATAACATAAATTGCCAAAGTGATCAGTAAAATGAACAAAAATTAATATTAAAGTAACAAAATAATATGTAACATGAACAAAGTAAGACACTAACAGAACACAATTGCAGAAAAATAATACAATTTAAAATGATGTAGTAAAAAATAAACAAAAATAAGCAACAACATAAAACAGAAACAAATAAATATTCACAAAATAACAAAGAAGAAATAAGCCAACCAGCATTTAAGACTTGAGTTTCTATTATCAGTTTTTTATTATCAGTAACATACATGGGAGAACATTTCATTAGCTTTATCCCGGAAGCATTTTACTTGTAGACCAGTGATACTGGTGTAAAATTCATCTTTTCATGTTCATCAGATATAACTCATTTAAAGGTTCAGAGGTGTCGTCGTAGTCACTGTGGAAACACCATCTGGTACAATATTGATTCACCAGTAAAACCTATGGAGTGCATTGGCGACTCTTGATTTATGTTCAGTTAATAAGACATTTAGTTAGAAAAAAAGTCATCAGTTTTCTCAGTTTTTTATATAATAACCCTCAACTTTACTCAGAGCTTTTATTAATTATTAAATACAAGAAAATACAATATTGTTACCAAAAAAAGCACAAATGTTGAGCATCTCATTAGAATAGATGGTAAATAATTTAATAAAGGTTAAAATAAAGAGTAGGTTTAATTTGGGAACTGGGTCTTTATGGGTTAAGGTCAGAGGTCATGACTGAATCTTCATCTTCTAACCCTCTTTAAGGTTTAGTGTGTTATTATATGTGGCTTAATACTTGCATTTTAGCCTCTAGGAAAGTTCATGAACTGTCCATAAAAAGGGGTGAATATTAAAGTTACAAAGGTAATATAACAGTAAAATATAATATTAAAACAAGTGATTTTTGGTGTCTGTTGGACATTTTCATCTTTGGCAGTGTTATTCAGACACTTCAAGGATTTTAGGCACAGCAGGACGAGCAGAGGAGGGGGAACATGTCAGCTACTTCTGGGCTTTTATATGACTTTAGTCTCTGAACGGGGCTACACCTGAGTGTTTTGGCTGCAGAGCTGGCTGGAGACGAATTCAAAACATGTTAGCTGTACTTTATCTTCCCACATCTGCCGAAGAGCATGTGCGGATCCAAGATAAATCCTTTCCCTCCCCCAAATGACCATTAGGCCAAAATGAAATAAAAACACAGAACTGAAAGCTATATTTCAGTAAACTCTTCTGTGGTAGTTAAAAGTTTGAAAGTTACAACCCTCTAAAATGTTTAGTGTATTTGACTTCATTCTGCCCATGGTTCTCTAATACTTCCAACTGCTCTATGTTCTAATCAACCTGCTTACCACAGTAAATGGAACCATTGTATGGTTTTATAAGGAACAGATACACACTTCACTGACTGGTTTAACTCGAAGTCCTAGACACCCCAAATGTGGTACCTATGCAGTTTGAGTTCTGAAAATGGTGAAGGGTCTCAAAAAGCAGGGGTCTCAAACATGTGGCCCGGGGGCCAATTGCGGCCCGCTGACAGTTCCAATGCGGCCCGAGGGATGAAGAGTATAATAACCTATTAAATGATTCCATGTTTTCTTCTCAGCTTTTTCTTTGCCTATAAATGATGACAAGTTCCAATTTGTCTCATTGTTTGACTGCAGAAAAACATAAAATTCCGAAAATATTTACATTTACAAACTATCCTATAACAATAAAATGTGAATAACCTGAAATATCTAAAGAAAATTAGACACAATTTGAACAATTTTCTGCTTCTGTTACTTAACGTTTAGTGTCTTTGTAGAAGTGATCCATAAAAAAATCACATGGACTAATGATAAGTATTGTTAAAATTGCCCTTATTTTCCTTTTTTTTTTAAATATTTGGATAATTTATAAAAGTATTTTCTTAAAGTAATGGGTGTTTTTCTACAATAAAACAATGACAAAAATATGTAGTTGTCAATATTTACAGGTTATTATGTTTTCTTTTTCCTGGTCTGGCCCATTGGACATCAAATCAGACTGAATGTGGCCCCTGAAGAAAATGAGTTTGAGACCCCTGGTTTAAACATGAATAAAAAAAAAAAAAAAAAAAAAAAGGGTTAAAGTCCAATACATATTTTTTTTATTTTTTTATTACTACCACCAAGCAGGTATTAAATTTGGGTCCGTCTGTCTGTCTGTCTGTCTGTCTGTTTGTCTGTCTGTCATTAGATTTTGAGCAATAAAGGTCAAAGGTCAAGGTCACACTAAAGGTTAACATCTAAATCACCTCAGTTGTAATATCTCAGGATTCAGACAAGATAGAATCTCACAGTTTTTTTCATTCACATCGTTTCACCTTCAGACATCAGATGGGTCAACATCTATGGCTCGACCATGTCACATTTTGACATGACATGACGCCATATCAAACCTTGGCAGAGGTCTGCTGTGTCTGATTGCCTTGTTACCTCTGCCAAGGAGGTATTAATTTCAGGTCCGTTTGTTTGTCTGTCAGCAGGATTACACAAAATGTTCTGAATGGATTTTGATGAAACTTTCATAGATAATGGGTCAACGTAGAAACCATTGGATTTTGAGCAATAAAGGTCAAAGGTCAAGGTCACACTAAAGGTCAACATCTAAAACACATCAGTGGTAATATATCAGGATTCACACAAGATAGATAGATAGATAATCAGATGGGTCAACACCTATGGCTCCATCACGTCACGTTTTGATGTCATATGACGCCATATCAAGCCTTGGTCTGCTGTCTCTGCCTGCCTTGTTTATGTTATTATGACGATTTTTTTTTTTTCATGAGAAAAATTTTGACAATGAAGTCAGAATTCTGAAGAAATGGAGGAAAAAAGTGAATAGTTCCTTAGAATTAGTAGAATAATAGTAGAATTCTGACAAAAAAGTCATTATTCTGAGTTTAAAGTCACAATTCTAGTGAGAAAAAAAGTCTGAATTCTGAAAAAGACAGACTTTAAAATCTGAATAAAAGTCAGACTTTTGATGAATTTAATATGTGTCTTTGCCGACACATCAGGGGTTAAAAGGGTTATGGTACTTTACGGTGTGGTGTTTCTACAGGGTGCTTTCATCAACTTTGTGTTGGAGTATTTCTGTTAACTCTATTGACCATTGTTCCTGCTGTAGAAGAACAGAAGTGAGGCACTAGCCATTCCACATTGATCAAAGGATAGATGTGCTAATGAAGACACATTGATTTTAAACTCTTCATTTGTTGGATGATTTCTTCTTATTTTATTGATCCCAAAGAAAATTCTCCATAAAAATAAAAAAAAAAACACACCATAAAATCACATTCATTAAAATAAATTCATAAAATCAACTATGTTAAAAACAAAAAAACCCAAACAAAATAGCACTAAATAAATAATTACTACATTTAAAAAAAGTAAGTGCTTTGTGCAAAGGGGGTATAGAATGTTTAAATGACAGACTATCTGCTTAGGTGCTATAGCAACTAATAGCATAATAATGGCTGATAATGTAATAACTGAAATGGAATAAATGTTCTTAATGTAATAATTGATTTATAATGTAATAAACTCATGAGCACATAATGTAAAAATGTAAGAACTTATTACATTATGAGCTGAACAAGTCATAATATAAAAAACTCATAATGTAACAATGGTTTATACTGTGACAAAAGTTGCATTATCACCATTTTTTTTTTACCTCTGCCAGTGCTGCAAGGTCAAAGGTTAACTATGGTTAAGTAATGCTTTTAGAGTAATCCTATAATTCATTAAGGTTAAGTTATTACATTATTATCAGAGGTGTAAAGTAACTCAGTAAAAGTACTGCATTACTGTACTTATGTAGATTTTTTTTTAGGTATCTGTACTTTTCTTGAGTATTTATTTTTCTGGCAACTTTTTACTTTTACTCCTGACATTTTTGTATAAATATCTGTACTTTATACTCTTGACATTCTCAGAATAGACTCATTACTTTGTCAAGTTAAACAGAAGTGACAGTATGAAAAATAAGTCACTTCAGAGGAAAAATAAGTGGAGAAGAGAAACTGTGACTTTATGTATTATATGTATATGACTATTATCTCATAATTTGGACTTTTTTTCCTCATGATTTATACATTTTTCTGACAATTTTTTATTTTTATCTCACAATTTTGATCTTTTTATCTCAGAATTTTTACTTTTTAATCTCATCCTTTTTACTTTTTATTTCACAATTAACATTTTATCTCACAATTTTGACTTTTTCTCTTAAAATTATGTATTTTTTTTAATCTCATATCTATAATTTTGAAAAAAAAACCAACAACCTCATGACAACTTTTTATCTCAATTGTGACTTTTGTTTTTCATTTTCCTACATTTCCTTCCCATACCCACCAACTATGATCTGATCAAACACATCATCAACACTCTAAAGCTTTATTTTACATACTTTTGAAACCTTTATGATGTTTCCAGGTTAAATAAGTATTATTACGTTCATAGCAAAATAAAAAATACAGTTTTACTTTTGTACTTTATTACAATTGAGAAGTTGTACTTTTTTTCTTTTATTTCAGTAAAGCAGTTGAATCAGTACTTCTACTTTTACCAGAGTATTTTTCACATGAGTAGCTGTACTACAGTATGTGAGTACTTTGACCAACTCTGATTATATATACGCGCTCATGATTTTATTCCATTATAAGTCGATTATTACATTATGAACTTTTTTATAGTGAACTTATTCTACTATGAGTTGCTCCAGGTTTGAGGTACAGTCAAACATGTTCCATTTCCTTGTGTTTACCCCTGTAAATGAACTTCCCTGGCTGTGTCTTTGTTGGATAGGGCCTCTAAAGTGCTGGGTGCAGCTGTGGGGTTGTGGCCCTGTGCTGAACACTGAAAGACTCAGTATCTGTCTCCTCACTGGGGACCAGGGAGACACTGAGCCCCACTGCCTTCCCTTTGAAACCTCTCCCCTCTGGTGACTGGCAGACCATACAGTGCTCAGAGCTTTGTAAGTGACTCCATTGTCGGGGGCAGATTGAGAGGAAAAAAGGGGCTAGCCCTAGGGAGAGAAAAGCAAGGTGAAACAAAAAGGTCTGGCTCTGTGGTCTGAAGAGGGCAGGGACGGATCAAAGGGCTGGGTGCTGACCTGCGGCCTTTGTCCGTCAGACAGCCCTGGCTTCATTTAACCTCTCTCTGGAGGCCGGCAAAGCCCGCTGGGATATCGAGCTACACAGAAGCCGTGCCCTATGGGGACATCTCAGCGGCTCTTCTACAGCCCCTCCGCCTATCCCTGCGCCTCCTCCTCCACCCCTCAAACCTGGGACAATATCACAGGTGAAAGTGGATGGGAGGGGTTGGTGTGTGCATCGCCCCGACCTGTCAGGGATCCACCACAAAGGGAGCTGAGCCCTCTCTCCGGATGCCCGCCGGCCAAGTCTTACCTTACTGAGCGGCATTCACATGGCCCCGCTGCCTCCCTGTCCTGGCTCCGCTGGGAGGATCTCAGCATGGAGGGAATCGGAACAGAGAGGAGCTCTCAGTCAGTCACCTGGGGATGGTAAACCTCAGCTATGTGGCAAACAAAGGTGAACTTAGTGGATCTCTGCTGCTTTGTTTAGTTGTGGAAACTTAAATCTTCTAGCCTTAATGAAGTGCTGAATAGAGAGGATTTTCTTTGGTTCAAGGGGCCATGTGTGACTTTTAAAAACCTGTCCATCATGCCTTCTATAAGGGCAGGCCTCACAAACACACTGCACACAATGCATGCTGGGATGTTTTCAGTCAAATTACATTTTCTGCAGGAAAAATACACTGTCGCTACGCTTGTTGGGCCTGTTATCACATGAATAAATACTAAGTAAAAGTCAACATGTGTTACCTGTTGATTTTAAATTATAGACCAGGGCCACCCGATGTTAGAGGTGGAAGTAACTAAGTACAAGTACTTCCTTTACTGTACTCATTTTTTTAGGTATCTGTAGTTATTTTTCTGGCAACTTTTTACTTTTACTCCCTACATTTTTGTATAAATATCTGTACTTTATACTCTTTACATTCTTAGAATAGACTTTCAAACGAGACAAATGTGGCAGTATGAAAAATAAGTTGGAAATCAGAAATTGTGACTTACTACTTGGTAATTGTTACTTTTTATCCCATAATTATCCATTAATTATGTCATAATTAGGACTTTTCTCATAATTTAGACTTTTATTATAATTTTGATTTTTTTTCTCTCTCATAATTTAGATTTTTTTAACCTCATAATTTTGACTTTTTATTCTCATACTTTTGACTTTTTATTTCACAATTTAGCTTTTTAAAAAAAATCTCATAATTATGCTTTAAAAAATCTCCTATTCATGAATTTAGAATTTTTCCTAAATTTACCAGAGTATTTTTTCACACCAGCAGCTGTACTTATACTTAAGTACAGAATGTGAGTACTTCGTCCACCTCTGCCTACTTTGGGGCCCACTCCCTTTGTCTTGACCCTCTATGGCATTTGACAAGCTTATGCCTAGTCCTCTTATTTTGAAAGTACAAAACTCTAACTGTAATGTCTACAAAATTCAAACATTGTGCAACTAAAGTAAACAACAGCAGTACAGTGCAAACGTGTTATAAACGTAGGTTTGGTCTGAACATTAATGGAGACACAAAGTCCAGTGTCAAATATTATTATTAATATATATTTATAAATATGTAGTTAATGATGTGGCCCATTTATTTTTGAGGACAATGTTAAATTTTGATCAAAAGAAACTCTCACCACATATGTTGACCTTAAGAATTTATATTTACTGACCATGCTAGTCTAACTTTACGAATAGAATAGAATAGAATAGAATAGAATAGAATAGAATAGAATAGAATAGAATAGAATAGAATAGAATAGAATAGAATAGAATAGTGTCATAAATGTTTAATCTGAGACCTTCATCTTTAATGTTTGAGGTTAACACTAACACCAACTGATATTTTCAGTTTAGTATGAGGGAAGTGAAGCCCTTGAGCTTAAATTACATACATTTTATTTGATTGCAGGATTCTCCCACATCCCATCAGTCCATTCACAATTTACTTCATATACAATTATTTAAATTTTTAGAACACATACAGGAACATAGAACATATATCTACAGGTTTACCTACCTTTCTTGCCCATTTAATATTTCGTTCCAGAATAATTTTTACACAAAGGAGTGATAATCATAAAATAGAACTCATCTGAAGTAAGGAGTGTTTTAATATTACGCAGATACTGTGTGTTTATTGTGTATTGCTTGGTTTGACTAAAGGTTGAGGTTTAACAGTAGCATACTGATAAAGCCCATTTTTACTCTGCAGTATTTTGTACCATGTGCAGGCAGAGGCTGTTTGGCAAGAATATAATATCCATCATCACTACAAACCCCTTTTTCTTTCAGCAGTGCACTTTGATGCAATCTTGAGCAGTGCAAAAGAATGCAACTCTAATTTTACGTAATATCGGCATTTTATTTTGGCTGACATTCCTCCGTTCAGATTCATTTTTCATAAATCTTGCTTTAAAGCCAATAAATCATGTTAGTTTCTTGTAGACACATTGTTGAGTCACAGGTGTATATTTCAAAAAGATTTGCCAAACAAAAGCAATTTGCAGGATTAGAGGGTCAGCGTGTCCCAAAAGGGAAGGAGAGGTCAAGGTGTGGAGCAGTCTAAGAGGAAGAGCGAAGCTGGGGATGGGACACTAATGGGAGCAGAAACCTAGAGTACCTGCACTAAGATGGGGATGGGGGGTCTAACTATGTTGGGAACGAAAACGGCCAAATTGTCCTGCTTTCATTAGTGCGCTGAGTGAAGCCTCTGCCGAGGCCTCGATTCCCAAGACTCTCAGATAACAAGTGGCTTCCCACACTGAGCCTTTCTGTTTTCTGTTTCCTCTGCAATAAAACCAGCTAAAGAGAGAAAGAGACGGGGGAGAAAGAGTGATAGACGGGTGGGGAAAAGGGGACAGGGGACCCCCTTGGTCTGCTGTTATCTGTCTACTCAGTCAGGGAGAGGGGGAAGGAGGGCGGGGGGGGGGGGGGGTTGGTTTATTTTCCCCGAGCCCAATGAATGGCTGCCGACAAGGCATTTCTGATGGCCATGATAAGATATCCACCCCCGGTGTCTAACGCCTCCAGCTCCGACCAGACCTCCATCTCCAGACTTTCAAGTAACCAGGTTAACCGTCCCTCCAAGAGCCGGTACTGAAAGACGAAATAAGGTGGTCCCTCGATGAAATGCTTAAATGTAGCAGACTGAGTGAAAGCGGAAGGCAATGAGTGGAGGTCACTAATATGACCTCCCACACACAGTTTTGCACAGACATGGACAAAAGCATTCCATAGGCAATGCCAGCCATCCTGTTGGTGACAGACTGTAGATAGGCCCTATAGACAAGTCTACTGCATGCAGCTGGCGGTTATATGGAGAGAATGTTGTGTTTGTTTGAGGCCAGGCTGTACTCATATATGGATGCAAACATTTTGGATGTACAGAGGTCAGTGCTGTGGACTGTTTAACCAGCTGACAGCTGCTGTCATACCATGTGTATATGTATTCTATACATGAAAAACACAAAGAAACAGTAAACGTAGAATTAAGCCCATTCATGAACTTCAGCAAGTGTTTGTATGTATATATGTTTGTATATTTGTATATCCAACAGGAAGGGAAGATTTACAGTGAAAAATGCAACAGTTAATTGAGATGACATCATTACTTAAATGCACACACTCACATTGAACTAAACAATGCGAGTGTGTGTGTAAGTCCGAAGTGAGAGTTCTTGATGCCAATTCTATAACTTACACTTGCTTAATTAAAATCTGCGTAAATATTTTGTTTTTTACCAACGTGGAATGTGTTTGTTGTATGTATTTTAACAATGTATTACTGTAACTATGTGTTCCAGGACTCCCTTGTAAAATAAGTTCTTAATCTCAATGGGATATTTCCTGGTTAAATAAAACACAAAAAAACCCCACGATCATTCCCAGTCAATTTATTTGGCAGTAGGTACAGGGACTTATCTGTGCCCATTTTAAACATTCAGTTAAATGACATTTTTACTTTCATAAACTATCCTTTTATTTAAAAAAAAAAAAAGTGAATAACCTGAATGAATATAAACACCCTGACATTTTTTAAGAAAAAATGCAATTTTAAGAATATTGTGTCTCGACTTGTCATTAATACACATACCTTACAGTGGATCTACAAAGTGATACATGTAAAAATATTGTAAAAATCTTTAGAAAAACAGTTTGGAGTTTAATTTATAAGTTATTGTGCTATTATTTTATTGCTTTGACCCATTTGAGATCATGGTTGTATGTGTCCTTTAAACCAGTGTTTCTCAATCAGTGTGACCTGTGCCATGAGAAATGATCCAATTTCACCTTAGTGATACTGTAAGTGAGCAGCGTCATTATAGATACATACATCCACTCACAGCTGTTGAGTCCCTCTAAGTACATCTTTATTCAAATCCTGCAAGAATATCAGCTTTGTGTTGAACTAAACAGGCTCAGCATTCACACTGTATAAGTAAATTGAGATTAGATTTGCATTATATTTCAATAAATATAATTTTTTCTGACATTTTTGTTCAGTAGTACAGTATGCTTTGTGATGTTTCTAATGTAAAATATATGCTGTGGTTGAAAAAGGTTGCAAACACTGCTCTAAACTAACATTTAGTTATCCCGTGGGCCAGATTGTAACTTTTGTCGGGCTGGTTATGGCCTGGGAGCCTTATTTTTGTCACCTTTCTTCTTGGGTCTTGGGGGGATTCTGGTACAAGCCGTTTTTATAAATCTGAATTATTTATTGGAATAAAATAATTCCGAATTAAAGCTTTTTCTTTTGTGTTTACATGGGCATGTTAATTCCGAATAAAGGTGTCCATGGGAAACAGATGTATTCTGCTCTAGTTAATTAAGCTTTAAGAGTTGGAGGTACAGAGTGTTCTGATTGGACAGAACCCTCTGTTTAACATCTGGAAGAAAATGACGCATCCACGTCTTGATTTGCTTTCATTTCAACTAGCAACATGGAAGACTAGATACTATATGGAATTTTTGCATTTGTTTTTATGATAACAGCAGCTCGAGTGGATCAACCATAGAAATCAACAAACAAATGCAGGTTAAATATGTATGTGCATCATCAACAAGAAAAATGTGCGTCATCGTGACGAGGCCAGGAGCATGTGCAGAATGACAGGAATAATGTTAATGTGGAATTAAGTGTTTAAATGGAAGAGGAATTGTCGAATCTGGAATTAAGGTCAGAATAAACCAGTGATTTTATTCTGAATTAAGTTTAATTCTGAATTATCATTTTAAACTGGAAGTGTTTACATCGTCATCTGAAAGTGGAATTAACTTTTATTTTGAATTTAACAGGAATGAAAAACTCCCATGTAAGCAGGACTAGTGACATGAGAAACAGTATGGACACAGAAGCTAAACACATGTACACTAAAACACAAACATACAGGCTCCGCATACTGACCCAAGCTGCTTCTCATTTAGAGCTTCCATTATACACACACACGCACACACACACACACACACACACACACCACCACCAAATGGTCCTATTTCAGCCTCCCTACTCTGCCCTGACCACTCACCTCTGCTGATAGCAACAGGACCAAGACAAGGAACCAGGAACCAGGAGGTATATGAGTGAGGGCACAGAGGTGGTCAAAGTATACTTGAAATAATACTTAATTAACCAAGAAAAAACAGGACAGTTTCAAAAATATCCCCTCAAAAAAAAGCCTTTAAAAGTGAGTTACTGTGTAGATGATGTGTTAGATCAGGTCATGGTACTCAGTTTAGTTTGTATGGACAAGAAATTTAGGAAAAATTAAAAAAAATATATTTTTTTTTAGATGAAACGTCATCATTATGACATAAAAAACGTTATATGTGAGATTTAAAAAATGCATAATTATGAGATAAAAAGTCAAAATTGTTAGATACAATCACACATATCGGGTAAGAAATGCATAATTATGAGAAAATTATGACCTAAAAAGTCTAAAAGTCATAATTATCATATAGAAAGTCACAATTCCACTTATTTTTCCACACCGTTTAGTTTTTAAAAAGTAACAACTTTATTCTGAGAATGTAATGAGTATAAAGTACAGATATTTATGCAAAAATCTAGGGTGTAAAAGGCAGTACAAATACCTAAAAAGTCTACTTAAGTACAGTAATGAAGTATTTTTACTTAGTTACTTCCCATCTCTACAAGGGCGGGAGGTGGAGGGAGTGACGGACGGGAGAGCGAGCGGGTGTTTGTGTTGGAGAGGTAGGGTGGCAGGGGGTGATAAACTGTGACCTTCTCTGCGTACTGCAACATGCCTAATGGCTGTCCTGAGTGCTCCGGCCCTAGGTGTCTGAGCTCCTAAATGGAGGGTATTTTTATCCTCCTCATTCACTCACTCACACATACATTAACAAACACCGTGGACTGTGTGTATAGTCGTAGCTGACGTCCGGGTGCACCACAGGGTGAGCGAGGGCTGGCGAGTTGGCACGCAGCGCTGGCAGTACTCAAGTTCCTGATAGCTTTCAGAGGTCTTTGATGTTCTTTGCATCCCCCGGCCCCCTAACCGCTCCACCCCCCCTCCTCCACCAGACTCCCCCTCGCAGGAAATTGCATTCTGTCCACTGCCATAGCAGATAAATGAGGCAGGAGAGGGGCTGCACACTGTCACCAGCCGACCTGGCCTGTCTCACACTACAACCTGCAGTGTGTTAGCTGCGTGTGCTGAGATCCAGCGCTCATGGCTTTGGGAGGGAGGATGAATGTGCACCTAAATACACACAAATCTGCACACAGTACACTGCTCTACAAGGTTTTTTTTTTTTTAAGAAAGTATCTGCTTCAGACATTAATGTGTTAAATCCAGAGGTGGTCAATGTACTCACCTTCTGTACTTAAGTAGCAGCTATTTGTGTGAAAAAATACTCTGGTAAAAGTAGAAATACTTATTTGATTGCTTCACTGAAGTAAAAGTAAAACAGTATAACTTCTTAATTGTAATAAAGTAAAAAGTAAAACTGCATTTTTCTTTGCTATGGATGACATAATATATATTTAAACAGGTAAAAAAACTGAAAAATGTCAAAAAAATATCAAAAAATAAAGTATTTAAAAGTGAGTTACTGTGTAGATGATGTGGTTTATTGGGTCATGGACATAGACAGGACAGTTAGGAAAAATTCAAAAGTCTTGAATAGGACATTAAAAAAAAGTATAGTTATGAGGTGGACCTCGGTGGACTTCTCTTCATTCAGAGGGGGGACGTCTGCCTTGGCGGAGGTTTGCGCTCCCAGAGTGCTTTTCTAGTTTTAACATTCTGATCTGGCATCTGAACAAAAACTCACACCTCATAATTGCTTGGAGCTACTTTCTCTCAATAGTGATCAATGCGTGTTGTCACTGCTAACAGCTGTGCACCTTCGCAAACTACTTTCATCAGTTGTTCGGCAGTGTTTGCGGCTGCTATGTACAGGCACACAGCTGTTAGCAGTGACAACACGCATTGATCACTATTGAGAGAAAGTAGCTCCAAGCAATTACGAGGTGTGAGTTTTTGATCCTTGACGGTTTTGTTATGCAAATAAATGACTTATTCAAACACATACTGTTTTGAGATTAAACATGTTTTATTTGGTTGACCCCAGGAAACATGCCGGATCTACTTTCTCTTTGACAAAAACTGGACCAGAACTCGACTCACAGGGGTAAGTCACTGTGGGCACAGCAGGGTAAAGACGCTGATCCCATACAAATTAATTTGAAAAATAGTGAACTATCCCTTTAAGAACATATAAAATACACAAAAAATATCTACTATATAGATATCACATAGGCACATGAGCAGGCATAAATACTTTTCACTTGGCTTAGTTTTCCTGATCTATATCTGATATAATTAATTGGAGTTTAAGTACTTTCTATTTTTCTCACCATTTAAAATAAAGTAAAATAAGTAAAATAAAAACAACTGCTTACAAAACTCAATAAACACAATAATGAATACTGGCAAGCAAATTCACACTACTATAAAATGGGTAAAATCAATCATGTTTTTTTGAGACAATTTAAATATGGGAACACGAATAAAAGTTTCAAAAAAAAAGTTGTGGCTTCTATAAATCAATGTTTTCCCCATAATAATTGAAAAACTGTGACATTTTAATCAAATGTAATGTTTTCCATAAATACCATTGAATCTACTCATCCAAAAACTCAGTAAAAACTAATGGTAGAAATAGTAGAAAAGCAGACCATGATAACTGATCAGAAGACAACATTTCACACATGCAGCTCGCGTGTCACGTTTGATGACATCATTTGAGATCCATGCGATTCCTCCATGGACACTGTCTAGGAATGTCCAGAAATAATAGGGCTAAAAGGCCTGCTCACGCGACGGTGACCCCATTAAGGGTACGGAGGTGACCAGAAATTATGCGGGAAGTTTCCTTTTGAGCATCTGCAAATGTGCAAGTGTGAGCTCATGCTTTGTCTCCTGTGGAAGGGTGTACATGTGTGTCCATAGGTACATGTCTGATGTCACTGGCTTATATACAAGGGACTAACCTCAGCCAAAAAGTATGTTTGATTAGTGTTGTACTACATGCAATGGAGTGTGCTGTAGCAAAATGAGTTACAGCTACAAGGTGATGTCAGTCCTTTGAACCCAGTGGTGCAACCCCACCCTGCGTACCATAAAACCAATAGAGTATATACTAGTATACTCAACCAGTATAATACATGACCTGCACTGTCGTCTAATATGACTTATAGAAGGTAATATATTTTTTTATATGTATGTTGAACATTTATTGCTTTCAAGGGCCAATGTGTACAAGGGTATTTATGGGGATTTGCTCATAGAAATGGAATATAATATTCATAAATGTGTTTTCATCTATCTATAGAATCACAAAAAAAGACAATTGTTGTGTATCAGTTCCCTTAGGCCCAGATCAGAGCAAAGATGAGATGAACAAGATGAGATGAAAGTGTATTGTTTCCATAGTAACAACAGTACTCTCTTTATCCCCATGGCAACTGCTGAATTTTCAACCCATAAAGTTCAGTTCAGTTCAGTTATTTTTATTTGAGCAGTTCATCATAAAAAATAAATAAATAAATAAATAATAATAAAAAATACATAAAAAAAAAAAAGAAATAAAATACAGAACAGAGAACACAGCACAAAATAAGGAGTCACCCCTCAAAAGGAGTAGGTTGAAGTTCAAAGAACTTATTAAAGATCCTACCCCTCATTTAACAATTATACAATACAAAAAACAAACTTATGCATTTCATTAACTTCACTCATTTCAATGTCCATCTTGACCATACGTTTTAAAACTGAACTTCCACCATTATTGCAGGTGGTCTATTTTTGCAGCATTTAAAGACTCAAACATTGAGAAATGTTTAATACTTGTAAAGTCACTAGTTCTATCAATACATGTGAATAATTGCTGTCAAATGCAGTTTGTCATCTTTTCATGGTCATCATATATGACTGATTTGGACATTCATATTTTCTGCAGTAACCATGGAAACACCATCATCTTCTACAACATTGATTCACCAGTAAAACCTATGGAGTTCAATCAATGACACTGGGTGGAAACTTATTTTATTTTCAATTGCATTTCACTCACATTTTCTTCAGTTTGATCTGTTTTTGATATAATAATCTAGCCTGACAAGCCTGACTATGATATGGATTCATAGTCTGGAGATGATCCATAGACTGAGTTTAAGCGTAAGGGTGGGATCAACGGCTGTTTTCAAACTGCTCTGCACAAAATAGACCAGTGCTACGACCAATCAGAGCAACGAAAACCAGTCTAAACTGGTGTCTATCTGGTTGTTTTAACATCCTGTAGGCTAGGCTAATTAACGTTAACACACCAGTAACAGTGGAGGAAAAATATCCAACTGGGTCCATGTATATTCTGCTTATCCGACCATAGACTGTATATAAGGTCGTACTTCTTCAACCCTGTCGTCATTGTGCTAAGCCCGCCCTACAATCTCGTTACACAAGTGGAAGCGTTGTGATTGGACCAGTAAAATTTTACCAGTCCTGGCTGAGGCTCGATGGAACGTCGCTAGACCAACGATTCAGGCAAAAATATTTTTTTACCACTAGAGGCGAACTAGTTTACTTGGCTAATAATAATCCCCTATCTTTAATCTGAGGTTTTGTAAGCACCTACATGATCAGTAAATCAAAAGCAGGTAAATACCTGTGTTTCACTGAAAACACACACAGTAAAGAAGATAATAGTTCATTAACTGGTGATCAATCACTCAAGAAAACTTAAATCATTTAGGAACTACTATAAAGGTCTCTATGGGTTGTGACCGGATACAATTCATACATAGCATCATAAAATTGGAATTGGAACTGTACTAGAGCAAGAAAGTCCTGGGTTTAATCCCTCACCATGTGGAGTTTGCATGTCTGAATGAGTCCCTCCCACCATCCATCTTAAATAGGTCAACTGGTCAGTCCATAGGTGTTAAAGTGGATGGTTGTTGGTCTGTACGTGTCAGATCTGTGATGAACTGATAACACATACAGGTGTCAGCCTTAGCCAGATGGTACTGGCATAGATTCTGGAAACCCTCTTGAAGATTATGTAGTTCAGAAAATTAATTAATTAATTTGTCTCTGGTGTTAATGAAACAGGAACAGCGACACACTCAGTCCTTTCCAATTTCCTGTGAAATCAGCATGTCTGCATGTTTGACAGCCTGTGTCTGTCCACACCTTATTCTGCTGAATAAACACCTGATCCATGTTTTATTTAGAAGGAGAAGTATAAAACCAATATCTGTGGCCATCACTATCTTCTTATAATAGGCAGAAATAATGCTATTAATACCATAAAAGTAACTGAAATCCAAAAATAACTACTGAAAACTACTGGATTTCTGCTCTGACATTCTACAGGATAATGCTTCATTCCTCAGCTAGGTCCATAAAGGTGTAGATGACAGAACACCAGGTGCAGACCATGTCATGGTCAGCCCAATCAGCAAACCTGAACCCACTTTGAAAACGTCTGAAATGTAATCAATAGGAAGATGGATCATTTTTCAGTGGTCTCTTGTTTTTTCCAGATCTGTATATAATACAACATTCTGAAGTAAATTCCCAAAATGAAATGCTGATGATACTATCATGTCTCTTGGGTCACGTTCTGACCACAGTACTCTTTACCTGTTGGGTTCTGTAGCAATTTTGTCTTTTAATCCGTGTGTTGACACCATGTTTCTATTCTCAGTTCTTTGTTATAGGAGGTGGTATCCAAAAATAATATAGTGGTTCCTCATTTATCACAGGGGTTACGTTCTAAAGATAACCTGCAATAAGTGAAAGATGCAAAGTAGCTTTTCCATTGGGGCGGCCTTGGCTCAGTTGGTAGAGTGGGTCGTCCAAGGGTTGGTGGTTGGAATCCAGCTCTGTCCTAGTCAGTCCGTTAAAAATGACAGGTTTGTTAACTCTAATGATGATTCCCAGTGAACAGTCAATAGTCTACAGTGTTTTCATCTCACTTTTACAGTAGATAGTATTGTCTCAGGTCACTGGTAGGTGAAAAAATACAACAGCTACAACACTTCTGACGTAAGGAAAAACCAAACAAAGTCAGAGGAACTAGAACCATCTAATGAAAAAGAGTATATTTTCTATTTTCAGGGTGGGTTTGTGACATAAAGGCTTGTTAAAATGAGTGGCAGCATGATTCATTTCACACTTCTATAAACCTGTTTCCCTCATATTCCACCAAATATTCTCTCATTCGGTTTGCCAACTTCACCACCTTAGTGAAGAGTGAAAATGTGTTTGTACAGTGTTTCACCTTTTGGTGTTTCTTTAAGGGTCAAGCTTCACATACACATTAAAACATGAATGGTAATTACAGCTGTGTTTATCAAACTGAGGTAACTGTTGAGTATAGAAGAGTTGGGAAGAATGGAAGGATTTTGGGTCAGTTCACAGTCATTACATCAGTTTGTTTATGTAAGATTTGCATGTGCTCATGTAAGGTTGTGTCATGGAGTCTGTGCCGTGCAGTTTCTTTTTTGATGTGAGCCAACAATAGAAGAATATCATTTAAGTTATTTTAAAACTTCTATTTGGAATATGAGAATGTGCTTTTTGGATGTTAGCGAACTCAGTTTCTAAATGATGTACATCCATGATAACAGCAACTTTTCTTTTTTTTTTCTGGAAAAATCCTTCCACTTCCTCCCAAGTTGTTCACTGCCTCACTTCTACAGCTGCTGCAGCTCCTCTTGGGATTACCTAGTGTCAAAAACCTAGCAGCGCCCAGCACAACACAGGCTCCAACACAAATTTCATACACGTAACAGTTCCATCAACATACACAAATCTTTTATACTGAGTTTTCAAGACCATTTGCATCACTATGTCTGTCTTATATAACTCTGTTTTTGTGGGTTGAAATGACATCAATTTTCTTGCAAGGACAGGCGTTGAAAAAGTCGAGAAAGCGCTGAAGGATTTTTGCAGAAAAACTGACGAGCATCCTCTATGTGGAAATCAGTGTGCATGTTATAGACGAGCAGAATATTTTTCATATTACAGACATAGAAGAAATGATCAATTTCTTATTCATTGTAGCGCCTGGTACAACTAAAGGTACATAACAGTGGTGCCAGTCACAACAAACCACCCCCTTGTACATATACAACCTGATTTGCCGTATCTCTTATCATTGTGAAAACACATTTTCTGTAACTGCATCTGTGACCTTTGACCTACATTCAGCAAAATGGAACGGAATGTAATCTATTCTGGATCACTTTGCACCTTTCCTGACAATTTCATGGAATTTGGTCCAGTAGTTTTTTTATGTAAAGTTGCTGACAAACAAAAAAAAATAATACTTTCGGGGGGTGGGGTAACAACATAAATATCTCACAGTAGTTTAATTACAGAGCTTATTTTTAAAACATTTGTATTTTTACTTAATTTTGAACATTTTGAGTAAAAGAAAATAAACAGAAACTAGAGCAGTCCGAGAGCGCAGACCTCCGCGAAGCAGTGCAAGTCTGTTAAGGTCATACTTTTTGCAAATATACCATAAGCTTGATGTCATATGATGTCAAAACGTGATGTCATGGAGTCTATCAGTGTTATCTCATCTGATGTCTGAAGGTTAGACAAAGTGAATGTAAAAAAACCCAAAAAAAACCTCCTGATACTATCTTGTCTGGATTCTGAGATGTCACCACTTATGTGTTTTAGCTGTTGATCTTGACCTTTGACCTTTATAGCTCAAAATGTAATGTTTTCTTCTTTGACGCATTATCAATCATCTCTGAAAGTTTCATCAAAATCCATCCATAACTTTTTGTGTTATCTTGCTGAAAAACAGACAAACAAAGAAACGTGAGGTAAAACATAACCTATTTCATGGAGGAAATTATTTGGCAATTGTGTCAAAAACCACAATAGATATTAAACAAAACTAAATAAATAATAATTCTACTGAGTAAAAAATGTCTCTATCCACTTTCTATGGTTTTCTTAATAACCAAAATCACTTCAGTTCTTCATCATTCTACTGATAAAAATGGTGCTTTTATTCTTTCCGTGTTTTCTTTTCTGTATGGGATTGCATAACCATTGTTTTTTATGACTTTTGATGGTCTAATCATTTTTTTCCACGACGATAGAAAATGATTTAGCTTGTGTCAGCCTTCAACTCCAACATAAACGTGTGCACAAATGTTGCATGTTGAACATTTCCGTGATAGAAATAATGCTTCTGGGAATGTGGGTTCTGAAGCTACAGTATATTATGGAAAATGCTTTATTGTCTTGGCCTTATTGTACCTGCAAAGAATTAGAATGTAATAACAAATTCTGTATAACCAAAAAAAAATGCTTAGTTGTGTGTATGTGTGTGTATCTCAATCTATCTATCTATCTATCTATCTATCTATCTATCTATCTATCTATCTATCTATCTATCTATCTATCTATCTATCTATCTATCTATCTATCTATCTATCTATCTATCTATCTATCTATCTATCTATCTATCTATCTATCTGTCTGTCTGTCTGTCTGTCTGTCTGTCTGTCTGTCTGTCTGTCTGTCTGTCTGTCTGTCTGTCTGTCTGTCTGTCTGTCTGTCTGTCTGTCTGTCCGTCCGTCCGTCCGTCCGTCCGTCCGTCCGTCCGTCCGTCCGTCCGTCCGTCCGTCCGTCCGTCCGTCTGGATAGATTTGCATTTTGTGAGGATGATTTCATTACTGTTACTGAAAGATAAAGGAATACATATATGAAAGGAATGTATGATGTCTTCTGTGTTTGTACACTTATGGGACACCCTGTATGTATGTATCTATATATATATATATATATATATATATATATATATATATATATATATATATATATATATATATATATATATATATATATATATATATATATATATATATATATATATATATATATATATATATATATGTGTATGTATGTATATGTATGTATGTCTTTATTGGTGTATCACTGGGAATGTTGTGATGGGTGAAAAGAAAAGAAGATCAATAAAAAGTGAGTAAAAGAAAAGCTGCTTGTGTGAAGTGAAGCAGTAGACCTGGCCTGACTCTCCAGCCCTTTCTCCCCGTCAGCTTTTTTCTCTCTGCACCGAGCAACACTCTCCTGTTGATGGGAGTGATCTTGCATGTGGTGAGTGAGGAGAGCAAGGACACCATGTGGTTCTCTCCCACATAACACACACACCACATGCGCGTACACACAAATATGTACACACCGACTCCCATTACCCGGCAGCACCACCACCTCCGCGACTGCCCCACATGACCCCTCATCCTCTCCTGAGCTGTAGCAGAGCCCCCCTACACATCAGCGGGCTTCTGATTGACAGGCCGTGAAGATACACCAACATGGTCTCCATTTAGCTCAAGTACCACACCGCCATCACCTCAGACACCACTAACCTCCACACCCCCACCCCCATCCCCACCTTCCTTAGCCCTTCCATGTCCCAGGAGAAAACACACTTGAGCCAAAGTGTTTCAGAGCAGGATGTTTCCTGGGGAGAAAAGGTTTCGTCTCGGGTCACTGTGCACCGCTGTGATGGAGGGTGCTTTTTCACGAGGGTGCAGAAGAGGGGGGTGGTCAGCTTATGGTTAAGGGATGGATGAAGACGAAGAGGAGGAGGAGGAGGAGGAGGAGGGAGTGAGAAATGGAAACAAGACGTGTGGATGTTTAAAGAACCGTGGCATAGGCAGGTTGTGTCTTTGGAAGTAGAAGCTGGGTGAGTGGGGTAGTGAGTGGGGTGTCTGGGGGTTAGAGAGTTTGGAGAGGTGAGGTGGTGGAGGGGGGAGGGGGGGGGGGGGGGGGGGGTGCTGAGGGTGTTTAGTCCTGAGAGGAAACATTAGCAAAGCGAGGAGGAAAAGCTGCCAAATTAACTTCTCACCCTTTCAATCACACCCCTGAGAGTTCCTGCCCCACTTTACTTCTGCTGATCTGACTCCAGTTTTTGGACCAAGGTTGTTTCATTTTCTATCCTTTTTTTTTTTTTTTTTTTTTTTTTTTTTTTTTTTTTACTGTCAAGAAACATCGCACCCTCAAACCAACCCGAGTCCAACCTTCTGAACCCCACATTGCACCCCTCCTTCTCTTTCACCCACCGGCCAATACAAACACTTTTACAGCAGCCAATCTGTTTGCAAGACTTCCCTCTGCTTTTGATTCCCAAACAGCGGAAGGGTTTCAAACATGCCCCCTCCAAAATAACAGTAATGTAGCAGAAATCAAACTCATACCTTGTTAAATCTATCCACTCCCCAAATAGTGGCCAAAAAAAAAAAAAAAAAGACAGAATCGAGCCCCGGAGAAAAGAGAAAAATCACTCAAATGTATCACATCATTCCAGGAAGAGAATAAAGTGCATTAATGTGGGTTTAAAAGATCACCAGAGGAGTGGAGCAGATGGTCTTTCATGACTGGTGCTTTTGTAAAACCATCCATGCACATTCAAGTCAACCCGCTCCAGCTTGAGCAGCATGGTCTGGAGTGTGCTAATACAGTTCAGATCTCTCTCCTCCTCTTTGTCATTCTCTCCCGCCCTCCCTGACATTCCTACATAGAGCTATTCTGGCCTAATTTGTTTGTATTTGTGCATTTTTTTTCCAGCTTTTCCTTACTTTCTGGTTTTGCCTCTTTTCTTTTTCTGACTCCTTCTTTGTCATGCACCAGATTAGGTGGTTGGTCCATCCTCTTTGGGTCCCTTCAATCTAAAATAGATGATTAGAGTCATTCTACAAGACAAATGTAACTTTTCTGGACGCTCTAAATCTGTTTAGGCACATTTAATAGTGTCAATTATTGTGGGGCCAGACAGGGGACTTGGGCCTTTCTGTAGTCAGGGCCCTTAATAACATTGGTTACAATGAGAAGCAGATGCTGACCCGCTTGGTCCCTTTGAAAAAAGACATTTGAGTAGTTCTGCTTCTAATTTATGAGCCTCCCTCCACATCTGGAATTCTTTATAATTAAAACATAAACCCCAAAGTTCTACTTCCACCTGTCAAACGTTGAGAAGATGAACATAGTAATGGGCTTCTCCTGTGTTGGTGGAGAGATGGAGAGACTGGTTTTGCTTGTTCTTTTTAAAGGAGGGAAAAGGGGTAATAAGGGGGGGGGGGTGCAAAGAGAGGCCTTCTCTTGTGATTGTTTTGCTTTACAGCGAGGTCTGGTGCACTGTATAATTTTCAGCTCTGGAACTGTCCGAGTTAAAGCTAAGCTACTGCAAAAACATCAAAGAAGGAGAGAAGTTGACGGATTAAAATCCAGAGTTGGAGGTAAAATGTTATTAGGTAACACCTTACTGTAACTTCAGCACTTCAGGCTTTGCCTCCGAATGTGAGCAATTACTAAATTAGCAATTACTGAGCAATTATTAAACAGTGTAATTGATTCATGAGAGTTGAACAGGATTGTTATCTCACATGAAAATACTGTCGTAGAAAACTAAAAAAAAAGCACTCTGAGAGCACAGACCTCCGCCAAGGTAGACCCCCCCCCCCCCCCCCCCCGGATCACCACCAAACTCGAATCATTGCCAGATCTCCCCATTACCAACCTACCCTGAAAGTTTTATTAAAATCCATCTATAGGTTTTTGAGTTATCTTGTACACAAATGTCCTTGACGATGGTAATTATACAATGAATCGTTAATAACTCAATGAATACTTGAGATGTCACCATGAAATTACATGGGCATATACATATAGCTAATGTGTATTAGATGCAATCATCCATTTAAGTAAAGGTCAAAGGTCAAGGTCACAATTAACTAAAAAGTCAAAATCACATTGTCAGTTATAACTCAAGAACCGAGGGTCACAGAACTTTCAGATTGGTACCAAACGATGTGGAATGAAGATTTCTACAATTGTCATTATTGGTGTTATCACCTACAACCAATAGTTTTTGAGATCTCTGGAGGTCAAAGGTGACATGTCGCAAAATTAACTTGTGTACATTAACACTGTGTGTGTCAAGCATAGACATATCACGCTACAACTTAATACTGGATATATTATCATAGTATTACACACACTGACGCACATATATATATATATATATATATATATAGTATATATAACGAAAAGGTGCAAAAGGTAGGTAGGTAGGTAGGTAGATTATTTTGAACAAAAAATTAATACAAAACGAGACAAAATAAAAAATAAATGCAACAACATGTTCAAAAAGCATTGAGAAGAAGTTCAAATGTATCTAATCCTACCACTTCTCTGGTACCATTTTTTAAATATTCACTTTCCCAAGTTGCTACTAGTACAAAACACTCTAATATTAATAATAATAATAATAAATATGTACATTTGAATGATGAAAATAAACATACTGGTCGGAAAAAGACCAGTATGTTTATATAAATACATTTTTAAAAAAAGAAACGTGAATATGAAATGAACACATCCTTACACCTCATGTCTGTTCTTCTACATTTTATCCCAGTATCCTGTGAAAACATATTCTTTATATTTAGTTTTAAATTGCATTACGTTTGGACATAAACTTACCTTACTTACTTAGTGATTAATCGTCATATAATTTTCTTTTACAATAACTGTTAAAATAAGAAAATCAAGTTGGGAGTTGAACCATCTTAGGGTCAATTTTAGGTTAAAGAAATACAGAACAAATGTTGAGCCATTTTTTCTTTTGTAGTCTTTTTTTTTTTTTTTTTTATCCTTAAGAAGCAGGTTCAAAGTGATGTGATATAAAAGCATTACGCCAAGACGGAAAGAAAGATTTCCGATCTCACACTCAATGTGAACAGGAAGCATCACGTTCAAGCTTAATAGATTTCCTTTCTGTGTATTAGCTTGTAATGAAAGCAAAGAAATGGATTTGCCATGGCTTGTGAATAACATAATTGCTCATAATAGGGTTTGTTCCAACAGATCAATAGGACCTACATGAGTGTGTGCATGTGTACGTGTCTGCGGAGGTGTGTGAGCGCAAAGCCTCTCAGACTTCAAGCCCCCTTCATTAAATCGAATTAAGATCCTGCACCCAGCAGATTAATATTTCTTTGTCTTTTTTTTTTTTTTTTTTTTTCTTTTCTTCCTCTCCTCCTTCCTCCTCACACCCTCCTCCAGACAAAAGTAGTTGTGAGAGGGCCCGTCGAGCCTGTGGAGGTTGGAGAGTGCAGCTCGTGCAGTTAATCCTGCTGTGACTATGGCTATGAGGACAGCATTCCTTTCATTTTCTCTGCTATTACCAGATCACCGTAATTAAGTCTTCAGTGTTAACAGTGCAACAGGCCTGAAGAGAGAGCTGATCCACACCAGCTACTGGCGGCTACTGCCACAGAGGAGAAAGAACTGAGCAGAAATACTTCATAGTTTGGCTTAATTAGAGTTTTCAGCTACACTGTTAACCCGAACGTTCAGAGTAATTAAATATATTATATATAAACTCTATTATATATATATATATATAAACTTTATTACAGGCTCAAGGCCCACAGGGGAATCACAATACAAACATAAATTATACAAAAACAATTCATATTCATACACATACAAACATTAAAAAAAGAAATTTAAAAAAGGGACTCATACCAGTGCTCCCACAAGACAGAACACTCAAAGTTTCATAAATAGTACTACTAACTCAAATGTATTACGTTGCTGTAAAATGTTCTTCTTTTTAAATACGTCCAACTAATATTTTTTTTAAATTTAGGGGAAATATTGTGGATATAAGTGAACATAACTTAAAACATAGATGAGGTTCAACTGAATGGAATTAAGTCATTAAATGTTGAGAATGATATTGTACTGTTATTTCCATTGTTTCAAATAAGGATGATTGAAAAATATAAAGTTAACTGATGTAGATGATGCTAAAATACAATTTCAGAACACTCCAAATAATCACCAATATCTATCACACCCAAAAATTACAATCACAAAACACAGTAATTTTCTTCAGGGGCGGCTGTGGTTCAGTTGGTAGAGCGGGTCGTTCAATAATTGAGAGGTCAGAGGTTCGCTGTCAAAGTGTCCTTGGACAAAGACACTGACTTAGTCTCCCAATATGACTGACAGAACCTTATTCCACAGATTTAAACAGAACATTCCAGAATACCGAAGCCAATAAGCCAAACCAAAGAGAAGTTTGCTAGCTCGTTGTGGCTGTTCAACAATGCAAATTACAAATGTGCTTTACTAGTAGCATCGTACCTGACAGACACCAGAGGTTTATTCATATTATATTTTATCCAAAATATAATTAAAAACCACCTTTGATTTGTCTGTACATATCAGCCCTGACTTTGTCCATTACACTACTCTACAATAATTTTTTTTAGAAAGTATCTGCTTCAGACATTAAATATGCTAAATCTTACTTTAATGAGATGAATCAGAAAACAAATGACAAAAGTATTGGTTAGTTTATGTTTTTAAAATATATATGATGGGTGTGTTATTACCAGAGGTGGTTAAAGTACTCACATCCTGTACTTAAGTAGAAGTACAGCTACTGGTGTGAAAAATACTCCGGGAAAAGTAGAAGTACTGATTCAACTTCTTTACTGAAGTATAAGTAAAAAAGTACAACTTCTCAATTGTAACAAAGTAATAAGTAAAACTTTTTTTTTTTTTTTTTTTTTTTGCTGTGGATGAAATAATATTTATTTAAGCTTGGAAAAAAACTGAAAAATGTCAAAAATATCCAAAAGTAAAGCCTTTAAAAGTGAGTTACTGTGTAGATTTATTGGTTCATGGTACTCAGTATAGTGGGTGTGGACAGGAGATTTAGGAAAAATTCTAAACTCATAAATAGGCGAAAAAAATAAATGAATAAAGCATAATTATAAGATTTTTTAAAAATCAAAAGTGTGAGAGAAAAACTAAAAATTATGGGACAAAAAGTCACAGTTTCTGATTTACTGATTCCCATTTACTAATACTCAGTTTTGTGGGTATGGACATAAATAAAGAGGAGATTTAAAAAAACAACAACAACATAAATATTACATTTTAAAAAATAAAAAGTCAAAATTATGAGGAAAAAGTCATAATTGTGAGATTAAAAACCAAATTATGAGGGGAAAAAAATCATAATTATGAGATAAAAAGTCAAAATTATTTAAAAGTAAGTCACAATTTCTGATTTAAGACTTATTTTTGTCTAGTTTGAAAAAGTAATGAGTCTATTCTGTGAATGTAAAGAGTACAATACACAGATATTTATATATAAATGTAGGAAATAAAAGTAAGATTAAAATGTCTACATTTTTACTTTTCTACATTCTGAATTATGAGATAAAAAATTTTAATTATGAGAAAAAAGTCAAAATTATGATACAGTACAGTAAGTAATGAGTCTATTTTGAGAATGTAAAGAGTATAACATACAGATAGTTATACAAAAATGTAGATAGTAAAAGTAAAACGTTTCTAGAAAAATAAATACTCAAGTAAATTACAGATACCTAAAAAGATCTACTTAAGTACAGTGAAGGAAGTACTTGTACTGAGTTACTTCCACCTCTGTCTGCATGTTACCATGACATGGAATTCAGCTGGTTTCACATAAAAACATCACAAAGGTCCTTCAGAGGTCTTCTTTGTTTATACTTGGGAGTATATTTTGAAGCCTGTGCTTTTTCCACTGTTGCTCCAGACAAAAAAAAAAGTCAATTCTTGTCACCTCTTGTTACTTCTATAAGTCAAGATGAGTTTTGTGTGAAGGAGGGCAAGAGCAGCTGAGAATTTATTCCCAAAAGTATTCTCAACACCTGTAAAAAGACATATGGATATTTGTGAATATACGGTATGAATGCATGTTGGGACCACATGAAACACATGCAGCCACATAGTTTTTATTCCCAAAGTGAAAGTCAGCATCCTGAAGGTACCACGCTCTAGACGGGGTTCTCACAAATCTTCCAAAGCGCTCTCTTGAAGACAACTGCCCTCTGTTGCTACTGTTAACTCATAGTGTCAGCTGTGATGAAGAAAGGCAACAGCGTCTGCAGGTGTGAGCTAGTTAAAACCAGACCCTAGTCGTTCCCAGCATCGACATAAAATGCAACAGGCTCAAAGGAGATGGAGGTGGGTGTTTTTAAAAGGAAGGAGGTTATACTGCTGTCCCGAGGGAGAGAAATGAGCACAGTGTGGGACAGGTTTAAGAAAAGCACAGGGATGAAGGTTTATATTATTTAAAACAAAACAAAAAGAAAGAAAAAGAAAAGTCACTCCCTACAGGATAGAATGTCTCCTTAACAGAGGTGGAAGTAACTAAGTATAAGTACTTCCTTTACTTTTTCTTTTTAGGTATCTGTATTTTATTTGAGTATGTATTTTTCTGGTAACTTTTTACTTTTACTCGCTACATTTTTATATAAATATAGATATGTTATAGTCTTTACATTCTCAAAAATAGACTCATTATTTTTTTCAAACTAGACAAATGTGACATTATGAAAAATAAGTCTTAAATCAGAAATTGTGACTTACTTTGACATAATTTTGACTTTTTATCTCATAATTATCCATTTCTTATCTCATAATTATGGTTTTTCCCTCTTAATTTAGATTTTAATCTCATAATTCTGACTTTTTCCTCATAATTTTGACTTTTTATCTCATGATTTAGATTTTTTTTCAAAACTAATAATTATGTTTTTTTGTTTTTTTTTTAAAATATCCTATTTATGTATGTCCATACCCACAAACCTGAGTACCATAACCCAATAAAACACATCATCCATACAGTAACTCATTTTTAAAGGCTTTATTTTTGGATACTTTTGTTTTCATGGTTCAATAAATATTATTTCATCCATATCAAAAATAAGGCAGTTTTACTTTTTACTTCATTACAATTGAGTAGTTGTACATTTTTATTTTTACTTCAGTAAAGCAGTTGAATCAGTACTTCTACTTTTACCAGAGTATTTTTTCATACCAGTAACTGTCTAATTGAAGAACAGGTTGTCATAGAAACTTGAGATTGGCACAAAATAGGGGCGAGATTAGGCATTCTGTGAATACTTATTAACTATTTGAAAACACAACATAACATTTTTCTTGCACAGATTCTATTTGAATGAAAAAACAAAATCAAGAGTTTTTTTACTGCAGTTTTTCAACGTCCAATTTATCACTCAGTTTCAGCACAGAGGTTGGTGGGCGGGGCTTATCAGAGTCAGATAGATAGATAGATAGATAGATAGATAGATAGATAGATAGATAGATAGATAGATAGATAGATAGATAGATAGATAGATAGATAGATAGATAGATAGATAGATAGATAGACAGACAGACAGACAGACAGACAGACAGACAGACAGACAGACAGACAGACAGACAGACAGACAGACAGACAGACAGACAGACAGACAGACAGACAGATAGATAGATAGATAGATAGATAGATAGATAGATAGATAGATAGATAGATAGATAGATAGATAGATAGATAGATAGATAGATAGATAAAAAGCCTTAATTGTCATTTTACAATAATGAATTAAATTTAAGCATATCCTTCAGTGCAGCCTTAAAAATAAGTTATACATAAATAGAGTATGTTATATATAATATGTGTACAATAAACAAAAAGGGATAAAAGGATTACACAGTAACCCATTGCACAGTGTGAAACCTCTGTTAACTCCCGTTATTGTCACCAACACTGGAAGTTATTTTGTTAAATTTTACACTGTCCATTGTTAAAATAACCCTGAAATAAATGTAAATATTTGACTTTTTTTGTTTACACTGTCAAATTTATTGTGTGCAAGCGAGGGGTAACCGGCAGAAAGATAGGGTAAAAAAAAAAAAAAAAAAGGCGAAAGAGAGCAAACAGACACAAGGGCGAGCTACTATAGAGGGAGTGAGTGAGTGAGTGAGAGAGAGTGAGAGAGAGGAGGGCCTCTTTGTGGATCATTGGCAGATAATGGGCTCATTAGGCCAAACGTAGCTTAAAAAGGCTCTGGCTCTCTAAACAAACAGAACAGGCGCTGAGGAGATGGACTTAAGAGCCCGACATGGAGAGAGATATAATGAGGCCCTCCACCCCCGTCCTGTAGAGCAAAGGGAACCCTACCAACTGCCCCGCTCACATTCCCCAGCCATCATCCAACCTGCTTTAACCCCAGTTGCCCTTAAAACCCACACAGTAAAGTCACTGATGTTAATATAACAGTTAAAGGTAAGGTAGGAGATCTTGGAAAACGGTTCCTGCAAGCATTATTTGGAAAGTATACACACCCATGTCAGCCCACCCTTCGAAACCACAGCTTAAAAAAAATCAACGCACATGCTGTCTGGAGCGATCATGAGCATTCACGAGAACTCAACATCAATTATCGTCCTAAATAAAACTAAATTCTTCTTCAATTTTGACTTTTTATCTCAAGATTTTGACTTTTTATTTCATGATTTTGACTTTTTATCTCATTATTTTGACTTTTTATTTCATGATTTTCACTTTTTATTTCATGATTTTCACTTTTATCTCATTATTTTTCCTTTTTATCTCATTATTTTGACTTTTTATCTCATAATTTTGACTTGCTGTGAAGGCGTCTTAAAGCAGGTTATATTTAAAACCTGCAGGACAGTGGACCCTGAGGACCAGGGTTGAAGACAAATCAATGTCCTAATAAACAGAGGTGGAAGTAACTTAGTAAAAGTACTTCATTACTGTACTTAAGTAGACTTTTTAGCTATATATAGTTTACTTGAATATTTATTTTTCTGGCAACATTTTACTTTTACTCCCTACATTAGTTCATAAATATCTGTACTTTATCCTCCTTACATTCTCAGAATAGACTCATTACTTTTTTAAACTAAACAGGGTGAAAAATAAGTGACTTCAGAGGAAAATCAGTGGAGAGAAATTGTGAATTTTTTTTATCATAATTATGACTTTTAGCTCATGATTGTGACTTTTTAGCCCATAATTTCAACTTTTTCTCACAATTATGCATTTCTCTCATATGTATGACTGTATCCAATAATTTTGACTTTTTATTTCATAATTTATTTATTTTTTTATCTCACAAATGATCTTTTTATGTCATAATGATGATGTTTCATCTAAATATTTTTTTTTCTTCCATATTTCCTAAATTTCCAACCCATACCCACAAAAATGAGTACTGTGACCTGATCAAACACATTATCTACACAGTAACTCACTGTTAAAGGCTTTATTTTTTGGATAAAAATTGGATACAAACATTTTTTTTTTAGATTTTTTTTTTATCTCATAAGTTTTACTTTTTTTTATCTCATAATGATGGCTTTTAATTTGAAATGTGCCATTTTATCTAATCATTTTGACTCTTTTTCTCATAATTATGCATTTTTAAAACTCTCATATTTATGACTATCTTATCACATAATGATGATTCTTTATCTCATTTGTGATTATTTTCCCCTTTTTCTTAAATTTCCTGCCCATACCCACAAAAATAAGTACTCTGACCTGATCAAACACATTATCTACACAGTAACTCACTTTTAAAAGCTTTTTTTTTGGATACTTTTGAAACTTTCCTTCTTTTTTTCCTGGTTAAATAAGTATTATTTCATCCATGGTGAAGAAATACAGTTTTACTTTTTACTTTATTACAATTGAGAACTTGTACTTTTTTACTTTTACTTCAGTAAAGGAGTTGAATCAGTACTTCTACTTTTACCAGAGTATCTTTTCATACCAGTAGCTGTACTTCTACTTAAGTACAGAATGTGAGTACTTTGACCACCTCTGCTCATAAAGATAGGAATACACACACACACACACACACACACACACACACACACACACAGAGGTCGCTTGGCTTTTATACTATAAATTTCTCATATGAAACTTTCAATACAGAGATCTCACACTAAATATAGAGCTGTGAAACAGTGGCCTTTCCACATGGTGCATTGACATATAAATGACTACAAATCTTGAACTATTTGTAGCACAAAAGCAAATAATTTTCACCTCTTCTTAGTCACTACTGGAGGTAATGACCCACACATTCTCCTCACAATAAATACATTTGACTCATGCTTAGGATGGTTCCACTTCACAAAACATCTGAGTTATTTCCCCATCACCTTATAAACTAGACTTATCATCATACCGCAGAACATCAGGCCGCATTAGTCACTCATTAGCATCAGTAACCCAGCGTTGTCCTCTACGATGGCTCTCCCAAAGGAGCAATAGCGTTAAGAAAAACCCTGGAGTGATGCAAATAAAATGTTACAGAGAAGTTAGAAGAAATGTGAGCTGCAGTGTTTAAGGCTTGTGGTAAAAGGATGATGTTCCAACAAAGACGTTTGTGGGAAACTTGGATTCCTATTAAGCAACTGGGATGTGAGTTACGTTGCCAGAAGGGGATAAGCTCTCAGTTGTGTTCACTTAGATGCCACTTACGGTAAGGAACCATCACAGTGCTGCAATTGCTTTGGTGAATAACAAATTCCTTTAGAGCAGGGGCTTTGAAATTGTGGGATAGTGAGCCTCCCCTAAAATAACCAAAAAGCAGCTGTGCTTCCCCACGCACCCTCCATCTTTATCTTTTTTGTTATTATTAATCATATTTTTAAAACATTTAAAACATATTTATCTTCATCAATGTGTGCTTCTATATCTTTTTAAAACATATTTAACGTCTTTGTGTGTTTTACCATCTCTTTTTAAAACAAGTTTTATCATCTGTGTGTGTTTTTTTTTAAACATGTCTTTTAACATCTTAATATTTTTGTGTGTTTTCAGCATAAATCAAAAATACATCTTTACATTTGTGTGTTTTTAAAATCTGTTCCCCCATATTTTAACATCTCCCATCTGTTTTTACCTTTTTTTTTTATTATTAATTGATTGATTGACTTAATGATTGATTGATTGAATTTATTTCAGTCACTTAAAAGCAAAGAAACATCATTTAAAGCAAAAAAAAAATTGCACTACACGTAACAGGAAAAAGAGAGAATAAAGCACAATCAAAACAAGGACTGACTGAAATTTTATCGTCTCTTTTAAGACAACTTAACATTTCTGTTTTTTTAACAGTTATTAAATGCATTTCTGTGTGTGTGTGTGTGTGTGTGTGTGTGTGTGTGTGTGTGTGTGTGTGTGTATTAATGTCTATTTTAACATTGATATTGAATATTATGTATAATATTAATATTATACCTTTGTATTTTCTTTCAGTTTCACTTCAAGTGTGATTTTGCCTCTCACATGTACAATAGTTAGCTAAACACATGCTGTGTAGTTAGTTATCTACATGTACTGTTGTTAGCTAAACACACGCTGTGTAGTTAGTTATCTACATGTACTGTTGTTAGCTAAACTGTAGTGAGCTAAACATGTGTACTGTAGTTAGCTAAACACATGTACTTTAGTTACTTATCTACATGTACTGTAGTTAGCTAAAGACATGTACCGTAGTTACTTACCTACATGTACTGTAGTTAGCTAAACACATGACCGTAGTTACTTATCTACATGTACTGTAGTTAGCTAAACACATGACCGTACTTATCTACATGTGCTGTAGTTAGCTAAACACGTGTACTGTTGTTAGCTAAACACGTGTACTGTAGTTAGCTAAACACATGTACTGTAGTTACTTATCTACATGTACTGTAGTTAGCTAAACACGTGTATTGCACTTAGGTAAACACATGTACTGTAGTTTGCTAAACACATGTACTGTAGTTAGCTAAACACATGTACCGTAGTTACTTACCTACATGTACTGTAGTTAGCTAAACACATGACCGTAGTTACTTATCTACATGTACTGTAGTTAGCTAAACACATGACCGTACTTATCTACATGTGCTGTAGTTAGCTAAACACGTGTACTGTAGTTAGCTAAACACATGTACTGTAGTTACTTATCTACATGTACTGTAGTTAGCTAAACACGTGTACTGTAGTTAGCTAAACACATGTAGTGTAGTTACTTATCTACATGTACTGTAGTTAGCTAAACACGTGTACTGTTGTTAGCTAAACACGTGTACTGTAGTTAGCTAAACACATGTACTGTAGTTACTTATCTACATGTACTGTAGTTAGCTAAACACGTGTATTGCACTTAGGTAAACACATGTACTGTAGTTTGCTAAACACATGTACTGTAGTTAGCTAAACACATGTACCGTAGTTACTTACCTACATGTACTGTAGTTAGCTAAACACATGACCGTAGTTACTTATCTACATGTACTGTAGTTAGCTAAACACATGACCGTACTTATCTACATGTGCTGTAGTTAGCTAAACACGTGTACTGTAGTTAGCTAAACACATGTACTGTAGTTACTTATCTACATGTACTGTAGTTAGCTAAACACGTGTACTGTAGTTAGCTAAACACATGTAGTGTAGTTACTTATCTACATGTACTGTAGTTAGCTAAACACGTGTACTGTTGTTAGCTAAACACGTGTACTGTAGTTAGCTAAACACATGTACTGTAGTTACTTATCTACATGTACTGTAGTTAGCTAAACACGTGTATTGCACTTAGGTAAACACATGTACTGTAGTTTGCTAAACACATGTACTGTAGTTAGCTAAACACATGTACCGTAGTTACTTACCTACATGTACTGTAGTTAGCTAAACACATGACCGTAGTTACTTATCTACATGTACTGTAGTTAGCTAAACACATGACCGTACTTATCTACATGTGCTGTAGTTAGCTAAACACGTGTACTGTAGTTAGCTAAACACATGTACTGTAGTTACTTATCTACATGTACTGTAGTTAGCTAAACACGTGTACTGTAGTTAGCTAAACACATGTAGTGTAGTTACTTATCTACATGTACTGTAGTTAGCTAAACACGTGTACTGTTGTTAGCTAAACACGTGTACTGTAGTTAGCTCAACACATGTACCAGTTATCTATCAGCGTGTATTGTAGTGAGCTAACCACCTGTTTACAGGTATTTTCTTTTTTATTCAGGTTTATTTTTCTCATGTCACTCCGGTGCCCCCCCCAGAAGAGGCCCACCTCACTATTTGAAAACCCCTGCTTTAGAGGTCCAAATTGATATTGTATGACAGCGCGTGCGATTGAAGTGCTCCACTGTAGCATACTATTAGGTACCATGGCTGTAAGCAATAACAGAGCAGTTCGCCTTGAACTCCTTTGTAATCAAGTCAGGGAAACGCTATAACACAGAGCATGGCCATCCAAGCATTGAAACTGCCACGAGATTTATAGTGAGAAGAAGTAAAGAGGGTGCTGTCTGGTTCTCCTGGAAACCAAAATATCTTCCGCTCCTCTCCCATTACAGAATGTTTGCCTTTGTTTGCCTTTATTAATACCAATATATTACACTGGGAAAAGCAGGAGAGCATTACTTGGAAGGACAGAAGCAGGAATAAAAAATTGAGGTATTGTTAAGGGGGGCCAGGGCGGTTTCTGTTCATCTCCAGCTGCTTCCCTGCTCATCATGCTGAGAACTAACATGAAACACACTCACGCTACGGCCTCCTCTCACACACATCTGACATCCATTAAGGATACTGATGGAGGACCAAGCCTCTGAGGGGACTTGCGGTCCCATCTCTCAGCTGCTCTCCTAGAAAAGAAAAGAAGGAGAAGGAGGAGGAGGAGGAGAAGGAGGAGGGGGAGGACGCAAAGAGATTGAAAGAAGGGGAATGGATATTTCTGACAACTAGAAATGGGTCCAAACATGGAATACAATGCTTGCTTTTTCTCCATTTGGACGGGGCACCCCACCACATCTTATAGCCTGTTCAACATGTGCATGGATGTTTTTATCCAAGCTCATATAACCAAACATGAGGGATTTAGCAGATTTTCTTTTTCTTTTTTTGTTTGTTATGAAAAGGACACCATTTTAGCATGACTGCATACATTTTTAGAATCATTTTCATGATCCATTCACTTCAATTATAGATTTTCTGAACATGAGAAAAGCAGAAAAGTGACTCAAATCTAAGGCAGAAACTAAATGACTTGAGTAGCACAAGGTTTTGAGGATTGTTATTGTATTTAATCCATTAAATAGCTCTTTTGCATAGAGATGGGAAGTGACTAAGTAAAGGTACTTTGTTACTGGACAATACTTTAGTAGTTGTTTTTTTTTTTTTGGCATTTGTACTTTACTTTTTGCTTTTGCTTTTGCTATATTTGTTCATAAATATTTTCGACAAACTTTCAAACTTTGGCTTCACAGAGAAAATCAGTGGAGGAGAAAAAAATAACATTTTTATAGCATAATTGTGACTTTTATCTGATGACTGTGACTTTTTTTATGTCATGATTTGGAATTTTTACATCATAATTTTGACGTTTTACATCAGAATTTTGACTTTTTATATCATAATTTGTACATTCTCTCATAATTTTGACTTTTTATGTCATGATTTTTACTTTTTTTAAAATCTCAGAATAGAGATTTTTTTTATCTGATAAATTTAACTTTTTTTTAATCTCAGAATTATGACTTTTTATCTCAAATGTGCCATTTTATCTCATAGTTTTGAGTCTTTTTCTCATTCTAATTATGCATTTTGTATGTCATATTTATGACTTTATATCTCATAATTTTGACTCTTTATTTCCTAATTATGCATTTTTTTTAAATCTTATATTTATGACTATTTTATCTCATGATGATGACTCTGATTTTTTTTTTTCCATTTTTCCTAAATTTTCTGCTTTTTCCTGGGTAAATGAATTTCATCCGTTTACTTTTGTGCTTTATTACGATTTAGAAGTTGTACTTTTTAGTTAACTATTACTTAAGTAAAGATGTTGAATCAGTACTTCTACTTTTACCAGAGTATTTTTTCACACAAGTAGCTGTACTTCTACTTCAGTACAGAATGTGAGTATTTTTACCACCTGTTCTTTTGAAAGCAATTTTCCACGGGTCAAAGGACTGAACTTGTAAAACACTGTAATGATTGCAAATTATTGAGATAAATTAATGACTTGTGATTTATACATTTTGAAAGTACTTGACTTCATTGGACCAGTCAACAGCAATAGCCTTCTGCAATGTGAGGTAGTCAAAGTACAGTACTCACATTCTGTACTTAAGTAGAAGTACAGATACTAGTGTGGTAAAATACTCTGGTAAAAGTAGAAGTCTAAATTTTTACATTTCTACATTCTGAATTATGAGATAAAAAAAAATACAAATTATGAGAAAAAAGTCAAAATTATGATACAGTAAATCACAATTTCTCATTTACAAAAAAGACACGAGTCTATTTTGAGAATGTAAAGAGTATAACATACAGATAGTTACACAAAAATGTAGGGTGTAAAAGTAAAACGTTTGTAGAAAAATAAATATTCAAATAGAGTACAGATACCTACAAAAATTACTTAAGTACAGTAAAGGAAGTACTTGTACTTAGTTACTTCCACCTCTGGATTCTACACAGATGTAAAGATATGAAAGCATCACAACTGTAACAGTTCATTTGTTGATTATGACAAGTCTAATATACTATTGGGCAGAAAATGATTGGCCTAGTTTTGGAGTCTGGAACAAAACCATTTTTTGAAGGTCCCCCCCCCCCGGCCATTCTACAAAAACATTCCAAAGCTGTCTGTGGGACATGTCTATTCCCTGGGAACTTTTCCCCACTCAGATAAGTCAACCCTGACAGTGTGAAACATCATCTGAAAACACTGAGGATTGCCCCAACACATGTAGGTCTCCCTTTGAGGCCACAGAGGTCCTGAGGGCACAGTACTCACCTTGTAAATGACAGATCTGAAAAGGAAATTTACTCATGGACCATGTATTAGACCACATATGTCAAACTCAGGCCTGCGGGTCAAATCTGGCCCACAGTGTAATTATATTTGGCCCACGAGATCATATCAAATGTGCATTAGAGCTAGCCCACCGCATGCACCACGAATACTACAAATCCCAGAATGCTTTACTAGTAAGTTGGTCTGCAGTGAAGCCTCGATGATGACCCAAACACAGAGGTGGAAACAGAAAAGGTTGGAAGTAACTAAGTATAATTACGTCATTACTCTACTTAAGTAGATTTGTATTTGTTATAAGTATTCCTTACATTCTCACAATAGACTTGTTACTTTTTCAAACTAAACAGTTGTAACAGAATAAGTGGCTTCAGAGGGAAAATCAGAGGAGGAGAGAATCTGTGACTTTTTTTATCATAATTATGACTTTTATCTCATAATTGTGACTTTTTGTCTTATAATGTTGATGTTTTATCTCATGGTTTAGATTTTTAAAAATCTCATAATTATGCATTCTTATATTTATAACTCTTTGTTTTTTTTTTACCTCATAATGAAGAATTTTAATCTCAATTGTAATATCCTCTCCATACAGACAAAACTGAGTACTGTGACCCCATCAAACACATCGTCTACACAGTAACTTACTTTTAAAGCCTTTATTTTTGGATACTTGGAAACTTTTCAGCTTTTTTCAATTTTATTAAATTTTCTGCTCGACTTAGGTAAAGGCAGTACAAAAGTACAAAATCTGAGTACTTTCACCATATATATATATATATATATATATATATATATATATATGTGTGTGTGTGTGTGTGTGTGTGTGTGTATTTTTTTCCCTGTCAAATGAAAACAGATGTCAGAAAAATGTTCTTTAATTACAATTCAAATGTATAAATAGTGACAGTTAAATTAATAAATATGACCAAACATACACCTTCTGATTTTTTCCCCCATTTTTTCTCTACTTTTTTCCATTTTTCCCCTCCTCTTTTTTTCTCTTATTTTTTTCCTCTTTTTCCTTCACCCGTCAGTAATTCCTACCAAGGAACAAAGACATATCACCCAACGCAACAGGACAATACAAGAAAAAGAAGGAGAAAAAAAAGTGAATATCAGCCTGATATATTGGCTGGTGGACATATCAGTCTATCAGTATAAAGGACAGACTTGTTTGTCTATTGGGTGCAGTCAACATGGCTGTAGTGAAAGAATATAACATAAGACACTATATGAAATGAAACAAATTTGAACAAAACTAATGACTCTCAATTTTTATTTTTGGCCCAGTGTGAGTTTGAGTTTGTCCTCCCCTGTATTAGACAGTACCACTGGACTGCAAAGGAAGGACTTAAAATATTGTTCTTAAAGTAGTGCAGCATGGAGCTGAGTGCAGGTACAAATAAAGAAGTCACAAATGCAACAGATGATGACACATGTGGCAATAAAACAGAATTGTGTTTGGACACGACATACTGCATACATACTGTGAACCCCATGCTACCTTATATAGTCGCATACAGCACAGCACGCCTTATGCAATAGTTCAGTATGGAAGATTTATGTCAGTTGGAGTGCTTTAGTGAAGTTTGTGTTGAAGTCTGTTTTTGCATTTGTACTCATTTGTTGATATAGCTACTTTAGAATGTAATGTGCAGGATCTACAGGTGAGCTTGTGTTCCACTGCATATCACAGGTTTACTAGTGAGAGACTGGTTAGAACACTACTGTTGTTCCTCTGGTGCGTTTACAGAGCTGGTACTTTGTTACTGTACTTAATTTTTTTATTTTTTTGTATCTGTACTTTCCTTGAGTGTTTATTTTTCTGGCAACTTTTTACTTTTACTGCCTATATTTATTCATAAATAATTTTTTTTAAAAAGATGTAACAGTATGAAAACTACGTGGCTTAAAAAGGAAAATCAGTGGATGAGAGAAATTGTGACTATATATAGCCTATCATAACTGTGACTTTTATTTAATATGTAATGGTTGTGACTTTTCACTCTGGGAAACTCCAGTTAAAGCTGTCATTCCATGGTTATTTCATTAATATTACTGTGTTCTCCATTGTTATTGAATACATTGTGTGTTGGTTCTATTAAAAAAAAATAAAAACATCCGGATTGCTTTGTTTAAAGCTGTTTTTTGCACGATAGAAAAATAACTTGAGGTGGAACAACAGAGTTTACTGGTACTTCCTCATACATGTCCATGACGCGGTGATTAGGCGTCTCTGATTGGCTCAGAGTGCATCAAGGAACACTCCCCCCTCCCCTCTCACTCTCTATGTTTGTTGACCAGAGTAACATCCAGCTTGTTCTGAAAATGTGCAGGGGAAAAAAAACAAGAGCCCATGAACCAGTTTGATCCGCCATTTTTTTCCAGTTTGTGCAGCAGCTACTGTGGCACCGTCTTCTCTCGTAGATTCTAATGCTCAGTGTTGTACCTGAACGTGTTCATTCAAAGATCGTTCACGAACTATATCATATTTTTAACGAACGTGAATGACGCGTTCACTTTTGCCAAATGAACGGGAAGTTGTGAACGCGGTTATTCTGGCATTTATTGAACTGCGCTCTTATGTAGTTCATATTTCGTTCATATCACGTTGTAATTATTGAGTCCTATAAGGAATAAAATGGGATCAAAACACAGCATTATCATAGATGTCATTTTTGTATTATTCTGAACAAATGTCGGTAACATAATGTTGTGGGATAGCCAATGAGAAGCGTTTTGGGCGGGGCAGCGAGAGAGAGAGAGCGGGGGGTGCAGACAGTTTTTGGGAGTGGAGAAATAGAGTTAAATGTACAGAGTGTGACCGGCGACCGGAGCAGATGTTCCGTTCTTGGAAATAAACATTGAAAACAAAGCTCACTGAAACCGCTCCTTGTGAGAGGGAAGTTAAACCGGGGTAAGGTACTTACTTCTGCCCTGGATGGGGCGGCATTTTCCCTGATTCTTTGACTACAGGATAACGTCAGAAATGGTTAATAATACGTTTACATTAATAACATAAAAAAGAATGAAAAAAAGAACGAATAAGTTCATTTTGGGATCCATGAACTTCTAGTTCATAATTTGGAAGAATGAACGATGAACTGAACTAATTCATATTGAGTGACTTGAACTGAACTTTGAACGAGTTCCTAATTAAGGTGAACTTTCCCAACACTGCTAATGCTAATGCTATTTCAGATTCGCTACCAGTGACGGGTTTAACCCCACGTGGGTGACGCTAAAGTCCATCTGACATCACATAGACCTGCTTTTTCTAGGTCCCTTGTTCCTCTTGTTGTTTTCTGTGAATGCAGTATGCAGCCAGTGGAGGTGACAAACTACTTTTAAAGGCAGCATGTGTTGGTAACTTGGGGTGACTCATCAGATTCCAAAATGAGCTTGGAAAAGTGGTTTTCAGCGGAATGACACTGTTAAGTCCTTGATCAGAGTAAGGCATTGTTTTGAATTTCTAAGTGCATGTAAATGACTGAAAATGTGGCCGATATTAATCCTTATCAGATGTAAAACTTTTGACCGAAACATCTTCATACTGGACAAAACCTAATTCACACTGACAGTTTTTGTCTCTGCAGTTCATTATGATAACATATTTGTCATAGACAGATTTGTTTTTTTTATTTTGTTTTTACATTCTGCATGTCATACATTCATACTCCCTTTGTATTCTAAGTGGTTTCAAACACAGTCCAAGCCAAACTGAACGGGCCCAGAGGAGGGAAAAAAAAAAAATGATAGAGTGTAGATTAAAGAGGCTAGTGTTGGAAGAAAATGAGCTGGAGGAAAGTGTTTGTCTAAACAAGGGTAGCACTAGGTCTTATTTATTTCAGCATGTTAGCCTGTAGAGCCACCCTATGTGCACCCCACACACATAGACCCACAGCCTGCACAGACAAACACAGGGATAAAGGGAAGGATAGTGTGAAAGAGAGGAAAGACACACCTCATTAATCTTCCTGGCACTTTCCACTCCACAGCTGTCTGTTTTACCAGAAAGTTTACTTTTACATAGAGGTGAAAGTGACTGATACCTAAACGTCCGCCTTAAAATGCAAAATGTTTAACGTCATCCACAAGTAATAATTTACACAGTTTGTCATTTTCATGCAGTCCTATTTTCTGAACTCTTTCATGCCTTATGCATTGCTCTTGCGTCTTAAAATGGAATTCTCAATATGTTTGGACACATCCTCTTTCTTGTCCTCGCTGGCATGCTAAACAGTGGAGTAGTCTATTATGACATGCTAAAGAGAGCACATCAAAACTTACATGTATAGTTAGTGATTTCCTGTTCCTGATAAGTTATGATGTCTATAGATAGACTTCAAGAAGTGCTCTGACTCACTCTAGTTATTTCACTCATCTCAAAGAGTTCTGTCAGCAGACACAAACCAGGCAGGGAGACTGGTCCACCTTAAAAAAAAAAAAAAAAAAAAAAAAAAAAGGTGCAGGGTGTTCTTTTTATTTTGTTGAAGTTACCAAAACAAATATTTTAGAGTAGTCATAGAGGTTGTAGTTTACTGGTGTGTTTACCATGTGTGTGTAGAGATGAGGAACCGCCTTTTACCATGACTGTAAAGATTAATCAGTTAGCAGAAGTCCAAAAATTTAAGGCAATCGATTGCCTCAATTATTTTAAGTTGATGAAACTTAAAAAATAGTTTCCAGAACTTAAAATTTAGATGCTTAGTATACTTCAATTAAAACATATTCACTTAATATTCTAAGGTTCTGTCAGTCCTACCAAGAGACTCAGAAGTCAGGGTTCAGTGTCTTTGTCCAAAGACACTTGGACATGTGGACAGACAGAGCCGGGACGTGAACCCTTGTACCTTCAGTCATTGGACGAACTGCTCTACCAACTGAACCACAGCTGCCCCTGAATAAAATTAATGTGTTTCCTGATTGCAATTTTTTGGTGTGATAGATATTGGTGGCTATTTGGAGTGTTCTGAAATTATATTTCAGCATCTACTACATTAGTTAAGTTTTTTTTTTTTCAATCATCCTTATTTGAAACAATAGAAATAACAGTACAACATCATTCTTAATTCCACTAAGTTGTACCTCATCGATGTTGTTAAGTTATGTTCACTTATATCCACAAAAGTTCCCCTTAATAAAGTCAAAATCATCAAATGAAAAGTCGAAATTATGAGATAAAGTCAAAATTATGACATAAAAAGTCAAAATTGTGACATAAAAAGAACAAACCATGACCTAAAAAGTCAAAAGTATGACATAAAAAGTCAAAATCATGACATAAAACGTCAAATTCATGACATAAAAAGTCAAAAGTATGAGATAAAAAGTCAAAAGTATGAGATAAAAAGTCAAAATTATGAGATAAAAAGTCAAAATTGAAGAAGATTTTGTAAGTTGATTCAATGTTTTACTTTTTTCAAGGTACAGTAATGGTATGAACTGACTGATATGGAACTAAAACAACAACACCCACAAATATACAAGAGAACAACTGTAGAATAACTGTCCACTGTAGTGACCACTATGTATCAAAGGGTTAATGTTTGTATACCAGCCCTTTTACAGCAGTGACTACAATCTACTATCACCAGGAAACACAAAAATGCTGTCGTGCACTATTAACATTAGTGCCTTTGGCCTCAAGTCAAGCATCTCTGAGGCATGACATTACTCAAGCACCACAAAGACAACAATATCATTATGGTCAGTCAAAAGCTGTTGAGACAAATGAAGCCCAACTAATTATCTACCATTTGGAAAAAGAAATGGCAATGGAAAAAGTGCACCTCAAGCCCACTATCAGTTACTGGTCTGGGTTGATTGGTTAGCAGTAGTGGGTGTGTTTTCTCTTGATGTGTGTGGCAAGTATCCCCACTGTTCCACACAGTTATTCAGAAATATTACTTAAAGTGAGAAAAATGGAACACAGTGACACAAATAAATCACATAATTCATGTGGGGGAAAATATGGGTGTAGATTTTCTGTATTACCACATTGCATTTTTGCATCGTGCTGGTGAGAAATTGTGCGATGAAACAGCTTAAAAACTGAACACACACACACATAATTAGAGAGACAAAACAGCCACAAGGTTGTGGGGATGATGTCATTGTCAATCCCCAGAAGATAACCAGAGCTGCTGCACATCCCACTGCAGTGTTTAACATGGCTGCACTAAGAGGGATTTTCATCTGTTAGACTGTTTTTTTGTTGTTTTTTTTTAAAGAGGTTGAAAGGTCATGCTGGTAACTAAGTAACAGTACTTAATTACTGTACTTAAGTAGACTTTTTAGGTATCTGTATTTTACTTGAGTATTTATTTTTCTGCTAACTTTTTACTTTTACGCCTTACATTTTGGTAGAAATATCTGTACTTTATACTCCTTACATTCTCAAACTATAGCTTGTTAAAACTAAACTAAACAGCGTGTAAAATAAGTGGCTTCAGAGTGTAAATCACTGCAGAGAAATTGAGACTTTCTATATTATAATAATGACTTTTAGCTCACGATTGTGACTTTTTAGCTCATAATTTCAACTCTTTTTCTCATAATTTTGCATTTGTTATCTCATATATAGAACTGTATCTCATGATATTGACTTTTTATCTCATAATTATACATCTTTTTATGTCATAATAATGATGACATAATGTTTTATTTAAATTGTGACATTTTTTTTCCATTTTTCCTACCTTTCCTGCCCATACCCACAGACCATGACCTGATCAAACACTTGATCTACACAGTTTTAAAGGCTTTATTTTTTGGATACTTTTGAAACTTTTCTGTTTTTTCCTCCTTAAATAATGATTATTTCATAGGGATGCCATTTTATTTTTTACTTTATTACAATTGAGAAGTTGTTTAGAAGTTCTTTTTTACTTTTACTTCAGTAAAGTATCTGTCTGTCTGCCTGTCTTTCTGTCTGTCTGTAACTCTGGGATTACATTTCTGTAATTTAATTGACACATAATGACTGTGTTATTTGCTCTTGTTTGTTAAGTTGTTGTTCACATGCCTATATTTGATGCATGCTCACATTAGAAGCAGGTCTTTAATTGTAATTCCTTCTGTTTAATTATTATAAATGGTTATATGAAGCATGATGCCTCATTTTCATCCACTCCTGTATTAAATGCAAAGCTTTTCTTGTGTTTCAGGGACTAGAAATGATTCATTTCTCAATAGTCCATGACTACCTGCTCCAAATAATTCTGCCATAATTGCACAATTATCCAAAGTAGTTGCGTATTCATGCAAAAGATTGCGAATAATTAGTATTTGTATTTACATTTGAAAATATAAATAAACTTTGTGTAATGGCATCTATTTATTGAATATCATGTGGCGTGCCCATCAGGAAGTAACCCTTTTGGGATTTCTATGTAGAAATATATTTAACAAGAGGAGGTTTCATAACACATGGAAAACAGCAGGCAGCTTTGTAAACACTCTTGGAAAAAGAACCTTATTATTGGGTGATACATAGGTACCATGTTTGAATATCATGTGGTATGACCTGAGTAATTGTTATTTCTATTAATGTAAATTTGGTGATATAATTTTTAATTAGTTTCTGTGAAAATTGGCTTGTTTGGTTTCATTTTATATTATTGTGCAATAAAATAAATTAATAAAATGATTGAAACTGTTATGTTGTGCATCATTATAGGACATTTTAGATATATGCACTGAAAAAAGTCTAACCTTTTTCAGTGCATATACACATAAAAGTCATATTTATTTAAGCAGGAATGTCAAAAATATCTAAAAATAAAGCCTTTAAAAGTGAATTACTTAGTGCATCTCATGATTTTGACTTTTTATCCCATCATTTTGACTTTTTATCTCATAATTTTGGTTTTTTATCTCATGATTTTGACTTTTTATCTCATAATTTTTGCATTTTATGCTCTACTTGAGTAAACCACATTAAATTGCATATGGTTAGGGTTATTTTAATTTAATTTGATTCACTCAACTACATGTGTGACCTTTTGAAAAAGAATTTTTAAGTTGATTTAATGTTTTACTCTTTTCAGTGCACCGCAGGATATGTGTGTCATACTGTACCAGGAGTATATGCAGAATAACAGGAATAATATTAAAGTAGAATGAACTGTTTACATGGCAGAGGAATTATCAAATCCAGAATGAAGATTGGAATAAACCAGTGACTTTCGGAATTATCATTTTCAACTGGAATTAGGTGTTTACATGGTCATCTTAAAGCAGAATTAACTTTTATTTAGGATTAAACAAGAATTAAAAACTCACATGTAAACACAGTTAATATTTCTTTGTATAGAATAAAGTCATTCCTTGTTTCCATATATTTCTTAGCTTGTTTTTCTTGCTCCCCCACTTTTTTTTTTCTATCATATTTGCCCTAAACAGCTTTTCCACTCTAATTCTCTTCCATTTGCTTTCAGTGTACGGAGCTCCTCCTCCTCTAGACCAACGCCCAGATATCTCCACCTATAACTCCTGTGTTCCAGTTTAATCACCTCTGAATGTGGGTGGAGGAGAGTGTGTGTGTGTGTGTGTGTGTGTGTGTGTGTGTGTGTGTGTTTTGGGGGGGGGTTAGTGGGATGGAAGAGAAAACCACACGTTACATCATGTATTTACTTATTCGGGGCAGCTAGCTAGTGACATGGAGAGTGGAGCTCGGGGTGAAAGGTGAAGGATTCAGGAGTAAATGAGTCATGACCAAAACCAAAAGACTTGGATAGTGGGGGACAGGGTTGCTTAAACACCAAAAGGTCCACAGCACCTCCATACACCGTGTATCCGTAGCTAAAAGTCCTCAAACTTTTAACCCGTGGTTCATATGATTGCTACAGACAAATTTCTAAACTAATCCTCAGAGACTTCCCAGATGTGCACGTCTTGAATATAACACCATAATGTTTCCCAGAATACGGAGTAAGTACTTTGAGATTATTTGCTATTAATGAAAACAATTAGGGGCTCAGGCTTTTGGGAGTCTGCCAACTACTGTTTCAACATTTTTTCCTTTCCTTGCAAGTGGAATTTGAACTCTCTAAATTGCTTCCCTTTAGTAACAATGCAGTAAACACCCTCCAATCCCCTCTCAACCGTCTGCCCATGGTCAACATCACCTCGGTAACTGCTGGTGACATGTACCGCAGATTTGCCTTGTAGCGCGTCCAGCAGAAATCCCCACCTTTTAGAGAGAGAGAGAGAGAGATGGTGCAGCCCAGCGACACCAAACAGACCCACTGAAGTCAGACTGTTTAATTTCCCACGTATGGCATTGCTTTATTTTGATGGCGATATTCTGGATCTTGAGAAAATATAGGTACACTGGCCAAAAAAAAGAAAAAAAGAAAGAAAGAAAAGAATGAAGAACTATATTTTTGCCAAAAGAAAAAAACACTTTGTTCAGTGTTTTAATTAAATATTTTTTTTTGTTGTTTTTTTTGTTTTGGTTTTTTGTATATATGTCTATGTTCAGTACTTCAGTTATTGATTATTGGTATTGTTATTATTGTTATTGTTATTATTTTATTTATCATCATTTTTGTACTATGCACTATATTGCTACAAGATGAATTTAGTTTGTTGGGGAAGTGAAGAAGGGGTAGGATTAAATAAGCTTATGCTTCATCCTACTCCTTTTCGGACATGTCATTGTTATTATTATTATTGCTGTATTGATTATTGTTGCACTTTGCACATGTTCGAAATAAATCATTCAAATCAAATCAAATCAAATCAAATATAGCTATGTCTTAATAAGATGTTTGAACTGATAATGTTGTTTTAATTTTCCTTATTGCGACAGAGACACCACTTGCGCATGTAATTAATTTAAGAATATTTCTACAATTATGGTTAACCCTCCTGTTATGTTCATTTTTCAGGAAGAGCAATGATGTTCCTGGGTCATTTTGACCCATTGTATATTTAATTATCCAATAGATGTCCAAAACAAAAAAAAAATCCTAGCAAGCACTGTTAATATTTCATCACTAACTCTATTATTAACTACTGTATTAACATTTAGTTTAACCCTTTGATGCATGAATTATGAGAACTTTAGTGGAGATTTCTTTGCTGAGTGTTTTTAATTCTTCTTTAGACATGAAAAGAACAATGTGATTGACATTTTTAAAAAAAAATATATTAACCTGTTTTTCCTGGAATTACAAAAATGTCTACTTAGCTGGAAAATATGTTTAATTTTTGGAGTAAAGAAACGTGTATTTATATTCATCATTGGAAAGTGATATACTGTGTGAAAATAAAGATAAAAATGAATGAACGAACAAACGAATTTTTAAAAATGTGAAAAAAAATCTGCTATTTTAGCGAACTCTAATATTAGTTATTACTTTAACTATTACTTCATGGATATAATGTGATAAAAAAAAGACTATTTTGTTCATCAAAGAAAAGCATTGTTACAGTTCTGGTATAATTGTCAGTGTATTGGCTGATACATAACCTGCAAAAACCATGAATTTAAAAGGGAACATCTATGGAATAACTGTCCACTGGAATGACCACTATGCATCAAAGGGTTCATGGTGTTCCTTACCTCTGACTTTACCTCACTCATTTTTCCCTAAAAAATACATGTTCAACCTTTTTTTAAAAATGTTTCACCACTTTATTACATTTCTAAGACCAACGTATAAACCACAACATGAAATATAACAGAACATATGTGTTCAGTTGTGAAAGTTGTGAAAAAAGAAATAGTCTAACATTTGTGACACCCTTTTACCTCCAGTTTGACTGCTGGGTCAAATTAACCTGAACAATATCTATGTGATCTAAACATGAAGGAGGTGATCACAAATATATATTTTCATATTATATGTTGATTACACTCATTAATACTCGCAGAATCATACTGAAAAAAATACTTCCCAGATGTTCAAACTTTAAAATGGGTCAATTTGACCTGTAACATAATAGAAGGGTTCAATATTGTTCCTATTGTTTGCAGCATGTTATAATTACAATTTGCCTTTTTTTCTAGTTTTACAACCCATCATTGCCTATCAGTGGTAATATTTATATAGTTTACATTATTTAAGAAACTTTCTCAACATAAACTTTCTCATCACTTTGGAATCTTTCACAAGTTTTTGCTCCTAACAAGATAATTTGGTGAAACTAAAGACTGTTTGTTTTGTTTGTCTACAGCTGTTCCTTGCGACAGTGTAGTCTCAAACCTTCAATAGTTTTATTCTGGAAGCATTTTACTTCTAGACCAATGTTCTGGTGGATAAAAGATCCTAATCTGTCAGTTTTGTTGGTTCTATAATAAAATAAACTTTGGATATATGGGAATATCTGCATTACATGTACTGTTACAGGTTTCTAAACTTTACTAAAACTCATTTGTTTAGAACCCATGGTGAAAACATGACAAACTGTTGTGACCAATTCACATAAGCATTTAGTATGTAATGTAAGTGGTTAGGAATGATATTTTGCACATTAAATAATATTTATGGCCATTTAAACAGTAACCTATAGGCAAATGGCCCACATTTAAAGTGATATGTGTTTGATGAAGTTTATCTTTATTTTAAGACCACTTTAAATACTTTATGAGACTATATAAATACATTTAGATGGAGGTAACAGGCTAACCCACTGTTTTAATTTCTTCTCTGTAAAACAACATACACAGCCTGGCCAAAAAAAGCACCCACCTGGATTTAACTAAACAAACAGGGAAGAGCCAACTATTGCATATTCACTGCAGTGATTAATATGTTTCAACTGTAAACTATTATTTAGCCTCAGTTGATGCAGTGAGAAACATATCATGTCTAAAAACAACCATTAGTTTGATAGAGAACATATTGTCACAGTTTTCAAAACAGATTAACCCTCAAGGCATTTCATGTTCATTTTTGTCATACAGTGTTTTTAGGAGTTTTGAAGGGTGCTGATTCAAATCTTCTGTATGCCGGACCCAAAAATGTCCCATAATGCCTAGGGTGACCAGATTTTCACTGGACAAAACCAGGACAAAACTGGATGCGTCAGGATGAGAAGAAGAGCAGATGATTGATTGATTGATTGATTGATTGATTGATTGATTGATTGATGAAGTGGTTACCCATCATGCCTAGTATCATGTCTGTTAACACCATAACTCAAAAAGTTATCAACAGATGTCAACAAAACATTTCACAGAATGTCTGGAATGACAAAAGCAGCAAGTGATAAGATTTTGGGAGTAAAAAAAAAAAAGGGGCTTTTTCCCCCAACTGGGATTTCATGATTTTTTTTGTCTGAGTTTAGGTTTAGTTTGTTAAAACAACATGTCGAATGAAAAAAGTAACTGTACGATCACACAGGGGATGTTGTGCTGAAAAAAAAATTATTCTAAACAAATCCAGATAAACACTTTTTTGATGATACATATGAAGGCAAAGTCAAAAGTATTCAAAAATAACTCAAATACACTCAACTCTTAAAAGCTAAACAAGTATTCAGAGGCTGCCTAATCTCGCCCCTATTTTGTGCCATTCTTAAGTTTCTATGACAACCCATTCTTGAATTAGAACCAATAATGTGATTTTGACCTTTCTGCTAAATGCAACCTTGACCTTTGACCTTTTTCAATATTGATAATTTTGTTACATAATACATCAGTACGTGTAATATTATGATAATATATCCAGTATTGATTACGTTTTAGCATGAAATGTCTATGCTTGACACACACACACACAACAGTGTTAAACAAGTTAATTTCGCAACATGTCACTTTTGACCTCCAGAGATCTCAAAAACTCTTGGTCATACGTAATAACATAAATTATGACAATTGTAGAAATCGTCGTTCTGCATCGTTTGGTACCAATCTGAAAGTTCTGTGACCCTCTGTTCTTGAGTTATAACTGATAAAGTATTTTGACATTTTCATTAATTGTGGCCTTGACCTTTGACCTTTACTCAAATGGATCATTGCATCTGATGTGCATTAGCTATATGTATATGCCCATGTAATTTCATGGTGATATCTCAAGTATTCATTGAGTTATAGCATGATATGTCTCTGCGGGGACACACACACACACACTAATTACAATAATCTCCCAGCCAATGTTGGGCGAAATCAATGACGGTAATCACAGAATCATAGAAGTCACACACGGCATATGTCATGAAAACATTACACCTTGGATACGGAACGGGAGCTGTTGCTTTTCCATACTGCTCTGTAATCACGCTTCCACCTTTATCAGGACTCTGTTACTACCTACCTACCAACCAAATGATTCCACTGTTTCATTTACACTGACGTGGTTCCAGAATAAAAGTAAAAAAAATATCCCTGCAACAGAAGTGTTGTGTAAAAGAAGCGATTACATAATAAAGTTGAAGTGATGCCATGGTTAATGTGTGCTGTATTCAAAGTTAAAGGCTGTTCCATGAAGTATTTGGCTGAGGAAGTGTACATGTTTTAAATAATGATGATAATGAAACTAACTAAATACATTTGTAAGTTCACAGGTTGTAATTTTTCTTCCACTCTTGCCATTGGTTTTTTTTGGCAATCCCAACTAAAATCTCCTCCCACCTGTGGGTCATGACACCCCCCCGCCAAACACACACACACGCACGCACACACACACACACACACACACACACACACACACACTTTCTGGGAACTAATGCAGTAGAGGAAAATACTAGTTGATGCAACTCCAACTCTGTGTGTGTGTGTGTGTGTGTGTGTATATGTGTGTATTTCTACCTTCATGGGGACATTGGTATGTTTACACAGTCACATCATGGGGACCTCTGACACTATGTGGACCAAAATTCAGGTCCCCACAAAGGTTGAATAAAGGTCCCCACTAGTAAAATAGAAATGATGTGGTCCTATGAATACATTATTTTTTTCCACCCAAAGTCCTCATAAAGCATAAGGGGAATGCGTGCAAAGCAAAACATGTATTTTTCAAAGTTTTGAAGTTGTGTTTATAAAAAAAAAAAAAAAAAAAAAAGATGTATTTTTTTAATTAGTTATTTACTTAATTTTGGGGGCGGCCATGGCTCAGTTGGTAGAGCGGGTCATCCAGTGTAATTGAAAGGCTGGTGGTTCAGATTATGCTCTGTCCTAGTTGGTCCATCGTGTCCTTGGGTAAGACACTTCACCCTCCTTGCCACCAGTGTCACTCACACTGGTGTATGAATGTTCGGGGGTGGTCAGAGGGGTCATGGGCACAAAATGGCTGCCACGCTTCTATCAGTCTGCCCCAGGACAACTGTGGCTTCACCACCAGAGGGAGCATGTGAGAGTGAATGAACAATGGGTCACTAATGTGAAGCACTTTGAATGGCCAAAAAAAAGTGCTATATAAATCCAATTCATTATGCTAATGAGATAAAAAAAAGTCCAAATTATGATATAGTAAGTCACAATTTCAGATTTCCTTATTTTTATACTGTCACATTTGTCTAGTTTGAAAAAGTAATGAGTCTGTTGTGAGAATGTAAAGAATATAAAGTACAGATATTTATACAAAAATGTAGAGAGTAAAAGAAAAAAGTTGCCAGAAAAAGAAATACTCAAGTAAAGTACAGATACCTAAAAAAAAAACCCTACTTAGGTACTTAAGTACTTCTACTTTAGTTACTTTCATCTCTGGTTCATCTCCCATGTCCCAGAAACCCTCACTTGTCTGTTGAAGCGGCAGTGGCCCACGCGGAGACATCAAGCACATTCCAAGAGTCGGCCCAATTACGGGCAGATGAGGGGCAGCTCTCTTTGTTTAAGAACAAAGCCAGGGGTGACACAACTGGTCTTTAAAGGGAGCTCTCACAGCCGTGGCTCAGGAGAGAGAAGGGGGTGGGGGGGGTGAGGGGGTGAGGGGGGGTGACCAGCTGGTTATAAATATCTATTTGGTCAGTTACTGGAAGGAAAATGTGCAGTTTGTTTGTCATCCACTCATCCAGGTGGTGGGCCTGGTGGTTGCAAAACATCAGAGCAGCAGCAGCAGAGTGGGGTGTGGGGTGTGGGGTGTGGGGGGGGGGGCAACCTGTTAAGAGTCCAACTGCCAGAAATAAGGAATCTGACTAAATCTTATACGTACAAAGCCACATGTCGTCCTGTAGTGTGGACCTGCAATGAGAAAAAAGGTCTTGGCGAGACCTCATTGCATATTTAACCCAGTAATTACTCTGGTCATACACATTAGATATTACTGCAATATGCAATTAATCCTGCTCTGGGATAATTATGTAACATTGAAGTGGTTTTTAATGACTATCATCTGGAAAATACCACTTATAGCACATTCATGTTACGTTAACAGGATTGCGAAACACTGCTCATACAGCCAGTAATTATAATTTCATTAACAGATTTTAATGTGCAATCAAAACCTTTTCTTACTATTCTATTGTACTTGGAAAACTGTGGAGTGTATTCACATCAGAGGTGGAAAGTAACTAAGTACTTTGTTACTGTACTTAAGTAGATTTTCTAGGTATTTGTACTTTACTTGAGTATTTATTTTTCTGGCAACTTTTTACTTTTACTCCCTTCATTTGTTTTTAAATATCTGTACTTTATACTCCTTACATTCTCAGAATAGACTCATTACTTTTTCAAACTAAACAGGGTGAAAAATAAGTGATTTCAGAGGAAAATCAGTGGAGAGAAATTGTGATTTTTTTTATCATAATTATGACTTAGCTCATAATTTCAACTTATTCTCACAATTTTGCATTTGTTATCTCATATGTATGACTGTACCTCATAATTTTGACTTTTTATTTCACAATTATACATTTTTTAAAAATCACACATATGACCTTTTCATGTCATAATGATGATGTTTCATCTAAATAGTTTTTTTTTTCTTCCATATTTCCTACATTTCCTACCCATACCCACAAAAATGGCTTCAGAGGTAAAATCAGTGGAGGAAAGGAACGGTGACTTTATATATTATAGTTATATAATATACAATTTTGACTTTTTATTTCACAATTATTTACATTTTACCTCATCATTTTTTTTTTTTTTACATTTGCAACAAATATATTTTTGGGTGATGGTAAACGGACTGTACTTATATAGCACATTTTTTTTACACCACTTGTTGCCCAAAGTGCTTTACAATTCCTCACATTCACCCATTCGCACACACACACACACACACACACACACAAACACTCATAAACCAGTTGACGGCTGCTGCCAATACCCCGACCCTACCTAACCATACTGGGAGCAATTTAGGGTTCAGTGTCATGTGAACAGCCAGAGCTGGGTCGCCAATCGCCAACCTCTCGGCCATTGGGCGACCCACTCTACCAACTGAGCCAGAGCCGCCCTGATGGGGGAAACCGGAGCACTCGGAGGAATCCCATCCAGACACAGGGAGAGGAACATGCAAACTCCACACAGAAAGGCCCGCACGGTCCAGTAATCGAAGCCGGGCCTTCTTGCTGTGCGGCAAGAGTTCTAACCACTCAGCCACCGTGCCGCCATAACCTGCTGGAACATTATGTTTGGTCAATATCTGACATTTTCTCACTGACGGGGTGAATACGATACCAATAACTGATTAGTATGTCCAAATATTATATAATCATAACAGTATCATCTTACCTATGGAGTAGAAACATGGTCACCTTAGCATTGGTTTTGAGCCCCTTTTCCTTTTTAAGTTGACGCCAGCACTGGAAAGTCGTAGCGATTACGACCCTTGTCCTGTTCTGTTCTTCGCTCAGCTTCTTCATGGTCGTAGCTTTTTCTAACACAGTTTTTACTTTGGTTTTACTCCCGGCTGTCGTCTTTTCCACCATAGCCGTTTATGTGAACGCGCAGAAGGGGGAGGGAAGGGTGGGAGGAGGCTGATATTTGATGGACATATCAGCAAATGAATCATTGTAAAGATGACCAGTACAATGAGTCAGAGTTTTCCTCTGGTTCCACCTTCTAGACTGGACTAAAACATTGTATGATATGGGATCGTGAATAGGTTTTCAAGCAATATGGTAAAAAAAAATGTTCCAAAAAAAGATCTGCCACCCCACCTTTAATAGCTTTTATGGGTTTTTTTTTTCTTGAAATGTGACCAAATGCCCCCTTTTATCTTTTCAGTTTCTCATCAATGAGGATATGGTTAAATGATAATAATTGCTCAGATCTCCTGCACCTATAATACTTGAATACAATAGTGTCACATTATCCTTTTGATAACAGTACAATAACAGTAGGCAATTTGGACATGATGTCAGAGAAAAATATCTTACAACAATAATAAACGCATTTATACTCTTCTTACTTTGCTCCAAAATCATCTTTTGTCAAACTACAAACCCACATTGCTTCCAGATTCCCTGAAAGAAAAACCCCCAAAACCTAAAAACATACAAAGTTCATCTGATGGCTGTGTCTTTGTGAAAGAAATAATTTTTTGCAACCACCTTTTTAACCTACAGGAGGTGAGAATTTGATACTAAAAAGACAGATTTTGGGTGGAGTAACACTTTAATAACGCACATTGTGCAAGTGGTTGTTGATGGCCAGGAGCATCGAGTATTAGACTGCTGAGGGCGGGACAGGTTTAAAGTTTAATTCCCACTTTCAGAGGTGGAGGTAACTAAGTACAAGTACTTCCTTTACTGTTTTTAGGTATCTGTGCTTTTACTCTCTAAATTTTTGTATAAATATATGTACTTTATACTCTTTACATTCTCAGAATAGACTCATTTTTTCAAACTAGACAAATGTGACAGTATGAAAAATAAGTCGTAAATAAGTTAATCAGAAATTGTGACTGACTATATCATAATTTAGACTTGTTATCTCATTATTATCCTTTTCTTCCCTCATAATTATAAGTTTTTTGTCATAATTTAGACTTTTTATCTCATAACTTTGACTTTTTAGATCATAATTTAGACTTTTTGTCTCACAATTTTAATTTTTTTAATCTCCGAATTATGCTTCTTTGTTTTTTAAATCTCCTATTCATGAAATTTTTCCTAAATGTCCTATCCATACCAACTAAAGTGAGTACCATGACCCAATAAAACACATCATGCACAGTAACTCACATTTAGTTTTATTTTTAAATATTTTTTTGACATTTTTCAGTTTTTTCCTGGTTAAATAAGTAATATTTTATCCATAGCAAAATAAATAAATAAAGAAATAAAATGCAGTTTTACTTTTTACTTTATTACAATTCAGACATGGTATTTTTTTTTTTTTTACTTTTACTTAAGTAAAGGAGTTGAATCAGTACTTCTACTTTTACCAGAGTATTTTTTCATACCAGTAGCTGTACTTCTACTTAAGTACAAAATGCGAGTACTTTGAACACCTCTGCCCACTTTGCAGTAAATTAGAACACAGCAGGATAATGTCTGTTTATTCCAAATACAGCTGCCTGGGTCTGGGCTTCTCTCCTTCTCTCTCTCTCTCTCTCTCTCTCTCTCTCTCTCTCTCTCTCTCTCTCTCTCTCCCCACCACAGACCACACCATGGTCCAAGGATCACCTGGACCAGAAGGACACACAGAAATAGCGCTACACAAAACACACATTATGCAAACATATGCTCTTGCATAAACAAACAAACCGACGCAAACATACACACACATGCGCACAGACACAAACACACACTTATATGGCTCACCCACAGGCGCACATACATGCACACAAAGATGTAAACACAGTCTTATGCAGCAGAACAGACAGACCAAAAAATAGACGGGGTTCATTGACACCAGTAACTTGTGGGCTGATTTTAAATAACATTGCAGATGCTTTACAACTTGAGTTTGTTTTTTATTTCAGACAATAACTGCCTGGAACATGTGTATCACCTGTGCAATAAATGATACAGTCTATGATTTATTATGAAAATGGGTTTTAATGTGAAATTTGCCTTAAGGTAAGAAATGTGTTTCTTGTGCAATTATCTATTTTTGTCAGCAACAAAAAATTGCAGTGGTTTATCGCTAAAGGTGCTTTTTATCAACTGAATACTGTACTAAAGGTTACAGACAGAGGTGGTCAAAGTACTCACATCCTGTACTTAAGTAGAAGTACAGCTACTGATGGGAAAAAATACTCTGGTAAAAGTAGAAGTATTGATTTTAACTGCTTTACTTAAGTAAAAGAAAAACTACAACTTTTCAATTGTAATAAAGTAAAAAGTAAAACAGCATCTTTTGGCATGGATGAAATAATACTTATAAGTCAGCTATTGTGTAGATAATGTGTTTGATCAGGTCACAGTACTCAACTTTGTGGGTATGGACATGAAATTTAGGACAAATGTCACAATTAAGATAAAGTCATCATTTTGAGATTTAAAAAAAGCAGAATTGTCAGATAAAAAGTCAAAATAATGAAAGAAAAAGTCAAAATTATGAGATAAAAAGTTGTAAATATGAGGTAAGAAATGCATAATTATGAGATAAAAGAGTAAAAATTAAGAGATAAAGTCAACATTGTTAGATAAAAAGTCAAAAATATGAAATAAAAGTCATAATTATAACATATAAAGTCAGAATTTCTTTCCTCCACTGATTTTCTTCTGAAGCCACTTATTTTTTGTACCGTCACGTCTGTTTATGAGTCTAAAAATTGACAGAAAAATAAATACAGATACCTAAAAAAAAATCTACTTAACTACAAAAATTAAGTACTTTTACTTAGTTACTTCCCATCTCTGGTGACAGACCAACTTGGATGTTTAGTATTAGTACAGTCACATGAGATGGTCTCTGGTGCCCCCTAGTGGACACTAACGTCATATGAAAAATACCTATTTATTTATATGACAAGGACAATGCAGTTAAATATAGTTACAAGTTCACAGCTGTTGTGATACATATGGAGTTTATAACTAGTGTTAATTCTCAGGCCTCAACTGACATATATATCATTTAAAACAATCACGTCATACAATTCAATAATCCAGTGTTGCATTTATATGATAAAAGGCACTCACTCACTTGGTATTTGTAGTTTACTTGAGTTTTTATTTTATGGCAACTTTTTACTTTTACTCCCTACATTTTGTTCATAAATATCTGTACTTTATGCTCCTTACATTCTCAGAATAGACTCATTACTTTTTCAAACTAAACACATGTAACAGTATGAAAAATTAATAACTTCGACATGGTCCAGAATAGATCCCATTAAATTTTGGTGAATGTAGGTCAAAGGTCATAGTCACCAAAAATGTGTTTTCACAATGATATAGAGAAAGGACAAATCAGGATATTTCCTTTTCATTCCTGTATACTTTTTTTTTTTGCATATAGCTTCTTTTTGTTCTTGCTGTTGAACAAAAACAACCTTGAAGGACATTCTAGGTCAAAGGTCAATGTCAAGGTCAAAATTGAATTTCGGCTTTCACCTTTGAATTATTTATCTTAGAGACTTCCAATAAGCACCAAACTGACGGTCTTTCAAATTTGCATTTTGTGTGTATAGATTTTGATGTATTGTTGACCCAAGAGGTCAGGGGTCACTCGGTTAATACCTAAAAAACTCAAATGGACTATAACAGAAAAACCAGTGGACATAGAGACTTAGTTACTATTATTGACAGATAGGAAACCTGGCATAGGCTTCAAAATGATTTAATGACCTTTGACCCTGAAAGGGTAAAATCAAAGTCATATGATTTTAAATTGTCATAACTACAAAATGAGTACTGATAAGTACTCTGGTACTATTGTTGACAGATAGGTAACTACATGTAGGCTCCCAAATAACACCATGAAGTTTGACCTTGAGTGACCTTGATGGACATCTTTTGTGGGTACGGGCTGGAAATTATGAAAAATTATAAAAAATGGAAAAAGGTCACAATTTATTTATTTTTTTTAAAATCATTATGAGGCTAAAAAAGTAAAATATGAGATTTAAAATATTGCATAATTATTAAATAAAAAGTCAAAAGTATGAAATGAAGTCATAAATATGAGACAAAATGTGAAAATTATTAGATTAAAAACTCATAAATATGCAAAACAAATGCATAATTATTGTATGAAAAAGAGTTGAATTTATTAGATAAAATATCACAATTGAGATAAAAAAGTCATAATTATGATATAAAAGTCATAATTACGATACATAAAATCACAATTTCTCTCCACTGATTTTCCCTCTGAAGTGACTTATTTTTCATACTGTCACATGTGTTTATTTTGAAAAAGTAATGACTCTATTCTGAGAATGTAAGGAGTATAAAGTACAGATATTTATACAAAAATGTAGAGAGTAAGTCAAAAAGTTGTCAGAAAAATAAATACTCAAGTAAAGTACAGATATCTAAATTCAATTCAATTGCAATTCTTTATTTATTTCAGACAGTACAACAGTTTACATGTCCATACATGTAAAATAAAAATGTAAAAAAGAGTAAAAAACAAGAGTAAAAAAAATACTGTACAAAAAAATATCACAAAATATTATTATCAGTCCGCGTAAAATCAATAAATCTGCTGCACATAAAGCTCTTGTACCAGTATATCCTCGTTTCGGATCCAATATGAATTGATTATTTTGTTCAGCAGAGTGTTGACAGATGATTCAATTCTGTTTTTAAAGCCAAACAGTTGTTTCCGAAGCATAATATTGAAGCTTAGAGACGAAAGCAGCACTAACACTACCCCTGCGGTTAACAAAGAAGAACATATGACATGCATTAAAAATCTACTTAAGTACAGTAACAAAGTACTTTTACTTAGTTACTTTCCACCTTTGGTTTTTATTTATTTCATTTGATAGAGTTCTTAATTGTTGTCCTCTGTTTTGTTGTTTTGATACTAGGGTCATTTATGTATATTGTTTTATTCCACATATTGGTGTTTGTCTCCATCTTGTGCGTCGCAGGCAGACTGCATGCGTGTCACAGCCTGAACGCCTTACGTCATAAATCGCGTACTTTCTACGTGCGCGTTCACGAATGAGTCCTGTGATCTATGCGTCAGCTGTCAACCCGTACACACGCGCACTCTGGTCCACTGTGTCTGTGCAAGATTTGTTTAGACAACGAATGAATCCGCTATTCCACAGGGACAACGGAACACTAACAACTACTGTGACGGGATAACTTTCTTCTCTCAAACTGGACTAAAACGACAACGTCACAGGAAAGTTTGGGTTAATTTTGTTCAGCTTTATAGTTTAGTCTAAAGAGTAGGGAAAAGGTGAACAGGTTTCCGGTAGTAGCGAAACGTTGCGGAGATGCTAATGCGCTAGCCGTGGAGTCGGTTCTCTTACCGGCTTCTTTAGCAAGCTGTAGCTAGCTTTACATCCAAATGCTAGCTAGCTAAAAAGCTAAAAGGCTGATGTAGCGCCAACGTCAGAACACAGGGAAATGAAGGTTGTCTGGAGTTCTTTAATTTGATGGAGTTTTTATTCGTGAATAGCACGATGTTTGTGATAGTAAAGTAGTTTGGTGTATTTGGGTGAAGGGACACAGGATGAGGTAGTGAGTCTGTTTGACTCAGGTAGTTATGAGCAGTTTTAACATTTCGACCAAAACATCCACATTAAGCTCATCTTTGAGCAGCGACAGTAACGTTAAAGCTTCTCATGTCAGCCTCGACACCACCAATAACAACCAGGAGTGGGATTTAGGAAGCGATGTGTTTCCGTGTTATCACGCGATGAGTCCCATGGACGAAGCGGTGCAGGCGGGCATGTCCTCTGTCCAGTCGGGGCTGGACGGACACCTGCCGCTGCTCCACTCCAAACATCACAACAGCCAGGACCGGCTCCTGCTGGACCTAAACTCCCCGGCTGCCTACCTCGACAGTGGCTCTCTAGACTACAGCGACAATGACGGGATCAATGTGGGTCCGCTGTTCGGAAGGAGGAAGAGGTCGAGGTCCAACAGCTCCAGACACCGCTTTAATGAGGTGGTCACGGAGCTCGGCCCCGAGGAGGTTCGGTGGTTCTACAAGGAGGACAAGAAAACTTGGAAGCCCTTTGTGGGACATGACTCTCTGCATATTGAACTCATGTATCGTAAATATTGTGAGTTGAACCCCGGTGCGTCGGCGGCAGGGGGGTCCCAGGTCAGTGATGTGGATGGAGACTGCGCTAATAATGGCGTGGAGAGCAGAGGTCTGAACGGAGGAGTGTCGGTACTGGTGGAGACCAGGACCAGCAGCATGCACGAGGGCCGGGGGTCACTGGACGCATCCACCGTGTCCACAGAAGAGAGGGACCTTGACGGCATTGAAATGAACGTAGAACCTGTGTGTGTGCGGGGAGGGCTTTATGAAGTGGATGTTAAAGAGAGGGAATGCTACCCTGTTTACTGGAAACGTAAGTATCACCAAACAACCTCTGTCATAATCACATTTGTCTTTGACCTTATGGGGTCTTACAGCATAGATCATAGATGTCAAACTCCGGTCCTCGAGGGCCGGTGTCCTACCTGTTTTAGATATTTCCCTTTTATACATTATTCAGTTAACTCTTTAACTTCTGAAACTTTAGAAGTTCCACAGTACAGGTGATTAAAACAAGGCAGACCTCCGCCAAGGCTTGTTTTGTCATTCACAAGTGACGTGTTCGAGCCATAGGTGTTGACCTATCTGATGTCTGAAAGTGAGACGATGTGAATATCTTGTCTGAATCCTTAGATATTACCACTTTTGTGTTTTAGCGGTTGACCTTTAGTGTGACCTTGACCTTTGACCTTCATTGCTGAAAATCTACCAGGTTGTTTCTTTACCTGTTATCTATCATTCCTGAAAGTTTAATTGAAATTCGTTCGGAACTTTTTGCGTAATCCTTCTGAAAGTCAGACAAACAAACAAAGGGACTCAAATTTAGTACTAAGTAATGAAGAAAAATGGCCAAAGTCATCAATAAAATGAACATAAATGAATAATAAAGTGACAAAATAATTAGTAACATGAAGAAAGTAAGACACAAATGGAGCAAAATTAAAGAAAAAAAATACAATATAAGCAAAATGTAAAAAAACAAAAAACAAAAAACAATGAGCAACAAAATGAACAAAAACTAATACATATTTACAAAATTAGAAATAACATGGGAAAATCTGCAAAAAATGTACTTGAAATGTGGTCCGAGCATTTAAATCTGTTGCCTTTTGACACCTGTTCCATGAAAGAACGCTCAATAAAAAACACTGTTAAAAAAATAAAAAGAAATGTTTAATTTTTCAGAATATTTACACTAAACCATCCATTCAGAAGGCATCAGAGTTAAAAATTAGCTCTGCATCATCATCTCTGCAGAAGACTGATAATGATGGAATGGTTTCCAGGTTTGATGGAACAGGGAAACATCTAAAGCACGCAGGACACTGTCCCTCGAGGACTGCAGTTTGACACCCCTGGCATAGATGTTTCCACCACTAATTTCACTGATGTAGGGTATATATCTTACATTCTGCAGTGTAATGGCTGGTATACACAAACTGATGACCCACTGTCATTCAGACTAAATCACATCATAGATGTGTCTGGATAGTCCTTCGTATTTATTTTCTGTCAGTGTGTTGAAGGGAATATCATGTAAATAATGATTTCATCACAAAATTAAGAGTTTTTATGTTAATTGTTTTGTATTTAATTACATCAAGCTCTGAAGCTGATCATAACCAAATGAATCCACCCACATCGTCTGCCATAGGGCAGAAATATTGAAGTTCCTCATTTGTTTTCTACATTCTGGGATTAATATGAAGGTCATGTTAACTCTGTTCCACACCTTATAATGCTGGGTGCCACCTGCTGTAAAATGGAACAAAAATATATTTGATACAATCACTATTAAAACCAATAAGCCACAAAAATGGGCTCCAAATGCCAACCAAGTTTGCAACGTAGTCCAACAAATAAGGAAAGACATGGAAATATAGCCTACCGCAGAGAATTTAAACTGTGGGCTCTTTATCATTCCAGTTAAATTATTGAGCGTAGGGTTTTACATCCAGCCAGTTGCTGAGACAGACCACTCTGTTTATATTATCTGGTACCAACCATTCATGCATCATATGACCATCATGTTGAAGTGCTTCAGTATATGTTGTCGTCAGCTCAGCATATGTTCACATATGGCACTGGAATTATGTTAGTTACTTATGATTTGATATAGTTCAGACAGTAATTTTAATTTCAGTCTAGTGGCCATTGCCAATATAGACATGGAGTGTAGAGAGCAGGAAACAAACAGCAATACACAGGAGAAAGGACTGAATTAGCGTTGAATGTAATCTTTTTATTCATAGATGTTACTGTGTCTTAACAAATAATTTCTGAATCACTGACAAAGTTCAAGTATTCATATATTATATTCTCTATCGCTTTCTATATTTGTCTGTCTGTCATACAATGGATTTTTAACGGTTGACATATGTGGGGGCAGTAGAAGCTCATAGTTGATTATTTTTAAATTATAGTAGAAGAATGTTCATCAAATAAATTTGAGCAGATATCATTTTATAAATATAACATCTGAACATTAGCATTGGCTTTTTAAAATAATATCGGCTTCTAAGGTGACATTTCATCAGTAGCAACTGCTGGTGTTTATCAGGTTGAACACATTCACCGTGTCATTGGTGTGATTACATTTGTGTTGTTCATTTAAAGATGGCCTAATGAAAAGCTGGAAAACCTAAAAATGTTATTTATTTTTTCTAATGAAGGTTTTTCTTTTTGACAAAAGGTGGAATAGTTACAAAAATACAGAGTACTTTAACACAGTATGAGAACGTTTGTCAGTATTGTGACATGCCAACACCTTTTGTTAGAAACGTCCTTATTATTTTGGATAAACATGATCTTTGTTATCACCATGGCAGAAGTAGACTGTTATATTAGGGTATACTAAATGTATGTCTCTGTTTTTGTATGATGTGACACAGTTCCCTTTAATAGATGAAACCTTGCAGCTGCTTATTCTCTTAATATAGTTATTTGCTGACTCTTGTTTCTCTTTCTGCTACCTACCACGGTCTTTAAAAAAACTCAAAACAGCCAGGAAGTCATTCTAGTGGGCTCAGCTGATTTGCACTACCTAATTCATGGATCTTTCCAGGAAAAGCCAGGGAACAAATCTAGTCAGTGTCGAGGCTCAGAAAACTGACCCCCATGAAAGGGTTCACATGTAAACGGGTTCTTTTGAAGGTTAATGCCAAGTGACATTTAGAGAAGCAGTCATTCTTCTGAACGTTCCTGAATGCTGTAGGTTTAGGGCCTTTGTATGCCTCCCAGACCCACTGTGCATTTTCAACACAATATGATGTTGTTTTATAAGAACAATGTGCTGCATTTTTAGGTAAATGGAAGATATGAAAAGAGTACAAGATAGTGAAAAAAGACTCAAAAATGCAAACTATAATGTGAAAATTGGGTTAGCAATTATTACAATTGCTGTATATTAGTAATGACAGAGTTAATAAACAAGGTTAAAAAGGTCCAATGGAACGTGTTACGTGAATTGAATACTCTTATCTTCTCTGACCAGCTGTAAACCACCTTAACAAATGCACTCATGGTATCTACTGTGAGGCTCGCTATCATTATTCTTGTCTCTCTATCTCATCCTCAGCTCTGTGGTTTTGTCGTCACCGTAAATAGAAACCAGCTAGCATGTTTTTATTTTGTGCACGAGTTAATCACATGGTCTATCTCTCGTGAAGTGTGCCTTGATTCTTATCTGCTCCTACAGTATGCCCTTACTCACACATGGAGAAGTTAATTATGTCAGTCAGGACTGTAATCAAAACTGGCCTGTATCCATGTACCACTGGGAGTTGTTCTTCTGAGAGTCTAGTTCAGTGAAATTAGCTTATGCTATCTAAAAGACATTTTTATAGTAACATAATTTCTACAAATGTAACTTTCTTTTCATTTTGGAATACACTGTAGTTTATGGTGTTTAATTTGTGTCTTTAAAAGTGCAAACAAAAAATATTAATTAAAAAAATGTAATGAAAAATATCGGACTGCGATGGATGAAAAAATTGCACAGATCATGTAAAATATTTGCCTTCACATCTTTCTCAGTTTTGGTTGTTGCCTTTTTCCTTTATTACGACTTCAGCCTTTTCGTTTGCGCTCCCTGACTTTTTGATTGTGGTTTTGATACAAATGTGGATGGTGGGGGCGGGACTTCCTTTGGTGGATTACTATTGGTTTATTTATGTTTGATGGACAGCTACGTAAGTGTACCCAATCAGACGCAGAGTAGCTGCTGTGGCCAGAGCCACTTCATATGCTTACTTAGCTGTCTGTCAAACATAAATAAACCAATAGGATTGATAGTTCTTGGATTGATAGTTTTTGTTTGCACTTTTAAAAATCTTCTTTGAACTTGACACAACTTAAACACCATATGGCTCAGCCTAACATTTGAAACAACATATTTAATATTGTGGTAAATGGTTTGCACTTATATAGTGCTGTTCCACCTTCATGGTGCTCAAAGCACTTTACATTAGCTTCACATTCACCCATTCACACACACACCAGTAGGTTTCTAAGGTTCTGTCAGCCCTACTGGTTAGGGTTAGGGTTCAGTGTCTTGCCCAAGGACAGCCAGGGCAGGGACGCGAACCGCCAACCTCTCGGTCAGTGGTTTACCCACTCTACCAACTGAGCCACAGCCGCCCTATAGACCAATTACTGCAAAAATTAAACGGACTTCAATATCTGTAAAATATTTTAGTTTAAATGTTTTACACTGTCTGTTAAACAACACCCAATTCTGCAGCTTTAATATGTTGCGTAGTACAATCCTGTTATTTCCAAAACATTGTTTTGATACTGAATTACTTACACTATGCTACGGTTTAATTCTAGTCACTGCAGGATTAAGTGTCTTAATATCACAGCCAAGCATGTCAAAATATTGTTTTCTAAGTATTTTTTCCCAACTCTGTTTGGTTGTTAAGACCAATATTAGAATTATAGCAGGACAGTTAATGTATATATTTTGAATGATATGCAGAACTATATCAAAGTATGTTCTGTGTTCCACAGTTTAACCCAAGGTGTGCAAAGGCATTAACACAAACAGCATTCATAAAGTATCTAGGTTATATATATATATTACTAATATACAAGTAATGACTCGCGCTTATTGACGATAGTTGTACACTTTCCAGTTTTATCTCTCACTTATTGCCACTTGTGTCCTGACAATGATGACACTAGAAACTGAAACATGAAACTAAATGATTGTGAAATGAGAAAAGATGAGCTGTCAGGACTTATTGACCTCAAATTGAGTCTCTGGTGACTGACAGTCATTTGTGAGTGTGGCTGGTGTTTGCTTAGTCACGTGGCTCAGCTGTTTGTAAATGTCAACTTTTTCATATTGTATGTAATTGGAAAACTGTAACCTTTACCACAGTAGTACTCCATGTCCAAATGTTGAACACATGACTAATCCTTTGATGAAAGTACAGTCTTGTTTTGCCTGTGATTCATTCACCTCTACTCTTGCACATTTGCTCGTCCAATGGTTCTTTATTTGGGCTCATGTCACTATTTTAGGGATGGACCATACGTCATGATTAATTGACAAAGCAAAACTATCTAATAAAAAGCTATTGACATGTTGCAAGTACTTTGTAAACTCTGATCCAAGTCAAGTATTACCTTTATTGTTATTCATTTGTTGTTCAATTTGTGTGTTTTTTTTGCTTATAGAACAGGACCATATTCCAGTGATGAGAGGCCAGTGGTTCATCGATGGAACGTGGCTGCCTTTAGAGGAAGAAGAAAGTGACCTCATTGAGCAGGAGCACCTGAACCATTTTCGAGGACAACAGATGCAGGACACTTTTGAGACGGATTTGGTGGTCAGGACTGTTGACAGTAAAGATGGTGAGAGCTTGGGAAGGAACACGGGGATAAAATAATGTTGTGATTGATAGACATTAGAAATGAGTAGGGCAATGGAGTACATCTGGTATTTTGGTAATTAACGTAAGAGGAAATAAAAATGGGGTCAAACAGGATATGGTTTGGGGTTTTGCCTTTTTGTAACTTTTCTAAATACAGTGGTACCTCTACTTATGAAAGATCCAGCTAACGAATAATCCAAGTAACCAAAAACCTTTACCTCAATTTTTCGTCTCTGAATACGAAAGAAAATTCAATTTACAAAACAAAATCGAAACCCCCGAGACATAAATATGTACATTACTGTACGTAATGTACGCAAATATGTCATGTACGTACTGTACGTAGCATCCCATTGGCTATGAGGGAGCTACCCATGATGCTTTTCATGACCCTTTGACCCTCGGTCATCAGAGTTACTGTTGTTTGGTGAGTTTTTCCCAGTGTGTTCATTGAAACTTTATAACAGTACATATTTGTTATTCATCATGAGCCCAAAGAAAGTGATTCCCGGTGTGAATGAAAAGAAGAAGCGGGCTGCGTTATCAATAGAAGTGAAACAGGAGATGATAGAAAAATGGTTGAATGGTATCTCTAAAAGCAGCAACCCCTTCAAGAGGTATCTCTGTGATATCGAAAAAGAGGTCATCACTGAACGCCCAGATGGAGAGACTGTAACTCATTTGGATAAAAGAGAAAGAAATAGCAGGAGATGCAGTGACTGAGGCGATTGTTTCAGAAAAAGCCTCCGACATATTCAGTGATGATGGAGGGTGAGGGTTCTTCAGAACAGCAACACCCCCCCCCCCCCATGACATTAAAGCATCGTGTGGGTGGTTCAAACATTGTTAAAGGTGAAAGTGGCAATTACAACAATCACAATGGTATGTAAAGGACTTGCATGTCTTGTTCATTATAATGGCTGAATGTTTAATGTTCAGTCAGTGAAGATGCATTTCCCTGCTGAGACCAATAAATTAAATCTAAAATTGACATTTTCTTTGACTTTTAAGATATATTTCATACATAACTGGTAATTTGTAATAATTTTAAAGGGTGTGAGGGGTAGTATTGGGGGGCCTTGGAACCAATCAGGCGTTTTCCATGTAAAATGCGACTATTTACGAAAAAGTCACGGTACGAAACCACTTCTGGAACAACTTAATTTTGTAAGTAGAGGTACCACTGTACTTAAAAACTATTATTGTGAGGAGGGTTTTTTTTCTTAATATTATTGCACAGAGAAGAGAAACATTTATGGCAGGTGTTTCCATTCATGGGTGGAGGTTTTGTTGTATCATCCCAGAATAGCGCAGGTGCAGCTTGTACATTCCGGCCCATCCTGTTTTCAGGGCTGGCTCAGACCAAACGTATTAGCTGTGAAAGGGAATAAGAAAGAGCCCCTTTGATTCAGCAGCTCCCTTAAGGCAGCCAGAAGCACAGGACCTTCACTGGTGATGAATGTGTGGGTGTGTGAATGTGGCAGATAAATAGAGAGAAGTGGAGAGAAAAAAAGAGATAGTGAGGAGTGATAAAATGTGGAGACTGCTTTTGTAAAAACTAAGAGGAAATGTGTCTAACGTGTATAAAAGTGTCACTGAGGTACTGAAGATGTGTGTGATAAATCAGAATCCTCATAAATCAGTCACCGGAGTCAAATCATAAGTAATTATTTGCATATTCTTTAACCTTGAATGGATGTATGCAAATCATTCTACCATAACTCTTCACTGTTGACCTTGAATAGCTTTCACAAATGTGTTTATTAACCCATGCAGCCTTTGCATGTCTTAAGTATCTAATATACAGAAGCAAAACACTTTAAACACTATGTTTTTGACACAATCTTGCACTCGTATATGAGAAAAGGAAGTGTTTTATTTGTCCTGTCGAATGCTATTAATTTGCCATGGATTTGGAGTTACAACTTCATGGCATAAAAGCTATTGAGTTTAAACAAGATGCCATTTTCAATTTATCCCATGTCGTTGCAGGTTTCAAGTTTGACAAACCTGTTTTTTGACCTACATAATGAATACACCAGTTTGTCTAATGGCTGATTTCTTCTTCAAATAATGTTGTGGATGAAATTATTCTTTACAAATGAAGGTCAGCTCATTATGACTACACAGTGACCTAACTGCAATATCAATTCCAAAATTAACTATTTAAAAGACATATTTCATTTGTGTAGTTTAATTACTACATATTGGTGTGGCTTTGGAGTCATTGGGTCACTTTACATGGAAGTAATGTCTAAAGAAAATTTCTGTATTTATTTTCTTTCATAATTGTCAAATTATTAAATGAAAGAACTATACAAGAGACTCCATGCTTCTGACTCAAACATTATTAATATTACACTGGACAAATAAAATACACCACTTTTAAATCTCATACACGTTGCCTTTATAAAGTGCTGATGATAAACTAGGCGTAACTTCCCTCATAATTTTGACATCCTGCTTACTGATACACTAGACCATATCTAACATTATAAACCCCATCTTACCTTGATGGTGACCTTAGTTGGTCATGCCGTTACTTTCTGGAATGTGTCGTAAACCGAAATATTTACAGGTTCTGAGAAAAAAACAGGACATCGTGCCTTGTCTGCAAGCGTTTGTGTACATGCGACACACTGACAGTAAATGACTTATACAGTCTGCCTACAGGCATGTAAAGAATCCACACCAGGATAGAGTGGACATAATCAGGATATCTGCAGCAATGTCTATGAAATATTGCAGTGGTTTACCGAAATTGTGATGCTTCATGGCCTTTGTGTTTTGCATAATTTGCTGCTTAATCATCATCAGTGAGCTATATGTTAGTAGTCATCCACAATGAAAACCTCAATTTATGCATATACAACTTTCATCAATGAAATGGAAACATTTCTCTTCCTTTTGCTGCCACATTGTTTTACATATTATAAAGAGCAGAGAGCTATAGTACATGAAATGATAGCCTAGATTGTATTAATTGTTCTTGTTGTTGGCCTTTCATACAATAATCCTTGTAGGTATTTTATCTTCAAACTAATAATGGCTATAACAATGTTTCTTTGAGCAGATAGATGGATAAAGGGGTTATAAAGCGAGCTGACTCTTCAGTGCTACAGTGCATACATTCTCTTATCTGTTTCTTTCTCCTCACTTGGTTCGCCTTGTGCCTTCTGAACTGAGCTGAAAGGTTAGCGAAGGAGAAGACACAGGAGACATAACAGAATGTTCTGCAGGCATAACATAGAAATGTGGGTATCTTATGTGTAGGTAGAACACATATTTTCCATAGTGTCATAAAAGATGAACGTGTGACTACAAAGCCAGACTGCGGAAACTGAAAGTACATTACATTTGATGGATTTATAACACAAATCTACTTTTTTCCTTTGTATTTCTTATTTTAATTCTAATTCCTAAATGCACTGGGTTACACAGGACTTATTAATTGTCTTAAAGCCTCTATGAAATTAGATGTGATATGTGTTTTGTTATGTGACTTGTCTTATGTTACTTGTCACCTGCCTTATGCACAGGCTATCATTAGCTTGAGTACAGAGCAGTTAGGTTATACTGTACTCGAAGCAGAGGGTGTGTCCAGGTCTGGCAAAGTAGAAGCACAGTATTTTTGGTATTTGAAGCAGGCATGACTCAAAAAGTTATTTATGTGCAGTTCACTCATGTACAGCTGCACATTGATTAAAAGCTTCACAACAGGCTGGGAGGCTCCGCTGAAACTGAGTAATAATGGTTCAAAAACCAATAAGACGTTCGTCTATAATTATTTAGCCCTAAATGTCAAGCTACCACAATTATTTATTTATTTATATTTTACATAACTGAAGAAAATGCTCTCAATTCTTAGAAAACACACATTTGTAGATAAATCCATCAGTGTTGGGATCCCCAAATGGATTTAGCTTATACAGGAAATGAACATATGTACTCAGCAGGTTTGGCCATCTCAGCGTTCACCCCTGATGAGGGAGACACTGCTGACATTTGCAAGACAGATTAGAAGTGTGTGTTATCACAGACTGAGTGATATAGACAGATTTGAGACTTGTGGACTTTGCTGATTTGACTAACAAATGCCTTGAACGCACTTTAAATGTCAGAGCACGACTTCTACTTAAACAGGATCCAGTGATTTAATACAGTATATGGATTTTTCCAGTCTAATGTTGCAGTATGTCATTATTTCTTCAACCCCACTGGCAACAACAAATAACATAGAAATAAATAAATTTTTAAAAAGGAAATAAATAGTGGTGAAATTGAAGAGTAATAAATGTAGGGCCCACAGGCAGCTATTTTCTGTACGTGACCAGAACACCTCTGATGCTAGTTTACGTTGACAGTCATCAAAACCTTGCAAATCACTTTATTACCTCATTACTAGATAGCTGCAGGCTATGATGACTGAAGTGTTTTGGTCATGATATGTAATTGTAGATCTTTTTTCAGGTTGAAATGTACTGTAAATCTCTGCTTTTTTTTCCTAAAATGGGGCCTTCTTTAAAATTCCCCTTGATATTTTTATAGATTTACATTTTCTTATTAGTGACTCCCATTAGCATCTTTCTGGTTTTGTTGTGGAGCAGCCTTATCTCGGCAAATGTAAGTTATATTGCATTACAGTGCAGGAATCTAATGTGAAATGCAGCTGTGATGAAAGACACTTGCACAAGGTCCCAATAGATGTGACTTTAGCGTTGGATCATAAATAACTATTTTTTTTAGTGAAGTCGAGACATTTTCCCCTCCTTCAATGTTGACAGCATTGCTGTCACAACTTCAACACCCTCTTGAATTTGATTGGTTGGTGATGGAGAAGTGACATTGATTAATACATGGTGTTTCAGAGGTTGAAGTAGTTTCAAATCAAAGCCTGAAAGCAGAGGAAAAACAGCTGCATGCTGAGGATGTTTGTGTGCCAAGGATGTTTAGCGCTGTCGGTGCTAAACTTGGAAGAAGAAGATAAAATGAACACAGATGGTACAAAAATAGGGTCAGTTAGTGTTTTGGAAATGCCGTCTGTTGGACACAAGCCCAAATGTTTTGTTTTAATGTAATCTTTTTTAGTTTTCTTTATTTTGGTCAATTGTTCCATCTAATTATTTTTACCAAATGTTTTTAATCCTTCTAATAGCTGGTGAATCTTTCAGGAGTACCATTGTATTTCATTTTGACACAAAATCTTGAAGACTTTACAGAAATAGACATTCGCATGTTTAGCCTGGGCTTCTTATTACGGACTTTGGAATTATGTAATTATGATGCTACCTCCGTCATCCGTGGACATGTATCAAGCAGCGCTGCAGTTTGAACTTCAGGCCTGTAGACTGGCTTCCTCAATCTTTTATGAAGGTACCATCCATTTCTGTTTATATCGACCTGCAGCCACCAGATAATGTTTCTGAAAGCAGCACTGCTTGATAGACTGTCCTTTAGCAATGCAATGACAGAGGTAGCCTGTAAGACTGACACCAGGGTAACAGCCATTACTTACTCTCTGTTGGTTGTCAGTTCTCTCCCACTTGCCCCCTTTCTACCTACCTTTTCTGTTCAAATGGAGTGGATATCAGACGAGTGCTAGAACTACATGTCACAAGCGCAAACGCTGCCAAGGTAAAAGTCTTTTTTATTTTTGCTGTATTACTCTTGCTAGCTTGCTAGTTACCTTCCCTCCTTGTAGATATTAGAGCTTGGTGGAACACAATTTTCCTTTCTTTTTGTGGTTCAGACCTTTGAAAACTAGTAATTAGACCTAGCCCTAGGCTCAGTTAGCAATGGTTTGTAATCTATTTGGCTGCAGTCCCAGATCTCCATTGCAGCCATAACTGGACCTAGTTGCTAGAACATCTTCCTCTCAGTTTGGTTCTACGACTGTTGCTTTTTGAGTGTGTCTTGTCTCCTGTCTTGGATAATGAGTCGACAGATGGTTTACTTCAGGCTCCTCAAACTAGCGGATTTTGAATGAACAAGCTGGTCCTCAAAAGAGCTACCCCATTTCTCTCCATCCAACCCATTCCCTCTTCTATGTCATGCCTTTCTTGTTGCACTCTTTTTCCCCTTCTAGCAGTATGACTGTGTCATTAATGATCCACTGTCACCAGTTCCTGCTCTCAGGCCAATGAACAAAGCTCTGTTGAGAGCTGAGCACAAGTGATGAACCGAACAGAGGCGCCATTGTGGTCCTTTACTATAGACTCCAGCATATTGTGCGCAGTCACCCTCTTAGATGTCTATCACTGTCCTAGTTCTGGGTGTATTGACCCTCATCGAAATGCTTAACAGCGAGGGTTCTGCATCCTCATTTCAAAGGACTAATATTGTGCTGCTAGATAGTATCACAGCACAATTTGATTCTTATGTTGTGCTAATATATAACATACATGTGGGTCTCTTCAGGTCAGCTCCAAGTTCACATCATAGATTTTCTTCATCTGAAGATTCTTACCAGATCACATGATCTTTAAACTCGACTGCTGCAGCTCACTTTCAGATTCAAGAAAATTTACACATTGATTATTATGCTGTTTTTCTTTGGCTTGCATCACTATTACAAGGATAAGAGATCCTTGTTTTCCTAAAATGTTAAATCACGTTGGGGTAATGATTGTTGTACTTGTAATAATTATTTTTGAAAATGAATTCCCATAAAAAATGTTAAAGAAATTCAAATTATTACGTTTCTTATCAGTCTGTTCAATCTAAGACCTTGATTGGTGTTAAAAAGAATCTCAAATTAATCTTTCACAAGTCTTAAAATTGTCAAGATATTAGATTTCATGGAATAGTGATTTATAATTGTAACTAAGTAATTTGACATGTTTTTAAGATGATGAATCTAAATCCTTTTTACATTAATATAGTTGTAATGTAATAAATGACACCCAGATAAACAAAAAAAAAGAAGCTGTATTTATGCTCCAATAAACATCCATACCACTGTCATGGAGTTTCTAGGATGTCTCACTCAAGTGGTGAATATGCTGATAATGATAACGTAGCTCAGATGGTGTGGGGCAGACGATGACATGTGGAATAGAGCTTTCGGATTTCCCAAGGGACTATTCTCTGTCTCAGCCAAGCATAGGATTTAAACGCAATCATGTAATTAAAAAACAAATATTATGCTCCAAACCTTTCCTTTTCATCTGCCTGTCCCTTCACTGTCACTTCTATGATTTCTCTCTGTTTCCCAAAGTAACCCACTTGCAGTTTCCATGTTTCTCTGTCACTTAACAACATATCCAGCCCTGTCCTATCCTACTATTCTTCATGACAATCATCCTTTTCCCTTATCTCCTTTCCTCTTGTAATTCTCCAGGGCAGTAGAGAACTCACCCAATAAACTCTCTAACCTTTCTCGGTTACTTTCCAAGTTCTTTTCCACACTTTTAATCCCCTACACCCCCCCCCCCTTCACAATTCAGACCTTTTCATTGTAAAACAGGAAGTGTCCTTATATAACTTTTTAACATCACTCCATCTTACTGTAGTGTTTCAGCGGGACAAATTGCTAAGGTTTTACGTGCCTCCTGTTTTACAGTGCATTTGGCTACAAGTCAAACTCAGCAGTCTGAAGTGGCTACACCCATGTATGAATCAGTAATCCGTATAACCGTGTGTCCTTCATTGTGGTTTTAAGTGCATGATCTAGATGAGGAGAAGGAGCCACTTTATACTGTATGAGATGCAGCCAGACTGGATGTGAAAGGTGCTTTATTGTTCCCTCTTTGCCGCAATACGGTGGTGAAGATGTGTTTGGTGGTGTTGTCAAATTTAGCCATCTTTCTTTTGCGGGGTTCATTTGAGGATCTGCAAAGATAAATGGAAACGTATGAGAGAATCTGAATAAACACAACTGCTATCCCAGGTTTCGTAGTCTGTTACTTTATCTGGCTGAAGCAAAAGATGCCCTAAAATATCTCCAAATTTGATTAGTAGCCTGGACTCTCCAAAGTAAATTCTGCGTGACAAACTTATCTCCCAGACTCTGCTTATTCTTTGCTTTAAGCTCCATTTTCACACTGGTTGTCCTCTGAGTGGGAAAAGGTCAGTGAAGGTGCAGGTAATGCTAAGCTTCTCTCTGTCCACTGGTCAATAAAACAATGACCCATCTGGGTTACAGAGGCCCATGTTAATAACTACCTGATGAGAAACCAGACTAATACGGCCAGATTTACTAATAGTGCAAACCTTCTTTTGTATCAAAGAACTGTCAACCTCATCACACTCTCAAAAGATCACTTTGGAAATACGTAGGCGCCTTTCAAATCACAAAAAGACACACACACAACACGATTTACTAAGTTTTGCAGTTGTCAGTTTTGTGCTTCACATGCTTATGAAAGGTGCTGTGAACAGGAAGTCTCTGATAGAATGAAGAATTCCTAATGCCAGAGGATCAGAACATCAACTGTCAGGGCATATCATTCTAAATTTGCTGGCGTCAAAAGACAATCTGCTATCTCTAAGTAGAAGAGGTCAAGCAATGCTCACGGCACAAATTCCTCCTGTGACCATTTTTGTAATGTCTCTTGTTCCTTTCAGTTTACAGTGTCTTCTGTAGCCAGATTTCACAGACCACAATGGCACCGGAATTTGCCTTTGGTCGTCAGGTCTCAAATAGGAAGTGTGCAGAGAAAGATTATACCCTTACATGGCCCCGAGTCTTTTCAAGTCAAACAGCATTGTTGTAACTCTCAGTGCTGTCCTTCATGTGCAAACAACAATATCATATGAAAGACATTCAGCTTTACCATCTGCTTCCACTTTTTTCATGAAATCTTTCTTTAATTTTGATTATAACAAAGGGAGAATTACACCAAAAGGAATTTATAGTTCATTCTGTGTTTAGCATGTGGCTAAAACACAATTAAAGCTATGACTCTTAACTCTGTAATGGGCCAGCAATTAGTTTTCTTTTCATGTTTCATGTTCAATTTTGAACACTGTTAGAAGTGTTGTGGATTGTCAAAGTCTGAATTCAGTGCTATTCTAAATGTGTCTCTCTCCGTCTATCTTTTTAGGGAAGGCCATCTGTGGTAATTAACATTTCTTAAGTGTGCTTAGACACACCTTCAGAAGGCTTTCATGTGTCATTTTGGCCAATGCTCATTTACTTTACCCTTAGAAAACTTAACTAGTCTGTATCAAAATTAAAGTTGCATTTGTTAGTTGCTCAGCTATCGGACTTGCCACTTAAATTCGCACAGTACTCTGCTCTGTTCAGTAAATCTGGCCCCTAGGTTCTAATGTTCAGAAAGATACTTGATGTTCTGTGCTGTACGAAGTGAGTCCAGGCTCATTTTTTTTTTCTCTTACGACTATGAAAACCACATTCAGTAAAGCGCTAAAGTACAGTTTATATTTACATCATGTTGTTGTTTGATTTTACGTTGTTGTTACCAGTTTCAAGCCAGAAATTATATAAACTCAACTAGATGCAAAGCTCCAAATGCCTCACCTTATAAGAGGTTCAATCCCCAAAGTAGTTCAGAGCAATACAAAGAACCATGACGGTGCACTGGACTAACGCCAAAGTCTTCCACCAATCTCATCCTGATGAACTTGATGATAAAAGACATCTAAGGACACTCTGCATTGATGACACAAACTCTCTCAAGTCAACCAGTTTCATTTATCGTTCTCAGCTCCTGTAACAAACGACATCTCCTCTCTAGCCATAGCTCTGCTCTTACTTGGTCCTGTCACTGCATTAGAACCCAAAAATAACCTGCCACAAATGTAAAAATAAATGCATTTTTTTTTTATCACATCACAAGGTCATAAATATCTTGTTAATTTCTATGTTGGTTCATATGCAGGACAGACAAGCAAGAGCTGAAATACTGGTGGTGGGAATCGTACTGTGTGATAGTTCGATGTGTTTTTCTTACCTACTGCAGATCAATGCTCCACACTGCATTTGATTGAGCCGTTTAAATCGATCTATTCCCAGCTATTGGCTTATTTGTTTTGCCTTCAAAATGTCTATAACGTGGTGTTGTTCTCATGTGTTTAATCTCTCTCCCCCTGCACCCTGGAATTTGTATTTCCAATCCTTTGTATTGGTGAACATTTCCCCTTGCCTTTTCCTGACCCTGCCCTCTCCTTTACAAACTTCCCTTTCCATCTTTCTCTTCTATCCATTCGTTCACTCACTCCTCTCTCGCTGCCCCTCCCCCTACAGCTATCCACAGTCTGAAGCTGAGCCGGACCCATGTGGACTGGCACAGCGTGGAAGAGGTCTACCTCTACAGTGATGCCACCACATCCAAAATTGCACGGACTGTTACTCAGAAACTGGGTTTCTCCAAAGGTATGTAATCACAAAAAACAAATACATTTGATTGAAAGTCCATGTCTTCAGTCGCAGGAAAAATAATTAAACCATTGAAAAAAGTCATCAAAAGCCATGGTTATGCAATCCAGTACTAACTGCCGTGCACTCTTTTTGTCAGTACAGTGACATAGATATTGATGTACAGTAAGAACTGAAATGATTTTGGTTATTATCAAGGAAACCATGTCAAATGGATAGATATCAGCTCTAAAATTAAATTCTCATGAGCTAATTTTGCTGTTTTCATTATATTTGTCCCTACCTTTAGTTGTACCAAGCATTAAAATGAACAAGAAATTGAAGAAAATGACGGTGGTCTAATCATTTTTTTCTGCAACTTTATAAAATACTATTAGTTGGGGTTCAATCAAGTTTTCATTCATGCTACACTGACTATACAATTGGTTATGGAGACATGAATTTTTGAAAAACTAACATGTTGCCAAATTATTCTTTGTTCTAATTTCATAATAAATAACACTTTTGTACATTTTTGATCCTGTGCTTCAGTTTGTCAGTTATGTAAGTCTTTGATACCATAGTGTTATTTATAGATAAAATACTGTAATTCAACCAAATAACTTCCTTGTTTCATAAGAAGGCAAATGCTTGTCAAGAAGTTTCTTGGGGCTATATATTTATGTTGGGCTTCATATTTTATTTGTCTATCTATCATGGATTTTTTTAAGTAACCCACACACCATAGATTGCATATTCAAATACTTTATATCCAGATATTCCTTGTATGGAATTATCTGCCCCCCATTTTGTCTATAACACATTAATACATTTTTAAATGGCTTGTGGAAGTGCCATTTGATAGTTTTTACTTTGTAGCTGACAAAGGGCCATTGTTTCCACCATTCTAGTTCCTTTGAGGTGAGACGTTTATTTTCTGCATCTCCATCAAAGGCCATCACCTTTTGATTCACAGTAATACCTCTTGCTGCCCTCGCAGCATGCATCCATTCACTGTTATTCAACAGTTGTTATTCTGTAGCAGAGTACAGTCAAGACTCTTAACTAGATTAACCCAGAAAATCATGCAGTATCCATCTGGCATAATCATGGTTAGGTTTGATCAAATAGTCCAAGTGTAACTGAAAAGATGGCAACTGCAGTGTAACGCCGGGTCTGACTTTTGATCTGTATGGATGAATGTAATCTGATCTGCAATCTCCCAGCTCAACGCAACATTTTCATCTCCCGCATACAGATTATAAGGGGAGGAGTTGGCAGTGGTTATCTCAATCCCCCCTGACACACAAATGCTCAGTGAGTGGAAATCTCCTTAGTGCTATCCAGACTGCAGCAAATTCCATTGGCTGCTATCACCTTGCAGCTCGCACATGACTTGAGTGGACTCTGGATTCTAAATAAAGACATACGCTAAATACAGGTGCTGCTACAGTCTGTCTCACCTACTGGCCTCTTTGGACAGCGTAGCTCATGTATTTATAGCCTCCACCTAACAGTAGAAATAGGCCTATTCAGTACATCCTGTAAAATACATATAAGGTGCTTCTATAAGTAAGGATCTATCACAAAATACAGGGTTAAAATGAATAGATTTGAACCCAGGTTTAAGATTAACTAGAATTCTGTGGTGTAATTACAAACCATATACATAGTATGACGAATCCATTAATTTTTCATCAGCATCTTAATTATAACTATCCTACCGCCAACTTTCAACTTAATCTCATGTACAATAGTTGAGGAATTTTTTTTTTTTTTTTTTTACACAGTTGAAACAGATGGGCAGACAGATGGACAAGCCTTCTAATAGAGACGAATGGATGCATTAAAAAAGACAGTGAGGGCAACACCTGACAGACTGTATTAGTCATGTTCAACAGTTGATCCAGTCTTCTGATTCAGCTCCAGGACAGTTTTTTTTTCTTTTCCGGAACTAGTATCGTTACAAAAATTACTTAAAAAAAAACACATCTTAAAAAAAGTTATTTCCTTGTAACATTTACTGGTGCACACCTAACGTTCCACGTCTGTTCTGTGTTACCCTCTAGCTTCCAGCAGTGGAACACGGCTCCATAGAGGATTCGTTGAAGAAGCCTCACCTGAAGACAGACCCCCTCAGACCACACACATTGTCTTTGTCGTTCATGGAATTGGACAGAAAATGGATCAGGGGCGCATTATTAAAAACACTGGAATGTGAGTTCATACATTAATATTATCACTGGGGCTGTCATGTTTTCCTAAACAGAGACCAATCCTTTTAGTGTAAGTATCAGGTGTTGATACTGAGAGAAATGTTGGAATGTTTGTGTATTTCACTGCTTTTATATAAGTAGTAGATTATTTGACAACAGTCACAAAGTTGTCGAAATGGAGTTAAAGGTTTTCGAATCTGAACTAAAATGTTTGGTGTGTTGTCTAATATATTTACCAGTATGTTTATGGACCTGCATTTTGATAGGATTTTGCAAAATCTAAGGCACCAACTTTGCGAACACATTTTTAAAAGGGGATGATCCTGCTTGTATTTCAGGTCTATGGGGCCTCAGCACAGGTATTTGTCCTCAGTAAAGTAAAACTGTGAGTCTCTTGCCCCCGACAGAGGACAAAAATACATTTGAGCATCAAGTGCATGTGTTTATATTATAAGCAGTTGCATTTTTTGGCTTCATTTCACATCATTTCATAGGGACTTTACCCACCAACCAATTCCAGGTTACGAGAATACATGCTGAGAAATGTCCTAAATTACTACGTCGTATGTTTGTGCTCTGCTCTGTTTCTCTTCTTCAAATCTTGTGTCTCTCACGCTTCTCAGTGTCATTCTGTGCTTTCCTTGACATCTGTGAAGGCTGCTCACTTTTTCTTTCTCTTCATATTTGCATGACCATCGTATGCACCACAGACAAAGATATCTGATCAGTGCTTTTCTACTGTGCTTTTGTTTTGTTTTTTTGTTGGTTGCACTGATTAGGGGTTTTCAGATGTAGACCTGTCTGACAGGTTGCACTGATTCCAAATATGTGCTGCATTTGAGGAATGTAAAACTACTGTCCACACACACAATCAGTGCTGTTTTTAAAGCGTTTTTTTTTTTTTAATACAAACTATAAACATCTTGAATAGTGTTACAGTAATGCTAGCTGAAATTCCTCCCTGCTATTTTCCCTTGTATATTCTTCTATTTTCTACAAGCCGTCCGTGTTATTTCAAGGATTTCTCTGCACCTGCAGCTTTTTTTGTTCTGTCCTCGTCCCCTCCTCTCTACATTTTTCTCACCTTGTATTTCCCTGCTGTTTTCCTGCTTCATAGTTTGTGCCTATTGTGTAGTGGCCATGAAAGATAGAACACTGTGAACCTCAGAATACACAAGAAAACGGCAAAATATATTCGGCAGATACAAATAAATGGCAAAAAAAGCAAGCTAGATAACATTTCTGCAGAACATTTCAGTATTCAAGTCAAACTACATGATATCTATATAGATATGGATAGCCTGTTACTGCCCGTTTTGATAAATGGTCTGAAAACTGTTAATTTTTGCACCGCTTACAGAAACACTTTTGTGATATGTAATAAGCGGTTGATAGTTTAATATAGCTTCACAAAATATGATTAATTCTGTATATCAAACTAGTTACATAATGGTCTTCAACATATGTTAAACATATTTCATAGTAAAATTTTACTATCAAAATAATGGGAAAAGAAAAATGTCTATAAAAAATGTGCACAAATATAAATATTTTCCAGACTATAAGCCACTGTTTTTTTCTGCTCACATGATGTGAATAATTTGCATGTCACACGCTAACGATCAAATCGGCTGTAAAAGAAGGAAATAGAGCTGCTGCACGTGAGTTTGGCATCACTCAATCGACAGTGAGATGCTTGAGACGGGGTGGGTGCAGTTTACAGTCCAGAATATACAGTATTTCAATACTAAATTTATTCAGAAATCACAAGATTAATACAACTTACCTTTGCCCTCTAAGACATTTATGTATTTTGGCCAATTACTGTTTCGGTAACATTGGCTAAAATGTCCAATTGGGTCGCGCACATGCATTTTCATCTTCTTGTCTAAAGGCCACCACTTTGGTCATGTGTTTTATGCGATCCACGACGTCCTTTCAGTTATGCAGTGTGGAGTGTCATTAAGAGGTTAAATAGGACCATTTTTCTTTGAAGGTACTGTTACTAGCCAAGCGTACCTAGCCATGTTACGCACATCCATCTTACCTGCCATAGATGAACTTTATCGAAATGATAAATGTTTCTTGCACTGCCACAGTACCAACAAGACTGCAAGTTTATCTGGATAAGAATTTGCAAGGACACGAAGATCTGCAGTCGATTTCCCTGCACGTTTTTCCAGACTTTTAACTATGGGGAACGCTAATGGATGTTGTATATCACAAGAATCCAACTACATTGGTGGCATTTATACAAGATCCCATTTGACACTTTGGCTTCCAGACATTCATGTGTAGAGCAAACTACTGCTTAGGTAATGTTGACCAATGGCCACCATTTTTAGTTCACTTTTGTAATTTTAGAGACCACAAGTAACATATTAATTTTGTGATGTTTGACTAAATTTGATATTGTAATATTTATGCAAGTTTTCCTTTTCCTAATGTTTGTATACATTATTTTGGCTGAGTCTTTACTCCAGAAACACAAATGCAGCAATAATGTGAATCCAGAAACATCAAGACACTGAAAAGTGAAGGTGTCTTACTGCAGTAGATAAGACATAGGCTACTTTTGATATAAATCATATTTTATTTAGTGTTAAATCCTTTTTTTTTATTCTGGTGCTACTGTTTTATTTACATTATATATTATCACATGTCTGAAGAGCCGCTATCCACCTGTGTCAGTGTACTACAGTTCCTAATGTAGTTTAACATTTGGCTTTTACACATAAATGTGCTGTTGGGTATCTTTTGAGTCCAGCTACGTAAAAGTTTTACCATGAAAGAGCACCTAAAAAGAGATCCTTAAAATAGAAGACAATAATTGTCCCCAGTTTGTGAAGAGCAGACACTAACAAAAACCCTTGGCTTTAAATGTTATTACTCATTTTTCCATTGGACATTTGTGTAAGACTTTTTAAAAAATGTACTAATTGTTGAAAAAAAACAGAAGTGCATCATGTTGATTTTTCCATTACATGACAATTGTGATTTTGTTTATTTATTATCACGGGATGACATGAGAAGTCATTCCATAAACATAGTAATGAACACAAATATCATGTTTATGTACGAATATATTCATTATTATTATATAATACCCTTCTATTATTTGGTTTCCTGTTTATTTTAAAACTCTTCTTCACTTGTTGTAATGTCTGTCTTTGTAATTTTGTGTGATATACCAACTGTGCTATAGAAAAACCACCAGTTCAAAAACACTTAATCAAAAAACTAGGCAGTATTGTTTTTCCATTAGGTAAATCTATGCTGTTTGCTTATGAAGCTCAGAGTTACTTATGAGTGTTCTAAAATACAAACATATATTCAGGACCACAAGCTTTGCTGCTTCAGACTACATAAAGAAATTATTTTGATGAAGCAATTTATTTATTTATTTTTTTTTTACTTCCTCACCAATTACACCACACACTCATGAAATTCAGCATCTCTCTAATTCCACACTGACACGATGAATTTCAGAGATGGAAAAAAATATGCAATTTGCAAGATTAGACAACATTCTATCTAAATGTTCAGATGAATGTAAACAAACCAGTCATACCAGCCTAATTGGTGCCAATTTAATCTTTTCTATTATTTAAATAGAACAAGTTAAATCCCATTTACTCTAGTTTTTCCTGAGAACCTAGCATAGCTTTCTGAGATTGTTTCTCACAGGTTTGGCAACCAATCCTGGGTTTACAGAGGAAGAACATTTCTAATACTTTAGCTGAATAAACTCTTTTACTGGCTCGCTGAGATCTTTTTGTCTTGTAAGCCTATATATCTTAATAAGGAGTTTACAGGTGTCGAGGGACGAGACAACAATGACTAAGCACAATTTATAAAACTTTCTAAAGAAACCTGACAAAGCAAATTACTATATTTCCCTTTACTTAGAGTTCTAGAGGAGATCAATATTTGGGCTGGGCATAGAGTGTTTCTCTGAAGACATAGCGTAATTGACTGTCTGCTCTCACTGGCTCAGCTCCATGACCCTACAGACTGCACTACATACTGTACAGACCAGAGTCATGTCTGTGTGTTACACAGGTGGAACCAGGCCTCTGTCCAAGGCTTTGACCAGCTAAGTAATAAAGTAGACCAAGGGGAGCTGCAGAGTACTTTAAGATGTACTCGCTGTTCCCTCTGGATTACAGACTTTGATGTTTTCCTCAGCCAAGAGGAAAGATCAACCTCGTCTAGCCAGTTGTAATATTTAGTTTCTCCTGACTTATCTTCATGAGGAACGGAAATCTACATTTGTGATGGAATATTGATGTCCTTGTTAATGATGCTAACATTTTTTTTAAAATTTTTTCCACAACTTGTTCCATTGTCATCCATTTTATTTGGCAATTTTAAATGATCTGGTGATCCATCTTAACTTTTTTTTTTCTCCATTAACCAAGTCAGATAGAGGGCTTTGGTATTTTCCGTGGTAGGATTTGATTGACAGCTCTGTGTGGCTGTTTGTACATTGTACAGCTTTTGCTTATTTAATACAACAATTTTTTTTCCCCTAATCCCCACTGTCGTTTTGGATAATCTAGTCAAATGTAAAGACTGTAAAATTACTTTGTTATACGCTGCTTACTGAAATTTGCAGTTTTACTGACAGAGAAAGATAACCCTCAGCATTATATTACTTCTGACACCTGAAGTTCCTGTAGATCAGTCAGTTTTTCTCTTCTGTGGTCACTTCTGTTTCCAAAAAGCGAACAATTTGGCAATAAAATTTACAACCTCCTGGCTTCTAAAACAGTGGTGTTGTAGTTCTTACATTAAGTATGGTCAAAACATTTTCTATGCAACTTCCTTGGAACAATATTTACTAAAACTGTTCAGTTTTGAGAAATTTAGATTGCGGATTTTTTTGTGCACCATATTCTAATATATTTATAACATGGAAATGCTTAAGATAAGATATGCCTTTATTTGACAGACAAGAGCAAGAGGAGTGATCATGATAAACACAAATGAATGAATTTACAGCTGTGAACGTGCTGATAATGCCACAGGTTTACTGCACAGTCTTAAAACACAGTATTTTTGGAGCAATGTTTGTGAAATATCAACATAGTTACAATTGAGCACTGATTGAAATTTATATATGGACTTTTAGTTAATTGAAGTTATCCTCCAGCGTGGTGGTGCAGTGGATAGTATTCATGCCTCACAGCCAGAAGGTCCTGGGTTTGATTCTGACACCAGTTGATGGGTGGGACTATTCTGTGCAGATTTTGCATGTTCTCCCCATGTCTCTGTGCATTCTCTCTGGGTACTCCGGCTTCCCCCTGCCATCCAAACACATGCACTGATATGTTAATTAAATCTAAATTGCCCATATAGTGATTGGTTGTGTGTCAGCTGTGTAATGAACTGGTGACTCATCCATAAGAAGCTGGGATAGGCTCCAGCATCCCGAGTGGAGATTAAAGCAGGTTTTGATGATGAATGAATGACTTGTCCTCCAGTTAAAGTACCACCCACTTCTTTTGGGAGATTGATCTTTTACAGTACATCAAGACCACAGGACTCAAACATAGAGCCAAAACCTGACAACCTTACACATTGAAGTTGTCATTGATTTTTGATTGAATATGTTGCTGAGTTTGAGGACCATTGTTCCTATTATGTCCTATTATATTTGACTTCATGTGAGGTAGTGTGATGCTCTGCGAAAATCCTCTATTTTGGGAAAGGCAACCTAACCCCAGAAATCACTTTTATATTCTATCAAACTCTTTAACTTCCTTTAATTTGATTGATGAGAGCATATTTTCCTCCTAAAATACCATTTCACTACATAGACCTAATAATCATAATGGATTGGATTTATGTAGCACATATTTTGCCACTCAAATTGCTTCACATTAGTGACCCATTATTCATTCACTCTCACATACTCCCTCTGGTGGTGGTAAACTACACTTGTAGCCAGAGTTGCCCTGGGACAGACTGACAGAAACATGTCGGCCATTTTGCACCTACTCTGACCATCACCAAACATTCATACACCAGTGTGAGTGGCACTGGAAGCACGAGGAGGAGAAGCATCTTGCCCAAGGACACAACGGTTTGACTAGGACAGAGTGGGATTCGAACCACCAACACTTTGGTTATTGGACAACCCACTCTACCAACTGAGCCATAGCTGCCCGCACCTAGCATTATAAAGGAGGTAATGTCCTAATGAATGCTAGTCTAAAAACTAGGGGAGTGTTTTAATGTTGCACTCAGCCCTCAGACCATTCAATATCCTGGAGACAATCCTGTGCAAAACCCCAATCATGGAGCGTCCACCTAAAAGCCTCTCTCAGCCTCCATTTAGCTGCACCACCCTCTCCCTCTTTGTATATTTAGTGTATCCTGTGAACTAATGCTGCCCCATATAGGAAATGGCAGCAGTGCAGCCATTGTGTGTCTCCTGCATGATTGAAGCTGCTGCATCAGTGAACAGTAAAATGGGTGTCCCTCTTCTCTTCCTGTCAGTCATTTAAGGCTATTAGAGAAAGAAACACACAGCCTTCATAGTCTGCCTGTAGGGGAGCGGGACATAAGTAGAGAAAACTGCTCTATGAGTCGCAACAGGACATTAGGAAACAGTTAACCACACACTTCGTATCTAGATAAAACTTTGGCAACTTTTAATTTGTTTACATGTTGTGATGTTTGGTCAGATACACGAAATAATCAACTCTACTGAAGGGTAAACACTTTAGCCAGTATTTGGGTACAGCAATTCATTAATGCATCCTCTGTTCTAAATTCTGTCCAGGCTGAGGGAAGGGGTGAGGAAGATGGAGGAAAAGCACTTTCCAAAGCACAATGATGAGCATGTGGAGTTCCTGCCTGTGGAGTGGCGTTCCAAACTGGCCCTGGATGGAGGTGTGTGTTTATCTTTTAAGTAATCCACACACAACTGTAGAAATGGATTACAAATATTCTATTATTAAGGGGAATCCTCAGTGTTTGTATTGTTTGTACTTGTGCACTTCAGACATAACCCAGTAAAGTCAGGAGTGTGTTCTCACTTCTGTTGCACTGCACTCTGGGAAAAGTGAAATAGGGAGGACAGAAACCTCCTATGAAGCAGAACACCTACAGTACTGGAATGAACTGTCATTCAGAGGAGAGCAACTCACAGAAGTAGAATTGTATACATCACATTTAGCCCCACCCTCTCCCCCACTCCATCTCCTTCCGCCCCCTCATGTTAAAACAGTGCCAGTAAGTTTAAACTGGAACTGAAAACCTAAGAAGCGTGAAAGAAAGAAAAAAACATTGTAAAAAATCCAAAGATTGGCATTGTAAAATACATTATAATACAAAAATACTGGGTTTTTTTTCCAATGTCTGTATTTTATTTTTCCATTCAACATTTTACAATGCCAATACCTGTTACAATGCCAATCGAACAATTTCTACTATGCCAAGTTGTTTTTTCAATGCCACAGATTAATGGCAGTGAAAATGCCCCCATAGAAAAGCGTATGTGGGTGTGGAGACTGGAATGGAACAATGTTTGGCACAGTTCACTGACTTAATATCACAAATATATGGGGTGTCCAAAACCTTTTTATCCACCACTGTACTGCATCACTCTGAACTAGGTTGATTGAAGGGAATAAAAAAAGGACATGACTGTAAAGTGTTATTGTGTTTTGTGCTTGTGCAGATACTGTAGACTCTATTACACCAGATAAAGTGAGAGGACTGAGAGACCTCCTTAACAGCAGTGCCATGGACATCATGTACTACAACAGCCCCCTTTATCGCGACGAGGCGAGTCTCACACTTGCGCCAAACTCTTAGATTTGTCTATGTCAAAAGCGTATTCTAAAACATTTTGTGTGTTTTTGTAGATTACCAAGGGCCTAACGCAGGAGCTAAACCGACTCTACTCACTCTTCTGCTCCCGTAACCCTGACTTTGAGGAGAGAGGGGGGAAAGTGTCCATCGTCTCTCACTCCCTCGGTTGCGTCATTACTTACGACATCATCACAGGATGGGACCCGGTGCGTTTCTGTCTACAGGAGCACCGTGCTGTGGAGGAGGAGCTGGACTTACAATGGATGTCCTACGAGGAGAGGCATCTGTTAGAGCAGCTGAGATTCACACGGAACAGGTAGGACAGCAAAACAAACAACTAGAGGGGATGATCGCTGTGAGTCTGATCAACAGTATAATAGAAAACAGGGAGCTAAATATGTACTTTTGTTTTAATAATATTATTTTCATGATTTACTGTCTGCTGATCTTTTTCCCCCAACTATTCTCTTATCTATTTTTATTATCATATGGTGTGTTCTTCTATTTTAACACATATAATACTGTAAGTTGCACTCTAAGGTTTCTATAAGACATTAACCAACATGGTTTTCACGCCACAAATACATATGAAAGGAAAAATTAAGTCTTGAGTCAAATTTTGGTATCTGGTATCTGTATAGAAATGTTTTTAATGTCAAAAGAGAGAATAATGTATGTATTCTTAGCTTTCACATTGGCAAGATAAAATACATACTAGTGAATAAATAAGCACCTTTTTTTTTCAGTGTGCTGTGGATAGTAACTTATGACTTATTACTGATGTATTGATCTGCAGTCTTCAACCAGAACTGTGTCCACAGCAAAGAAACAATTACGTAGTTATATGGAAATAATGCCATAGAATGCTGTAATTCACCAATCAGAATAAAGTAGTCAACCAAACTGTTATGACCAGCAATACGATTTGTGAATGAGGTTTTGAAAGAAAATTAAAGTATGTTTATATATTATGTTTCTGTCTGTTTTACAACAGGATGCGAGAGTTGGAAAATCAGCTCATCACACTGGAGGCCTCCCGGCCATCAGCACCACCAGCACTCAAATTTAAAGTAATGTGTTCAGTTTTGAAGCATGTACACATCTAGAATATATTACTCAATAAGGGATCAATAGGGATTAGGGTATTTGTTTATGGAATGAACTGCAAGGATATGCGTCTTGGATCTGGAAGATGAGACCGAATGACTTGAATATTTGTTTGTGGTAGTAGCACCCTTAAAGTTCTACCTATTCTAAGTTATTATCATGAAATGTTTGTGGAAAAACCTTTTTTGTGTTTGTGCATCACAAGTGTAGCTGCATCACATGGGCACAAGCAAATGTAAATGGTATTTACCCCCCTTTAGGGCAGGTGGGGGTGGGGAAAAAAAGGAATACCAGGAATTCCATTTGAGATTTTTGTCCAATTGATTTCTCACCATTCAACTGATTCTTTTCATTTTTGACACACATGCTCTTTACTACTATGAGAGGTGCACTGCACAGTCTGATGGATGAATTCAAATTTTCACATTTTTCATACATTTTTGTAAGATGACACTTGAGAAATTTTTAAGTTGAGACTTTTTCCACCACTGTAGTTCTAAACTACCTCCGCACATTACTTTGTACTCTATGAATCAGGTGTCAAATCATAAAAGCTTTTAATTTTAAGACATTTTTTGTTCTTTTTGCTTTGCAGGTGGAAAACTTTTTCTGTATGGGATCTCCTCTGGCTGTGTTCTTGGCACTGAGGGGCATCCGTCCTGGGTCCAGCTGTCACCAGGACCACATACTGCCTACCTCCATCTGCAGCAGGCTCTTCAATGTCTTCCATCCCACAGACCCTGTGGTCAGTCTCCCCTACGTTTCCTCACTGCATACACATCATGACATTAAGACAGGAAGTGTATGCTATGTGGAGCAGGGTTTTTTTTACTGGACTTTACACCAGATAGTTGCACAGTTATATTCCTTGTACAGATTTAACATCTGAAACATTTAAATTGTGTTGTTCCCCTCAGGCTTACAGACTGGAGCCTCTGATCCTCAAACACTACAGCAATATAGCGCCTGTTCAGATCCACTGGTGAGACTGTGAATCTTATACTGCTCCTCAAAAATGCCTCATGTTTTTCATTGCATTCTCATACAATATCTGTGTTGTGTTTTCTCCACCAGGTGCAGTGCCACTAATCCCACCCCCTATGATGAGATCCGGCCTACTTACCTGAACCCAGTCAAAGACCCAACGTCCGACACTGAGAGCATCCCCAGCCCTAGTACTTCTCCTGTGCTGCCTCGGAGACACTATGGAGAGTCCATCACCAGCCTGGGCAAGGCCAGCATTCTGGGTGAGACAGAACTTGTTTTGTTTTTTTTCCTCACACACAACTGCAACCACCATTGGAAGTCATATTTGTAAAATGACGTGTGGTCTTGATTATTATTATTATTATACAATCTAGAAGAATTTCAATCCCATCAAGACAACACCACATCTTGCACATACAGCTGTGGAAAAAAATTATCAAAAACAATTGTCATGCGATCAAGTACTAACTCCTGTGTGTATCATGTGACTAAAACAGATGGAAAAGAAAACATGGAATAAATAAAAGCACTGTTTTTGTCAGTACAATGACATAAATATTGACGTAAGAACTGAAGCGATTTTGGTTATTATCAAGAAAACAAAGAAATTAAAGTACTATGAGCTGTTTTTGTTTTTATCATTATATTTGCCCAAACAAATGCACTTTTAGTTGAACCAAGCATCAAAATGAACAAGAAATTGAAGAAGACAAGGGTGGTCTGTTTTTTTCCGTGACCATAGTTGCATATCTGTGAACTGCACTTACATTGCTGCAGGACTCTTACCAACCCCACTCTTTCCATAATCTAGGGGTGTCCAAATCCAGTCCTGGGGGGCCAGTATCCTGCATGGTTTATATATTGCTCTCTTCTATCACACCTAGAAATCATTACATCATCATCAGACTTCCCCTGAGCATTATGATGAGCTGATCATCCACTGAACCAGGTGTGATGAAGAGGGACATATATAAAACAGGCAGGATACCGGCCCTCGAGGACTGGATTTGGACACCCCTGCCATAATCCCACACCCCACTCACTTGGACTTTTACTTTAAATTCCCTGGATCTTTTGCCCTATTACAGTCATGGTCCTATGTTTGATGCTATTTATTTATTTTACATTATAGAGTTGCACTCTAATTTTGCTTTCATATCACATTATCCATTGTCTGACAATGCTTGAAATTGAGTCTTGTTGTGTTCTTTTATACAACAACAATAAAGTATTGAATTGAAGTTTATAAATGTAGACAAAAATAACCTTGTTTTTCAGATGGAAAAACTGATATGCCCTTTTCCTCATATATGGATGTATTTTTACTTTTTTTTTTTTTTTCATACGATGTAAAGCCCTAAAAACCAAATTTTCCAATTACAACAATCGATAGATGAAAAGACCTTAATACTGTACATTTTTGTTTAAAATAAATAAATATGAGAAAGAAAAGCTTTATTGGGTGAATGTTAAGGCCCAGTTCATGACAGACTCACAAGAAGATGAACTGAAAACATGTCAGCAGTTTGCACTAATAGTGAGATGAGGTGGTGTATCATTCCCATAGCAACGGTTGCCCTAACTCCATAGCTGAAGATAATTTACAGAATGACTGTGACATTGAGTTCCTCTTTGTACTGCAGTTGATAATGAAGAGTTGAAGTAATTTTTATTCCAAGACTTTTTCCATTATTTAGAGTAACTGTTGACACCTCTAATGAGCAGAGAAAACATTTAACTGTTGAGATTTCACTAGAACATCTGACAATAGGACTGTACTTGGTGTTAAGAGGTGAGATTTAGTCATTCATACTGAGACATATACACTGTAAAACCAACAAGTAGAGATTTGACAAAGTTACAGATGACACCACCAGCCAACTCTGGTTGAGTGTAGACGGTCCAGTTCACACCACTGCATTTACAGCTTTATAAATAATTCATGTTCTATGGACAAGCTTATGGACCTTTGTATTTACTGTAAATGAAATAACATAAATGAATTATAGTTTGGAAAATGTGAGGACTTATGTAATATAGAATTATTTTCTCATTTAAAATCTGTTAATGCTCAACATCATAACATAAATAAATATTGTATTTTAAATGTTTTGTTTGTTTCAAAATCTTTTTTTTTTTTTTAATTTGTTTTTCAGGGCATAGTGTACATGTGTTCAGTTGTTCTAGATAAGTTGTTTAAATAGTCCCATGTCAGAATCTTAGCATATTAAGAAAAATAAATAATAAATAATAAAATATCCCTGGTCTCTGAGTATTGAGGTAACAGTGCCATCCTGTGGTGAAACAGAGAATAAACATACAAATTTCCTTTCTGCTCATTTTCCCTGATGCTCGTGAAGGAATCAAATAAATGTATAAAATAAAAGCATGTCTAATATAAGTCCCATTAATGTTTTTTGTCTTCGTCTTCTTTCACTACAGGAGCAGCGAGCATAGGGAAGGGCATCGGAGGAATCCTCTTCTCACGCTTCTCTCGCTCCAACAGCCAGCCTTCTGTGTCCTTAGGGTTGGATGGAGGGTCGACTACAGAGGAGGAGGAGCAGAAACGCACTGAGAGCCAATCAGCATACGGCCTGTCCAGCATGGCCCGGCCCACCTCTCCGACTGTCGACACTTCCTGTTAGTCCAAACATCTAAGTGAAAACATACATCATTCTATTAATGAAAAACCCTTTTACCCCGAAGTCTATAATTGTCCACCTGGACTTTTTGTTCTATTTAGACCCAAAAAAAGTCAAAAGATATTCTTGGAGTAAGTCTTTTTACACCCATTTAACATGAAACGTTTAAAAAAAAAAAAAAAAAAAAACTGTGTAAAATGAAAAAAAACAAACAAAATTTGGTTTGAGAGTTTTAGTAGAGAAAAAAACACTTGCATGGAAAAAATGTGTAAAGATTCTGATTGTTAACCATCCTGCTATGTTCATTTGTCAGGAACAGTAATGGTGTTCCTGGGTCGCATGTGGAATTATGCAAAAGATAAGATAAGATAGTCCTTTATTTGTCCGATTGGAGAAATTCCAGGTTTACAGCAGCAGGATTATAGCACAACACACAAGTTTAATGACTTTTATAAATAAATCTTTATATATACAATATACAGTTGTTAATTTTTGTTAGAAGAATATAAATGCATACACAATGTACACATTAATATAAATTATTGCATTGTTATAAAGAAAAAAAATTGTCTGACATTCCTGACACCCTTTTACCTCCAGTTTGACCACTGGGTCAAATTGAACTGAACTGTAATATAAACATGAAGGGGGTGATCACAAATATGTGATGATCCATTTTTTATTAATATTATTATTAGCTCATCCATGCATGAGCTATTGCCGTCACGCTTCGTCCGTCTGTGGTCATTCATAATTCACTACAATCACTTCTTTCTCAGTTCTTAACAGGTTTCAATTCTGATTGATTCATTAGATAGATCTCATCACTGGGAACCTTGTCAAAATTTGCCTTTCTAAACAACTTGTTTATTTTCCGGCCTGTCACTAAAATCACTACTCTTCCCTCAGTTCTCAACAGATTGCATTTATGATTGATTCACTGAGTTCAGTTTCAATCCAGATCAAAGAAAGTAATTGCCCCAATATCAGTCTCCACCAACAACCTCCTGCCTAGCATTTAACAGCTTTAACCACAGTAATATGTCATTACTCAGTTACCTACTGTTTAGTCAGATGTTACCCCAGAACAGCTTTGGAGGCTTCCTATACCATTCACACTGTTTTTGACATTTGTTGATAAAAACACACAGTGGGATTGATTTTATGATCAATTGAATGACTCCCTTTTGTTAATAGCAAGACATCACAGCTGTGAGGACCTGATGAGCACAGGGACATTAGCACTATTTTCATATTATATGTTGATTACACTCTAGCAAAAGAAAGTTCATACTGTAAAAATACTTTTAACTATTTTCCATAGATGTTCAAACTTTAAAACGGGTCAATTTAAAGTAGGATTATTGACCTGGCTAACTACTTTATTTAGCAGAATTGGTGTTATTTTTAATCCAGTATCCAAAACTATTAGGGTCCACAAATACACAAGAAAATAAAAAAAGACTAATCATCATCGTCTTTATTTGCCAGACTCAAGGTCTAAAACCACATAGATTGCACATGCCAAACAACAAGAACAATAAATAAATAAAAACAGACACCAAAATAAATAAATAAATAAAGAACATACATGCATATATCTTATAAAAGACATTCATACCAGTACCCCCACATTGGTAACTGGTAACGAATTGTTAATGGTTAATCAGCAAGGTTATTATGTTCTTGCTTCTGTTTGTGTGGTCTGTTTAACTGTGTGTGTGTGTGTGTGTGTGTGTGTGTGTGTGTGTGTGTGTGTCACAGTGGAGCTGGAGCGTCGCATTGACTTCGAGCTGCGGGAGGGTCTGGTGGAGAGTCGCTATTGGTCTGCGGTGACCTCCCACACAGGATACTGGTGCTCACACGACATCGCACTATTTCTGTTGACCTTCATCTACAAGGAGAAACAACCTCTGTCTGAGCCAGCGGAGGACAACCAGGAGCCAGAATAAAACATCGACACACACACACACACACACACACACACAGGAGTCATGTCTAACAATGGGATACTGTTTTTTCCTCCTGCTCGTAAACATTCTCAGTTAGACTCATATTTCAGTTCTTTTAGAGCTTGGAAATTCTAACTGATGAAGCAAGTTCCATTCCTACATGTGCAGTTTTTGTCTTTAATTTCTGTGTGTGTGTGTACTTCCCAGTACATAGTTGCTCTTCCCACATTGACAGTGTTGGACCTGGGACTTCTGAGGAGGTGCAGCCAGTCCACAGACCTTATAAATGTGGAGTTAAAATCACAGAGGAGGAAAACCTGACCCTCCACCTTAACTCACAGAACAGCTGCTGCATCCTGTGGAGGTGTTTGTGTGCACACGTTTGTTCATTCATGTTCAGTCCTTCAGCCTCAGACCGGAGCCTTTTGTGACACTCTTAACCCGAACCCGGTCACTGAGGACTTCCGGTTCTGTGTCTCTTCTGTGTTTTTGTTTTGTTTTTTTCTTTGCTTTGACACGACGGAGGAAAATCTGAAACGGTCAGAAAATGTTATGTTGAAAAGTCTAAACCTTAAGTTACCACACATGAAAACTTAACACTCACAAGCAAATGCAATGCCTTTGAAAATTAGCCAAAACCACATGTAAAATACCTGTGTTTAGTTCGTCCAGACACAACCTTAGGGGCGTATCCCTTTAATAGTATTTTTGAAAGTGTAGAAAAAGACAACAAAACGTGCTTTAGATTGTTGTTGGGTTTTTTTTCCCTCTGAATGACTTAGGTTTGACTGATTAAAATTTATGCACCAGTTAAAACATAAGCAAAGATCTACTTTTTATACCTGACTAGAGTAAAACCATCCTTTCCGTTTCCATTTTTTTTTTCACAACTGAATATGGCGTTTTTGTTTCAGTAGCAGCAGTTTCATGTCTCTGCCTAATGCAGTAACACCCTCCACAGCGTCCATGTGACGGTTCCATCAGTCCACAGATACATTACACTCCTAAACTGAACACACTTTATATATTTTAGTGAAAAATGATGTCAGTAGATTAGCAGAGTGTACGTTCTAATTCATTCCCATTCTTCTGCATGAAGGATGAGTTCCAGAGGGAATTTCCACTGCTTTACATCTTTATATTGATGTCCAGTTTAATTTAGTGGAACTATTTTTCTTTAAAAAAGAAACGAGTATTTTTCCTAGCGATTTTCAGGCTCCTACCTGAGTCACATCTTGATGAATGGGATTCAAATTTGTGGCCAAATAACATTTTGTATCTATTCTGTTGAGCTACTTAGTTTTATCGGCGCTAAAGCAGATTCAGATATATTTCCTGAAGTAACCTGGCATTAGTAACTTCTTTAATTTGAGGCATTTGTGGTGCATTGACAAACTTATTCGCCTTTCTTTCTTGACGAACGATCACATGTTCCCTTTGAAATCAATGCACTGCAAAAATCAAAACCTTACCAAGTGGGGTTTTTTTTCTCATTTCTACTCAAAATATCTCATCAGACATAAAATAAAACATAAACACCTAAAGCGGAACTTTTCAGTCGCATATAAGAACTTGTTTTTAAGAAAATAGATCTCGAAAATCTTACTTCAACTAATCTTAAGAACATTTTCACTTCCTTTAGCAAATGTATATTTTTTGCTTGAATTAAGAAAAAGTAAATAAATAAAAAAAATTCTACCAATAGAACAAGTGAAAAGGATCTTGGTAAGATTTCTTGAAATACATTTTTCAGGATCTATTGTCCTAAAAATAAGCTATTATATCACACTGAAATGTTCCTTTTTAGGTGATTATGTCTTATTTTTGAGTGTGATAAGGTATTTTGACTTGAAATGATAAAAATCCACTCAGTAAAATGTCTATTTTTTGCAGTATGGACATATGAGCCTTTTTTGAACATGTGAACACGGGGCACTCATGAGTTTTAAAACTCACTTCCACTCACGATACAGCCGTGATTGTATGAAAGAGTACTGATGCCACACTGATGATGAAAAAGCTTCTCTAGAATAGTGATATTATTTGGAAGAAATAGATATTGTCGCTGTCGAGTGCAAACCTTGTATGTCCACAACTGTTATTTTTTAAGAAACTGGAACCATGATGTATATTCTTATAAATTAATTGCATTAAGAGATATTATTATTATTATAAGCTTTTTTAACCAGGAAAAAAAGCTCATTGAGATTAAACATCTCTTTTTTTAGTGTCCTGGCCAAGGCAGCAGCAGAAAATGGACATCATATCCACACATCCACATTAAAAATAAACATAGTGAAAATCAGAAGTAAAAAACAAGTTTAATCTAATTAAAACACATAGGAAAAAAAAATCACCATTATTAGATGTAGCCCCATTTTTTCAAAAAGATTTTGGTAAATATTTCTAAATCCATCAGGCAAACATAAAATCTGACCAATAGAATAGTTGTATGGTTTAAAAAAAAAAAAAAAAAAAAGACCAAAATGGACTTATGAGGTTTCTACCCAATAGCAACAATATGGAGAAAAGTCAGAATATTCAAAGAATAAAGACATGATGTTTCAGTAAAATAAAAAGGTCAAATATGACAATTATCTATATATTTATCAAGACTGCAGTTCTTTAGACATAAATATTTATTCCTTTTTCATAATTTCACCTTTTTCCTAAAAATAATAGTCTTTAATGGCTTTACAGTTTTAAATATATATTTTTAACAATATTAATATTACAATATTTTTGTAACATTTCTATATCAATATTTTTCTCATTTATTTTTTTGCCCTTTTCTGGTACTATTACTTTTTCTTACATCATTATTCTTTGTAATATTTTTCACAAAATATCCCAAACTTATTCTAATAATATTCTGACTTTTTTAAATATATATATATTCCAATATCTAGATTATTTTATTCTCTTTGTGGCTCTTAACTCTACTCTGTATAGATGACTTGGTGGACGATACTTGTAATTCCATCCCACAAAAACTTGTTTAACCTTGTTGAGTTTTTTTTTTTGTCGTCGTTTAAAAAAAATAAGAATAAAATGCCTGGCTGTCGAGGATCTTGCCTTAGGTTTGTCAAAGTGTATACAAGGAACATTCCTCCACTGAGTCTATTTTCATGACATTTCCACTTTATGCAGACTTTAACACGCGTCATTGCTCTATTGTACGTTTTATAAATCTTAAATGGAGGCTGGAACAAGATGACGTCACAGAGTGTGCCAACATACGTCTGACAAAGTGTTTAGTTTTTCTTCAGATGAGTAGGAAACCACTCCTGATTGTTGATGGTTTTATAAAGTTAAATATAGCACATTCTCAACAGATGATGGAATGGAATTTAAAATCTCCTAATTCTTTTTGTGACAAACTTGATTACCGTCGGTGTCAAACTTCTTTTTCGTGTTACCATGGTAACCGCAGTTATTCTTATCCTTTCGTCACTTCCTTATTTCCTCCCGCTTTACTGTTACAGTGGAAACCGCTTATAGTGATCACGTTGGCCCATAGCCAATTACTAAAACCGAATTAACAGGTATTTAACTTTTTTTTTTAATACAGAATATCATCTAAATGCCATTTATATCGTTTTTCCATGTTACAAATGGAATGAAACGGATGCTTCAGCATTTAGTGAATTGTATTACAGTACTGTTTCATGCCAGTTTAATTCCAGTGTACTGCATAGTGTGCAGACATAACTCAAATGTTAACTTATTCCGTACAGTGCGTCTGCTCTACTGTGCCGCCGGTGCATTATTTTACAAGTCTGAAAATATAGTTCGAAACTAACTGTTTAATAGAACAAGAACATTAAAGATACCTCAGTTTCGTGTTACGGCTCTCCGCATGAAGAAAATTACTTCCTATTTCCAGCCATGATTCGCGAGCTTAGTTGTTGCCCAGTGTCAACTCGTTACGTTAGCTAACGTAACGTCTGCCTAGCTAGCTAGCTAGCTAGCTAGGCAGAAGCCGACGTACAGAAAGGAATCATGGGAGTAAATAAAAATATAACGGCTACACGTAATTTTAAAATTATTTTTGCACATTTACTTTAATAAAATGGCCAAAATGAACATTAAAAGCGGTTGTTCTGGATTACTATAAACGAATTATTTAAACAGCATTTGTGTAGAAATGATTCTGTCCCACGCCTTTTAATCCATATAGGCGGTTAATGACTATATCTGTGACCACTATAAGCGGTTTCCACTGTACATACAATCAAGGGCTGTGGTCCACCACTGAATGAAATCAATTTTACTCGTGTTTAATATGTGTGTTCATCCACCTACCGACTGAAGCCAGCCTTTTAATAGTGACCACAGGTGACACGTGGTGTGGAAATAGAACAGAAGGTTCTTGTATTGTGTAAGCCTTTATTAAAAACAAAAAAAATATATAAGAATTAAGGGATATCTTGTTTTAATGTCATGTTGTGCAACAATATGTCACTTAAAATGACACAGAGCAGTTCAAAAGTCACAAAAAACTCCAAAGGAATGCAGTTATTGCTCAATAGTAACACTTTTTTTCTAAATATAAACTTGTTCTTCTATTAAATGACTGATATTCAGCGATCAGGAGGAAATATGTTTAGGTACATCTAATTACTGGTACTTTCAAATGTGTATTTATTAGGTACATACAAAGTACATGTCGGTAAAGGAGGGTTGTATTTTGATAAGAGTAATTAAGGGGAGGGGACAATGTTCTAGATTAAAGTTGCGGATTTATATTGGAAAGAAAATGTGTTCCCTGATATGATGCAACAACCTTGGATGTTCTGTGAAACTACAGGAAAAGAACTTCATAAATTTAGCAAATGTTCCACATTTTATCCAATCCAACTTCATTTGTAAAGCACTTTAAAAAGAACAGCAGTAGACTAAAGTGCTGTACAGAAGAATAAATAATAATAGATTGGATTTATACAGCGCTTTTTTGGCCACTCAAAGCACTTCATATTAGTGACTCATTCATTCACTCTCACATGCTCTCTCTAGTTGTGGTGAACTACATACATAGCCACAATTGCCTTGGGGCAGACTGACAGAAGCGTGGCAACCATTTTGCACCTACAGCCCCTCTCACCACCACCAAACATTCATACACCAGTGTGAGTGACACTGGAGGCAAGGAGGGTGAAGTGTTTTGCCCAAGGACACAACAGACCAACTAGGACAGAACCACCAACCCCTCATTTACTGGATGACCTGCTCTACCAATTGAACAATGGCCACCCCCACAAAAGAAAGATTAAAAGGCATACAACAATTGTACAAATGCACATGAACAGTGCTGTACAACAACAAAACATAAGAACACTGAACCAATTTTATGACAATCTCAGAGAATAACCAGTATTTTCTTATAAATTAATGACTTAAGGTTTTTTTTTTTCTCTCGCAGTGTCCCAGTTTGCAAATATTTTCCTAAAATGACTCAAAATCACTGTCAATATTATTGCTATTGTTATTGCACAACATGATATTTAATAAAAGAGACATCATGGTTTTGTATGATGGCGGGAGAGTAAATGTACAGTTGCCAAAAAAAATGATTAGACCACCCTTGTTTTTTGTTCATTTTAATGATTGCTACAACTAAAGGTACATTTGTTTGTACATGTATAACAACAAAAATAGTTTAATTTCAGAGCTGATATCTACCCCTTTAACATGGTTTTCTTGATAATAACCAAAATCACTTCAGTTCTTACATCAATATCTATTTTTTTTATTCATTCCATATTTTCTTTTCTGTCTGTTTTAGTCACATGATACACACAGGAGTTAGTACTGGATTACATAACTGTTGTTTTTGATTACTTTTGATGGTCTAATCATTTTTACATCGCCTGTATATTCTTTCCGATCTTCTGCTTGACTATAAAACACTGGCAAATGAGGCAAAAAATGTGGTCGCACGACATGACATGTTGAAAAGTGAACAGTGGTTTTGTAAAAGTTGAAGTCGGTACAAGTAGTAAGTTTTACAGACTTTAAACCTAGTGTGAGTCATATGCATCGATGACGGACCCAGTTATATTTGACCTGATGAATGACGCACATCGTCTTCATGCTATAAATTGCACAGAAATAACTTAACAAAGGGCCCTCTCTTGATTTTATTTTATTCTATTTTTTAATGTATTCCTTCTGATGAGTGCATGTTGCAAAGCAGTGACGGATGCAGAAAATAATTTATATATTATACGTTAATCGAGAGGCTGGCATGCGATTCATCTTGTAGACCTCAGATATTTGATGTACAATAAGAATCCCACTTTTTGCCTTTGCATCACATTTTGTGGTCAAACTCAGCGTCTACGTGCAGTAGAAGTGTGGCTACATTAAGTACGATAAGTTCCTACCAGTGTTTAGCGATTTGGCTGAGTGTTTCCAAAAAAAAATGTATGTACAAATTTGCACAATTTCCACAAGAGCAATTAAAAAGCACAGGTTTTCAACTGTGTCCTTCTGCTTGCTGAAAAAACTCGCAAAAACAACTGGAGATATATTGTAATTTTGACTACACGAGCATTTAATGCACAGCGTTTTGAATGATGACAGTACCTTTATCTTGTTCGAGGCAACACAAGCATCAGGGAAACGTCTACTGTTACACGTTTTGTAGATTAAACAGATCTTGTCGATTCCAGTTTGAAGCCATTACAGAATAATAATAGTAATATTTAAAAAAAAAAAAAAAAAGGATAAAAAAAATAAAAACAGTATGGAGTGCTGTCACAGGTGTGCTGTTATAAAATGCTCAGAGGTAACAAAGGGCTTGTAGCCATATGTAATCAGTCACAGGGAGAGGAGGACTTCTAACATTATATGTGGATGTACTGAGTGAAATGAAATGAATTTGTACCACTGTTATTCTAACTTTGAATGATGAATCTGTGGGAAAGTGTTTGTGTCTGTCCCTAGAGCTGTGCAATAACCCATGCCTGTAATGGATTCTAACTGCCATCCAAAGCACTGTATTTATTTCCTTTTATTAAAGCATTTCTTTTTTGGAAACAAAGAACGATCTGGCTCATTCTGTTATGAATTCAGTCCCTCCAGGATTTGGGGGGGCCTTTTTTGAGGTTGTTTCGTCCTAAAATATCTGATGTTGCATGAGCTTTTCTGAAAAATTGGGGTGAAAGTTGCGGTGATTTTTAGGCTTTTGTTTGCGGGAGGAAGTGAAAGTTGCGATAAATAGTTGTGATTTTCCCTTTTTGTAATTAAATTAAGTAATATTTCAAATATTTAGTTGCTGGGGAATTAATTCAAAGTCATTGTGATATGGTCCTCAAAACTACCTTTTACCGAGATGACAAACAATTATGAGGATTACAAAAATATATATATATATTTTTTATTTTTTTTATTTTCAAATGCACCTGTTCAAAGGGTTCAAAGGTTAACCCTTTAATCCCTGATGCGTCAGCACTGATGCTTTGTGAACAGACTGTTTAGTTTAAATATTAAGACTTTTTTTTTTATCTGTGTTTTTACTGTTTTGTTCATGGAACTGATCTATGGAAATAAACAGATGTCAAAAAGCAACTGATTTAAAAAAAAAGAAAAAGCTAAAACTATTGAAACCAAATTACAATACAAGTTCTTTCTTTTGATTTTGTTCTGCAAGTTGTTTTATACTACTTGTTATTTTGTAAAAAAAAATAAAATATATATATATATATATATTATTAATTTTTTTTTGTTGTGTATTCTTCATTTTTCTTCAATTTTGTTCCGTTTGTGTCTTGCGTTGTTCATGTTATTATTTTTGTTGATTTATTATTTTTTTGTTCATTTTTATTGATCACTTTGGCTGTTTCTGTTCATTTTATTGATTTTTTTTTTTTTTTTTAATATTGTTTTTTACTCTGGAACTGCTAAAGTCTCCGTAGTTAAAGGGCATATGACCTCACAACACTACACGAAGTTATAAAATATAATATAAATGTCTCAGCCAGTCAAAAAACAACATTACTAGTACTGTGTACTTTTGAAATTTTTCCTGCTTAAATAAGTATTATTGCATTCATGGCAAAAAAAAAAATGTACCGGTAGTTTTACTTTTTACTTGATTACAATTGAGAAATTGTACTTTTTTACTTTTACTTCAGTAAAGGTGTTGAATCAATACTTCTACTTTTACCGGAGTATTTTTTCACACCAGTAGCTGTACTTCTACTTAAATCCAGAATGTGAGTACTTTTACCACCTCTGATACATACAAAAAAATCTGAATATAAATAATATAATGACACTGTTAAATGTAATAATCCGAGTGTGTATTTTTAATATCAGTGTCATTATAGTTTTGTATGTAAACCATTGTGTTCTCCAGTTAACACAACAACACACATGTGGTAAAATTCCAATAGTTTTATTCCAGAAGCATTTTACTTGTAGACCAGAGTGTAATACAGCACTTTTTTTAACCAAACCCAAATCCTTCCTGAACCCCCTTGGCCGTTGGTTGCGCCCACCCCCCATCCCCCACCCCACCTACTTACACAATCGCTACCATCAACAATGCCAAGAGGAAATATGAAATGTAGATTGTAATTACATAAGAGGAGGGGGGGGTCTCAATTGTCCTCCTCAAACTGATTTTGGATGACAATACCGCTCTGGGGTCACATCACATTCTTTCCAACCCTTCCTCCCCCCCATGAGGAGAACCAACCAGATTTACAGACCCTTGAATGGACTCTATTGTTTGTCTGTGGGGTGAACATGAGGTACTCAGGCTTTAATGTTGTTTGGAACATCTGCAGAGGCAAAGGCTCACAGATGGGAGCTGTTAGAGCAGAGGTGAGCTTCATGAATAATGGATGTTAGACCTGCTGTTCCACATTTGGCCAGAAGAGGTCAGGCATCGATTGGTAATGAATGAACAAACACCCATTTGACCATCTGTTACCCACAGAGGTGGTCAAAGTACTTATATTCTGTACTTAAGTAGAAGTACAGCTACTGGTGTGTAAAAGTAGATGTACTGATTCAACTCTCTTACTGAAGTAAAAGTAAAAAAGTACAAATGTAAAAAGTAAAACTGCTTTTTTTGCCATGAGCGTAATAATACTTATTTAACCTGAGGAATTATTTTTATTATTTTTATTTCAAACTTTCTGCCCATTGACGGTTGAGAAAAGGGTCAATTCGAGAGACAGACTTGTGAAAAGGGCGACCCATGGAAGCTACTGCAAGCTTATTAGGAGGGGGGCCAGGGCAAAACATTTAAACTACAAAACAAATATATATATATATATATATATATATATATATATATATATATATATATATATATATATATATATATATATATATATATATATATATATATATATATATATATATATACAAAACATAGGATAAGTAATGAATACATTCATGGATACATACTTCAAAAATATTTCTCGACGGGGGCCGAACAACATCCCTCCGCTTTCGGTGTCGGGGTGTTATTCGGCTTCAACGGGAAATATTTTTCTGGTCATAACACGTGCGCAATACATTATCCCGCTTGTTCTGCGGGTGATTACAGTTTATTACTGCTACTACTATAACAGACGGGATAAAATAGCTGTTACAACATAGCGAATATTTACTTTTAAAGTGGCCGAACTACCGGCGGAGTGATACAGTGCCGTGAATCTGAAGTGACAAAACTCGTTGCCATTGGCAGTGGGCGTTAATGACGAAGCGGGTGGTTATCGACAAAAAATCCACCCGCAGAAGGCTGGGAACGTCAATTCAAAGTAAATGGGAGCTGCCACAACGTTCTCGAGTGCCGTAGAATAATAAATATCAACACAGGAGATTTTTTTTTTTTAATTTTAAACATGAGGAGGGATTTGGCATTTTTAGACTAGGGTCTAGTTTTTCCAAATCTGTGGACCATGACACACCACACTGAGGCTTGTAGTTGAATGCCTTTTTTTTTCTTTTTTTTTTTTTTTTACCAATGGTAATATGTTTATTTTCTTGTGCCGTGTGCATGTGACCTGGACGTGACTGGAACAAGCTCTGAGTTTTTTGTTTAACTTGTTGATTAATCTGCATATAGTACATGCATTATGGTACATAAAATCATATCGGTTTTCAAAAGTATCTAAAATAAAGCTTTTAAAAGTCAGATAGATGATGTGTTTTATTGGGTCATGGTACTCTGTTTAGTGGGTATGGGCAGGACATGTAGGAAAAATTCAGGTCATAAATAGGAGATTAAAAAAAACAACATAAGTATTAGATTTAAAAAGAAAAAAAAGTGAGCTAAAAATTCAGAATTATGAGATTAAAGTCAAAATTCTGAGTAAAAAAATGATAATTATGAGATAAAAAGTCAAAATTATGTAAAAGTCACAATTTCTGATTTAAGACTTATTTTTCATACTGTCAAATTTGTCTAGTTTGAAAAAGTAATGAGTGTATTCTGAGAATGTAAAGAGTATAAAGTACAGATATTTATACAAAAATGTAGGGAGTAAAAGTCAAAAGTTGTCAGAAAAATAAATACTCAAGTAAAGTAGAGATACCAAAAAAAGGAAATACTTGTACTTCAGTTACTTCCTCTGGTTACCAGTGTCATCTTGTCCAACATTGATTCACCAGTAAAACCCATAGAGTTGAAACAATGACAGTGGATGGAAACAAACTGTTTATTTAGTTTTCTCACTTTCTAATATAATCACCTTCAACTTTAATCTGAGCTTTGATTAACATCTACATAATGAGTGAATTAAATATAGGAAAACACTGGAAAAAAATGCAAAATACAGAGGATCTAAATATTTAATACTTGTTCATCCAATTAATCATATTAATACATGTCAATAATTAGTGTAAAATACAGTTATTCATTTTTTCATGGTCATCAGATATGACCCATTTGGATGTTCAGAGACTCAGTAGTTTCCATGGAAACACAATCATCTTCTACAACATTGATCTCCAGTAAGATTCATGGAATTGGATCAATGACAGTGATTGGAGATGATTATTAATGTTCAGTCAATAACATATTTTACCAAAAAAGTAACCTCTTATTGTCTTTTCTTTGTTTCTGATATAATAACCCTCTGAGCTTTTATAAAGGTTTAAATGATCAGTCATTTAAATATTGGAAAATACCTGATTTTGACTGAAAAAAGCCAAATAAGGAAGATATTACAATCAATGATGATAAATCATGGAAAGAAAGGGTGGAGAGAAAAATGAATTTGGGAACTGACATAAAAGTAAGACTGTGTTTATGGATGAAAATGACATTTCCTTCTATGGTTCTGTTTTTTTTCTGATGATTATCTTTAAACTGGTTAAATGTCTAAACTAGTGGATAAAAGATACCGGGTTTAAACAGTCTGTTAGTTTATGGAAAGTGTAACACACACACACACACACACACACACACACACACACACACACACACACACACACACACACACACACAACTATGGTCCAAATTCATCTGAAAAGCAGAGGTTATTTTCCTAAGGTGAGTCATTGTGTCAGAGCTGTGACACACTCCTCAGACGTCCACCTCCTCCTCCTTGGTCTCCCTCGTCTCCTCCTCCTCCTCTTCCACCTCCTTGTTCTCCTCCTCCTCCTTGGTCTTCTCCTCCTCCTCTTCTCCTCCACCTTCTCTTCCTCCTCCTCCTCTTCCTCCTCCTCCTCCTTGGTCTCCTCCTCCTCCTCTTCCTCCTCCACCTTCTCTTCCTCCTCCTCCTCTTCCTCCTCCTCCTCCTTGGTCTCCTCCTCCTTGGTCTTCTCCTCCTCCTCTTCCTCCTCCACCTTCTCTTCCTCCTCCTCCTCTTCCTCTTCCAACTCCTTGGACTCCTCCTCCTTGGTCTCCTCCTCCTCCTCCTCCTTGGTCTCCTCCTCTTCCTCCTCCACCTCCTTGTTCTCCTCCTCCTCATCATCATCAGCTTTACTATGTGACTCAAATGTTTACTCTGTAATTAAAACACAGCCTATAAAAGGCAATGGGTCGACTGCCAGACACTGACGAGGGGGTCTGAGGGAGCTGCTCACACACACACACACACACACACACACACACACACACACACACACACACACACTGGTTATAAATGGTTTTGATGGCGAGCGTACGGTCTGAAGGCCTGGATTCCTCTGCTGGAGCCAGAAACACTGATGATTCATGGGGTTTTTACTGACGACCACTTGGAGAGGCAGTGTGTGGAAAAGAAAGGACGCAGCACTTTGTCTTTCCTGTCTGTTTCCACTATTTCTGTGACTGTTTGAGTGATACTGAATAATGTTCTATTCTTCATCTGCGTCTCTGAAGCCATGATCAACAGCCTGCACCAGCCTGCACCATATTATCTGCTCTGTCTGCACTGTCTTGGCTCGTGTTTCTGCACAGAGTCTGATTATTTCACTGCAAAATGAACTATTCACTTTATGAACTTACTCAAAAGAATCAAAACATGAGATGCAGACGAAGATTCTTTCCCTCATAGTAATGTTTGGAGTCAGATGCATCTGGTTTTATAAATCAAAGGGGTTCTGTAATTCTATAATGGCATCTAAATATAAAAACTGGCCCTGTGTGTGAAATAAAAGCACAAAATTACATGTTATTTTTGTGTCAACTCTTCTCAAAGGTGAAATAACTAATATATATATATATATATATATATATATATATATATATATATATATATATATATATATATATATTTATATATATTTATATATCAGAGGTGAAAGTAACTAAGTATAACTACTTCCTTTACTGTACTTAAGTATATTTTTAGGTATCTATACTTTGCTTGCATATTTATTTTTCTGGAAACTTTTTACTTTTACTCCCTACATTTTTGCATAATTACCTGTACTTTATACTATATAATAATCTTTACATTTATATAAATATCTATAATAATATAGTCTATTATATATCTATAATAATATATTCTGTACTATACAGTATATTACATTATGTAGTAATACTCTGTCATTACTTATAATGAAAGAGTATAAAGTATAGATATTTGGATACATTTTAAGAGTATAATACTCTTTACATTTATATAAATATCCATAATGTATACTCTTTACAGTTATATAAATATCTGTACTTTATATTCCTTACATTCTCAGAATAGACTCAATACTTTTTCAAACTAGACAAATGTAACAGCATGAAACAGAAGTCCTAAATCAGAAATTGTGACTTAATATATCATAATTTTAACATTTTTTTCTCAAAATTATCTATTTCTTACCTCATATTTTTGACTTTTTATCTCACGATTTAAATTTTTTGACCTCATAATTGTGTTTTTTTTTAATCTCTTATCTCCATACCCACTAAACTGAGTACCATGACCCAATTTTAATATACATATTTATTTTCTCTAACTATCTTCTACAGTTTTTCTATGTATATTTATTCTATATTGTATATATTATCCTGTGTATATATGATGCCTGTTTGTATTAATTGTATTAAATTTCATTTTTTATATAAATTCTGGAATGACAAAGTCTGGTTAAGTCTAAGTTGTGCTTATTCTAAGATGCATTTAATTAAAATGGTCGTAATTTTCGTAACAGATAAATTATGCAAGTGGTGTCACTCTAAAAATAAGGGAAAGAATCCTGTTCCTCTGTTGGGATCTTATGTAAACCTCTGTTTTAGTTTGTGACTCACTGAGCTCAATATAAACAGGAATAAAATGAAACTCTTTTTTAGCTCATAAAGACCCAAATAACCAAAAACATCTACTGATCTGAAATGTTGAACACCTATTAATCCATTAATTCTGTAAATAATTCATGTAAAATACAGTTAGTTATGTTTTCATGGCTCTCAGATATGACCTTTAGGACATTTACAGACTCTGTCGTTACCATAGCAACACCGTCACCTTCTACAACATTGAGTCACCAGTAAAACCAATGGAGTTTTTATGTTAAGTATCTGTATATTAATTGAAACTGTCACTTTTTCTTCACTAGTCTCTGTTTCTGATTTAATAACCTTTGACTTTACGATAACACTTTACTTGACGGGTGGGTTCATAACACATTCATAACAGCTTTCATAAACTGCACATAAACATTCATGAATGTTTCATGAGACATTCGTACCAAACCTTTTATGAATGTGGAAGACAGAACGACAAAAAAAAAAATTTCAAAATAAAAGTCCAATAATTGCAAAGCAGGGCTGTCATCTTTCAAATTTTTTTTTTTTTTTTTTACAATGTTATGATCCTATTTGAACTATGTCAATCGGCCGTTGAAATCTAGCATCTACCATTCACCTCCCTAGTGTAAAATCCAGTTGAAAATCCAATAGGAATTCTACTGGTATGAACTGGTCCGAGCTGGTCTCTATGGGTCTGTACTGGAGCAAAAGGTTTTTGAACATTTCTACTGGTAGGTCCAGTTAGAACGGTTGAGGTCCAGTAGAACCATTAGAGCTACTGGATTAAGACTCCTCACCAGTTTGGTTCAGTTTAAACCAGTAGGCTTTAACTGGTGTGTGTGTGTGTGTGTGTTTGAGGAACCACCGTTTGTGGAAATGTTAATTGAGCTATATCTTTTTTCTTAATTTGAATAAATTTACAGTATCATCCAAAGTCTACTTGTTCATGTTGTTCTTTGTTAATGTAACTTAAAGGAGTTTGAACTTTTTAAGGTTTTTAAATGTTCAAAGTGACTTTGACCAGTGAATATTGCGTTACATAGTGTTTTAATTTCCATAGTATAACAGTCAGCTGAACTCTATTGGTTTGCTACTGGTTTTCTACCGGAATTTTCAACTGGTTTTCAACTGGATTTTCCACTTGGGCTACCACATCTTCCTCAGATAAAAAAAACAAAAACAAAAACATTTGGCACTTTTCCTTTTTTTTTGGCAGAACTCCAGAGAACATATCCCATGACCACACCTCTTCATGCCCACCCGCTCCAGCTGTCAAATAATGACAGTGCTTTGCGATTATGGGACTTTTATTTTGAAAATTTGTCATTGTTCTGTCTTCCACATTCATAACAGGTTTGGTATGAATGTCTCATGAAACAGTCATGAATGTTTATGTGTAGTTTATGAAGCTGTTATGAATATGTTATGAAATTAGCCGTCAAGTAAAGTGTTACCGACTTTACTCTGAGTTTCAATGATCATCAACATAATCAACAGACAAAATGTAGAAAAATACCCACATTGCTCTATTTTACTTTAATGTAACACAAAATACAGAGGATAAAATTATAATTTAGTAAAAAATGGTGATAAATCATTTAGTGACTACCATTGTAACAGGATGCCTAGATTTCTTGATGTTGTTTATGTCATAACAGCATCAGAAAATGTCTGCTTTATCAATTCTTTCACGCTTTTTTTTCAGGAAGAGCCTAACTTTCAATATATGTAAATTAATTATCAGTATTACATGTAAAAAAATCGTAAAACAGTATGTTGTAATTTTTTTTAAAAAGCCTGCCTATACCCACAAAACTGGGTACCATAACCCAATCAAACATACGTTGTACTGTAACTCACTTTTAAACAACGTAAGTGTCTTCTGCTTGTTTACAGAACTGCTGTGACCACATCATTTATCCCCTAAGACCACGGTTCTCAAACTGGGGTCCGCCGACCCCTAGGGGGACGTGGCGCATGTCCAGGGGGTACGCGAAATTATTCACGGTTTTTTTTTCTGTTTTATTTTGAAATGCGGAAGTTTTATTTTGTAGCGAGCGGGCGGAAGTAACAGCGCTATTTGACGCCAGCTTGACTAAATTGAGACGAAGCGAGTCACAGGCTATTTTTTAGCTTTTGTTCCGTTTATTATTTTAAAATTATTTAAAATGGTTGTTTCTGAAGTGCTCATTTATATTATAATACCTGAAAATTTCGCTGGTTTGCACAAAAGCACTATGAAAAAAGGTTATCATTGTTTCATAATAATCATTGTTGAAGTGTTTTTTTTTTTTTTTTTTTATCATTTTCAGTATCACGAGGATGAGGGGGGACATGGAAAAATTTCACCCCTCCAAGGGAGACCTGGGCCAAAAAAGTTTGAGAACCCCTGCCCTAAGACTCATTTTAAACAAACATGAAATTGCTTCAAAAAGCTAAACCAACAACAAAATTTCTATTTCCAAAATATTTCTGTAATTTCAAATTCTCCTAATTTGTCTAATTTGTCTAATTACCAGCCAAGACATAAACCATTTAGAATGTTCTCCCAAAGAGCTCCTTGAGTTTTAATGTCACCACTAAAGCACCTGCTGCTGCAAAATGGAATAAATGATTACATAATGCGGCAAAAATTATTACAAAATATGGCTGTATTACAAAATGAAATGAAAAAGTTATTACATTTTGGATGTTTATTACAAAACACACCACTGGCTGCGTACACAGTAAATTTTGCAGTGTTAAATCAACACTTATAGAGTTTATTTAACTTCTTCTAGAGTGTATTTGGTCCCATTGTTTCCAAATTAACACTGCAAAATCTACAGTGTACTGCATTCACAGTGAGCTGTACTTCGACTTAAGTACAGAATAGAAGTACTTTTGACACATGTGATTAAAAGGTAGATTTTCATAGTATTACACCTAAACTGACTGTTGGCTCCAGACTACAGATGTGTGAATGCTGCTCAGGCTCAGCTCTATGGCCAAAAAAGGCAGCTTCACATGTGAATGTCTGTCTGTTAATCCTCTTACAGCCTCTCAGTTTTTACACTCATGCACTTTTATATAGAAAAAAATATGAACTATACAACAACAATAGGTCACACTTAATTGTGTTGATTCTATCCTCACTTCACAGAGAAACAAAAAATCTCTGTTTAGTTTCTTTTTTTCTGTAGGTATTTATGTGGATCAGTAAATTCAACTACTGCCTAGTGTTAGTTTGTTGGAAAAAAAAAACAATGAAAGATTAAATTGCAAAAAATCTAAGAGTATTTTTCTCATTTCTTGTCAAAATATCTCATCACAATTAAATGAAGAGGAACTTTTCAGTGAGATATAAAAACTGATTTATCGACAATAGTTCTGGAAAATCAAATTTCAAGAAATCTTACCAAGATCGTTTTCACTTGATCCATTGGTAGATTTTTATTGCTGACTCTTGTGTCATAATTGTACATTTTTATGTCAGAGTTTTGACATTTATATCATAATTATGACTTTTTACATCCTAATTTCAACGTTGATCTCATAATTGTTGATTTAATCTTACTTAAACCTTACTTTTAATATTGTTTTTATTCTGTTCTTATTATTAATACTACGACAACTACTACTACTACTACTACTACTACTACTACTACTACTACTACTACTACTAGTAGTAGTTTTATTTTTTTAAACTGTATTTGCAACTGCTGGACAATAGGGGGTTTGTTGTAAAGGACTTTAAGTTTCATGCATCATATATGAAAAGTGCTATATAAGAAAAATTGATTGATTGCTTTTGTTTTGTCATTATCATGACTTTAAATCTCATAATCATGACATCCTTATCCCACAATAATGATTTTTACCTCCTAATTTGGATTTATAGCTCATAATTAGGACATTTTATCTCACAATCATGACTATTTACCTACTAAGTTTGACTTTATTTTTATATAAATATAAGGAGTATAAAGTACACATATTTACAAATGTAAGGAGTATAAAGTACACATATTTATATAAATATAAGGAGTATAAAGTACACAGATTTATATAAATATAAGGAGTATAAAGTACACATATTTACAAATGTAAGGAGTATAAAGTACACATATTTATATAAATATAAGGAGTATAAAGTACACATATTTATATAAATATAAGGAGTATAAAGTACACAGATTTATATAAATATAAGGAGTATAAAGTACACAGATTTATATAAATGTAAGGAGTATAAAGTACACATATTTATATAAATATAAGGAGTATAAAGTACACATATTTATATAAATACAAGGAGTATAAAGTACACATATTTATATAAATATAAGGAGTATAAAGTACACATATTTATATAAATATAAGGAATATAAAGTACACATATTTATATAAATATAATGGGAATAAAAGTAAAAGGTTTCCAGAAAAATAAACACTCAAGTAAAGTACAGATACTTAAAAACTGTAGAGTAATGAAGTACTTTTACTTGGTTCCTTCCATTTCTGCACAACAGGGGAACATGTGAGGTGAAACAGCAGCTTTAACCCCTTCTTATCCGGACTACATCCAGGAAGAGGGGAGAGGGGGGGGGGGTCTGAAAGGAAAAGTGGGACTGGATCTGTGACGTGATCGTGGAAAGAGGGAGGGAGTTTAGGTCCCGGCTGGACTCCATTAGCCGCGGCAGTGTGTGCAGGAACTGTTTGGGATACTTGATCCACACTTGTGTCTGCTTTTCTGTGCTTTAGGAGCCTCCATACATGATCTAAATCGGGGGGAAGTTGTTCCGTTCGGTTGTAGTTCGACTGTTTTCGTTGTGTTTTTGGTCGTGGTGAAGGTGAGTAAGACAGTTTGTATGTGTTTCCGTCCTCAAAGCTCCGTTTCACTCACTCACTCACTCACTCACTCACTAACCCACGGCTCGGTGTGGAATATGTGGAAATGAAAAACGCACCAGGTTGTGTTTGTGGTACTTCTGCGCACGAGACACACAAAAAACAACGCACGCGACTTTATTTGTTTGATTTTACGCGTCTTGTTTTTTTGTTTTTTTTGTTGTTATTCGTACACTTTGGGTTGTTTTCCCACTTATTTTCAACCCACTTGGACCGTGTGTGTCCGTGGAGCTGCTTACATAATGAACCTATTTGTACCACAGCCTTCACCGTTATGTTAAACAGGTGAAGGCGCACATTCATGGAACTGATCCACGGCCACTGTGGAGCCTTTGTTCCTATAGGGATCAACCCATCACACTGTACCTCCGTTATCTCACTGGACACCCCACTCAAAACACCTAACACATAGCCTAGAAATAAGTTTGGGGTTTTTTTTTTTGCACAGATTTAATGCAACAGGGTGCGTCTTTGGTCCAGATATGACAAAAAAAAAAAAACATCCACTCTTTACGCACCCAAAAACTATTCTATTGTGATTTTCTAACACATTACTCTGCATTTGTGTCAGGAAATGAACAGTTTTTCTTAGATTTGAGTCACTAATCATCAGAGGTGGATGTAACTAAGTAGAAGTACTTTTTTTTTTTTTTTTTTACTGTACTTAAGTAGATTTCTTTTTAGGTATCTGCACTTTATTTGAGTATTTATTTTTCTGGCAACTTTTTTTACTTTTGCTCCCTACATTTTTGTATAAATATATATATATACTTTATACTCTTTACATTGTCAGAATAAACTCATTACTTTTTAAAACTAGACAAATGTGACAGTATGACAAATAAGAAATTGTGACTTACTCTGTTATAATTATATAGGACTTTTTTTCTCATAATTTTTTCACTTTTTATCTCACTATTTAGATTTTGTTTAATGTCATTATGCTTTTTTAATGTCCTACTACTATGACCCAATAAAACACATCATCTACACAGTAATTCACTTTTAGAGGCTTTATTTTTGGATTTTTGAAGCTTTTCTATAGAAGTATTATTTCATCCATAGCACAAAAATGCTGTTTTACTTTATTACAAGTGAGGTTTTTTTTTTTTTTTTTTTTTTTTTTTTACTTTTACTTCAGTAAAGTAGTTGCATACTTTTATCAGAGTATGTTTTAACACCAGTAGCTGTACTTCTACTTAATTACAGAATGTGAGTACTTTGACCACCTCTGCTAACCATAGTTGTCCATAGCAGCTCAGACCAAACTGAAGTTTTTCTTGTGTGAAACATATAAGTTGAACTTAAAAAACAGGCATTTTATTTATTTCCCTGACAGGGACAATACAGTCAAACATAGTCAAGTAATCTTTGTTACATAAATACTGTATATATACAGAACATATTGCACAGATTACATTTCTTTCCTGCAACAACTATTTACAAGTTAAAAATAAATAATTAAAAAAAAAAGAAAGAAGATGTGATATCACCCATGTGCAAGAAAATAAAGTAATAATAAATAATGTACAATACAAAACAGCTGTCCAACAGTTACACTTACAGACTTGCAGCTGATGTAATGCATATAGAGTTTATAGCTTGTGCTAATTGTCAACTCCTCTCCCTGGTTGGGCTTTTCTACAGCACTGCAGTGGATTAAAATGCACTACAATACAATTTATAATGTGAAAGTAAAGGAGGAAAGAGACAGAATATAAAAAACACTGTTCTAAGTATCCATACATAGGAAAAATAAATGTTTCTTGACATAAACCATTTTTATTTATATAATATGCTTTATATGGCTGCCAGTTGCTCTTTATTCAAATGCATTCTTTGGGTTATATGAAATATAAAGAAATACATGTTAGAACCATATATGTATGTGATGTATTATGTTTCCAATGTATGCAGACTTATGGGACACCCTGTATAGAAAAACACAGCTGAATGGTCTGTAATTGCTGCAGTGCATTTACATCATATAAAACATTCACTCACTCACCTAAACTTTTGTTACCCATAATTCACACAGTTTATACATGAAACTACATGTGTTTTACTGGTGAATCAGTGTTGCTGAAGCTGATGGCGTTTCCATGTTCACAAGCTGAGAAACTGCATCTTGCTTCAGTTATATACATGTTGTCATGGAAACCGTGGCTCAGAAGTTAGTGGATGTTTTTAGACTGTTTTGAGTGTTACGTTATGATGCACAATGCAGATAGTTTTAGTTGTAATATGGCTCTTAATGCTAACATTAAAGTGAAATGGGTTTAGCTTCAGTACACCCTCAGTGGACTTGTTTTTCCAACACAAACTCTGTCATTTCTGAAGGTTTTCTGCTTGACTTTAGTGGTTTCCTGTTCATTTTCAGTCTGTAAAAGTAGCAGACATATCTTGTGTTTCTCTAGACTGCTTCCAGACTTGGGTGTTGTGGTAGAGTTTCAGCATTGTAATGATACTATATTATTACTAATGTGATTTTCTTATGAGTTTAATGCTGCAGATGATCCTCATAGTTAACAAAGGTATCATCAGAAAACCAAATGCTATCTTTTGTTTCCAGAGTGCTACAGAAATCTGTTTGTCCAGCTTTAAAAATGCTGCTCCTGCTTTGTATAACCATAGAGAAAATGCTTGTTGCTAGAGTCTCTTAAATTCAGATTTTTGTCCATAATAAAAAAGCTGCAAAAAACCCCATTAACTAATATAATATTAAATTCATAACTTAATTGAATATGTATGATTTATATGTGCTTGTTTTATGCTGGGAGCATGTTGTTGATGCTATCTTAACCTCTTTGATAACACTGCTCGACAATTTTTTAAAGAAAGTATCTGCTTCAGATATTAAATGTGCGAAATATTACATACTTTAATAAGCTTAATCAACAAAGAACTGACAAATGATGACTAGCTTATGTGATTATATATATATATATATATATATATGATGTTTTTAATATATATGATGGTGTGTTATTCCACATATATGGTGGTTTATGTACATGTATACAATAGATTTGTAAATATTTCACTAGAAAAAACCTGTAAAGTGAATGGATCATAATGTGCAGACAGTGTTTTGAAGTAGATCTGAGACCGATATTCCTTTGGACTAAAACCTATTCTCTTGTTAATTCTAAGAATTTCACATTTTTACCCCAGACTTGTCTTACAAACAAGTATTTCAGACTTGAGTTTTCTTCATCAGTAATACACATGTGGTAACATTTCATTAGTTTTATTCCTGAAGCATTTTACTTGTAGACCAGTGTAACATCTCCTTGATTGAATTCTTTTTGGAGGACTTGGATTCAATCTTCTTGTCATAGTGCTTACTCATATGTGATTCAAAGCCTCTCTACAGCAGCAGCATTAGCCACTGTTAGCTTATGACTGGAATCAGCTAACGTCAGCAAGTGTCTAGATCAGATTTCTGCACAAAATTACTGAAGACAGACAAGAATCTGATATATTACACCTTCAATTCAACTTCACGTTCTTACGTATATTGGTTGATGTAAATAATAAAAGCAGTACTGCCACAACATAAAGAATGTCCAATCACATCCAACCTAAAGTTGATGTTCCATTAAGTTGATGCAGGGGGTTTGAACAGGTCTTGAAAGTGTTAAGAAATATGAAATTAATTATCATTGGTGTTAGTTATTATTACTAGTATTATTGTTATTGTGGTGGTGGTGGTAGCAGCAGTAGTATTAGTAGTAGTATTTTTATTTATTTTATTTAACCTTATTTATTTTATTTAACCAGAAAGTATCCCATTGAGATTAAATTGATAGTTCACTATTTTTCACATGAATTTGTATAGAATCAGTGTTTTTACTGTGGTGCACCCACAGTGACTTACCCCTGACAATGTCCTGTGAGCCCAGTTCTGGTCCGGTTTTGGTCAAAGTAAAAGTAGTCCCCGCAGGTTTCCTGGGGTCAACAAAATAAAACATGTTTCTTCTCAAAACATTACGTTTTGATTGAGTGATTTATTTGCAGAACAAAATCGCCACAGAACAAAAACTCACACCTCGTAATTGCTTGGAGCTACTTTCTTTCAATAGCGTCAATGACCGTTGTCACCGCTAACAGCTGTGCACCTGCAAGTAGCAGCCGCAAACACTGCCGAACAACTGATGAAAGTAGTTTGCTAAGGCGCACAGCTGTTAGCAGTGACAATACGCATTGATTGCTATTGAGAGAAAGTAGCTCCAGTTTGGAAAATGTCTGGGAAAAAGTCTGGAATTTTTATTTAGATAAACGGCAAGCATCCTGTGATATAAGAAATGTAGTCCGAGTCCATGGCAGAAAATCTTCTTTTGGTGTGTGACAAAACAACATACAATATTTAATTATAGTTGTCATAAATAAATTGTACATGTTAAAACAGCGGTGGTTGAGGGTTATTTTATTTGGATAAAAAGCAAGCATCCTGTGATATAAGAAGTGTAGTCCTGCTCCAAACCACTGATCCATCTAGACATTTTACAGTTTCATTCATTCCACAGGCCCATTGAAGGTTGTTTAATCTCACTGACATTAGCTGTTGTGAGCCGTGCAGCTTTAATAACTGTGGGTGTGTTTGACAGGATGGCGCTGGACGGGATCCGGATGCCCGACGGCTGTTACGCCGATGGGACGTGGGAACTGAAGATGCATGTGACCGACCTCCACAGAGACGTGTCACTGAGGGTCACTGGGGAAATCCATATCGGAGGGGTCATGCTCAAGCTGGTGGAGAAACTAGGTATGCATGTACGCTGTCCATGTGAATGACAGCTGATTTACTGCAGCTTTTTGAAGTGGCTTATCTGAAGTGTAATAAAAGCACTGGAGAGTTGAGTTGAGTGTTAATAGACTTATTTCGACAATGAGCCGTCCTGAGTGTGCACATTTCTGATGGTTTACAACTGTAATATACCGTAGTGTGTTAGCGCTGCACTGAAGGGACAATGGGATATTATGAGAATGAAGTTGTAGTATTTGGAGAAAAGGTCATAAAAGGACTACAAGAGTAAAGACAAAACTTAACCCCCAAAGACTGAAACAGACACTGACAACCAAAGCAACTACTGATTTAAAATGCTTTTAATTCTGAACCACTAATCCTGTCAATACATGTAAATAATTGAGGTAAAATATAGTTTCTCAGGTTTTTATTTTCAGTAAATATAACATATTTGGACATTTAAAGATGCCATATTTAACATGGAAACTCTATCACCTTCTGCAGAAAGTTGATGAATGAGAGTGGATATAAATGATTGTATTTATGTTCATTTGTTCGTATATTTTGCAAAGAGTCATTTTTTTCCTGAAAATAAAAAAAAAAGTTAACTGAAATAAGCAAAATATCAAGCCTAATGTTATAGCAAATGGTGATAAATCCTGAAGGAAAGATTAAATGTAATGAAAAATTCCACAGCAATACTTGTACAATACTTCATGTCATCTATATGACAGGTTTTGTCAGTGCAAGACTGGTTTGGGCTTTGAATTTAGATAAATTCACAAATATTAGGCCTAACTTTTTTTCACATATTTCTTTTGCAGTAGTGTTTTGATATTGCTTGAAATATTATGACTTCATTCTCAAAACCTCAGATGCTTTAATCTTTACTGTGACACTAATATAAGGATAAAAGCTGTAATAGACTGGTTGTAGATGGCACCAATGGAAAAAGTGGTTCCTTTGACACTCTGTATTATCCTTCCTTGACAGATATTTGTGTGCATGATGGCCTATTTTGCTATGTCTTGGGCAACAAATACTTTTTTTTTTTTTTGTTAATAGTTGCCATTCTAAGATGTGAGATTGTCACTAAGTAAACATCAAACACAAAAGTATGTCTGAAAGTTGAGAGCAGCAGTATTTTGTCATGGTACTGAAGTTATAACTATGCATTTTGCAAGGGATAAAATATTTGAAAACTGAGGTTGGAGTGTGTTTCAGGATAAGCCTTCTTTGAGTTTCGGACCATGTATATAGGTCAGTAACTCAAAGAATAAAGAAACCATACACAGGTTTCCTCCCCCACTTCATTGCACACTGTTCTGTATATGCACTTACACACTTGACAAGTCTGGGTGCAGTAAGCAAAAGACTCCTCTGTTCCACACACTTGAACACAGGCCTGTTTCACGGCGGCTGCAGAAAGGTCAGTGTTGGTGGCAACGCGATTTGGGAACGACACTGCGTTGTGTGTCGATGGGTGCGTGAATGCTCAGCATTCCTCTAGCGCTCCAAGGTTTTATTCCCTGCCCATGGTCTCGTTTTTAGCTCTCCTGTTAGCGCTCTACATAATTGAGGTCTTTGTTCTCTGTGGTCGTCTGTGCTGAGCAGCATCAAGGCGAGTGCAGTGCTGGTGCTGTGTGGGACGTGGATTCAATGGTCCTCCCACAGCAGATCCTACTGAGGCCTGGCTTTTTCCTGTTGGACTTCAAGCATTTTGTTGTTGTCTGGTTCTATGGTGAAGTTTGAGGGAGTCTAGAACATTTGGATAAATAATGGCTACCTTTACATGAGAGTTTTTATTTCTGTTTAATTCCTCTTTAAGATGACGATGTACACACCTAATTCCAGTTCAAAAGGATAAAGTCACTGGTTTATTCCGATCTTAATACCAAATTCGATACTTCCTCTGACATGTAAACAGTTAATTCCACTTTAACATTATTCCTGCCATTCTGCGCACACTCCTGGTCTCATTGTGATGATACTCATATTTAATGTCGATGATGCACTGCAGGCATTAGTATGTTGACTCGTATGGTTGATTCGGTCGACCTGCTGCTTAAAAATAAAAGCAAACATCACATGTAGTATCTGTCCTTCCATGTTGATAGCTGAAAGGAAAGCAAAGGCATCCAGACGTTAAGCAGCTGTTCTGTCCGATCAGAACCCTCTGTACCTCCAGGTCTTAAAGCCCAATTAAGTAGCGCGGAATATACCCGTTTCCCACAGAACCTTTATTATTTCTATGTAAACATGAAGGAAATGGTTTTAATTTTGAATTGTATTATTCAGAATAAATAATTCAGGATTAAAAAAAACATAATGTACATGTAGTCAGTGTTTCACAGAAATCAAAACCGACCAAATGTCTTCAAACCTTCACTAAGTCCTTCCCATCTTGGCTCCTTGTGCTATGTCTGTCATCACATTGCATGCCACCATATACCATTTCAACGAGTGGGGAAAAAAAATGGTTGTAAATTTTAGTAGGCAAGTACTAGTAATGAGCAGGAAATCAAACTCAGAAAGGTCTACAATATGTATTTAAATCCTACTTTCATAATGACTGTCATCATAAACTCCCTTAGATAACTCATCTGAAACAAAAAGTCCTCTTCAAATATGTTTAATTTAAGTCAGTTATTGTATTTTCTTTTTCTTTTCATCATTTTCCTAATGTGTTGATATTGTCTAAATTGAATACGGTCTGCATTTATTGGAATTACCTAAGGTAATTTTCAGAGCAAGGGTTAGGTTTTAGCTTAGGTTAAAAAAAAAAAAAGGACTGTTTTCATAATAAATTGTACTTTTTACTTGATGTCTTGGGCCCCAAGACATATATCATATCATATCTTGCTGTAAATTATGAATACAACCCACACACATATTTTAAATCCTTTGTAAATTAATGCGAACTGAACTGAAGATATAAGCTAATGTTAGCTAGCATTCACAAAGATAATTGCACATTAAATGTAAGTTACTTAAAGGTTGTATATTTAATTTGGGTACTTGTGAATAACAAAGAACAAACTCTATGTATCAAATAAAAGAAATGTTGCTAATGTTGGTTGGAATACAGGAACATATTTCAAAGGCATTCTTTGCTAACAGCTATGTGCTACACTAGCAGTACTTCATTGTCTTCCCTAATAACTTGACTGATGTTCATTACTATTTATTAAATATTTTTAGTCCATTCCATAAACACATTCAGCTGCACTACTTCTACTCCTGTCTTTATGCTCATAAAGAGTAGAGGAAATGGTTAAAAGTGGTAATTGAAGGGGGGGAATAAAATAAGTTCAGCATTAGCTAGTGGTTAGCTATGTTAGCCTGTTAACTATCACTGCATCTGTCAAACCCCATCTTTTTTTTTTAAACATAGCTTTTACACATGATGTTTGAGAAAGTATTTGAGTTAAATACATGAATGTTGCCCCTTCTGAACCCTAACTGGTGGCTAAATAAAGAAGTTGTAGTATAAAAAAAAAAATCACACTAGCTCTGCTGTTGTTGACCTGGAAAGGGTGAATGACGTCAGACATAGCAAGTTTATGAATAGAGTTTTTGTTACTCTTCTATAGCATTAGTGAATGTAGCTTTCAGATGGACACTGGTGGAAGAATGTTTGGACACCCCATGCATTTCTAATATACTACATTAAGATTCACTTTTAAGTAATTGAACTCTACTGAGTATTGTTCCATTGTCTGAAGACGCATGCTCCTTCTGCACATGCTCTGTTCACTCCAGGTCAAAACTAGATGGATCAGCAAGACAATCAAACACACCTATGGCTTAACATGTTGATAGTGTCAAGAATTAATGTATTTATTTTTATTATTAACAATATAAAAAATGCATTTGTTTGTGTCTATCTGATGCAGCTACACATTTAGAAATACACAAGATTTTTCTGCAAATATTTCCTGATAATATTTGAGACTAGGAAAATTTTGAGGGTGTCTGAAAACCTTTTTCCACTACTGTGTCTTGTCTTTATGTTGTCCTCTCTTGGATACTTAATAATTATTTGATTACATTCTGGAAAAAATATCTATATAGATAGATGGATGGATAGATAGATATGGATATTTCTCAAATTTTTGGTGTTTTTTTCCCCCTGTATTTTAGAAAAGTTTAGAATATGTTGTTGATTTTTCATCGCTTTTTTGTGCTGGACTATTTTTTGGGGGGAATTTTAGTGGATTTAGGCATATTTAATTTTCTCCACGTTTTTTGTGTTTCTTCATGGATTTTGTGGGATATTTAAGTATAAAAAATCCTGAGACAGAACAGTTGACTGACATGACGGAGTCATCTTTTTACTGAAGCACTTCCATCTTAAAATACCACATTAATGCGAAACGTATATCAGTCGAGGATTCTACTAGCACAAAAGCTAATGTGTCACCCAGTTGGGACAAACATGTTAAGTGCAGATATTTTCCCTTCTTTCTGCCCGTTTACCCATTAAAAATGAAATATAACTCCTATATATTAACAATTAATATTTAATCCTGATTAACTATTAATCCAAAGCAATGGCATGATTAATCTGATTAAAACTTTTCATAATTTAACACCATAATTTGCCATCCTCAAATCAAGATATGGATACATATTGTTTCTTTGCCTGTTTATGTGTGTCCATTGTCAATAATGAAGTAAGAATTTGAAGTAAATCTGTACATAATTAGCACTGATGTACTTGGATATGACTGAGTTATACACACTGTCAGATTTTCGTATTATGGATGTAGTTTGTGTATTTTCAAACATTGTATATGTATATGTTCCATGCCTAGTTAATGTTGGTAATGTAGGTTTGGACAGAGGCTGGTCTCAGGTCAGGCTTAGCGTAGGTTGCAGTGCAATAGCATCAGTTGTATCTCATTTCTGTCACATACTTTTCCTGTAGTGATTACAGTCGTTAGTCAGCAACCCTCATTAATGTGTGATGTTTTACTCCTGCCTTCTTTTCCTGGGGATGAAGTTGACTTAGCTTCTGAGTCTTTTTTCAGTTCAGCAACTGTAGCCTGGTTATTACTCAGGCTTATCTTGTTATTATCATATTTCTACAACCATTAATCCAGTTATTTTAGTTATATAGTGATGGTGAACTAATGCGCTGTGCATGTTTGTATTCTTGGGTCTTTGCTTGAATTTGTAGATGTTTGATTCAATGGCCATTTCTCTCCTTTCCCGAGTCAACAGGTTATTTTCTATTGTAATCATTAACCAGCCCACAACATGGGTTTTCCACATGGCTACGCACCGCAGGACACACTTTCACATGCGTTATTTTGTACATTCCTTACAGAGATAATGTTTTAATGTGCAGTATAGACCATAATGTTCAGTTAAAATAAATTACAATGAAGTCTATTTTTTTCTATCATTAATAATGTGTTGAAATAGAGCTTTGTTATTTTAATTTATTTTATTTTATTTTATTTTTGAGAGTTCCTTTCTTGTTCAGACTGCTGGCCAGTATTTAAGAGGGTAAATATGTTTGTATTTATATATGTACTTCTGTATGAAATGTCTATCTCCTCCTCCTTGCAGCACATTTTTGTTTATTTTGCTATATTTATTATATTTATTGTCTCCTGGGTTTTTAAACAGTTCTCATGAGGCTCTTATATACATTTCTATGCATTTTTATACATAGATATATATTACATGTATGTACATTTTTCTAGCTGTTTTTATATAGTAGCTGTTATTATATTCAATAGTTCTATGCTTGTCTTGTGTTCTTGCTTTATTTCATTTGATTTTGGGAGCACACAAATTCCTATGTGTTCTGCACAAAAGGCAAATAAACTTATAATGATTGTTTTTTTGCCAATGTGTATGTATCTCATAGTGTAATTCCGCTCTCAGCCACTAAATGCTCGCTCTAATCCACTTCCATTGAACTTGCAAAATAAGTAGATTTTAGTTGAATTTATTTGTACCCTTTTTGTAAATTATTCAGCTTTTATAATGTTTTATAATCGACAGTCATATGTTTAGCCCATCTGTTTATTGAATAAAACATTTTTCTTGACATGCATTTCTATTGTAGCCATAGTTAAGGCTGTATACTAACAAAATGAGGAAAGGATATTCCTACTCATTGTGTAAATTTCATATCATTACTAAATACAACTGTGTGTTATCATATAGCAAGCAGCTGAAAATACTTTGTGGCATTGAACATAACATTTTCTAGTCAGCAGTGTGGTTAATGTTTTCAGTGGTGAAGCAGTAGCGTTAGCTTGGTAAGCTAAGCCCCGCCCTCTGGTCCGAATTAGTAAAATGCAAACTTCAGGCTCTTCAAGCTCTGTACAGCCCATGTCAGTAACCTGCTACCTTCTAACTGTCACTGGTGACAGTGTCGCTCTGGCCTCTGTGAACATCTTAAGCACTGTTGCATACCAACAGTTGGATCTGCTGAATGCACAGATGCAGTGGTTATACATAGACCGGACATATGTGCAGAGGTACATGCACATACAGTGTGCACAGGGCTATGAGAGGGGACACGTAGATAGCACAGGGTCTTGGCAAAAGTGGTGCCTCAGCCTCACATTGAAAGGACATCCTGCTGCAATGACAAACATATCTCTGTCCTTGGTCTTCCCTGTGTCTCAGTCAGGCTTTCAACAAGGCGGCCAGTATTTTATTTATTTATTTTTTTCTCCACAAGCACATTTTGTCGCTTTTTTGGCCATCCAGTGCGTATAGCATTGATGTCAGCCACCTCCAGTGTTTCACATCAGTAGTATTTGTGCATGTGTTTGGACATGTGAGCGCAGTCCTATGGGTCGGTGGGTGTGTCTCATCCACATGTTTCCTGCTCCCCATCGTTCAACTCTTCCTGTGAGCTGCAGGATCATCACCGGCTGAGATGGCCTTCGATAATGGATTAAATAGAAAAAATGCCAGGAAGGCACTTAGCTATTGATCACAGCAGCGAGTCCTGCCTCAGCCTTCGAACAAAGCAGTATTTAAAGCAGCTGATAGACCGCCTCCTCTCATAATCCTTCCATTCCATCATGGCTGCTTTCTCTGACTTTGTTGTTGTTGGGTTGTTGTTTTTTCCAGAAGTGAAAGTGCTGCCCTCCCTTCTAAAAACGAATAATGTGCCATTTAGAAAGGTAAACAAATACTGTAAAAACAGCGTCTGCTCGCGGGAGTTTTATTGGATTTAAAGGTTCTGTTCCCAGGTTGCAGAGCTTTTAGCAAACTGTGGCTGACAGTAAGTGCTTGTGCTATCAGTGTTTCGCACAAATGTATACTGCTACTTTACACACAGTTCCTATTTCTTTAAATCCAATAATCTTAGCTGCTGACCTTTGAAAGTCTTCAATATGACTTTGGCAGGTCTGACAAATATTTGTGTTTTGAAGTTTTTGTAGTTTTCCAAAGCTACAATGAATTTACTCTGGAGTTTGGATAATATTTGTATTGATCGTACTATAACATAACTACAAACCAGACATTGAACCAATAAGCTCTGATGTGATTTTATGAGAATACTCAACTAGCGCTGTGTTTCCTCTGTAAATTTAATACAGCTATAGACAATAATTTCTTTATATCTGTTGCTGTTTTAGTGACCGTTAAGTTTTTATTCCTTTAATTATTGTATCATCATTATTTCAAATCTTCTCGAGTATTCTTTACTAGTTATTTTTACAAGAAGATTCTAAAGATTTTTTTTACTGAAAGGCATATCAACTTTTGGACTATAGTCCAAAATCTGAAAAAAAAAAAACCCCATTCATGGCCCAATTATATGACGCTTGTTCTTGAATAAGTAGATGTTGCTCTGTCTAGCAACACTAATGCCAATTACCAAAGGCACTGTCTATAGGAGATAATACCCCTTAAAAGTGAAAAAAATTTAGGATAAAAATTCTGCCCTCTTACTTTTAATATCTAATCTTCAACTTTTGGTCTGTGAAACTATGGAATCTATACTATATAGAAATGTATGTCCATAGCTTTAACAAAATTATCAGGGTAGCCATTGCAATTTTAGTAATTTTTAGATATAAATAGTTTGATTTTCGAGGGTCTCCGAGGGGGGTCCCAGAACTCTGTAATGAAAAAATAGCCAGAAGGTTTTAACCACATGGCTGTTCATAGTTGCACATACCTATTATTATACATATAAAGTATCAGCTGGTTTGGCCAACCCCTATCTTCCGGCCTCTGCCTAGTTTTGCCTGGTTTTCTCATGCAATGACTTTTAATTCAGTCTCAAACATTTAACATCAATGGCAGTCAAGAGAAACTTAAGGTTTTCAACTGTGAGCACATTAATGGTGTTAATAATTAATTTTACTTTTAAATGTGACTATTGCCTGACCATTTTTGCATTAAAACAGTTTGCCTTTTAGTTAGACTCTGTAGTTGGTATGAGTATTGGTTTGTAAAAGAGGGGTGGGAGTTTATACGTTTACTTCTTCTCACTCCTTTTTGAGTACATCATAACACATCATAACACAGTACATCATAAAAAAAATATTTTTTACTATGTTGATTGATATGTTGATGAGTTTGTGTGCTAGAAATAAATTGAACTGAAATGAGTATTGTTAATAAGGTAAGGTAGCTTTATTTGTACCTGAAGGTAGATTTGGTTGCAGGTAAAAGTGACATAAAAGTATACACAAAACAACCAAATACTTAACAGTGACACAAGACAGTAACACGGGTCAATACACAAGCAACTAACAACAACTGACATGCAGACAGATAAGTGCTCCAGACAGGATATAAAAAAATCATACATTAATATATAGTGCTGCCCCTGAAGACTAGCTTATGTGTTATTTAATGCTTCATATTATAAAGCTTTACATTATATGTTGTTGTATAAATGTCTTACAATAACGCATAATAATCGTAATTTCCTAACTTTTTTTTCTTTTTTTTCAAAAACATGGAGGGCCACCAGTGGGTTTCCCTAGCGATCCTACAACCAGGCTTAGCAAGATTTCTAGGGGAAACCCTGGATAATCAGGCTTGTAATGCAATTTAGAGGAGACCCCAGGAAGAATAGCAACTGGGATTTCAGTTGCTAATAGGGATCTTTATAAATAAACGGTTAACAACGGAAAAGCACAAATTCCTCTGAGAATCCAGATTTATTTCACAACCATTTCTTGCCATGTCAAGTAAGTCTGAAGTTGCAGTGTGGAAACTTGCATCAACCCTGTTTGTGTTGTAAAGGTGGAAAGGTCAACTTTTTCACTGATAAGTTTACCTCGTGCTTCTGGACCCTATGTCAAGGTCTAAGACTACCAGAGTTACTGATAAGTCCACTGACGGAGTGTGTTTAAGGCTGCGCACACACACACACACACACACACACACACACTAGTAAGTGTAAATACTAGGGGAGGGTGTTGAATTTACTGTGGGGGTGCTGGTCGCGTTGGTTCTGCTCAGCCTTACCAAGACAGGCAAGGAGAGTGGGCTGGATGAGAAGAAAATGGGAGGAAACAGCCTTGGATTAGTCAGAGGGGGGAGGGAGGTGTCTCTGCTTCTTGTCGTGACGTTAGCCACGCTGCTAAAATTCCATAAAAGTCTTCGATGAAGCAGGAAATGACTTCCAGGGTTTGGCATGCTGTTCTCTGGTGGCTGCCGTCATCGCTGGATTCTCTGCTGCCGTCCTCACCCTCCTCACCCTCCTCACCCTCCTCACCCTCCTCACCCTCCCTGTCAAACTCCCATCTGTTTTCGTCCTCCTTTTTTTCACTCCCTTGTCATTTAAATACATTTAGTGGGAAATAATTTTGTCCATTTCTCTCTCATTTTGAAGCACTGGGAGTAAAGTCTGCTCCGTTCACTCCTGTCCAACCCCCCGCCCCCACCCCCACGAAGTCATTCTCGGTAATCAATCGGAAAACATGAAAGAACACATTGTTCACTTTGTCGAAATCTGGAATCCATCATGATTTCTGACCCAGGTTCACAGCTATGCACTGTTCCATAAATAGCACTTGAGCAAACTGCTGTGTGTGGTGACTCTTGATAGTTGATGTTTCCAGTGATTGGCCTGCAGTTTTTTTGGCTGCATCACCAACTGGCCGACCGCAGAGATCTTTCCCTGTATGTCTGACGAAACGTGTGTTTTGGATTTGGGATGACCTACATGGTCATAATGCAGCTGAACTGGACATTATCTTCCAATCATTTCGCTGTTGTTTTGCAATTATATCTGGGCGAGTATATGTGTAGTTATTGAAAGGTGGGTGGGTGATCTGGCCAAAAGATAATATCACACACAGTAAAAACATTTTTAAAAGTCACAATTGTGAGCCGAGTTGTGATATTTTGTGTTTTTTTGGAAAGGAAAATTTGATATAGTTTTTGAATATTGTTTCAATCAGTTAAGACTTAAAGCTGGAAAGAAAGAAGTATGAGAAGAATGTTTTTGACCATGGTAAATGTATACTCTGATAATTGTACAAACATTATTACTTTTATTACCTTTTACTACCTATAATCTCCTTGTGTGAGTTTTCCGCTTAAGCTGAATATAACTATATAGTAGTTATAACTATATAACTACTATAACAATACAATTAGATTCTAGTAAGAAAAGAGAACTGTTGAATATGTTTGTCAGTTTTGTTTGTAGTTTAATGAGAAATGTAACATTTCTTTCTTCTTCATTTTAATGCCTGTTGTATTAAAGGTACATTTGTTTGGACAAATATAACAAAAATAGCTCATAGTAGTTTAATTTCAGATCTAATATCTATCCATTTTCCATGTTTTCTTAATAACCAAAATCACTTCAGTTCTTACATCAATATCTATGGCAAACAAACAGACGGACAGACGAAGAAAATAAATAATAATAAAAAAACAACAACCTTGATATCCTTTTGGGGGACAGGTTTAAAAATGAATGTCGTGATTCATTGCCATGTACTATGTTTGTGCACCAACAAAAATAAGTACAGTAAAAAAAAAAAAAAAAACACCCGACTGGAAACACTTCTGTTATCGGGGTGGTACTTTGTCAACTTCTCAAATGTCTGGCTCATCCATTGTGTTTTATGAGCAGGTCTTCATTCAGAAAGTTGCTGCTAGAACACTGGTCTACAAGTAAAATGCTTCCAGAGTAAAACTAATGAAATGTTTCCACATGTGTGTTACTGATAAAGAAAACTCGAGTCTTAAATGTTAGTTGGCTCAATATTCCAAGATAAGTCTTGATGTAAAAATGTGAAATTCTTAGAATGAACAAGAGAATAGGTTTTAGTCCAAAGGAATATTGGTCTTAGATCTACTTGAAAACACTGTCTGCACATTATGATCCATTCACTTTACAGGTTCTTTCTAGTGGAATATTTACAAATCCATTGTATACATGTACATAAACCACCATATATGTGGAATAACACACTTTCAAGTAAGGCTTAAAAACCCACTTTTTTAGAATAGCCTTTTATTGAGCTCTATCTTCTTTTGTTTTATTGCCTATGTCTGTGTCACACTTTGAGATTGCTTAAATGTAAAGTGCATTATAAATTAAATGTATTATTATTATTATCATGTACAGGGCCGTTGACAGCTTTGGCTGGGCCCGGAACAAAATAATAATAATGAATAATGGATTAGATTTCTATAGCGCTTTTCAAGGCATCCATTATGATCCATTATTCATTCACTCTCACATGCTCCCTCTGGTGGTGGTGAAATATATATGTAGTCACAGTTGCCCTGGGGCAGACTGACAGAAACGTGGTTGCCATTTCGCGCCTCTGACCACCATCAAACATTCATACACCAGTGTGAGTGAAGTGTCTTGCCCAAGGACAGAGCGGGAATTGACCCTCCGACCCACCAACCCTTCGGTTAATGGGCTACCCACTCTACCAAATGAGCCATGGCCGCCCAATCAGCTGCCCACTCAGAAATAATCTGAGCACCACCACCACACAGCAACCACCCAACCCCTCTTTTCACAGTCTCTATTCTCTCCAACCCTTAAATAACAGGTATTCCAAACAGTCAACCATTTAATTTCAATATTTCATCATAAAAAAGAAAAAAAAGACAATCCAAGCAAAATGTCTCGCCCTGGATTCAAACCCCTGGCAACATAAAGAAACCGATTCATAGTCCAAGTCCTTAAGCACTAGAGTATTTGATACAGTTAATATCAGAGGTCTTGAAATAACAATACAGTTTGCGTCTGGACTAAACAAGGCTTTATTCCTTTTTTTTTTTTGCTTCTAAATTGTGCATGTTGGCAAACGGGCTCGTACGCTTACTGTTTATGAGTTATGATGGAATAGCGTTGTGTTATTTGGCGCTTTAATCGAAGGCCAAACCATTTCTGCATTAGGGGTGGTAGGTGGGGTTCTTGAATCTATTTTCAAAGACAATAAAGGCAAAAGAACCGGAAATAATTAATTGAATGCAAATATAACATATTTTCTCCCCCAAATCAACAGATTTTGAAATAAAACAGAATGATTAATGGGATCTTCATGAGGGATCAGTTCTGCCCCCCCACACACATTCCTGGGCCCAGGACAACATACCCATTTATCCCTTCCCTGTCGACGGCACAGATCATGTATATTAAAAACATTTGTTCCCTGATTTATCTTATTAAATGATGTAAGATTTCACACATGTCTGATGCAGATACTTGTAGAGCAGAGTTATTTGTACATTAACGCCACATTAGGAAAGACAGTCTCACGTGATGTTTTGACGTCTTTTATCCAGTCAGCGGAACTTATAATGGACTTTGTGGAGTTAAGTTTGGGAACTTGAGTGTAACGACTTCTCCACAATTTCCTGAAATGACGTTGTGGACATGTGGAAGATCCATCAGTCGTGTAGTTCTTCCCAACCTGAACGAGCCCAGCTCTTCATTGTAATTAGTGTGGAGCTGAAGGTTTACATGGTGTCTGTTGCTCACACAGTTGGGTCACTGTGCTTCAGGCTGTGGAGATCTGACCGAGATGGCCTGTGTTTGACAATGGAACGCATGTTTCATTAGGAAACAGACACGATTTAAGACAGGATGCTCAACTTCCTCTGGGCTTTTTTTATGCGCCTTCTCCCTCCTGCCTTCCTCACATTCCCGCCTTCCTGCTCTCCCAGTGTCCATGGCCCTTTTTAAAATCTTTTTTTTTTTGAAGAAGAAGTAGGCGGATGGGGAACAAGGGCAGTTCAGACCTTGCAGAGATGGTGACGTTTCCTAAACATGTAATCATCTCTTATATCCTCATATTTCCATATTGTGACATACTATATCAGCATGATGATGACTTTTTTCCCCTTGGCTCATGTCGTCCTGAAACATGGAGTGCATATATATATCACTACGTGCATATATGAACCGTCCATCCTCCTGGTCTCGTTCTGCAGAGTGAGAATGGGCCTGGCCGTCTGTGTGATCCTCCTGCTTTCTAATCTTTCAAACAGGAAGTAGTTAGTCTAAGTAGCGGTCCAGCCCAGGCCAGAGCTTTCCTGTTTCATTTGTAAGATGCTGCAGTGATTGTGCTTTCAGATTTGCACATGTGATCACATACAGACTGCTGGCTCATACATTTACACACACACTATCAGTTTTTCTCTGATAAAGGGTCCGTTTTTAACAGATTTTACGAGCTTATCTGAAGACAAACTGAAACCGGATTGGAAAGACATTCTTATACCATGAGTAATATCTACAACCAGGTATGACATGGTGTGTATGCAGCCTGTACTGTGAATCATGATCAGCGTTTATCGTCTGCCTCCACCACAATGGATGTAAACAATAAAGCTACATTAATGATCATTATCTTACAATAGTGGTATAGGCAGCTCTGGAAACCACTTATTCTCTAAACTACCAACAAAGTTTCTCCCAAATTTCAAGTAAAAGTCATATTATTTGGAGTATGTATTTGCAGAAAATGACACGTGGTCAAAAATACCAAAAAAATGCAGGTGTTTTCAGGCTCAAATAAAGCAAATAAAGCCAGTTCATACTGATTTCTATACAAAAATACTAATGTAACTTGGGAAAAGTTAATTAATCAGTATTTGGTGGAATAATCCTGATTTTCAGTGACAGTTTTCACTTCTCTTGTCACTACTCCATTACTGTTGGATGACTTTAAACGGCTCCTGGCAGAGAAATTAAAAAATGCTCGGTAATGTTGGATGATTTGTGACCATCCATGTTCTTCCAGAAGTTTTCAAAGTGGGTTTAGGTCTGCAGATTGAGCTGGACATGACAGGGTCTTCATCTGGTGGTGCACCATCCATACCTATGTTGCCCTAGTTGAGGCCAGGAGCTTTGACCTGATAGAAAAACCAGTCACACTCAGAGTTTGGGAACATTGTCAGAGCAGAGGTCCAGTCGTATTCAATAGTTACGACAATATTACAATTAGGTTTTACAGGACTAATAATGCTGTTTTTGCTCATTGTAAGAAGATAATGATGGCCACAATAGTGTTTTTTTTTTATAGTTTTTCTTCTTAAATAAAACATGGATCAGATGTTTATTTAGTAGAATAAGGTGTGTTTGTGTTGGAATTAAACACATACAGGAATGGAATGAGTGTCATACAGTGTTCTCTTAATTTTTTCCAGAGCTGTATGTAAACAGAAAAATATCCAAAGGAGAGATTAAGGAGGGGCTTGACATTTTTTTTTTTTTTTTTACAAAGAAAGCTTCATTTCAAACAATATATCATTTCCTGTTGTGTTCTTATTAGTTGTTATGTAGATGGTTGTAGGTAATTGGTGCAAATACACAGGGTCAAAGTTGAAACAAGATCAGAAATTTGGGATGTCTTTGGGAGATTAAATTTTTTTCTTCATCATTTTGGAAGAACCAAAACTTACACTGGCTGTATTTTTATAATGTTACACTATTATAGGATTTTATCGTGCTTGGACCTAGGCAGACTTTATTTGTTATTACAGATTCTACATGAAACATTAAATTTCAATGCAGTTGGCTCAGCAGGCAAAACAATAATTATAAACATGAAGTATATAAAAAGCTTAATATTTACAAGATAGAATAAGTATGCATATAAATAGAAGAAATATGGAATATATATAAAAAAAAACAATAGAAAATATAATATGCGTATTAACTATGGAAGATAAAATAAATGTACATATAAAAAGCTAGAAAATAGAATAAATATGCATATAAATATGGAATTTAGAAATGGAATAAATATAAATGTAATATATAGAAAATAAAACTGTGTTCAAGTATGAGTACTATGGTGCTCAAGTACTAAATATTGCCGTTGTGTTTCATAGTGGGTAAATTCTGTGAAGGTGATGATATTATGTTGAGTTCAGCAGTGTGATGGCATGTGGAAGAAATATCATAATGTATAAATGCCAAACAAGACTTCCAAAGTTATAACCATGAGTAGTTAATATTAAAAAAATAAATAAATCTGAGATCAGAGATTGAGGTTGTATATTTCCAAGAAGGAAATACAGTAGTTGATATTCTATTAAATCAAAGTAGTGTGAAAAAAGTGATGTTTTTTTGTGAGTAAAAACAAGAAAAAAAAAAACTCTGGGGCTAATCTGTCAATGAAATGAAATGATGTAGGAAACAAACACAACACAAACTAGTAAAACACTTCAGTCTCATATTTAATGTAACATGTCCATCCTGTGGCTCTACAAGACTGGAATATGTTAGAAAATAACCCCAACCACCCTCTTTAATCTGTGCTCCGCTACTGGGTTTAAGTTAAACACACAAGAAAAGCTCTGTGTGGAAACCGTGTTGCTTTTTACCAGCCGTTAGATGGGACACACTCGCTTATTACAGGGTCATGTGGAAACACTATCTGCTGTTTAATGCTCAAATGATCACATGATGCATATTTTTCACATGTTTGTACAAAGCCACCCCTGAGATGAGCAAATGAAAAATATCTAGGCTTTTCTTTCTTTTCACCTACTTCTATGAAAGCACATTCATGTTCATTAAGATCTAAGTAGATATGTTTGGCATCTGAAACATGCAGGGGAACAAACTTTCCTCAGTCCTCTGGGAGTCTTGGTGTGCGATGCTTTTTGTCCTTCTGTCCTTCCTGTAGACAGCAGTTTGGACGCACTGGAAGGAAATGTTAGAGCAGCACATTGTTGTCGTAACACCACACACCTGTGGGTGAATGGGGTAAACTGATCTGCACTTTTTTGTTTGGTTTAGCCCACATTTCATTCATTTCAAGTGGTCCCTGCCTCACATTCTGTGTCTGGACTCTCCCTTTTACTAAGAAACAGGAGAGCCAGGCATTACTTCTAACCAAATAAGGATTTAATAACATGTTTTAAATCCATCCACTTCTGTTTCCTGTTCTATTCATGTGTGTTGAACCGTAAAGTTGGGACATTTCCTCTTTAAACGGTGTATCTTTATATTAATATAGTGAATAAATGTATCTGTATCTATATCAGATTTGGACAAAGTATTCACATTCTGTACTGAAGTAGAAGTACAGCGATGGATGAAATAATGCTTATTTAATCAGGAAAAAAATCTGAAAAATGTCATATCTTTAAAGGTGAGTTACTGTAAAAATGTAGGAATAATTCCAAAGTAGTAAATAAGAGATAAAAAAAAACATAATTATGAAATAAAAAAAAAAAAAATCAAAATCGTGTAATTAAAAAGTCCAAATTATGAGATGAAAAGTCAAAATTATGAAGAAAAAAGTCTTAATTATGAGATAGGAATTGGATAATTATGACATAAAAAGTCAAAATTATAATATAGTAAGTTACAATTTGTGATTTACGACTTATTTTTCATACTGTCACATTTGTCTAGTTTCAAAAAGTAATGAGGCTATTCTGAGAAGGTAACGTGTATAAAGTACAGATATTTATACAAAAATGTAGGGAGCAAAAGTAAAAAGTTGCTAGAAAAAATAAATACTCAAGTAAAGTACAGATACCTAAAAAAAATCTAGAGAAAGTGAAACCTATGGCTCATTTAAGGAGGGTGGGGACGGATCTGCCTTGGCGGAGTGTGCATTCTCTGAGTGCTTTTCGAGTTACTAGTTTAACTGTCACAATTTTTTTAATTTCAAATAAACATTTATCATATGATGGAGGAAAAAAAAATCACTATCGGCGACCTGTATCGGTCATTGGGGTAAAAAAAAAAATCGGTATTTGCCTAAAAAAAACCCCAAAACATATATATTGTTTGATCACTGCATTCTAGAAGCAAAGAAAGTTTACATAACAGCTTGAAATGTTTTTCTGTTGCATGAATCTTTGGAGCCGCTCAGCTTCCTGTTGTCCTACTGAGTGGGGCTTATTTCAGTCCGGAGGGGATTTCTGTAGGATAGAAGGGCAGATGAATATTGTCTCTCTGCACCATTGATCTTAGTCCCACAGATTCTGGGTAATATCATTATTTCACCAGGTCCCTGAACACTTAATTGTATAAAGCTGTGTCAGGGCGGAGGGGAGTATCCACTCTGTTTTTCTGTGTTTGTGTTATGACACAAATGGATACAAACTACGTGTCTCTAAGGAGGTTTGCTCTAATAGCCTAGAGGCCTATCCTAATGCATCAAAGCCAGCGTTGGTCTAACTCTAACAAGCTCGATGTGACTACATTTCAGGTTCAGTCCATGTTGGAAATGTACTCGCTGTATTTGTGAGCCTTAGAAATGGTCTGAACGATCAGTCCAACGTCAGTGGTTTTTCCTAGAGGTCATTCTAGTCTCAGTTACTTCATTTGGACCTCTAATGAAGTTACTAATGGTCCTTTTGTAAACAATTGCTCTGTTAATAAGATTTCTGGACTGATAGAAGGATTTATCTGTAGAGAATTTGATTGATATTTCAGCAGCTGGTTCACCTCCGGGGTCGTACATGTGGAGTTTCTGTTTATTGAATAAACCAGAGACACCTCATAGAAGCTGCTATATATGTTATCATGAAGGCACTGAGATAGCACTGTTGTACTTTCTTTTTTTTTAAAATAAAGTATCTGCTTCAGACATTAAATGTGCTAAATCTTACATACTTTAATAAGATGAATCAGAAAACAAATGACAGAAGTGCTGATTAGCTCATATTTTTAATATATACAGTATGATGGTGTGTTATTCCACATATGTGACCCACCACCACGAAACCAGGCATAAGTGTCTGGAAATCAAAACTGAGTTATCTGTGTAGATTGGTAGAGTGGAAACTAAGGTTTAAGATGGTGAAAAAATTATGTTTCTATCACAAGTAGAACCAAAGTTATGGTAATTTTAATATCCACATTTGGACACATTTTGCAATTTGCATATTTTTATATATTGTCCGTTAAAGTTTTGGACTGTTTTGGGGTAGGAAGTCCTTAGCAACGCATAATAATTCCTATCCGATTGACAAAAAATATTCACAGATGTTAAAGGACACTCTGATGGACATGTCACAGAAGTTTTATATATTATAATAATAGGACAGAAGTGCGACGTATTACAATCATTTGGCTTACGCCATTGGACAGAGCATTCAATATAAGCTTTTACCTCGTACCGAACACTTGGATGTTTACTCACGGAACGGAGATCGGTTTGTTCGGCGAAAAGAGGTGGAAGTCGTCTTTGTCTTTGTTCAGCAATCCCTAAACTTTTGTCGACTCTTAAATAATTGACTTAATAAACACCTTTATTGATTGGATTTCAATGTAATGACCACAGGAACTGAAAATAGAGGTGTTAAGGTACCGTTTTTTGATAAGATGTAAACACAAATAAGAAATCGCCTTCCAGCCTAAATTTGGCTGTAGCTCTGAACGGCTCAGCGCGACTTATGCCTGGTTTCGTGGTGGCGGGTCACATATATGGTGGTTTATGTACATGTATACAATGGATTAGTAAATATTCCACGAGAAAGAACCTGTAAAGTGAATGGATCATAATGTGCAGACAGTGTTTTGAAGTAGATCTGAGACCAATATTCCTTTGGACTAAAACCTATTCTCTTGTTAATTCTAAGAATTTCACATTTTGACCCCAGACTTATCTTGGAAACTTGAGCCAACCAGCATTTAAGACTTGAATTTTCTTTATCAGTAACACACATGTGTAACTGGTATATGTAAAATTGCTGAGTTCATTGTAGGTATATCCATTTCAGGCTTTCGATTAGTTCATGCTGGTTCCCTGGAATAGCCTTCTGCTGAATCTAAGTGGAACACTGCCACTAGCTGGTTTCCATTACCATTTTTCTGCAAAATAAAAGCAATATTTCTGCAATTTCAAAATTGTTCCTTGTACGTGTTTCCATTGAAGAGAGTTTGGCTTCTGATGTGTGATTCTAGTAAAGTTCCATCTAACCATCTTGTAATATGCTGTAGTTCCTGCAGAGGGAGAGAGAGAGGAAGAGGGGTGTGACCTATGTGTACCTGGATATTTCA